>CM002526.2:26069171-26669171 GCA_000338895.3 Oryza meridionalis
CGAGGAAGGTACCAGCGAAGGTAGTCACGGTAGTTCTCCTCCGTGTGTGGGAAGAGCTCGTTGATCACCTCCTCTGTAGCTAACACCCAGTCGTCAACGTACTGCTGTACACGTGGAGCCCAAAGTGCGCCTGCTAGCTGTCCCCGTCGAGTCAACCTGTGAAGAGAGGTAAATTATATGGCTCGATGATGTAATTACATAAAAATTTAGAAATGAACAATCCGAACTCACGAGTGGTCGGCAGGGAGGACGGTCGGCTGCACGTTGCCCGGAAACACCTGCCTAAGTCCGAACTGTCTCATCACACGCTGCGGGCAGTGAGGCTCAACGAAAATGTCGAACACCATCGGCAGGATGGTGAGCCAGTAAGCCTGGTCGCGTGTGCACAAGGACGAAAGTCCTAGCGGTGCTCTCGCAGCGACGGCCTCTTCTGTGTACGGCTCCCAGATGACGTCGCTCGGCTGGAGACGGTCAAACTCGAACACGAAGTCCGGGTAACCACGTCTCACCTGGACGTGAGCGTAACGACGCTGCAATAAACATGATCGGAATTAGACATGTTATGTGAAGAAAAAAAAAAGAAGAGGACTGATAAACTTATAACGCAGCGAAGTTGCACTAACCCCACGTCGACACCAGTAAGTCCCCATCGTGGGACCGTCCTCTGGCCACTGCGCGCTGCGACCAACCCCGTAGGGTGCGCTGTCCACCACTGGTCGACCTATGGCAAACCTCTCGGCTGCCCAAAGCTGAAGCAACATAGGGCAGCCAGCGATGATCGCTCCCGCGTCAGTCTTCGTGCACGCCTCACAGAGGGCACGGTACGTGGCTGCTAGCATGGCAGAACCCCAGCTCCACTGCGGCACGTCCTGTGGCTGAGCATCCGCGATGGACCGTGCGTAGTGGACCAGCCGGAAGTCCACAGCGTGCCCGTGGGTGCTAGTGAACATCACCCACCCGAACAACCACAACAGGTACGCCTCAAGGGAGCGTCGGACCGAGTAATCATCAGCATCAGGGTGCAGAAGGTCCGCCTACAATTAAGAATGAAATGTTAGTACAAAACACTCATCCGGTCGCAAATAAGCATGTATGATAATAACAACTTATTTACTTACAGTGAACTGGAGCAACCAAGCCTTGCTAGGCCCGACTGTAGAGTACGGAGGAAGGGTGTTGGCCGGTCCTAGGTGTGGAAGGCGCATCACCTGCTCGAAGCGCGCAGTGATATCCTCCTTCCACCCAAAAACACCGTCCACGGGACCAACTGGTGCTCCCGCCAGCGGTAGCCCGAGCAGGTACGACACGTCCTGCAGTGTCGGAGCCATCTCCCCACAGGAAAGGTGGAACGTGTGCGTCTCAGGTCTCCAGCGGTCTACAAGAGCGGCAAGGAGTGACCGGTCTGCATCCCACCGCTTCGCTGGGTCACGGTCGTCCGCCGCCGCCTCAACAAGCCTACAAAGTGGTAGAAGGCCTGCTGCACGCAACCTGTATAGAGCAAACTTCAAACATAAGTACAACACAAAGCAAAGTTGAGTTGAAATGTGAACATACGCGTACCAAGGAACGTGACGGGGGTCGACACGCAACCACTCGCGCGACGTGCGTGGACGGAAGGTGCCGAGCTGTGCACCCTCGACTGCTGACAGGAACGAGCGGTGGTTCCTGTCAATCCCACGGTTCAACAGCGCCGGTGTGTCGTACGCCATACCTGCATCAAATAGGTTGATCAGAAACATATAAATAATTAGTTCAACATAAGTAATAAATGTTCATAAGCGAATTACTAACACATATTAAACAAGACCACTAAACAAACAAAAGTGTTTAGTCCGAACACTCATCACGATAACATTATGATACAACACCGAATAGTTCGCAATACTACTAGTACAACAATAGTCGGAGGTACTCATTACAACAACATTGAATTGAAATTACACGATAGAAGTATTTAGTCCGAACACTCATTACATCACAACATCATTTTATTTCCTAAATCGAAAGCATTGTTACACCATGGAATCGCCTGCTGCGCGACGACGCCTTGGCCTTGCGCGCCTGCTTGTTGTTCCTTCACCAGGTGGTCGCCTACCATCACTTGCCTGTCCAGATGGACTAGCATCTGCGCCGCATGGAACTTCTGCATTCTTCGGGCATTTCTTGTAAGTATGGCCGCTCAGATCACACTTGCTGCAGCGTAAAGTCCTCCCACCTGCTTCTGACTCATCCATATCATTTCTGATGCGTCTAGTTTGGCGTCGACCCTTTTTCACCCTTAACTTAGATGGATCTGGAATATAAAAAACTTGGGCACTCAGCGTTGTGTAAGATCCTGAGATCCCGAACCCATATATCTCCTCACTCCATGTATGAAAGATTGCTTCTTTCTTGAAATAATTTGAGACGTACACATTGGGAGATATGCCACAATCACCGGCAGCAGCAAGAACGTGTGAGCAAGGAAGGTGATGAAGCTTCGGCTTCATACAACTGCAGGTACATCCACCATCCGCCTTCAAGACACATTCCTGCACGGCTTGCTTGCGATAGATACCACGCCTGCTCCTATCAACACACATTATTTCATACCGATGCACTTGTGTGCCTTGAGCAACAACTCTATGTCTCCGTGCCTTTTTGATTTTATCTTCCATGTACTTTGTCACTACGTTGCCAAACACTATGTTGTTATCGGCCATGGACGGACCAATTTTCTTGTATCGATCCCTAAAGTAGGCTTGCGTGCCGTGAAGGATGAATTCAACAATAGCAACCAATGGAAGTACTCGAACTCCTCGCATTACCCAGTTGTACACCTCTGCCAAATTGGTTGTCATTATGCCATACCGAGATCCATCGGTGTCGAACAATAGAGACCACTTCTCCTTAGGCTCATTCTCAATCCACTGAGTGAAATTTCTGATGGACGACCCTGACCTCCTTCTCATTGTTGGTGGGTCATCATGTAATGCACCAAGAGGTATGGGAGGCTCGTCACCTTCAACTTGTGGTCTGCGAGATTGCTCATCTGTTTGCTTCATTGTCAAGTCATCCAACTTGTCCCACAACTCATTAAATTTCTTCTCTTGGTTCTGTGCACAGAGCCTCTTAAAGAGCTCCATAAGATGCTTGTTCTTGAATTGCTTGTAGAAATTTGCACCCATGTGACGCATGCACTACCGACTCCGAACATCAGGCCACTTAGCTGGAAGTCCCTTCTCATCCCAACCGTTCTGCAAGTAGTCAATAGCCCGCAACATACCCGCATGACGATCATGTATAACGCAAACGTTGGGCCTCATACGCACCACTGCAATGTGCACTCTCTCTAGGAACCAGTACCAGCTTTCAGTGTTCTCATTCTCTACAAATGCAAAAGCCATAGGTAGAACCTGGTTGTTCCCATCACACCCAATTGCTGTCAATATCTGACCTCGGTATTTACCTGTCATAAAAGTTCCATCTATGCATAGAACAGGTCGACAATGCACAAAAGCATTGATGCAAGCACCCAATGAGAAAAAGGCTCTTTGCAGCACACTCTTTGTTCGATCATCAACCGATGTAAATGTATGTAGGTCATAGTAAGTATTATTATTCCTCTGGGCAATGGTGGCTAACAAACGAGGCAAATTATCATAAGAAGCTTCAAATGTGCCATACCTCATCTCAATGATCTTTTGTTTGGCTCTCCAGGCCTTTGCATAGCTTATGGTGTACTTGAATTTGTTCTCGATGTGCCTAATAATTGATTTTGGTTCAAAGCCAATGTTACCAACAACACTGCTGTACATCTCACTTGCCACAAAAGCTGAAGTGATGTTTCGGTGATACTTCTCCACCCCTTGTAAGTAGCACTTGTGCTCGGTCACAATGCTAACTTTCCAATAATCATTCCATTTACCCTTATATGCATGGACACGCCACGGACAATCTTCCTTCATGCACCTCACTTCATACACATAATTTGTTGACTTGACCACCCTAAACTCTCTCTGCAAGGAAACTGCCCAATGCTTCACCGCCTCCTTCATCTCATCCTTATGACCATACCTTGCACCCTCAATTACCTCGTTCTCCTTATACTCCCAGGGTACATGATCACCCTCTGATATAACAAGTCCAGAGAAGTTCTCATTTGCCCAATCAGTGGCCATTACATCACCTTCCTCATCGGATGATGCGTCGTCCTCCGCTTGCTCATTATCCGAATCTTCCCTCTCCATTTCATCAACAATTATACCGACTCTCTCCCCCTCATCCGCCATGCCCATGGCCTGCTCCTCCCTTGGTTGATTTTCCTCATTTTCCATCGATGGTCCAACAACATCCCCTGCATTGCTAGGACCCTCCACATCTTCGGTTTGCATTGAAACATTTGTATCTTTCTCTTGTACCGACACAAATATAACAAGGGGCCATGACCGTTCAAAAGCCATTTCCACATACCGTCTCCAAGCAGCAGTGCTGTCCATCGGCATTAGTTCCCAACAATAACCTTCTATTGCACGACTCACTACAACAGATACTGACATTGTATAGACTTCTTGGTCTATTCTAAATCCTCTCAACAACCAACTATAAATTGACTGAAATGTTCTCTCCGCAGGCCTATCGATGCCCTTAGATGTCATTACAAAATCTGACAGATCAACACCATCTGGACCAAATCTAATATTTCCTTCACCGTGAACTATCTGAAATGTGACCTTACTTGACATTGTGCCTGATGAAAACAATAACTGCGTTAACCTCGCATTTCTGTACTACGCCCTAAGTTACATTCTCTACAATATTGTTCTCTAAATTTCTAAAAGTACGTTACATTCTCCAGATCAAACTAAACTACATCTTACAATTAACACTACTGTCTATGTCTCAATTCATACTATTATATTCTATGCTCTGGATCTACACATATGTGCTGTGTGCTACAGATGTGCTAAAATATATGGAACTAAAACTAAAACGCAACATATATACTCAAACATAACATATTAGTACAAATGCAAAAGATGTATGGGAGCATACCTGTGATGAAGTGAGCGAACCAGCAGGGCTTCGCCGCTCCCCTTTTGCTGCCCTCCCCTCTCTCTCTTTCGTTTTTTTTGGATTTTTAGTGAATATAATGAAATTTCACAGAGGAGGGACTGGGCTTTATAGGGGGGAGGCAAAAATCGCCCTCCCCCAGGGCGGCAAGGGGGCCGCCTGCAAAATTCCATGCCTTCTCGCCGCCCATTTGCAGGCGGCCCCCCGCACAGTACAAAATCGCCCTAGCGGAGGGCGGCAAGGGGGCCGCCTGCAAAATTCCATGCCCCCTCGCCGCCCATTTGCAGGCGGCCCCCCGCACAGTACAAAATCGCCCTCGCGGAGGGCGGCAAGGGGGCCGCCTGCAAATTTCGTTGACGGCCGTCGCCCGAGAGCGAACGGCCGTCTGCCACGTCATTTTCGCCGCCCTCTGCGAGGGCGATTTTTAAAAATCGCCCTCCCAGAGGGCGGTAGGCGACCACTTCCGTCAATTTTCAAAATGGAAAATTATTTTTGTAAAACTTTTAATAAAAAAAATTATAAATAAAAAAAATTCCGTCAACTCCGTGCAATTTAGGAAAACAACTTCTGCCTACCAATCTACAATTAGATATATAAAACTTTTTTTAAAAGGACAGAATAACAGAAACAATGATTAATTAATTAAAGAAAAACGGACCAAATATTGACACGGTCACGATGACTGAGGACGTACGTAGTACGTACTCCCTTCATTCAAAAAGAATTAATCTATAATGGGATATGACCCCTCACAATATATCGGGGGTACTAGTAAGTCCGGCGACACACAGACAGGCCACCCTGAGGCGTTTTGATTAAGATGCACTTTGTGTCGCACGAAGTAACTAATTAAGCATCGGTATTCACTATCAGAGAGAGTTAAGCGGTGCCTGGTTGAGCAGAGTGGCTGTAGCTAGTATATAGACACCGATGGAAAATGCGGCCGAATCATATATCATCAAGTAATCTCTTCTCCATCTCTATCACTTCTCTACTATTTAAAAAATTAAAAATATTTTTACCGGTAATTTGATACGTTATCCGTATTGGAATTAGTTTTTAACTTTATTCGCTTTTGGAATTACATATTCGTATTTAGTCAGCTTTTAAGTTTGTTCGTTTTTAGAAATATAGAAAGAGTCGTAAAAGAAATCTCTTTAAAAACACTCGCATGCTAATTTGTAAAAATAATAATATCTAAGCGAATTCCCACAGTGAATTTTACTTGAGCTAATTCCCACAGAAAATCTATTCTATAGCATTGACTTGGTTTGAGTTCAACGATTTGTCATCGATACTGTCACTTTCTAAAATATACCGGCGATTTTATTGATGTACAATACGCCATTAGACTGGTACTTCTTTTCAAAAATACCCTTATGGACATATAATTAAGGTTAACACTTGATTCATCTTATTAGAAGTTTCAAAAACTTTTATATGACCTTACACAACATGGAAATTTATATTGAAATTTTAGGTTTTTTACATTTATATTTTTTTAAAAAAATGTAACTTATCTGTTATATGATATATAAAATACTTTTTTATTGTTGTTTTTAATATAAATCATCTTTCATACATTACATAAGATTTTTTTTGCTATTATCTATTGTATAAGCAATTTTTTTTGCATGTACAACATACAAATATTTTTTAGAAAAACTAAATATACCAGAAAAAACTTGAAAATGTATACAAACTTGCATGTTGTGTAAAGAGGCCACATAAAAAATTTTATATTTCTTTGAAACTTCAAATGAGATAAATCAAATGTTAATCTTGTATATCTCTAAGGGTATTTTTGGTATTTTTGAAGGGAGTAGCTATATTTATGGCGCCATATTTTTCACTAAAAAATAGTCAGCATGTATATACATTGTAAGTCTCTAAATTACATATGTAATTTTAGTGCATTTATAATGTAAGTCCTAAAATTACATATGTAAGTCATAAAATTACATATGTAATTTTAGTGTATTTATAATGTAAATTCCAAAATTGCATATATAAGTAGATATAAATAGAAGAGATGCTAGTGCAAATTCAATGGAAATCTAATGTATAGCAGGAGCAACAGGTTCGTAGTACAGAGAGATCGAATAACTACAGACTTAGCAAATCAAACGTTCGTTAAATCAAGCATCGATAGTGCAACACGAATCTACATGATATCCAAGGGTCAGATTAACCGAATGTGATCAAGCTAAGTTTGTGTCGCCATAAATATAGCATGTCTGTTTTTGAAAAGAGGGCTCAAACCAACGATGTATTATAGAATAATTGATAAAGCCGGCGGTACATTATACAAAGAAATAATATCGATGGTGAATTGTTCAACTCAAACAAACTTAGTGGTATAGTGGTATAGATAGCTTTCACTCTTTTCGATGTAAGTACGTTTTTTTCAGTTAATATATAGTACATGCAATCGGCCGCCTGGGCAGTTGAGCGAATGCGTTAGCGGCCAGCGCACATATAAGGCCATTCTCAACCCAATGACTTGGTGTCCATAGCATTAAATAAGCTGCCACCTAGAATGAAAAATAATGTGGCAAGTGAATAAATGAGGAAAGAGAAGGAAACCATGTCTTGCATGAGACATGGTTTCTACACAACATTCAAGACATCATGTGAGATAAGTAGCATTAATTGAAGTATGGATTAGTGGTGTTTGCATTGGAATAGTATAATACTAGTTTCTTGATGATGTGGTGTTTATGGAAACTATGTCTAGTGTTATGGGTTGGGAATGGCCTAACCAATCACACCAGATCAAAGTGATCGATCGACGACATAGGCTGTGTTTGCAATCCTATGTTCCCAGCCCCTCTCCCTCGTTTTCCGCGCACACACTTTTCAAACTATTAAACGGTGCATTTTTTACAAAAAAGTTTCTATATGAAAGTTGCTTTAAAAAATCATATTGATCCTTTTTAAAAAAAATTAACAAATACTTAATTAATCACGCGCTAATAGATCACTCCGTTTTCGTGTGGGGAGTTTAGTTCCCAACTTTCCATATCCAAACACAGCCATACGCTTCCACAAAGCTGGTCCCGCACGCACACTTGCGACGCACGGAAGAGCCATTAAATTCGGTGCCAACGCAAAACCTACCTACCAGCCTTAGCTAATAGCTGAGCTGCGATGTGAAGTGGGCCTGCATATGCATATGCGGGGAGTGTGGGCCGGGCCGGCTGGCCCCGAAGCAACGCACGGCCTCCGTACGTACGTGTATGCTAGCTAGCTCCGACCATCCGCGCACGAGTGTCCCCATCGCAACACATGCATGCATGGAAACTATTCTAAATTCTTCTGGACGTTATCTGGCTGTTTTGATGTAACTTAAATAGTTATAATATATTTTAATAGTATTTAACAAAATAGATTAATATGTAATTGATCACTCGGAAAACATATAATGTAAATTTTGATTTATATATGTTGAAAAAAAATTGATTAGGAACATACGTTAATAAGTTATAGTTTATTTTTTTAACTTGTATGTTTATAGAGTGATATATCACATATTAATATATTTTTTTAATTTTTTTTAAATATTTGAGCTAAATGCAAATAACGAGGGACCATGACGTTTAAAATCCACTCTTTACATACTCTTTACATGCATGCATATGTGTGTGTCCCCACATGCGTGTATAGGGGAACGATAGGGTTAGCTAGCTAGCTTCAACTGGCCGGAATTAATATAGGCCCTAGCTAGCCTGCCAGGGCAAAATTAGCTGCAGGAACGTGCATGATGAATTGCATGTTCGACGTACAGTTAATATATTTAATGGTAAGGTTGCGTTTTATTGAGATGAAAAGCTTAGCTATTTCATTGTTTTCTGTCCGCACATTTTTCGAATCGCTAAACGTTATGTTTTCTTAAAAAATCGTTTTTAGTAGTTAATACTTATACGATAATAACTTATCTTATTTTACGTGTAAACAATTTGAAGCTCATGGCTCATTCAAACGCAACCTAAGCGCGTGGGTCGCCGGCTACAACGCACATCCATGCATTTCATAAAGGGTTAATTGGATTCATGCCATTATAAAGTTACACATTTTAAAAACATTATTACTATTCATCTTATTAGAAAGATACCATTATAAATTTATTGAAATCGAAGATATGCCACTACTAACCCTTTCACTATATTTTCTAAAATTTTTGGATCAAATTATCCCTTTCTTCTTCCTTTGTCTCTCTTGTTCATCTTCTTCGCTTAGTCCACGGCTTGACGGCTGACGAATGCGGCCGCCTTGGCAGCCGCGTACAAGGAGAGGGAAGGCTCAGAGGTGGGCTCCAGGAACAACACCTTGCAAATGAAGAAGGATTCAGTGGAGATGTCGAAGAGGATGAGAATAGTACGAGGAGGGTGGCGATGGCAGCACAAGGAGGTTGGGATCCAAGGGGTGGGGATAGGTGGGCTCAGGATGACTCTTTGTCGGGTGCCCTGTCAATGGCAATGGCGGCGGTAGGTACGAGCTTGAACTTCATGCAAACATGAGGGTGATCAGTTTGTCGAGCTCGAGCGCAAAGAGGAGACGCGGCGTGGCGGATCTGGCCGTTGGGCAGCTCCTGCTCCCTTTCACTGCCGCTAGTCTCGTCGACGGGTGATTGCCATGGCCGCCGCCGGTCCAGTACCTAGGCTGGAGAGATAAGGGAACTAAGGTAGAAGATAAGGCAATTTTATCCAAAAATATATTTTAGTGTAATGAAAGGGTAAGTAGTAGCTCATTTCTAATTTTAATAGATTTATAATGACACCGTTTCAATTAGACTAATACTAATGGTTTTTTTTTAAACGATCAAATCTAGGAATAGGAATATGTTCACTTCATGACCCTCAAAAGTGATCGAAATATAATCCATGACCCTAAACCACAAAACCAGATATCTTGACCCCCAAACTCTTAAAACCGGTGCAATTTAACTCCCTGGGTGGTTTTGGAGGGCGGTTTCGCTGACGTGGCGCCTACGCGGTAGTATTGACTCGGTCTTCTTTCCACGTGGCGTTGACGTGGCGCTTAGGTGGTATTAAAAATAAAAAATATGCGTGGGACCCATCTGTCATTCATACATAAAATAAAAAATTGTGGGGCCCACTGACATGTGGGCCCCACATATCATCCTCTCTCTCTCACTACCCTTCTTCTTCCTCCTCTCTCCATTGTTTCTCTCTCTCTCTCTCCCTTGACATGAGCCGCCGGCAGGAGGGGGCTCGAGTGCCAGCGGTGGTAGGCAGGTGCCGGAGTGGTGGTGGCGGTGGGCGGTGGACGGTGTACCTCGGGCGACGGGCACGGGAGCAGCTCCTTCCACCATACCGGACCTCGAGCGACGGACCTCGGGTGACGGTGGGCGGTGGACGGTGGGGAGCACGGGCAGTGGGAGCTGAAGCGGCGGCGGCGGCGGCGGTGGGCTGGACTGTCCGGCTGCTGCCCGCCCCCTCCATCTCCTCCTCCTCGTAGTCGTCGCCGCCGACCTCCCCGACCATGTTGAGTACCAGATCGAGACCAGCCGCGCGCCGCCCCTCGTACGCCCGCGGCCGCCGCCGCTCTCGTCTCCGACCTCGTTGGCTGCGGCCACAGCCACCACCCACGGGACGCGTCGCCGCCGCTCTGGGTCAGCACGCGGCAGCACCGTCGCAAGCGCGAGTGCGGGAGGAGGCACTGGCGGCGGCGGTGGCGGCGACAACACGAGATCGGTGGCTCCGCCTCTCCCCTCACACACCGCCGCCGCCTCCCATGTCACACATCACCTCCGTTCCTCCCTCACCTTCTCTCCTCTCCTCTCCTCTCTCCACTTAGCGAGGCCGTCGCCGCCGCTTCAGCTTCCACCGCCGCCGCTGCCGCTCTGGCCTTCGCCCGCCGCCGCTCCAGCTCCAGCCTCCCGTGCTCCCCACGGCCGGCCGAAGGGGAGAGGAGAAAGAGAAAGAAAGAGAGAAGGGAGGAAGAAGAAAGGGGGAGAGAGGATGACATGTGGGGCCCACATGTCAGTGGACCCCACAATTTTTTATTTTGTGTGTAAATGACAGATGGGTACCACGCATATTTTTTATTTCTAATGCCACCTAAGCGCCACGTCAACGCCACGTGGAAAGAAGACCGAGTCAATACTGCCACGTACGCGCCACGTCAGCGAAACCGCCCAGGGAGTCAAATTGCATGGGTTTTAAGAGTTTAGCGGTCGAGATATCCGGTTTTATGGTTTAGGGTCATGGATTAGATTTCGATCACTTTTAAGGGTCATGAAGTGAACTTATTCCTCAAATCTATAATGGCATGAATATCCGATTAACCCTCTCGGGTAAACCCGGCCGCCCGCATGCAAACATGGGCTGATGCATGATTGATTGTTAGCTAGGGCTATGCATGCCTTCCGTACGTACTGATTAAAACTACGTGGTACATGCAGCTCACGTAGAGGCAGCATGAGTGTATGCAAACCGGCATGCATGTCCAGTAACAGCTAGCAGACATTAGTACCAACATACTACTCCCTCCGTCCCAAAATGTTCGACGCCGTTAATTTTTTAAAAAATATTTGACCGTTCGTCTTATTCAAAAAATTTAAGTAATTATTAATTCTTTTCATATCACTGGTGGAGAAACGATTTTTACTCCCGGTTGGAAACCCTAGTCCCGGTTTTCCAACCGGGAGTAACAATCCGGGACTAAAGATCGCTATCTTTAGTCCCGGTTCAAATACCCGGGACTAAAGATCGATCTTTAGTCCCGATTGGTGTTACCAACCGGGACTAAAGATATGGTCCCGGTTGGAGGGTTTTTTTTCTTTTTTTTTCTTTTCTCTCTTTCTTTTCACTGTTCTTTTGCCCAAATCATCTCAAATCAAACATTCACAGCAAATCATTCCCAACATTATCTCAGATCAAACATTCACAACAACAATATAGTTCATCCAAATCATTCACAGCAATAGTTCATCCCAAATCATTTATACAACAGTTCATCCCAAATCATTCACACAATAGTTCATCCCCAAATCATTCACAACAACAACACAGATCAAATCATACATTCAACACAAATCGTATCAATCAACACAGAGCGAATCGCACATTAAGGAAAAAAAAGAAAAAAAAGAAAAAGAAATTCCACGATAGCGCCGGCCTCCACCACCTGCCGCCGCACCGGCCTCCGCGCCGGGCGCGGCCCTCCGCACGAGGCCGCCGCCCGGCTGCCTCCCCCTTCAGATCCGGCGGCGGCCAGCCGCCTCCCATCCGGATCCGCAGCCGCCCGGCTGCCGCGGCACGAGGCCGCCTCTGCCCCACCGCGCAAGGGCCCCGCCGCCGCCGCTTGGCTGGCCGCCGTGGCACGAGGCCGCCTCCGCCTCCGCCCGGCCGCTGACGGAAGAGAGGGGAGGAATAGAATGAGGAGAGGAGGAGGAAGAGATGGGAGGAGGATGAGAGGGGAGGAATAGAACGGAGAAGAGACGGGAGGAGGAAGAGATAAGGTTAGGGAAGAGATAAGAATAGAATTTATTAACTCCTCGATCTCGTGCACGCCTCGTCCTCTCCGCCACGCATGCGCGTATGCCGATCTTTTGTTCCGGTTTAGGCTACCAACCGGGACTAGAAATAGATCTTTAGTTACCAACCGGGACTAAAGATAATAAGAATCTTTTTTCCCGGTTGGTGTTACCAACCGGGACTAAAAATAGATCTTTAGTCCCGGTTGCCAACCGGGACTAAAGATAAAAAAGTAGCTCTAACCTTTTGAACCAGGACTAAAGATAATCTTTAGTCCCGGTTTTTGTTGCAACCGGGACTAGTGTGGATTTTGGCCGACCGACCAAAAATGGTTTCTCCACCAGTGTATCAATTGATTTATTGTTAAATATACTTTTATGTATACATATAGTTTTACATATTTCACAAAAGTTTTTAAACAAGACGAACGGTTAAACATATTTAAAAAAGTCAACGGCGTCAAACATTTAGAGAAGGAGGGAGTAGTTTCTAAGACCATCTGCATGCGTATGTGTATAAATATATATATACCGCCCTAGGTTATTTCAGATAGATCAGATATCTATATGTCGATGGGTCATTGGGAGTTTGTACGTGAATGCATATATATATATATATATATATATATATATATATATATATATATATATATGACAAATAGAAGATTAATTGAGAACAGTGCACTTACAGGCAATGTTAGTACACATAGCGGTCGGTCGAGTACAAGGTGGTATAGCCTGGTAGGTGGTGCTACAGTGCGGAGAGATTGGTAGCGTACGTCTTAGCGAAAAGGAGACCGAATAATTCCGGGGCAGCAGCATGCAGCTAGCTCTAGCTCCCTTGTGTTTAAAAGCCAAAAAGTTGGGCAGGCATGGAGCTAGGCCAGCCAGACGCGTGTACGTACGTGCGTAATACAATCGATGAGTAACGCATAGTACATGAAGCAGGCCAGCTTACCAGTATTCCAGTAATCCAGTGTAGGAGTTAATCGATTACTAATTAGCAGTGAACGCCTGCCATGCGAGCTTAAATATAATTAACCAGAGAGATCGGTATGACATATTGTATCCCGTAAGGAAACATCCTTCATTTTCTTACATGTCAACTAAATAGTCATAAAAAATTTGACAATATATATTAACATAAAATATATTACTCCATAGGCATACAAGATTAAATTTAACTTTTACAAATTATTAAAAAAGAACAAATTATTAATAATTATTAATATACAGCATGTTGAAGTTGAATTTAAACTTATATATCTGTGTAGTGATATATTTCGTATTAACTGGTCTATATTCTTATTTTTAATAAAAAAATATATAACTATTTAGGTGACATGTAAAGAATAAGTATATAACACCTTGAGAAAAATAAAAACACTTTTACATAGGAGCATGATTTTGGGGTTACTTAATTGATTTGTGGGTGCTTGGAGTGGAAGCAAGATATATATAGGTCATTAAAAAAAGGCAGGACGAGCAATTGCTGCGCTGGTTGGTAGCACAGTGGAGTAAGTATGTGGTAGCTGCAGACCGATGCAACCCAACCCGCGCCACGGCCATGACCAGCCGGCCGGCCACCACGCGATTGAGTGGAAGCTATCTTATCAAATTCTTATGTAACTATCTAAACCGCATATACACAGAGGTCTAAAAGGAAAAGTTTATATGTAATAACTTATTCTTACTAAATTCTTACTAACACTGACATGTTATGCTACGAGTGTATCTAGATTTTTTTTAACTTTTATATATCTACCTATATTAAATGGTTGAGATTACTATTAGTATAAATTTAGAAAGAAAAAATTAGTATGGGCAGCAGTGTTCGGTGTAAAAAAATACTTTCCGGACGAGCCAGGCTACCCATATATGCGGACATGCATGCAGGAGTTGTAGAAACTTTTCTGCAGCAAGGCATGCAGGGCGGGCAGGTGTTTCATGTTGCCGCGCGCGGGGCCAGAAATCGATCGATCGAGCCGTACGCAACGAGCGTGCAGCTAGGCAGCAGGAAGAGGCAGGCAGGCGGTAGTGGGTGGCGCGCACAGCGCAGGGCAGTGGGCAGGGCAGTGTATCGATCGGTGCTGGCCGGCCGGCGTAGTGGAGTGCAGTTGGTGCGTGCAGCCGTGCAGGGGCCAGGCCGGGGCGAAGTCGAAACGTGCGGCCGGTAGTGGCCGCGCGCAGGCGCAGCCTTCTCGTCTGCCTTTTACCGCGTCTCATCGCAGTTACGCTAGCTGCGCTATCTCGCTCTCGCACGGCGTACGTGTGGTGGTAGATGGAAGCAGGCTGCCGCTGCCGCTGCTTGCAGGTTGGTCGTTGGGTGGCTGGCCAGCAGCCTTCGCCCTGCAGGGTCTGCACTGCAGGTAAGCGTGCCGGCAGCGGCAAATATCCTCGTACTAGTGTATTTACACTACTTCTATGCTAGTACTAGTTGTACATGTCCATGGGCCACGTTTCTATTAGCGCCACAAAGGCCATATCCAAATATTCATGGGCCAACGCTAGAGATCCAAGAAGAACTAGCATGCATGCATGCCAACTACAAGTTTGCTAGGAAAAAGTCCATTTCGCTTAATTTCCTCAACTATGATCCAACCAAGTTTGATTCGTAAACATTAACCAAAAATCGCTTCCCTCAAGTGTTAAGACTGGATTAACTTGCCTCCCTCGACGGTTTATAACCAGTTGCTTTTATCCCATGCATATGGTGTATTGAGTTATCAACCCTTATTAATGTGGTATTCTTATAAGTACCAATGTGGATGTATTTTTTTTTAAAGAAGAAAACGAATAGGCCCACATACCGTTCCATCTCTCTTCCCCCTCTTCTCTCCTTCCTTCCTTCCTCTTTTTCCCTCTCCAATCCATTTCTCTCTAATCAGTCTACCACAAGTCTGTGGTGCCAACGGCTGCCTCGCTGCACAGTCTGCAATCACAAGTCCATGCAGCGATGTAGACCGCCGCCTCATTGCTGACGAAGGAAGTTCTCGTCCAGGTCATCCTCCGGCCTAGTTAAAGCAGCCTGTGCTGCCACCTACAATCTCTCCTCTACCGGAAAACCAAGGGTGGCGTCATCGCTGGCATGGGCTATTGATGGGCTACCATTGGGGAGGACGAAGAGGGGTGGAAGCAGGTGACCCTTCACCAGATTGGATCTCCAACAGGGGCAAGGGCGAGGCTAGCATTGTCAGTGGCCTTCATACTGTGAGGGTTGAGGTATGCCTCCACCATGGAGCTTGACCTCTAGACCCTCCACCTCCTCCTTCCTCCAGCTTCCTCAACATGGTGATGAGAGCGAACTCAAGCATGTTGACGAGATCTGGACTCTCGCTCTTGCCATCCTTGCGTTTTCCTGCTCCGTCGGTGCCACCGATTGTTGCTAAGGATTTCACTATTGGCCGTCTTCACCGAGATCCCACCATCGACTTTGTCCCAATCTAGACTACTGCCCAGGCTTCCGCCTGGTTGCTTTCTGCTACGTTGGGCAATCGTCTCTCTCGCCAATGAGGTCCTTACCGCCTCCCATTCCTGGTAGGTGCCATGTAGGATAAAATTAACCACCCTCTTAACTGTTAGGGGGAGCCAAATTGAACTGCTTTTGATACTTGAACGATGTGATTTTCCGATTGAAGGATGAGAATTAGATCTGGGCCATAGCTGAAGGAGTAAAGTGGACTTTTTCCAAGATGCTAAGCAATACTTCTAAAAGGGCTCACCCATGTCACATAATTGTGGATTAGCTTGTTTTAAAGGCCACTTTAATTTCAAGCCACCATTATTCATGATTTCGTGATTTTTTTCCCTAGTCCTAGACTTTGAGTTTGAGATACATGTGTTCTCTGTTGATGATGTTAAAAAAACTATTCAATAAATAGACCCCAAGCCCCGCATGGGATGCCGAGTGCCGAGGAAGATGCCAACGTCATCGTGGTAGTGTTGTGTGTCACTATTGATGAGGACCGGCACTACTTATCCATTCAACCCCACCCCCTCCTCTCTCTCTCTCCCTCTCTCTCTCTCTCTCTTACCTATTAGTCTCTCTTCTCTGCGTGTGTGGCTAGAAATTTGGATATGCCGTGTCCAATCCCCTTCGAAAGAAAGTAGGCATTGTATATGTATATATGAATGTTACAAAATCCTCCAAATTTTCTTCCAGTTAGGATATGATTGTACCAAGTATCTATTATATACAAATATTCATTAAACTTTCTTAAAACGCTCTTAAGTTGTCACGTGCGCTCTAATAAATTAAAAAGTCCTAAAAATTCGGAGAAAAGAGCAAAATATTTAACCCTTGATTTTCACTTAATCGGGTGAACCTAACGTTATAAATGTTGGAAATTTGGTCATAATTCGGCATATTTTAATCCAAAATAACAAGATAATAAACATGATAATTACAATGGGATTTAATCCAGTGATAGTGGTGAATGTAATCAACATGAGCATGCTTAATGTAGAATAAGCACCAACAACCACATAATAATGCAATGTTAACATTGCGATGAACATTAATAGTAAAACTTCTAATTGAAATGATATAAGAAGGTTATACCCTAAAAATGGTACTTCGCTGGAGTTTAAGGCAGTATTGTCTCTGTTGGTGTTGACGGGAGCCTCCTTCTCCTTGTCTCCAGTGTTGCCGTTGTCTCCAGTGTTCGACATGTTGGTGAAGGTGAAGTAGACGTTGACGAACAGTGAGTAGTCGCGCCTTGTGCTCCCCAAAAACCTGATCGCCCGCCCGTCCGTGCAAACGTCGCAGCAGTGCGTGGTTTCGGAGACCTACTCTCCCAACGTGTGTGCACACACTCGTCGGGATGGGATTACCATAGCAGCAACATCCTTGGAAATGGATGAAAGTATGTCTCACTTCTGCTTAGGGAGATCAAATCCATTCTCATTTTATATGAGGAATGGAAGATGGAGAGTAAGAGTGATGGAATAGGAAGAGCAATAGAGTAACTAATTCTCATCAATTAGCCATGAACCATCCTCCACTACACAACCATCAACCAACCATCAATTAGGAGTAATTGATGTAGATTACCAATGGAATGGAAAAGGAATAGAGCAACTATAATTGTCATCAACTAGCCATGAACCATCCTCCACTATACAACCATCAACCATCCATCAATTAGGAGTAATTAATATACTTTACCAATTCCCTAATCAAATGGATTAATTCTCAAAACTCCTCATCCCATTGATATCCCATAAGAGAATGAATACACATGAATTCCTAACATAATGAGTCTTGGAATTTATTTGATTTAATTGATTTAAATAGATCAATTACCCAATTAAATCTAACAATAAACCATTAAATTAGATCGTCTTTCACTCAAATCTGTGGATCAACTATTGCTATTGGTGGGCTCATTATTTATAGTCATTAGATCCGTTAGAAAAAAAACTATCAACCTCTATCTCCCTCTCCGTACATTGGGTGAGTCGTTTCAGAAAGATAAGCACCGATGGAGCTCACCAGAAAAAGAGTGTTTTGATGACATGCAAAATCAGAGATGCAGTAGATTCAGGCAATGATATGAGTGTACCAAGTATTTAGGAAAAGATCGATTGGCAGGCAGGTATGGCGCTAGTGCCATGTGTCCTGCTGCTGAAGATTGCGTTTGACGGACAGTATTTTCTACTAGGAAGGATAGTATGGTTGTAGGCGTTGTACTGGATCAGTCTCATTGGCATGCGCGCGAGCCGGGGTAGATCAAAATTGGTGGCTGACGGGCAGGCATGGACTGAAGCCTAAGTGTCGCGGCGGCAAAGGGTTCAAACTTGGCCAACAGCTTGAGATTGGCTAGTAACGTAACACTGCCCGACAGCTATAGTAGAGGATCGATGTGCTCACCTCCTGCACAACACGAACCAGCTGACTGCAGGCAGCCCGGGAGGTGGTTCTGCTGACTCTGGCCAAGGTAGCTCGCGTTTCGTCACACCACGGGCAGGTTAATTTATCACCCTCTACGTGCAGGTCACACAAAAAAGCAGGGGCAAATCTAGCTTACCGGGTAAGCAAATTAAGACCAGGGATTCTAGATTATTTTTTTAGATGAATGCAGCATTTCATTGATTAAGTAGCATCCTTAAAAAGAGAATTCCGTATGCAATCTGGGGTGACACCACAGTAAGAAATACATGGATAAAGCTCGGCACAATGAGCTACGACATGAGCTGCAACATTACATAACCGATTGACATGAACAAACGAACAAAATAAAAAACTGGAAACCATCATGTGTTGATGTCACGGACAACACAACCAACAGAAGAACGATCACATGTCGACGATTGTATTCTCCTGACGATAGAAAAGCAATCAAATGCCAGAATTACCTGCTGGAAACCATCTTCCCAAGCAATGGAAAGGGCACGCTGGATCGCTATGACCTCAATAGTTTCAGGCATCATTATCCCAGGGACCAGCTCACTGCATGCATACAGGCAGTCTCCATTGTGGTCTCGGATCACCACGCCCACACCCATCTTGCGAGATGACTGGAAGATCGCAGCATCTGTTGATGAGGAAAGTCCCTGCCGACGGTGGAACCCATCTAGCAACTGAAGGAGGGGAATCACACCTGGAAACAGGGCAAAGATTAAAGTTGTACTGTGTAAGTATATATGTTCATATATATAACGCCATGACCGATTGCGCCACTCGGCATGGATGCACAGGAGAGCTTTTTTCTTCACATCATTCCTCGCCTACCAAATGTTCCAGATTATGACCACTAGCACTGTGTTATGTATGCCAGAGCTGCGATTCACGAAATAAAAAATCCATTGCTTCATACCGATCATCGCTCCCTGACACAAAGTGAGATCAAGATACTTTCTGACTTCGTCCCACCCAAACTGCACCGGCAAAGGGGCAAAATAGTAGCACATGTCCGATTGGATCATCTCTTTTACAGAAGATGCATCCATCCCTTGCTGGTATATGGTGTCGTCTAAGTTGAGGCCCGTGGGCAAATATTCATGTGCAGCTCGCTATAGATTTATCTTCATTTTCCCTGACGCCTTGATCTTCCAATGAGCCCTCCAGTTCTTAATGTTTTCATCCAGAACAGATGGAAGCCCTTTGCCATTACTGTTCTCCGCAGCCAAGAAAGCTGTCGAGGTTGCGAAATTATAAGCCAATTTGACGGTAATACTGACCCAATTTGTTATGTGGCCAAGATGCAAAATCCAGTATACTCCCTTTTTCAGCAGTTCTCTCCCGAACAGGATACTACGCTAAATGATAGACGAGGACCGAGGCTTGGAAGCTGCCCAAAAATCTGTGTTAGGGAAGCATCCGGGCACACAAGGAGTACATTGGGATCCATGAGGAAGCATAGACTGATTGAAGGTAACAAACCCATCCCGCCAAGAGACTTCGGGGATTCTGGATTTGTCACACAGCGCTACTTTTTTAAGTGCTGGACTGGTATACGTCGGCTGTACGTTTTCACATCATTTAAGTGGAGAGAAAAGGATCTTGTTGCTGTTCCATTTTGCAACGTGCATATTGTGTGATAGAGACAAGACTCATTGAATGGCAATAACTGCCATTTCCCGGTTCGAATGGAGATTAAAAAAATGTTTCTCTCTGCCAGATTATCCCCAGTTGAATTTGATTAAAGTGTGTCTAAAACTCTCATATTGAAATAGTAGCATACTTCTAGAATTGCCTAGCGCTCCAATTAATTAATCATATATGCAATCTCCTCTAAATCAAATTACAAATTTTCCCTCTGGTATTTGATTCTTAACTGACCGGATATAACGACATAAAAAAACAAAAAAAAGGCCTAAAAATCTTTATATATGCCGCCGATCAGTCCAACATATATTATCCCGCCAATTGGATGGTCAATCTACTTAGAGGAAGAGACCGCAAAATTTCCGTGTTACATGTTTCTATATCATCACTTCGCATTATATTACGAAATAGGAGTATCAAGTATATTAAACTAGGTACTAAAGGTAAATGTCCAGGTACTTAAAACAATGTACTGGTTCCGATGTTAGCTCAACTGTAAAGGTGTGATGAAGGCATCAAGCTAATAAATGATGTATGCCGTAATCCTGAGTCAACGGTCATACAGATTTTCGCCAATTTCGAGTTCAGGTTCATGAATAGGATTCAATAATTGTGGATCTTTTATCTTGTGTTGATGCTTATTAGTTTGTGTTTTCTTTATGTTATATTGGTGTGTTATTGTAGACTCATTGATATGTGAACGCTTGTGAGCGAATCACTGGTGGAGAAACCATCTTTGGTCGGTCCACCAGATTTCACAATAGTCCCGGTTGTACTAAAAACCGGGACTAAAAACATCTTTAGTCCTGGTTTGAAAGCTCAGAGGATTTTTTTTATCTTTAGTACCGGTTAGTATTACCAACCGGGACTAAAGATCTATTTATAGTCTCGGTTGGCAACATCAACCGGGAAAAAAGATCGATATAAGCTTTACTCCCGGTTGATGTTACCAACCGGGACTAAAGATCTATTTTTAGTCCCGGTTGGTAACACCAACCGGAAAAAAAGTCGACATAAGCGGGGTGGTTGCACGCGGATCGAACCAATACAATCTCCTCCTCTCCTTTTTTAACTCATCTCCTCACAGAGTCATCCTCATCTTCCTCTCCCTCCTCCCTTCCTCTCCTCCTCCCCACCTCCCTCTGCAACGGCGGGCCGCGGAGGGTTGGCCGGCCGGCGCGCGGCAGCTGCCGGCCGGCGCGGCGGCGCGGCACACGGAGGGCCGGGCGAGGCGGCACGCTGGCGGCTGGCGGCCTCGCAGCGGAGCTGGGGACGCGGCGGGCGGCGTGCCGGCGGGCGGCGAGGCGGCGGCCGCCGCGGCAGCGGGCCATTCGTCTTCTTTCTTTTTTTTTTTGAGAATATGTGATTCGGATCTGAGACGATTTGTGTGTGATGTGAATATGTGATGTATTTGATTTTGTGATGAATTTTGTAGAAGTTGTGATGTAATCTTTTTAAGATTTTGTGATGTATTTAGAGATATTGATTTGAGAATTTGGAGACTATTCGGGGATGATTGATTTGGGATTTTGGGATAGAGTGAATCAATATATTAAAAACGATGAAGAAAAGAATAGAATAAAGTAACAACCGGAGCTAGCCTTTTTAGAACCGGGACTAAAGATACTCTACACCAACCGGGACTAAAAATGGATTTTTACTCTCGGTTTTTTCTCCCGGGACTAAAGATAGCGATCTTTAGTCCCGGATTCGTAGTCCCGGTTAGAAAACCGGGACTACAGGGGGGTTACGAACCGGGAGTAAAAACTACTTCTCCACCAGTGAATTGGTGTAATAATTGGCAGTAGCTCGTTGAGCAGATGCCGGAAATACATTTCATTGTCTAAAAAAGTATATCAAACTATGAGTGCTACGTAGTATGTACGACAATGCTTGTTATTCTATCTTCACTATGTATATGCAGCCAGCGTGTTACAAAAGAATTCAACAGTAGCTGCAGTCCTCTTTAATTTTCTCTGTACAACAACCACGCCGTAATCCTCATGTGTGCAAACTACCTATATATACACTAAATACTACTATTAGGCAGCTTCATTCCCCGGATGATGAGATAAAATAGGAATGAAGCATAAACAAGCACGGCCACGCAGATAACTGAGCCAGATAATACGCCTCGCATTTCTGAAGAGAAGAAATCCATCAAAAGGTAGCCATTGGCGATTATCGGTACGGATGCAATTATCCAGGTCGCAATCTGCATCAAAGATGCTAAAGTTAGTTCAAAATGCTATGCGTACGTGCATATAAATATATGTAGCATTTCACCTTTAGCAAAACTAAAAAGGTAAATTAATACACTAGCAGGGTTTCGTTAAACCAGAAGTATGCAATCACTAATTCTGATAAGTTTTTATGCTTTTCTACATTAGAGCATTTTAATTTATACCTGTAGTGTTTCACCAAAAAAAAATTGAATTAAAACTCTGCTAAAAAATATTTTGAATTAAAACATTTTTAGTTTCAGACTTTCAGTGCAAGAATTGAATTGTTGGATTTTGATCAGTGGTTTAAAAAGGTGACAGATATTGATAAGAAAGAATTTAATGATATCGGTTTTGTTTCACTAAAGAGACATATTTTTAGACTAATCACTAGTTACAGGATACAGAGTGCAAATAATCTTGTACTTTCAGCGTAAAAACAGCACCAGGAGTGCATACTTGTGTTCTTGGACCTATTTTGAACACCCCCATGACCTCCTCCTTGGACACCAATGTTATCAGTGGGATGAGTGCAAAAGGGATCTGAATCGACTGAAGCACATTGAGCCACTCGTTCAGAACATCCAATGCAGAATCAGACGTGTTGAACCACAGAGCGACTGCTACGGTTGGCACAATCGCAAAGCTTCTAGTGATCAATGCCCTGATCCATCTCTTCAGTTTCCAGTTCAGAAACCCACTCATGATAAACTGTCCAGCGTAAGTTCCAGTTATTGTGCTACTTGTTCCAGCTGCCAATAGCCCAACACCCCAGATATAAAGGATTGGGAAGAACTCTCCCCCAAACTTCTCCTGCAGATAATGTCCAGCGTTCTCAAGGCCAATGTTGCCTGCCTCTTTGGTGCCATAAAACCCCTTTGCAAAAACTGTTGTCACAAACAGATTTATCATGAAGGGCACTACCAATGCCACGGTGGATTCAATGGTGTAGTACCTCAGCGCTTCGCGGACCCCGTGTTCGTTGTCGGGATCGATTTTTCTTGACTGTACAAGAGCAGAATGGAGGAACACATTGTGAGGCGTGATAACGCATCCGACAAGCCCAACTGCTTGCCTTATTGTTCTTGAGCTCAACTTGGGGACAAGAATGCCTATTGTGCAGTTAAATTAAAGAATTAAATTAAGGTTAGCTGGAGAAAGCAACTGTTCAAGGTAAAGCAGGAAATGAAAGATACCAATAATCAGGTCTTTCCCATTGGGCTTGGTCTCTATGAACATCCAACCAAAGGACAAGGCCATTGTTGCAATCAGAACTGCAAATAAACCTTCCAGCTTCCTCACCCCGTAGTTCTCCAGGGAAAGAAAAATGAAGCTGATCAAAATTGGTGTGTTAGAAAGGTGCTTTAGTTCAGTACCGAAGAAAGAAGAAGAAAACGTGCTCTAATTTGTATCTGTGCTATAAGTGGACTGAATAATTGCAGCTGTTGTTCATAAACAAAAGCAATTAAGAATCGTTTGACGAAATTCGACATGTGCAGTTAACAATTGATAAGTAAGGACTTGTTTAAATGGTGATTAATTAAAGAGTTCCCTTGATTTTTTTTTCTGTATTCTGTTGTCGTACATAGTTTAAGTTGTGATTCTGACTTTCTAAACGACAAAAAAAAAGATTATCCATGGGAAAGAATTGTTGCTTACCAATCCAAACCGGTGATGACAACGCCGGCCCAGAGCGGCATGAAGCCATGGCTGAGGATCCTGATGGCGACGGCGCTCCCGATGACCTCCTGGATGTCGGCGCTGACCATGGCGACCTCGGCCATGAGCCAGAGCGCGCGGCGCGCCCAGTCCGGGTACCCGCCGCGGCAGAGCTCGGCGAGGTGCCTCCCCGTGGCCACCCCGAGGCGCGCGGAGAGCAGCTGCACGAGCAGGCCCATGGCCGTGGTCCAGAGGAGCAGCCAGAGCAGCGCGTCGCCGGCGGCCGCGCCGGCCTGGAGGTCGCCCTCGAGGTTGCCCGGGTCCAGGAACGCGACGCTCATCAGGAGCCCGGGACCCGTGAACAGCCACAGCCTGCGCCACGAGAAGGGCGGCACGGGCACGCGGCCGCCGCCGGAGAAGGGGCGATCGTCGTCGGAGTGGGAGTCACCGGAGACCGAGACGATTAGCGGCCGGAACGCGCTCCCCTCGAGGCTGTCGTCGTTGACGTCGGAGTAGGCGGGGATGAAGGACGAGCGGCAGAGGGCGGGCCGCTGGTGATCGTCGGCATCGGCGGCGCGCGCGGCAGCGGAGGCGTGGTTCTCGGCCATGGTGAGCCGGAGCTGCCACTCTCCCAATCGGAGCCTCTCCTCTCGTGCTTCCGACGTTCTAACTCAGGGTTTAATCCTGAGTCTTTTACCACTATATGCCATTAAGAAAGTGCTGCTTACCTGTCTGCCATAAAAAAAGTTTGAAGTTAACTTGTATACCATAATCTTAACTTTCATTGACCTGTGTGCTATTTTGGATGGATGGAGACATAACAGAAATGCTAGGGGCTATGTAAAGATAATTTTGCCCTTGTGTACAATAATGGGTTTAAAAAAATTCAGAAAAGTGAAAAATAATTTAGAAAAGGCGTTAAAAATAAAGAAAATGGAAAACAATTTTTTAAAAAAGGTAAAAATCAGAAAAAGTGAGAATAAATTTTGAAAATGTTTAAAAATCCGGGAAAAATTAGGAAAATGTGGGAAAAATTAGGAAAATGTGAAAAAATAGAAAATGGTGGAAAAAAATAAGGAAAAATCGGAAATAATTTTTTTAAAAAGGAAAAAACAGGTGCATGACCATTGCATACCGACAAATAACGACATATCACATGGACAAAATAAGGACATGACTATTGCACCCATAGCAACAAGTTCATATCAAACCATACAAGTGCATATCAAACCATACATGACCATTGCATCCATAGTAACAAGTTGATATCAAACTAACAAGTTCATAGCACTAAGTTCATAGCAACAAGTTCAGTAGTTTTCATCACACTAAGTCCACACATAAAAAGTAGTAGTTCACTAGTTTTTATCACACCAAACCATACATGTCTTAAATTACATCAAAACTAGTAGTTCCTCCACATAATTTATTCAAGCTGGAGTTTCTTCTTGCTTCTAGTATTAGAAGCTGGGTTGGATGGGTTGGCCACTTCAATAGGAGCCCTCCTTGGTGTACACTTCTTGACGGCTTGCTTCTTCCTTGGTGTGTCCACTGTCTGTGGAGAGACTTCATAGGATGCAATGTCATCATGAACAACTGGAGGGTACTCAATTTGGAGAGAAAAGGGGTCATTGGATCCAGTTACAAACCTTGTGTGAAAGCAAGAAAAAGAGATCAGTGAGGTTGGAAATGACAAGATTAGGAAAAATGAAAGATCATACCTGCTCGTCACCGAATTGTCAGTACTTGCTGATGTTGGTGGCCCCTTCTTTTTGGCGGCTTTTTTCACTCTCTTTGGCTTCTGTGTAGCACTGGCCACCACCTCATTGTGTGGGAATACCATGCCTGATCCAGGAGTGGCCACAACAATGCTAGTCACTATGTTACTGGAAGATACTTTCTTCAGCCTTTTTTTGGTGGACCCCTGAAATAAAGTATAAGAAATTGTTATTTTGCACAGGTAAACATGAAGTGTTGTAATTGTGTAGCTATGTCTAGGAAGTGTACCTCTCAGCCTCATATGCAGCTATGTCATCTGGATTGCCATTCTTACATGTGTACCAATGGTGCCCTAACTGGTGGCATATTGGGCACTCATGTTGCCTTTTGCCAGTACCTCCCTCAGTGCCTGATTTCTTCCTACTACTACCTCCCTCCAAAGCTGATTTCATCCTGATCTTCCTTCTTCCTCCTGCAGTTGACTTAAGAAATGGAGGATGCATGAAGAAGCCATGGGTGGGTTTGGGCCACATGGACTTGTCAGGAATAGAGGGCACATAACCTTCATATGCAATTTTGAATTTCTCAATTGAATAGCACTCATCCACATAGTCTTCAAGTTTGGTCCTAGGGATTGATGTGATGTAGGCAATGGCATGTTTGCATGGTATTCCTGACACTTGCCAAGCTCTGCAAGAGCATGTCCTCTCTTTTATGTTCACTACAAACCTAAAGGTACTAGCAGAATTTCCCTTAGCACAAACTTCTGCAATGCCATCAGGTGAGCTTGTTATTACTTCAATGTCAAGGTTATAGCTAGCTACTCTCAACTTCTGCACTATATGAGGCAAGATTTTTCCTTCAAACTTTTCGGCAACCCTTTTTCTATTATTCCATTTAATCAAGATCATATGTCTAATGGTATCCATCAAGTCATCCAGATGCCGGCCCTTCTGGTCCTTTACCTGCCAACATAGCAATCCAATTGTTAGTAAACATGAACATCAATGCAAAGAAAGTGTTAAACAAGACAAGCTTACCCATTTATTGAATGCCTCAGCCAAGTTATTGGTAACATAATCCACTTTTGACAAAGTGGAAAATTGGCTCCTGGTCCACAATTTCTTGTGATTTTCCTGAAGATATTTCATAGCTTCTGGTTTGGCTGCAGCCATGGCTTGATAATGTTTATCAAACATGTAAGGACTCCAAGAATATGCAGATGCCCACAGGTGATCATCAAAAATCCGTTCCACTATGTCTCTTCTTGAAATTCTGTACTAGATGGTACGTACACTCTCTATGTTCAGCATATGAAAAAACCGCACTCACTCCATGCATCACTGCTTGCCCACAATCAGTGCTGAATGTAAGCCCAACTGGGTTGCCTATAGCTTCTTTCAACCTATTCATAAACCACTCCCAATTCTCATTTGTTTCTGAGTCAATGACAACAATAGCTAATGGGTACATCCAATTGTGACCATCAACTGCACAAACTACACACAACTGGCCCCTAAACCTTCCATTTAAAAATGTACTATCTACTGCAAGATATGGCCTACAACCTCGTAGGAAACCATCAACACAAGCTTTCAAAGCAAAAAACAGCCTATTAAACCTTATTTTGTTGTTGATGGTATGGTGATCAATAACAACAAAGGATCCAGGACTAGTATCCTCTATTTGAGCCTTAAATCTAAACAGGTTGTCAAAACTGCAGGACCAAGGACCATAAAGTTTATCCATAACACGTTGTCTACCTAGATAAACTTTCCTGTAGGTCACCTCAACTTTGTGGCTCTCCTTCAACCTCCTTCTCAGCTCTTTGGCATCCAATGTTCCATCTTCCTTCAACCAATCAAGCACTTGTTCACACACCCAAAACTGTGTCACTCATACACAAGTGCCTGCCCTCCTAGTGCTTTGACAATTCTCATGATCGTATGGGTTCCTTGTGATCTACCAATTTAGACATCAATGGTTATTTACTACCAAAATAAGGACACCAATGCATATAGAGTGTTACAAAAAATTTACCTTCACTGTGACTTGATCACTCAAAAGAGTGGTGTGAATTCTCCACCTACAACCCACATTCTTGCCACTGCAATACACCTTGTATCGAGATTTATCACTCTTTTCAATGTTATATTGGAACTCATATTTGGTAGCATGTGTAGCTAAAGCCAACTTAAAAGCATTCATGTCTGAATACATAGTGCCTACTGCCATAGGAGGATCATTCTTGTCATAGTCCGCATCAGGTTTCTTGGAAGGCTCTCTATCTGTAATAATGCCATCTTCCTCTATTTCATATTCCTCTACATCATCTTCCTCTACATCATCTTCCTCTACTTCATCCTCCTCTACTTCATCCTCCTCTACTTCATCATCTAATAATGTGTCTGGTTCAGATTGACTAGTGGGAATGGGAGGTGCAGGACCAATGTCAATATACAAGCATTCATCATCAACACCCACATGCTCATTGGATGGGTTTGGGTTAGCAAGGGATTCACTATCTACAGATTTAGTATGGTTTAGTTCAACTGATTGCCCACTCCCAATTTACCACTGTGAAATATCAGGAGGCTCACTATCCAATCCGGCGTCCATCCTACAGATGAACAATCCCCCATTGTGAAATGTCAGTGTTGAATGGACAAGAAAGAATAGAGGTTTTACCTCGCTGCTTCCACGGGCGGCGACCTGGAGGCAGCTTGGAGGCGAGGTGGGCACGGGCGGCGACCTGGAGCCGACCTAGAGGCGGCTTGGAGGCAGGGGGGCGCCAACCTGGGGGTGAGGCCACAGGGGCGCGGCGGCCTGGGCGCGCGGCGGCCTGGAGGCGGCTGAGGAGACAGGGGGCGCCGGCCTGGGGGCGAGTCCGCAGGGGCGCGCCGGCCTGGGCGTCCGGCGACGGGGTGCGCCTGCCTAGGTGCGCCGGCCTGGACGCGCGGCAACGGGGCGCGCCGGCCTGGGCGCTCGGCGACGGGGCGACGGGGCTCGCCGGCCTGGGGCTATGGGGCGACGGGCCGACGGGGCGCCGTGGCGCCAGCGAGGCTAGGCGGCGGCGGCGACGGCTCCGGTGAGGCGAGGCGGCGATGGCTCCGGCGAGGCGAGGCGGCGGCGGCAGCGTGCGGCTAGGGTTAGGGTTCGGCGGCATGCGGCAAAAACGGGGAGAGAGCAGGAGAGGAGGGAGTGAGAGTATAGAGCTGAAAATAGACCAGAGGCAAATTAGTCATTTTCATACATGGGTCCCACATGTCAGAGATATGGAACCGTTAAGTTCTAACAGAAGGTGGACGGAATGGCACACGGGTCAACAAAAGTTAGGCTCATGGCATATAGGTGACTCCAAACTTTTTTGTGGCACACAGGTAAGCAGCAACTTTTTTAATGGCATAGGGGTAAAAGACTCTTTAATCTTTCGGTTGGGATGTTTCTATCGGAGGGTGCCGATATATCAAGTTTTCAAAATTTTAAACACATTTTAGTCAAATTTAAATAAAATATTATCAAATTCATTAAAAAAATGAAAGGCAAATTAAAATTTTTGACCGAAATAATATCATATTTGGGGTGAGTTCGAAATTTTGTTCCGGAATTTAGAACCCTGCCTCGACTCCCGCTCAGAGCTGTAAAGTTAGCCCATCCTTGATGTGGACCAGTGTTAGCATGTAGAATGCCACATGTTGGCTGGGTGTAGGGGCGAATTTAGCATGGTTGTTAGGGACTCAAAGTCCCCTCTACCTCACTGGATTACTATTGCGAGAAGGGGAGAGAGAGGGAAGACAAAGAGTTGGAGGGCGGGAAGAGGAAGGAGATAAGGCTCCCTCCATTCTTTTTTAGCTAGATCCGCCCCTAAGGGGGGTGACCGCATGAAAATTGGGAAGTCGGATCAAGTTAGCAACCAATACCAACATCACTACATTTGGTTTTGATCATAACAATAAGTAGCAAATGACTATAATAACATTTTAATTGTTTATACGTACTACCTTCGTCCTAAAATATAATAACATTTGAACGGATAGGACATAACGTAGTATGTTCAAATTCATTGTATTAGATTCATTTTATTTTTATGTTTTAGAGAAGTGTTTTACCCGGCCTCCATCTAACCGGATATATGCAACCTTTTAAATTTAGAACTTAGCCATAGAAATATAGGCGTAAAAGGATACGATCATAAATTTGCACATCAGTGCGGATGCGCAGTTGTAGAAGTGAGAGGCATAGAACAACGGAACGAAGTGCGCTCGATGCGATTGTTCACGAAGTTGGCGCGGCGCGCTCGGTGGCAGCTGATCGGCGGTTAGAGTGTTTGTGGCATAATTTGGCTTAGTTTATTTGTTCAAGCCAGATTATTTTAGAATAATTGGTGTAATGGACTGATGATTTGCTTGGAAGATCAGCTCAGTTTACATGTGCAGGAATTTGTGATACATTGGGTGGCTGTCCATGTAAATTGGAGGGTGATTCGATCATTTGATCATGCATGTGTCGTGTGGAGATATGTGTGCATGTCAGTTGGGCTGTGCTGCAATCGAGAAAGGAGTAGCTCTGTATTTGGAGTCTTGGACTGGGACTGGATGCATGCAGATGGAGAATCGATGATGCTTTGTGTTCAGTTGTTGCTTGATGGCTGATTTGAGCTGATATTGCTTGGCGTACGGCTTTGGATGGAGGTCAGAGAGGAGAAGCAGGAGCCAGGCGCACAGGAGGATTTCACGTTGGGTTTGCACTGGTGACCGAGATGAATATGCAACTGGTTTATGCGTGCGTCGCTTGAGGCATGGAGATTTGGCGTCGATTTGCATGCAGTGAGGCAGATTAGTTAGCGCGTGCAGGACTAGAAGATAGATAAACTTCTATGTTAAGATTAGTTTGTTTCCTTAGATTAGTTTGTTTCCTTTTCGGTTAATCTTTCTTTTATTTTGTGTGGGACCGATATCATCAGACTTGCTAAAGGATCGTCTACCTTTGCCAGTATATATACTGGTGATGGTCGATCAGATCAAGACCCCGAACAATTTCAATCACTATACATCTCTTTTACATTTTAGTTCTTTTCTATTTCGTTTTCATGGCTGAGTTCTAACAACCCTAGAATTTGGTTGATCCTTGCCGTTTTGCGCTGAAAAATGGTCGTGCTTCTCCACGAAAGCGAGGAGGTTATCCTTTGCTAGTTTGCTCGGAAACTAGTCGTTCGTCATCACGTAAGTACGATATTTATCCTCTTTGCTAATTTGCCTGTAAATTAGTCGTTTGATTCCACGAAAGCGAATTAATCTCGAAATCGGTTTCACTAGCCGATTTTGATCTATCGATTTTGGCGACTGCGTTGATTACACCGCAAATAGTTAGGTGATCTTGTGTTGGCCACGAAAAAGCGTCAACACATTTTGGCGACTCCACATGTGGAGGTTGTGGCTTGCCCGACGGCTCAAAGTGGAGATCGGAAGATGCTGTGCTCGTGGCTTACGATGCCTGGCCCGCGGACCAAGAGGAGGTCATGCTGCTGGCACTAGTACAAAACCGGCCATCCCAATCGGGCTATCCGTGACGAAGGCAAGAGGCTCGTCACAAAGAAAGTCATCTTTGTCGAGCCACAAAAAGCCTCGTCAAAGATGGCCCGAGAGAAGTGAAAACTTAGTCCCCCATGGTAGGGCCCGTCACGGATAACCATCAACCGTGACGGGGTGTGGTTGAAGCCCGTTAAGGTCATCCGTGACGAGCTGCAATAAAGGCCCGTTACCGATGAAGGTCATCCGTGACGGGCGCAGTGTTGAGGCCCGACAAAGATGAGGATGAAGCCCGTCAAATACCCCCTCCTGCCCCCCCCAGAGTTCGGAATAAAAGTAGTTGCGACCCGTCACAAATGCTCCAAACAACCTCAGATAAAAACTTATCCTATATGAAAGCTGTAGATCGCGATGAGATCTATAACTTTAAATTGACCATATTTGAATTAGATAGTTTATATGCCTAAATATGCATTATAAGTAATGAGATATATTCTGGAAAACGCAATTTTGATTGTTCCAAATGATCTCCGATGGAAACATGCCCTATATCAAAGTCAAAGGGTTGGATGAGATCTACAAGTTTGTAATTGACAATATTTTCTTTTGAGTTTGTTTACATCCCCGAACATGTTTTGTAAGTGATGTGATCTATTTCTAAAATATTTTTTGAATTTTTCAAACGACCTTGGATGTGAGACATGCCCTACACAAAACTTGTGAAAGTTGATGAGATCTACAACTGTTTAGTAGAAAGCATTCTTATTTGAGATCATCTAAAGTTTCAATTTGTGTTTCATATTAGGACAACAATAGTCAAAAGAATAAAATTTGAAGACCTATCAACATTTGGTCTATAGATGAGATGGTGAGATTAGTTTGCTTATGTTGAGAGGTCCTAGGTTTGAATCCTACTATTGGCACAAATATAAAAGTCACTTGAAAAATCATGAACTTCTAGCTGGTGATGTGTGACCATGGTTGGAATGTCCTAGTAATATAGAAAATAGTTTTAGGTCTATATTTTTGCATTTAGAATTCAAAAATCATAATTCTCATATGTGAAGGTTCGTAATTACGAGCCGTCACGGATGAGTCATCCGTGACGGGTGGTAACTTACCACCCAACAAAGATGAGTCATCCATGTCGAGCCTTTTTTTTATTTAGGATTCAAAAATCGTAAATTCTCATACGTGAAGGCTAAATTCTCATCCGTGAAGGTTCATAATTACGAGCCGTCACAGATGAGTCATCCGTGACGGGTGGTAACTTACCACCCGTGTCGGACTGGGGAACCTATCTGTGAAGGGTTTGATTTGGGGCTGATAGAGATGTGCATCATCCATGTTGGACCATGGCCTGACACAAATGATAGTTTCACATCACTGACCAATGATCACTGACCACACACGTTTCCAACACAGATGAGGGTTTTGCCCTGTTACGGATGACCGGTTCTGTAGTAGTGTGGCCGTTTGCGGGCATAGTGATAGAACTGCAGTTCAATCATTACCGACTAATGAAAGAAAAAAAATTCAAGATTATCCTTAATCACAAAATAGTAATGTACTAATATAATCTTATAAATCAACTATTCGGATTATTTCTACTGGTAGTCTAATAAAGACCACTATATAGTGGTGCTCTTGATATATAGGTGACATGTGAGCAGGACAAAACTTTGCAATCACAAGACAAGCGGCATCGTGCAGATAATTCACGGAATGCTATTTTCTTACAATAGACTTATCGATAGAATACTACTCCAAATGCTGCACTCTATAAAACGTCACCCTGAACAACATCTAAGCTATTTTTTTTCCATTAGAAAGATGTCCAGTCTATTTTAATTAATTTCTTTCCCACATCCTTGGGTAGACGGAAAGGCCAGTATTCTCCGTCAAATCAGGCAATGCATCTATGTCACGCAATCCTTTCCCTTTCCCGGGGCCTCTCTCTCTCTCTCCCCCTCTCTCTCTCGATGGAGACAACGAGAATTGCCATGACGGCCCACCAACGTGTGGAATTCTGTATTATTTGCCACCTCGGAGATTCCCTATATTTGTTGTTTTATCATGATCGATCCGTGTCGAAACAAGATTTCGGTAATACTAAAAGGGGTGGCTATCAAGCTGGAAAAGTGGATGGGTTTAGAGAAGGAATTTTATACAGGTTCAGACCTTCTTAATCAAAAAGTAATACCCTACTCCTGTCCAGGGATTGATCCGCCGAGTGTATTATTGATCGTATGATCTGGGAGAAAATCGTGCCCCAAGAGGCACCCGGACCCCTCCTTATAGGGGAAGGGGTCCGTATTACAAAATACAGTCCGTATCCCTAACGGAATAGGTAGTTACAGATAAAATACAATCCTAATCGATTAGGATCCCGGGTATTTCCTTGACATACAAGTTTAGAATTTAACCTGAGTCCTTTTAAAGATATTCTATCTATACATAGCACCCCATACCCAGTCGGACTATGCATGCCGTGTAGGTATGGGGGATCCATAATCTCCACAGTAGCCCCTGAGACCTTTACAGTCGACGAAATAGTCTTCTCTCGTAATCCAAAATGATAATCCGAGTACTCCGACTTCTTCTGCCCTGATCTCCCGAGTACCAAAATCAAAGACTGTGAAGGTCTGAAAATAGAAAAAAAACCGGGTGCATCGACTAGATGCACCTAATTAGGTGTAGCCCCTGACTATATGATTAGTTAAAAAACTACACATATAGTCAAGATGCAAACAACATCGAACCGAGTGGTTTTACAACCGAATATCATACAGCAAAGCATATGCGGCGTTTAATAAAACATCAAGCCGACTGCTTTAGCTTTAATATACCAAAAATGGAGATATAAAGAGGCCTGAGTGAGAAACACTCTAAAGATCTATAAATCCACATATATGATAAGAATCCGAGTAAAAACTCTCAAAAGTGATATAAATGTGATAACATAAAACGTGATATAAATGTGATAACATAACAAGTGATGAGTCTAAATAACCTAGGCTATGACTCACGCTATAATCAAAATAAGCATATAACATGCCGAGTAAATGACTGTATTAAAACCAGTCATCTCAATAAAACCCAAACAGCCTTTTGCAGCCTAAAAAGGCCTACAAAATTAGTATAACACTTTTCTATTGGGTACCTTTTTATTTGCATCGTAGTAATTCCAAAGAATTATCTAACTGCGTCAAGAAGGATTTTAACAACATTGGGCTATACTGTTGTGAGCAAGTGTTGCCAAAGCAAAAAAAAAATGCCTAAGTCTCTAAGGATCACAACTTAACCAAGCTGATAGCAAAACTGGGCTGAAGTACTGTTTAGGCCCAAGCCCATTAGTACTCCCGATACCCTAAGGAAATAACACCGGAAGCAAAGCGTCGGTTCGTCTTCCCCGCCAAAACTCTCGCCACTTTCCCCATTCTCTGCTACAGTGCAAAACCACACCGGCGGAGCTAGGGTTCACAGATTCGCTCCAATCCAGCCTTCAAAGCTCCACGAAAATCTCCCACGCAACCACCACATCAATCTCCCATCCATTCCCAGCCACATTTCGAACCAAATCACATCATCCAATTCGCATCCATGGCAGAAGAGAGAGAAAGCTTTGAGAGTCAGTGGGCGCCCTCCGATGTAACGGAGGAAAACCTGAAGGAGATGGTGGCACACGGTGTTCTTCCGGCCAAGGAGATCATCGGGTGGCGTCCAGCATACGGCGAAATGTTTCCAACCCCCAACACACACGAGGTGGTTGTATTCTCCCATTTCTTTTACGGCGGGTTTTCCCTTCCAACCTCAAACTTCTTTCGAGGAATTCTGGATTTCTATGGTATTAGCCTGCATCACCTAAACCCCAATTCCATAGTCCACATTGCCAACTTCATCCACGCTTGCGAAGCTTTTCTGGGGATTAGGCCGCATTTCCCTCCATTCCGCCGCATCTTCTTTCTCAAGCCCCAGCCAAACAAGAGCAAACCATGTGTTATTGGGGGAGCCGGTTTTCAACTGAGGGGGACCTTGAGCCAAAAATACTTCTCCATGCCATTCAAGACCTCGAACAAATGTTGGCATTCGAACTGGTTCTATGTACAAAACCCTGAGCCAGCGCTTCCCGGGTACTCTTGCCTGCCTCCGGTATATCAAGATACCTGGAATTCGCTTCCCATGGAGGATGAGGCAGCCCAAGCACTTGCACTGATGGATCGCATGCTGAGGCTCAAAGAACAAGGTCTGCAAGGAGAACAGATCACCCGACATTTTATAAAAAGCCGACTAGCGCAAATTAAAGAGAGATCCCGCACAGCCTTTGAATTCGACGGCAAGCATGACCCCAACCGTGAAGATCCAGATTCTCTTGAGTTTAAAGTCATGAAGGAAAGAATGTACAAAATCTTCTCGAATGCTATCGTGGTCAGTTATTCGCACTTGCTGCCAATGGTGCCATACAACGCCTTCAACCCTCCTCCACCGGTATGTCTTATACATCTCAGCTTTTCTCAAAGCATACTTTTATCTTCTGTAAGGTCAACTGAAAGCTTGGAATATCATGCACAGGAATTCGCTTTGATGAAATCTGACCCTCCAATTGCTCAACGCCGCTCACCACGTTGGAAGACAAGCCAGGCCAGTGGAGGGCCAAAAATCAAGTCTGCTGATCAACCTGACACTTCGAAGTTGACTAATCAGTCTGACTCTCCGAAGAGGAAATTGATTTCAAGCAACGATGAAGGTGATGATGCGGAAAAGACGGGTAACAAAGGGGTGACTGGAAAACAGTCAAAGCAAACCAATCCGAAGAAGAAAACGTCCAGTCGTCCCATGCCAAAAATAAGAAAGTCATCCAGGTATGTGTCATCTAGCAATTTCTTCTGTTTCGCTAGTCACTCATTATTGAAGCAAACCTGATAGCATGTCTCAAATCTGTAGAAAGCCATCTGACATAGATCCCTCTGGAAAAGACCCCACGTCAACTGACACAGAGACTGGTCCTTCAGCAGAAACTGGACCGACTGTCGAAGACCGCCCAGGTAATAATCAACCGGCAACCGACAATGTAGATACCAGCAACGAGCCCCCGACTGGAAACCAGTCAGCCGAGACTGAAGTCAGTGCTGATCAGGAGCCCCCGACTGGAAACCAGTCAGGTACAGAACCAAATAGAGATATCCCAGAAGTAGAAGCTCAAGCTAACAGCCCTCCCAAGACAGACACTGGTGCTAGCCCTGGAACTAGTTCTCCTGTTAGGGTGCAAGGACCTGCTCGTCTTCGACCGGAAATTATCACAGGTAAACACGTCCTCCAAACCCGCTTTGATCCGACAAACTCTCTTCAATTACTTCACTATTATTCATGACTATCTAAGGGCCAATGATTGGCGATGAAGAAGAGGTCCTCCGGATACAATCGGCTGAAGATTCTCGTCCACTAATATTAGTCAAGTGGTGGGATGATGAAATGCATCCACAGGGAATTGTAATAAATAAGCAAAAGGAAGACGAGGAAGTATGCCTGCTGAAAAAGACACTCGGCCAAGCTATTCGTCTTGTAAATGTAAGTCTCCCTATATATAGCCTCAACCATCCTGTCGGTCACTTTACTTGAACAAAGATAAATTTGTGGTGCAGAGAATCCATCTTAGGAATGAGGCGAAGACCGCAACCCTCGAAAAACTAGTTCCCCACCTTGGAACCTTTGAAGCCACCAGAGACCAGCTACGCGAAACTAAGGAGCTTGCCAGGAAAAACTGAGCATGATCTGAGAGACCGGATCGCCGAGCTCCAAGACTCCAACTTTGAGCTGAGTGGTTTGTCAAAAGGTAAATATCGTCTCTGTCTGACTTGTTTCGTGTTGCTGTCTATGTGCAACTGACCAATGAAAAGCAATACAGTGCAAGCTTCCAAGATATCCGAGCTGGAGAAGCGAATCCAAGCTTTGGAGAAAGACAAGGCCGAATTGGCAAAACAGAGGGACTCAGCTCTGAAAGATGTCGAAGGTACTGGTAGTTGAAACCTCAAAAATCACTCTCATCTTCATGCCCAGTCGTTAATGTGAATTTATTTGCGCAGATCACAAAATCAAATCCCAAGCTCAGATCGACGTCTTGGTTAACAAAATTAAGAAGCCTGAAGGAGCCAGAGATGAAGTCGCCAATGCCGCTACGCCACTCGTCCAGGCCATGTTTTTCAATAACAACGGTCCGAGTTCAATTGATGCTGTCTAAATCTTCGACAAACTGAGAACTGTTCCGGACACCTATTTTAAGAATATCAAAGAAGCTGGATGCATGGGAGCGAGCCTGGCGTTGGCAATGACGAAGTCCTTGTACCCGAAGATTGACATCAATGCTGTTGATGGCTTTGCAGACGGGACAAGCGAAGAAGCCACCCTTGACCTCATCAATGATGCGCAAAAAGCTGTTGAAAAGATAGCCACTGATGTAGTTGAGAGGTTCCAGGAGAACGACCTCAGGCCAACTGGGTCTGACAATTCTGATGATGAAAAAATTGAAACTGATTGATGTTGTATTTTGATGATAATGATGATGATGATGGAGGCACAATTTGTACAATACTGATGAATTTATGCTGTACTTGTTGATTTAAACTCAGCTCCTTATTTCTTAAAAGTTTTTGTCAAACCTTATTGAGTCTAGAACCCGCAAAAGTTGTTAAAAACTTTCAGTCTTCATTGACTGAGCCAAAAAATCAAGCAAGGCAATGATAAATCAAGTAAGCAAATTGAATTGATAAAAATCACACTCCATTATTATTATAGTAGCGCCCGACTGATAACTCAAGGAAAAACTTGATGTTAGTGGTCAAAGAGGAAGATACAAAAGTAATGCCTAAGTATAAAAACGACGAAGATGTTCAATATTCCAAGAGTTGTCGATATGAGTACCGTCTTCACGCTTGAGTCGGTAAGAACCTGGCCGAGTGACTTCAGAAATTATGAACGGTCCTTCCCACAAGGGAGATAACTTGTGCCGATCCCGTGTAGTTTGAATTTTTCTTAGAACCAGGTCGCCGACTAAAAAAGCTCGTGATCGAACATTGCGATTGTGATAACGGCACATCCCTTGCAAGTACCGAGCCGACTGAATTAAGGCTGCTTCACGGGCTTCTTCCAGTCGGTTGATATCATCTACTCGGTCTTCTCCGTAGCGCTCCTCGCTGAAATTACGAAATTGTAGAGATTCAAATTCCACCTTACTTGGCAACATTGCTTCCGCTCCATAAACTAGGAAAAACGGCGACTGGCCCGTAGCCTGACTGGGAGTGGTGCGCATGGACCAAAGTACGGACGACAGCTGTTCTACCCACTTGCCGGCATAGGGATGCAGTCGGTCGAAAACTCGTGCTTTTATTCCTTGAAGTCCCATACCATTGGCACGTTCGACTTGTCCATTGCTTATGGGGTACGCTACGGAGGCATAACAAATTTTGAAGCCGAAGTCCTCACAGAAATCCTTAAATACTCCGCCCGTGAATTGAGTGCCGTTATCAGTGATGATCCGATTAGGTACCCCAAACTTGTGCACGATGTTGATGAAGAAATCTCTAGCCTTGTCTGTCGTGATTGTAATGACCGGTTTAGTTTCGATCCACTTAGAAAATTTGTCAACAGCTACAAAGAGATGAGTATAACCACCGACAGCCTTTTTAAACGGGCCAACCATGTCGAGCCCCCAAACCGTGAACGGCCAAGACAACGGGATGGTTTGCAACTCCTGAGCCGGTAGATGAGTTTGTCGGGCGAAAAATTGATAGCCCTCACATGTTGGCACAATTTTGTCAGCGTCGGACACGGCTGTGGGCCAGAAAAAACCTTGCCGGTAAGCCTTGCCAACGATGGTTCGTGCGGCAGCGTAATTGCCACAGATGCCTGAATGTATATCCTTTAGCAATTGTCTTCCCTCCTCCAAAGACACACAGCGTTGTAGGATTCCTGATGGACTTTTCTTGTACAACTCGGTCTCATGTATGACATAAAGTCTGCTGCGCCTGGAGATCCGCTCGGCTTCATCTTTATCTTGAGGGAGTTCTTGTTTTGTCAAAAATCTTATGAGGGGCTCTCTCCAGTCGGCTTCAATCATGCTTATGTCTTTAGTGTCCGTGGCCTTGGTTGTTTCTTTCCTTGGTACGGTTGGCTCGTAGAGATGTTCAACAAACACGTTGGAAGGAGCTGCTTCTCGTTTTGAACCAAAATTAACCAGTCTATCGGCTGCCTCATTATTGTGTCGAAGAACATGGATGATCTCAAGTCCATCGAATTTGTCTTCCAACTTGCGTACCTCCTGCCGGTAAGCGGTCATGTTATCATCAAGGCAGGACCACTCTTTCATGACTTGATTAACAACCAACTGAGAATCTTCAAGAACTATCAGATGCTGAATTCCCAAGGAGATTGCAATCCTTAGTCCGTGAAGAAGCGTCTCATATTCTGCCACGTTGTGAGACGCAGAAAAATGTATCCACAATACGTATCTCAGCCTATCTCCCGCTCCAGTGCCTGAAAGCCTCTTCGACCCGTCAAAATGCATAGTCCAATACTCCAACTTCTCCGCGGGCATGTCTTCTTGGCACTCATTCCACTCGGCGACGAAATCGGCTAAAGCTTGAGACTTGATCGAAGTTCACGGCTTGAAAGATATATCCAAAGACATCAATTCTAAGGCCCATTTTGCGATCCGTCCGTTTGCTTTGCTATTGTGAAGTATGTCCCCGAGTGGAAACGACGTAACCACCGTAACCGAGTGACCTTGGAAGTAGTGAGATAATTTCCTGACGGTAATTAAAACGCCTTATAATAGCTTTTGAACCTGAGGGTATCTTGTCTTGGAGTCAGCCAAAACCTCGCTAACGAAGTAGATTTGTCGTTGGACTTTTTGAACATGGCCTTCTTCTTCACGCTCAACAACCAGGACTGTGCTTACAACCTGAGAAGTTGCCGACACGTATAACAACAGCGGCTCTTGCGGATGTGGTGAAGCTAAGACTGGTGGAGTAGTGATAAGTTTTTTGAAGTCTTCAAAGGCTTTTTGTGCTTCGGGTCCCCACTGGAAATTGTCGGTTTTCTTTAACAGCTTGAAAAAAGGCATCCCCCACTCGCCGAGTCGTGAGGCGAATCGGCTGAGCACCGCCATGCAGCCAGTTAACTTTTGAACGTCTTTCTGGGAGCTCGGCGGTTTCATGTTGAGGATGGCATTGATTTTCTCCGGGTTGGCTTGTATGCCTCTATGGGACACCATAAATCCAAGCAGCTTCCCTGACGGTACTCCGAAGATGCACTTTTCAGGATGCTCGCAAAGGTCTCTTCTAGATCCGTAATCAAATTATCCTTCTGCTTGGTCTTGACGACTACGTCATCCACATAAGCTTCAACGTTGCGGCCAATCTGAGTTGAAAAACATCTCTGGATCATACGTTGGTAAGTTGCTTCTGCATTCTTTAATCCAAAAGGCATGATGATGTAGCAGTAGGCCTCGAAGGGTGTGATGAATGAAGTCTTCAAGTAATCGGATTCCTTTAGTCGGATCTGATGATATCCCGAGTAGCAATCCAAGAAACTAAGTAGCTCGCAGCCGGCTGTTGAGTCAACTACCTGGTCAATGCGAGGTAACCCGAAGGGATCTTTGGGACAGGACTTGTTGAGGTCGGTGTAATCAACACACATGCGCCATTGCATGTGAAATCTTGTTATAAAGATTTTATTGTTACGAACACAACGGTGTAATCGGATCGTAGATCGGATGAGTAGTTTAAGAGAAAATTGTATTTGAAGTATAGGTGGATAGTACCTCTTATAGATGGAGTGGTAGCTGGTTTAGACAAACCAGCTGCCACTTGCTGTGTAGTCACGTCCCTTAAAAAGGTCATGCGTGCCTGTCCTAATTGTGTTGCACCCCCTCACGCGATTCGTGCTAGAGTTTCTTGTGTGTGACCGCCTCGACTAATCGTTCATGCAATGGGTAGATAGAAATTAAATACTTCCTCCATTTTATATTATAAGATTTTCTAACATTGTCCACATTCATATATATGTTTAATAAATCTAGGCATAGATGTGTGACTAGATTCATTAACATCTATATAAATATGAGCAATGCTATAAAGTCTTATAACCTGAAACGGAGGTAGTAGCAAGTAACCAAAAATAGAGCAAAGCTTTAAAAAAAAATGAGAAAAAGAAGTTGGAATATTTTTTAAGAAAGAAATCTTTGCATAAATATAGTATACACTATATTACGGGTTAAATCTGAAATTAAGATGTTGTTAGCTTCATAGTCTCAACTTGCCACGCCTGAGTTTAGTTGTGCCACAACTTCTTTGGTAATAGTTTAATTCTATGCCACAACACTCACCACACTTATAGTCCCACCTGTCAGTAACTTAATTTGTAACAAATTTGTATAAGGCGTGGTTAAGAATTTGCTAAGCACAACTTTTATGGCAAACCATAGCTTACCTCAAATGTGGTTTTGCAAAGTCAATCACTACTCCCACCATTCAAAAGTCTTGATTCTATTTTATATGCTCTTTTTCCCAATAAAAAGAGCATATTTGTCGTCTCCATACATTTAAAACTTAAATGAAGGAGTTATCATTTTGTTTTGTCGTGATAAATTAAATTGTTGACTCAACCCGAGCAATCATCTTAATATTCATTGTCTTTATTATATGATGATGAGTTAATTTTTTTTAGTCTTATTGAGAAAAGAAATACCATGAATTAGATTTTTGAATAGAGGAAGCCTATAAATATGGAGAGAGCCTACAAATGGAAAAAGTACACCGAAGGTCCCTCAACTTATCATCGAATTACAAAATCGTCCCCCAACCGCAAAACCAGATATATAACATCCCTTAACATACAAAACTGTTTGTTTTACATCCTTTGGTGGTTTTGACCCCGGTTTTATCCTACGTGGCGGGTGAGTCAGCATGGAACCCACGTGGGCCCCACATGTCAGGACGCCACGTCATCACCTCTCTCTTTCCCCACCTTTCCTTTCCTCCTCTCTCTCTATCTCTCATCTTCCTCTGGGCAAGCCGGCCGGCGGTGGGAAGGAGGTCGGACGGCCGGCTGGCGATGCGGCGGTGGCGACGTGGCGGCGGCAACACGGGAAAAGGGGAGGGAGGTGGCTGCGGGAGCACGGGGGAGATCGAGCATCGGTGAATGACGCCGTCGTCACGAGGAAGGAGAATGTGGGGGGAAGCGGGCAGAGGTGGAGGAGCTCCGGCATCGCGTTGACCCCGGGCGCGACGAGCTGCGTCAGCGGCGATCAGAGCTCACCACAGCGAGGGAGGAGCTGCGCGCGTCCTCCTCCTCCTCGAACCTGTCGCCATCGTCGTCATCGTCATCCGCCACCGCCACCGCCACCGCCCCGCCCCGCAACGCGCCGCCAGCTTCGCGCGCCACCGCCTCGCCGGCCTTCTCCGCCCGCCGCCGCCTCACCGGCTTCACGCGGTGCCACTCCGCCTCGCTGTTTCCCCACTCCGTCCGCCGTCGTGCTCGATCTCCCTCGTGCTCCCGCCGCAGACTCCCTCCCCTTCTCCCGTGTCATCGCCGCCGCATCGTCGACCGGTCGTTTGACCTCCTCGTCCCAGCGACCTCCTTCCCACTGCCGGCTAGCCTGCCCAGAGGGAGATGAATGAGAGAAAGAGAGGAGGGGATAGAGAGAGCTAATGATGTGGCGTCCTAACATGTGGGGCCCAAGTGGGTCCCGCGCTGACTCACCCGCCACGTAGGACAAAACCAGGTTCAAAACCACCGAAGGATGTAAAATGAACGGTTTTGTAAGTTAAGAAATGCTATATATCTGGTTTTACGGTTAGGGTACGATTTTGTAATTCGATGACAAGTTGAGGGACCTTCGGTGACAAATACGATGCCAAATGGGCAAATTGGGCCAGAAAACCAAGGACGTACCGTACCAGCTCCCTGCCTCCCTGTTGCTGCTGCTCGCGAGATGGACCAACACCCAAGGCTTATCGGTGCGGGAAAAGTACACCGAAGGTCCCTCAACTTGTCAACGAGTTATAAAATCATCCCCCAACCGCAAAACTGGATACCGGAGGTCCCTCAACTAACAAAACCGTTCGCTTGAGGTCCTCTGGTGGTTTTGACCCCGGTTTTATCTGACGTGGCGGGTGAGTCAGCGTGGGCCCCACGTGGACCCCACCTGTCAGCATTGCCACATCAGTCATCTCTCTCTTTTCCTCTCTTCTCTATTCTTTCCCATCCTCATCTCTCTCTCTCCGTTCTCTCCGACAAGCGACGGCGACCGGCGACGCGGCTTCCCCTCTTCTCTCACTTCTCCTCTCGGGCAACTACCGGGGCGGGTGGGGAGGAGGACGTCGGGGCGGCTGGCGACGCGGTGGCGGGAGCACGAGGCAACGCGGCGGCGGGAGCCGGGGCGGCGCCGCATCCACGACCTCCTGGAGGGAATCCCACTAAAGCCGCCGCCACTGCCCACTGCAGTGGCTCTCCAGCGGCGCCATCAGCTCCTCCGCCCGCAGCGCTGCCTCATTGAGGTTGCCTTCGTCGTTGTCGAGGACGGATTTGAGCTTGCCGACGGCCTCGTCGATGGCATCCAACGCGGTGGGAGCACGAGGCGACGCGGACGGCAGACGCGTCCGCCACTGTGAGCGAGGAGACGACGTCGATGGCGAGGAGGACGCGCGCGCGGCCGCCGGGGCACCGCCGACTTGCTGGCACCCTGCACGGACGCGACCGCCGCTGTGAGCGAGGAGACGACGTCGATGGCGAGGAGGACACGCGCCGCGGCCGCCGGGGCACCGCCGACTTGCTGGTACCGCCGACTTGCTAGCACCCAAACCGGATCGAGTCAGATCGAGCGGAGGAGGAGCGGGAGCTGCCGCGGCGGTGAGGAGGCGGCGGCTCCAGTGGAAGCATACACTTACGACGTTGCCAAGCGTGACGGCGTTGAGGAAGGTGGAGGGGCGGCGCGGGCTGGACTTGTCGGAGGGGTCGTCGTCACCCAGGAGGAGGGAGGCGGCCTGGCACATGGACTCAGCGAGCTGGACGAGCTCGTCCATGGCCTCCATGGCCGACGACGACATGGGCGGCGACGATGCCGAGGCGGCGCGGGTGGCCGGGGGAGGCGCGGTGTGCGGACGGCCGGGGGCGGAGCGAGCGACGCAGCGGCGGCGGCTCGGGCGCAGGTGGGCGACGTGGCGGCGGGCCCGGACGAGGAGGAGGACATGGCGGCGCGGTGGGGGGATTCGTACCGGCGGGCACTGCTGTCGCCGCCCTCCTCCTCCTCGTCCGGGCCCACCACCGCGTCGCCTGCCTGCGCCCGGGCCGCCGCCGCCGCGTCGCTCGCTCCGCCCCCGGCCGTCCGCGCGCCGCGCCTCCCACGGCCGCCCGCGCGCCGCCCCACCCCCGACGCCCGCGCGCCGTCCCTTCCCCGCCGCCGCGTCGCCGGTCGCCGACGCCCTCCTCCTCTCCCACCTCGCATTGCCGGCCTCAGCAGACTCAAAGTCGCAGAGAACAGAGAGAGAGAGAGATGAGATGGGAGAGAAGAGAGGAAAAAAAAGAGAAGGCTGATGTGGCAATGCTGACAGGTGGGGCCCACGTGGGGTCCACGCTGACTCACCCGCCACGTCAGACAAAACCGGGGTCAAAACCACCGGAGGATCTCAAGCGAACGGTTTTGTTAGTTGAGGGACCTTCGGTGTCTGGTTTTGCGGTTGGGGGACGATTTTGTAACTCGATGACAAGTTGAGGGACCTTCGGTGTACTTTTCCCTATCGGTGCTGGTGCCGCTTACCTCATGCAAGCTATATCTATGGCCCAAGACCAATGGAGCCCAAGCAGCCCAACAGCTCTCCTGTAATCTTCTTTGTTTTTTTTTCTTTTTCATCAATTATTTCGAAGCATCACAGAGCTCCCATGAACTGCTTGAGATGTCTACCTCCGTGTTTTTAGTATACGAACGCAGTTGACTTTTGCATAGTTCATTTGGCTATCTGTTTTTCATAAAATACTCTTATGACATACTCCTCTTGTCCCATAAAAAAGTCAACATAGTAAAAGATATGACACCTTATTCTAAATCTGGATAGCTAGATTGGTTTTTTATAAAATAGAGGAAATATATGCTAAAAGTATTTTTCAGGATAGATCTAGACGACGCCAATCAATAATATTATCTTAAACAACTCTATGGCATAGTATGGTGAACCTTGAATCGAAACACTATTTTATTAGAGAATTTTAGAATTTTGTCTGGGTCGATTAACCCCGATGAAAAGATCTAGCTAGCTTCACCCTGTTTCTTTTCATTTTAAGTAATTTAATAAATAGCATTGATACTACGTCATAAAATTATCATATATACTTAAAAATGTTGGTAAAATCGGAAGGTACACTAGAAAGTAATGAAGCCTAGCTGCTAGATTTGCCCCAGAATATCCTATATTTCTAGAAAAAAAAATCAAATGGTAGAAACAACGTAAATTAAAAGATTGTATGAAACTTTGTAATCCTGAGAATGATTTTCACAATACGTTTTTTTTGTGGCAAAATACTACAAATCCAGGAATTATATGTAAAACTTTCGTTCTTTATGAAATTTCTGTAATTTTAAGAAAAAACATAATTTCCTTTTTTTTTTAACCCTAATAGCATCAATAGTAGATAGTAGTTCATCAATGTCGAACAATCCAGCCATTCAACCCAACAATCACTATAAAAATGACTTTTCTATACAAGAACCCTTACTTATAGGTTGCAAGTGGATCACAACAGGTCACGTTCGCAAAAGTCAAATCACAATTTTCGCATACGGCTCCTTAAAAAATCCGTATGCAAAAATCTATTTTTGTATGAGGGTCACTTAGGGGCTGCATGTAAAAATAAGCATATTTTTCTATGCAGTGCTCTTAAGAGACCTCATGCAAAAATAAATTTTCACATGCAGGCCTCTTAAGTGGATCGTATAGGAAAATACTTCCCTTCTCCACAGATATTTTCTCCCCTCCTCTCTCTTTTCATTCTCATAACTTCAAATTTTTCAACTCGTCTCTTCTCTCTCTTCCTTTCCTCTCCTCTCCCTCCTCTCTCTCTCTTTTTCTCCTCTCTTCGCCTTCTCAACGAGGGGCGGGCGGTGTTGGCGCGTGCGCGAAGAGGGTTGGCGGCGACGGCGAGCGGGCAGCGGCCGGCGTGCGGATCCGTCGCCCTCCAACCTCGGCAACGGGCAGCCAGTGGGCGGATCCGTCACCCCGACCTCGGGAATGGTGACAGCGGCAGGCAGTGGAGGCGGGAATTAGGCAGCATGCGCACGGATCTGCCGCCCCCGACCTCGGGAGCAACGACAACGCGTGGATCCACCACCCCTACCTCGGGAGCGACGGCGGCGCACGGATCCGCCGCCCCCGACCTCGGGAGCGGCAGGCGACAATGATGGCGGCGGGGGGCTAGGGTTTTGGATTTTTTTTCGCCGAATTTATTTTCACATATGGTTGGTATAGGTGGCCGCAGAGATTTTCGCATACGGTTGCGCTGGCTGCATGGGAAAATTCGAATTTTACATACATTTTGGTGCAAGCGGACCACTCATCTGCATACAAGGATCAGATCTAGTCGTATGGAAAAATGACTTTTGTAATAGTTAACATTATTGACCAGCATATATTTTTTCAGTTATTAACCAACAGCTTTTTTTTATTTGTTTCAACCAAAATTTAAATCCATTAAAAGTTCGTTTTGAAAGTATGTCATAAAAGATTATACAAATTTTCTATGTTTTAAATGATGGTTTATGCTTTACAGTATGCTTAAAGCCAACAGTCGCACTGATTTTTACTAGGCTTAAGGTGTTCACAATATAATGATAAAATATATAAGAGATATTGTAGAAAGTGACATTTTGAAGTGTGTAATCATGCTAGAAATTATGTTCGGAGCTGAACTTACCAAAAGTTGCCATAGATTTTAATCTATCATAGATTTTAATCTAACTTGTTTAAGGTGTGCCTAATAAATTTGAAGCCACAATTTAACTAGCAAGAGACAACCTTGCTATACTTTTTGTGCTATTGACATGTAAGACCAATTTGATGAAGAAGAAAATGTCCCCCAAGTGTGGCTATGTATCAAACACATGGCTAATATGGTCAAACATCACACTAAAAAACAACTATAGGTGCTAGTTTTCCCAACCGACACCCATCCTTTGAGATTCTACGAATAAAAAAAAGCTGGCTCGATGGAGCTCTCTCTCCATCTTCATTATTCCTAAGATCAACATTATCCCTAAAAGTTCAAGTGCCATTAATTTGGTTTTGATGATTAATAACAAATCCAATTATATGAGACTAACATTGTTATAAGCATTTCTTTGTCTACTATTCTCATATGGATATGAAAGTGGAATATGTGAGAGATGATTTCTGGACTTCATATGAGTTGAGAGAGAAACGTTCATTGATGGTGTACCTAAATCACAAGGATGAAATGCATGGAGATCAAGCTATATGTATCACTCTTTCTATCCATACACATATTGATATATTCATATATAATATTTTTCATGTGATTACATAAGCATGTGAGACTAATGTTTTGTTTGAGCCATATCTTGTTTAGTCTCTTTACATTGAGAACATGGAGATGATGAAGATATGTTTTTATTTTATTGTCTATATTTGATAAATGACTTCTATTCTTGTATAGGATAAGCTCTCAATGTTTAATATCTTGTTATGCATACTCTTACTTCACACAAATATTTTGTATGTATACATTTAGAGGGAGCAAATACTATACTTTAGATCCAAGTTATTCACCTTCATGTAATTGGGATCTTTACATTTGAACATATATTTGAGTATATGACACTTGTGGTGTTGATTAATACTCATCATTTATTCATATCCTTTTATACATGCGATCGGTTGGTCAATATGTGGAGGTTGACAACCGGATCATTGGGACTAATAATTTTATTGAGTTGAATGAAAAAAATAGGTCCCAAGGATTACAAAGGTGTTGATGCTCAAGTGATATCATTACACCTAACAATACCAAGAATGACAAAGTGAAGATATTGAAGATGTGTGATACGAAGTGGCTATTATGGCAAAACGGTGAAGGGCAAGCGATGCTCGGTCGTGATGGACCATGCGGCGGTGAAGGACAAGTAAGGGGCTTGGCGCCGAAGAACCAAATCCGGTGGTGAAGGGCGAGCGACGGCTTTGTCATGATGGACCGTGCGAGAACATTTGAAGCTACAAGTAACCACATCAATCATTTAAAGAATATATGGTGAAACGGTATCGGTATTGGCGTCCCTCAAGACAATGAAAGAAAGAGAAAAAAAAAGGCATTCCTAATGGTATAATTATCTTCTTATTTACATTTGAGTTTAGGAATACCGTACTATTAAGAGGGATGCAACGTCGAGGTGTTTGTGTATGTCTCGGTGCTCAAAGTGACCTATCATAGTGCTACCTTGAGAGAAACCCAAGCTTCGGGAAACAAATCAACGTGTCTTCTCTCTTGGTTTGTTCATTCTTGCCATCTCTCATATTGTGCTTGAGCTTGTTTTTACCCGATCTACTTGTATGCTCAATTAATATAGTTGGTGACCATATATCTTGTTTAGATACCTTGTTTGTCACCTTTTGATTCATATACATTTTGTTTGTTCAAGCTACAAATTCATAGCTAGTGTTTTATTCCGTTATCCGCCGAATTTTTTGGTTGAGACCGGAACTTCCAATCCCATACCGGAAGTTCCGTTGGAAGTTCCGATTTGAATCAAAAGTTCTCATAATCCTAATATGCTATGAAGTTGTAATAAATTTTAGGAACACCTATTCACCCCCCTCTAGGCGACATCAAGGTCCTTTCAATCCCCATCAACCAAACACAATCAAAATTATCACTGAAATCATCCAAACACACTCACAATCACTGGAATCCCACGGCCTCCCCATTGTCATGCCATCAATCTAGCTGAGTTGTCCCTATCGTCATGACAGCCAGTGACGGAGAGGAGGTTGCGCCCCACCACGGCGGAGAGGGGAAGAGCCACAGTGGGATGTCGGGAGAGAGGGAGAAGAGGCGAGGGGACGGAGAGGAGGAGAACCGCCATTGTGTGGAGCCTATTGCCTCCCCTCGCTAGATCTGGCAAAGGAGAGGGCGCTGCCGTTACCGCTGCCTCCCCTGACCAGATCTGGAGGAGGGGAGCCCGCGGCCTTCCCTCTTGCCGAATCTGGCGGAGGGGAGAGCGTCGGTGCTACCACTGCTCCCCTCTCGCTGGATCTAGTAGAGAGGAGCCCGCCGTCGCTCGTGGAAGCCGTCGATGCCATTGCCTTCGCCTGATCCGCCACCGTCATCACAGAGGCCACTGCATCCCCTCCCACCACCTTCCCTTCCACCGGATCCGGTGGATAGGAGGGCGTGGCCGCTGCCTCCCCTCCCATCAGATCTAGCGGAGGGGAGCGCAAGGTCGTCGCCGCGAGAGAGACGTTAGAGAGAGATAGAGACGTGAGAGAGAGAAGTGTGGGAGAGAGGAAAGGCAGGTGCTGACGAGTAGATAAAATCGGTGCTTTGCTCGCAACCAGCACTTATAGGCTATGTTTAGTTCAGCGCAAAATTTAAATTTTGGTTGAAATTGGAGATGATGTGACTGAAAAATTATATGTGTATGACAGGTTAATGTGATGAAAAAGAACTGAACAGCCATAGTCCATAGTCTAAGGTGCTGATTTTTTCTATCTTCAGCAGCAAATGGAGATGGGTAAAACACTGTAGGTGCCAATTTTAACAGTTCAGGCACGTATAGCGCCAATCTCTAATTGTTTTTTTATAGTGCTTGCCTCACTTGAGGTGTGAAATTGTGGCATATTATTGTTATCGACAAAAAAAAACACCTAATATTTTATCAAACCCCGTTCTAAAAACTAAAAAGTAGCATTTCATTCATTTTTTTCCCTCAGGTAAAGCGCATACGGCATATCCCCTGTTCATAGTTAACACGGAATTAAACAACAGACCAAACAAACAGTACGTACGTGCACTGCAAGTAGTACAAGTACCTACTACAACTTTACAAATCGACACAGGCACACAGCTTAGCTAGCCATACAGCCATATTAACAGGCATCAACACGTACGTACCTAGGTAGGAGTACTAACTATAATTACTACGCAGCGTGCCAACATACGCGCATATATATACATACATACACACCTGCGACGTATACACAACCACGTACGACTAGTGGATGATTTGAAGTACTAGTAGCTCGCTAGCTAGCATGAGAAAATGAGATGGAAGTTGATGGTAGTCGATGAGATGGAGATGGATGAGGAGGATGATTCAGGGGCACTTGGGCCTCTTCCTGGGGCCGGCGGTGAGCATGTCGCGGTAGCAGGGGCACTCGTCGCGCGTCGACCCTCCAGTCCCTGTGGGCACGCAGTTGCACTCCTCGCAGCACAGCCCGCACGACCTCAGGCACCCGCTGCCCCGCCCCCTCCCCCTCCCGCACCGCACCGCGCACTTGCTCGCGCAGAACCCTGCAGCAAACGCCGCCAATTTGTAGGCAACGGCACCACGCACGCATCGCAAACTCACAAATCGATCGGTTACCTGAAGCAGCGTCGCAAGGCTGCGGCCACGAGGCGGCCGCCACCACCACCAGGAGGAGAAGCATTAGCAGCGCGGCCCGGCGGGTCTTCATCGTTCGTCTTCAAACACACTCACGCAACACACACCTGATACCAGCTCTCAGCTCGATCAATCTGCCCCTCACCTTGCAAGTCAAGATGGCTAAAGTGGTGGAAGGGAGCAAAAGCAAATATGCAATGCAGCTCAGGTCCGGAGGAGTACTAGTACTATTACTACTATCCCACATAAAGAGGCCGCTGGGCGCTGTGGGTCTGTGGGCAGGGAAGCCTCTGGAGAGCGAGCGACGTGTCGAGCAGCTCGCGTGCCCGGCCTTGGCCAAAGGCGCCGGTGTGGTGTGGCCCACGCGTGCATGTTACTCCTCCAAATGTTGTGCCTGACCGGAAACGCTCATCGGTTGCCGCACCGCAACAGCGCGTAATCCGGTCCGTGAACGAGGGCCGCCGGATAATAACGCGCGCGTGACGCGTCCAGCCAAAAGCCCAAAGGCGTTTTCATCAGTAGACGTAGCGTACGACCGTCCGTCCCCGGTGGTAGCTACCTACTGTAGCATGAGACGGTACGGTGTGAAGTGCGACGCGACGCGCGCGGCCGGCGGCACGGGTTCTGGGTCCTGCTTGCTCTTCAGCTCTGGGTCCTGCTTGCTCTTCAGCTCGTGGTACCTGCTGCGCCATCCGGCTTTTGGTCGCGTCGCGTATCGACTCCTATTATTTGGGAGTTACCACACCAACGGTCCAAAGCAACGGACGATCGATGTGGCAACCGATCGCGTGCCGTACGTCGGCCTATAGTAACTGTACAACAGTAAGAACCAAAAGCTCAGGAAGGATCGACAGTTTTCAATATACGGACAGTTTTTATGATGAGGGCATGAGGCCAGAGCTAGTCGGCTCCGCCCCGATTACGATGCTGAGCAGGCGTTATTGAACAACGGAAATGTTTGTACCGCTGGCAGAGGTCGTTTTACTCATTTTGCTCACCGCAAGGGAGTTGGAGCTTTATGGTTCCCATATTTCCCATCGATTGAACTACAAATAATAAGACAGCCCTAAAAGAATTAATGAGTTCTACTTTTATATTTGTATTAAAACTAAAAGCTAGACGTATAGATTGGATTTAGTCTTATGTTTATAGAATGATATATATGACATTGTAATTTATGTTACTAACTTTTTTTTACCAACATTTTAGGTGTTATGCAAAGTACGAGTGCATAATAAATACTTGAGTTGTAAACTAATTTTCCCTACTGCTAAAGCCACATGGAGTGGCTCAATGGCTCCAATCGCCACTCACCGTCTCACCCCCTGAGTCCAAATAAGTCGATAGGGTGGTGAGGTAGGATAGCACGAAGGTTAATGGTTAATACCTCAATGATGATGATTCTGTTAGAATAAATGGGCTAGGCCCGATTTTTCTATTAAATCTCAAAGGCCCATAATAAATATTAAGGATAATAATACCACCCTAGGAATTAAACGAGGAGTATCTCAACTTAAATAGTGAGTTATTGGAGGCTCCCTGTTGACTGGTTGAGGTGGGGATCGGAAAGCCGCGCGCGCGCGCACCAAGCCGGCCGGGGCGTGGGCGTGGCGTGCGTTGCGCCTATCCTTTTGCAACGGATCAAAATCCAACCCCGAGATTGCCTCCGTAACGAGCAGGGCGATTCAATACCCATTGATTGCAACGGGCGGATCTCCCGCATACGCTATAAGGAAAGAGGCAACCCGATCAGATCCTTTCGGTTACTTTCCAAACTCTGGTGTTCTTCCTCCTGCGCTGCTACTGTTCTGCTTCCCGGTTCTGATCGCTTGCACGCACGAGAGATCAGAACGAGCAGGGCCTCCGGAACCACACCTTCGCCTGAGATCTGCACCGCTTGCGCGCACGAGAGATCGGAACGAGCAGGGCCTCCGGAACCACACCTTCGCCTGAGATCTGCACCGGGTAGGCGAGTGATCAGGTTTTTGGGGAGTGCTTCCACACGATTGCTCCTCGTCTTCGACCGCGCGTCTGCACCATGTCTGAAGCTGCCGCACCTGGAGATGGCGCGCCGGGAGCCGGACCTGGCGCTGCGAACGACAACACCAACGGAGGCAGTTCTGCCTCACAATCCAGCGGAGGGACATTCACAGGGTATAACCCTCTACGCTTACTGTTATTTCGGTTTTTGATATCTCTGTTAGTCGCAATTTTATTGCGTTCTATGTATGATGATGATGCTTCTTCTATCTTAAGCATGCTCCTGTTTATGTTTGATTTTATCACTAGATCACCCCACATTGTTCATGCCATGATTATTATCTTAATATTTTGGATTAAAATATGCCGATATATGACTATATTTCCAACAATCCAAAAACCTGATAGGTCATTTTCGGTAGTTGGCTTTGCTGTTGCACTGAAACCACATGCTTTTGATGGTTCTAATTATAAAAGGTGGAAAGCATGTGCACTACTGTGGTTGACAGCGATGCAATGTTTCTATGTTTCACGGGGCAAACGAAGTGAACCACCTCTCTCTCCTGAGGAAGAGTTTAAGTTCGAGGCTTCGGATTGCCTGTTCCGTGGAGCATTGATTAGTGTACTCGCTAATAATATAGTGGACGTGTATATGTACATGTCTTCAGGGAAGGACATGTGGGATGCACTTGAGGCTAAGTTCAGAGTTTCCGACGCCGGCAGTGAGCTATATGTCATGGAGCAGTTCTATGACTACAAGATGGTCGATGACCGTTCTGTAGTAGGACAAGATCATGAGATTCAGATGTTGGCTAAGGAACTTGAGAACAACAACTGTGAGTTGCCGGACAAGTTTGTGGCGGGTGGCATTATTGCCAAATTGCCACCTTCTTGGTCGGACTTTGCCACTTCTCTAAAGCACAAGAGACAAGAGTTCAGTGTTTCTGATCTCATTGGCTCTTTGGGTGTTGAAGAGAAGGCGAGGGCAAAGGACAACCGGGGCAAAAAGGTTGAGGGAGGTTCTAGTGCCAATATGGTACAAAAGAAGAACCCTCATGCATCCCACAACAACAAGAAAGTCAAGCATGATGTCAAACCCAAGGCTACAACCAATTTTAAAAAGAAAGGCAAGGGAAAAGCAAAGGGAGACTGCTTTGTGTGTGGCAAGTCTGGGCATTGGGCCAAGGACTGTCCTGAGCGCAAAGACAGGAAGTCTGCCAACATGGTCATTAGCGAGGGCGGAAGAATATCGGGGTACGGTAAATTATTACCTACATTTCTCTCAATTTTTCATTCACCTGATTGGTGGGTTGATACTAGTACTAATATTCATGTATGTGCTGATATTTCCCTGTTTTCTTCTTATCAGGTCAGGAGAGGTTCCTCCTTGTTGATGGGAAACGCATCACTTGCGGCTATTCATGGTGTTGGTACGGTCGATCTGAAGTTTACTTCGGGAAAGACCGTGCAGCTGAAGAACGTGCAGCATGTCCCTTCAATAAAGAAGAATCTAGTTAGCGGCTCTCTACTGTGTAGAGAAGGTTTTAGACTTGTGTTTGAATCCAATAAATGTGTCATATCTAAATATGGAACTTTTATTGGGAAAGGTTATGGCAGTGGAGGCTTGTTCCGCTTTTCTTTGGATGACATGTGTAGTAATAATAATGTTGTGAACCATATTAGTGAGAATGATGAGTCCAATTTGTGGCATTCGCGACTCTGTCATGTGAATTTCGGTTGTATGACGCGCTTGGCTAACATGAGTTTAATTCCAAAATTCACTTTGGTCAAAGGTTCCAAGTGCCATACTTGTGTTCGATCGAAACAACCTCACAAGCCTCACAAGGCATCTGAGGCGAGGGATTTGGCACCTCTAGAACTTGTTCATTCCGATTTGTGCGAAATGAACGGCGTGTTGACTAAAGGGGAAAAGAAATATTTCATGACACTGACAGATGATTGCACTAGATTTTGTTATGTGTATCTATTGAAAACAAAGGATGAAGCATTGCATTACTTTAAGACCTATAAAGCTGAGGTAGAAAACCAACTTGAAAGGAAAATCAAACGGTTGAGGTCTGATAGAGGTGGAGAGTATTTTTCCAATGAGTTTACATCTTTTTGCGAAGAGTTTTGGAATTATTCATGAGAGGACGCCTCCCTATTCACCCCAATCAAATGGGGGTAGCCGAAAGAAAGAACCGTACTCTAACTGAGATGGTGAATGCCATGTTAGACACTGCGGGACTTTCCAAGGAATGGTGGGGTGAGGCAGTTTTGACTGCGTGTCATGTCCTGAATAAAATTCCAATGAAGCATAAGGAAGTAATACCATTCAAGGAGTGGGAAAGGAAGAAATTAAATCTCTCATACCTATGAACATGGGGCTGTTTGGCCAAGGTAAATGTACCTATAGCCAAAAAGTATAAACTTGGACCGAATACTGTTGATTGTGTGTTCCTTGGTTATGCTATTCACAGCGTGGGTTATAGATTCTTAATAGTAAACTCCGGAGTACCCAACATGCGTGTTGGTACAATTATTGAGTTCAGAGATGCTACATTCTTTGAGAATGAATTTCTCATGAAAAATACACCTAGCACTTCTAGTCAAGAAACTGTCATACCCCATGAGCACTTTGCACCGATAGAACACAATGATCAAACGCCTGAGGGAAATCCTAAGGAGGATAACATTGTAGATACTCGTAAGAGTAAGAGACAAAGGGTTGCAAAATCCTTTAGAGATGACTATATTGTATACCTCGTGGATGACACTCCAAGAACCATAGAAGAGGCATATTCATCTCCTGACGCTGACTACTGGAAGGAAGCAGTACGCAGTGAGATGGACTCGATTATATCTAATGGTACTTGGGAAGTCGTTGAGCGTCCATATAGGTGACAGCCTGTAGAATGCAAATGGATTTTCAAGAAAAAGCTTAGGCCTGATGGTACAATTGAAAAGTACAAGGTAAGGCTTGTGGCCAAGGGTTATACCCAAAAAGAAGGCGAGGATTTCTTCGACACCTACTCACCGGTTGCCCGCTTGACCACGATTCGAGTACTACTTGCTCTGGCAGCCTCTCATGGTCTTATCGTCCATCAGATGGATGTTAAGACAGCTTTCCTAAACGGAGAGCTGGAGGAGGAGATCTATATGGATCAACCAGACAGGTATGTACTAGAAGGTCAGGAAGGAATGGTGTGTAAACTGTTGAAATCCTTGTATAGCCTTAAGCAAGCACCTAAGCAATGGCATGAGAAGTTTGACACCACACTTACATCTGCTGGCTTTGTTGTGAACGAAGCTGACAAATGTGTTTACTATCGCTATGGTGGGGGAGAAGGAGTGATTTTGTGCTTATATGTCGATGACATATTGATCTTTGGGACCAGCCTCAATGTGATTGAGGAGGTCAAGGACTTTCTGTCCAAAAGTTTTGAAATGAAGGATTTGGGAGAGGCTGATGTTATTCTTAACATTAAGCTACTGAGAGGAGATGAGGGTGGGATTACACTTGTGCAATCCCACTATGTGGACAAGGTTTTGAGTCACTTTGGATATAGTGACTGCAAGCCAGCTCCTACTCCTTATGATCCCAGCGTGCTGTTAAGGAAAAACAGAAGAATAGCAAGGGATCAACTGAGATACTCTCAAATCATTGGTTCATTGATGTACTTGGCTAGTGCAACGAGGCCTGACATCTCATTTGCTGTAAACAAGCTGAGCCGGTTTGTCTCAACTCCGGGAGATGATCATTGGCAGATTCTGGAAAGAGTAATGCGCTATCTAAAGGGCACTATGAGTTATGGAATTCACTATACCGGGTACCCAAAAGTATTGAAAGGGTATAGTGACTTAAACTGGATATCTGATGCTGATGAGATAAAAGCGACAAGTGGATATGTGTTCACACTTGGAAGTGGCGCTGTTTCCTGGAAGTCTTGCAAGCAGACCATCTTAACGAGGTCAACAATGGAAGCAGAACTTACAGCACTAGATACTGCGACAGTTGAGGCCAAGTGGCTTCGTAAACTCCTGATGGATTTGCCGGTGGTTGAAAAACCAGCGCCAGCTATCCTAATGAACTGTGATAATCAAACAGTGATTATTAAAGTGAACAGTTCGAAGGACAACATGAAGTTATCTAGGCATGTTAAAAGAAGACTGAAGTCTGTCAGAAAGCAGAAAAACTCCGGAGTGATAGCATTGGACTATGTCCAAACGGCTAAAAATCTGGCAGATCAGTTTACCAAGGGGCTACCACGTAATGTGATAGACAGTGCATCGAGGGAAATGGGCTTGATACCTACCTAAGGTTGCACAATAGTGGAAACCTGTCCATTGTGATCGGAGATCCCGTGAATTTGGATGGCGAAACAAACTATTGTGTGGCTGAGAGAAGAGACCCTTGAAAAGGGCTCATTTTCATGATGTACTTCTCTTTTACTCTGCATGGTAGGATGGCTTATGTCTTAATGTGATCCGAGTGGCTTTTCTAAGCAGAGATGTTGACCTGCAGAACATCTCAGAAGGAACACACCTATATGAGTTTGACTGCTAGTCACAGTCTATGAGATTTGGGTGATCTCTAGATACTCATGAAAGGGCCTGGAGTTTAACTTATACGCTCCAAACAGAGGGGATGCAAACGGCAGCCCAGTACCAGTCAAGGGTTTGAGTGAAACCTGATCTTACAAGACTTACAATTCAAGGCATAGTCCATTGTTCAGTTGTGGTCTGATGTAGCTCATTTCCTAGGTGGAAGTTCAACTTAACAGTTTCCACCAAAATACTAGTATATCAAACAGGCACAACTTTGAGAACATTTCTTATGAGCCATGAAATTTGGTGGGGATTGTTAGAATAAATGGGCTAGGCCCGATTTTTCTATTAAATCTCAAAGGCCCATAATAAATGTTAAGGATAATAATACCACCCTGGGTATTAAACAAGGAGTATCTCAACTTAAATAGGGAGTTATTGGAGGCTCCCTGTTGACCGGTTGAGGTAGGGATCGGAAAGCCACGCGCGCGCGCTGAGCCGAGCCGGCCAGCCGGGGCATGGCGTGCGTTGCGCCTATCCTTTTGCAACGGATCATAATCCAACCCCGAGATTGCCTCCGTAACGGGCAGGCGATTCAATACCCATTGATCGCGTCGTTACTGTGGCAACGGGCGGATCTCCCTCCTGCGCTATAAGGAAATAGGCAACCCGATCAGATCCTTTCGGTTACTTTCCAAACTCTGGTGTTCTTCCTCCTGTGCTGCTATTGTTCTGCTTCCCCGGTTCTGATCGCTTGTGTGCACGAGAGATCGGAACGAGCAGGGCCTCCGGAACCACACCTTCGCCTGAGATCTGCACCGGGTAGGCAGGTGATCAGCTTTGTGGGAGTGCTTCCACACGACTGCTCCTCGTCCTCGACCGCGCGTCTACACCATGTCTGCCGCTGCCGCACCTGGAGATGGCGCGCCGAGAGCCGGATCTGGCGCTACGAACGACAACACCAACGGAGGCAGTTCTGCCTCACAATCCAGTGGAGGGACATTCACAGGGTATAACCCTCTACGCATACTGTTATTTCGGTTCTTGATATCTCTGTTAATCGTAATTTTATTGCGTTCTTTGTATGATGATGATGCTTATTCTATCTTAAGCATGCTCCTGTTTATGTTTGATTTTATCACTAGATCACACCACATTGTTCATGCCATGATTATTGTCTTAATATTTTGGATTAAAATATGCCGATATATGACTATATTTCCAACAGATTCATCAAGAATGTGGTGACGGATTAGCTATTTGGAGGTTTATGATGTCATACACTGCACTTATAGATCAAGAAGTGGCGCTGCAGGATGATAAACAATAATTTTGGATATTCCCTCTGTGCCACAATGTAATCAGTTCTGGGTTTAAATAATGTGCCAAATCTTATGACTTATTAGTAAGTTCTCCTTTTGCCACTGAACTACCAATTCTTCCCCTAGTATCATTACAACGCACAAAAGAATGGTCACATCCTCAATCCATCTTTGAGTAGATAATAAAGGCACACGCCCCTCATCAAAGGTGCACAGGTTGAATGATAACTCTTCTATTTGATACAATAATCCCGTATGTGCACTCAACAAAGGATAAACCATCATGTTCTATAGCAAGAGTGCTCTCTCTCTCTCTAAGCCAACCTATCAGATGTAGAGCAAAGCGTGAATAAAGGAAATCGGTAGTCGTACATAGCTTATATATTAAGCACATTGTTGGGGCGAGGTGTTTTCATTTATGGAGAAAACAAGTGAATTGCATGTGAAAGCACACTCTATAGAAACATGGGACAAAGTTTGTAAACCTAAAAACAAAAGAGGAGCTAGGCATAATTAATTTTATTGAAGCATTTGCATAAATTTTACAATACAAAAAATATGCAATAATGGGTTAGATTGGTGTGGCAGAAAGCCACCAGAAATATTCCTCAGGATCTCAACCGCAGAATGCTTGGAAAGAAAAGGATTCTTTTTGGGGAAGTATACACATATCAGAATTTTACTAAGTGATGTTGTGAAGATTTAATCCTTGAATGGTTGAGAAGGAAGAAAATGGCAAACCCAAGACTATAATTGTGGAAATACGGCATTAAGACTCTATGATAAAATGTAATTTTTCGATTTCTTGAGTCTAGGGTTATCGTACTATTGAGGGAATGCCATGAATTAGCTACAATTCAACCTTAGTGTTCAATGGACAATTTTAAGTTTTCTTTCATTTGGCATCGGAATATCTTCCGACGTGTCGGAATTTTCATTTTTCTTATGAACTAAACTCTCAGATTGTCACTTATCGAAAGTGATCGGAATATCTGATTCACTAGAATATATGTTTTTCCGAATAACTTAATTCTCTGTTTGCGCTTAAATTAATGGGCTAATTAGATTCATGCCATTATAAATTTTACGGTTTGGAAATATGCCATTAATATTCATATATTTGATATTATGCCATTACAATTTCACGAGTATTGGAGATATACCACTATATACCCTTTCACGGCATTATCTAACCTTTTAGGACCAAATTACCCTTTCTCCTCCTGCATCCCTTTCCTCCTCCTCTCTCATGTCCTCCAACCAATGAACTCTGACCATCCAACGAGCTTTACGTAGCTGGCTGCAGGCTGCAGTGCTGGACTGCACGGTGAACTACAGCTTGGCACCGCCGATCTCCCAATACACCTCCGTGAGCAACGCTGCATAAGTGCGCTCCATTGGCGCATCTAGCGTGGTCTCGGCAACGTCGATGACAGCATGCTGAATAGGCTGGCCGGCGTGGCGTGGACGGCAGGAGCGTCCGCCACGTTGTTGGAGGCGTGGGCCGGGTGAGGTGCTGTACTGCCTGCACAGCAAGCACGAACTAGCCTGTACACATACACTCCTACATGGCATGGTTCAGTCACTGTTCGTCTCTACATATACACAGTGACACACATACGTAGGCCATTGCATGCTGTAAGTTTCCGAGGATATTCATGAAATGTCGCTTAAAGTGAATCCAATGGCTAATGTTTATTGAATGATGTGGCTCATCCTCGTTTCATTTTGAGTTTCACTTTTCATTAGTTAAGATGTGCGAGAAACGTTCAGGAGTTTTCCGGCTAGCTCCACGAGGTGGTGGGCTAGACGACCTGGGTTCGAAGCCTCACCCCTTCAAATTATTTGATATTATTTCCTTCCCTAATATTCGTGTTTTTATTAGTTAAATGTGCAAGCAAGCAAGCAACTCTCACGGCTGCATGCCACTAGCCACATCAATACACAAGCGGGCACGAGGTCATTAGAGTTCGTCTCAGTTGAGAGGGGAGGGAAGAACAAAGAATAAAAGGGTATTTTGGTTTAAAAAATAGATAATGCTATGAAGTGGTACGTAGTGGTATATCTCTAATATTTATAAAATTAAAATGGCATGGTACCATTTTAATAGTAATGGTATATTTTTAAATTGTAAAATTTATAATGGTATAGATCCAATTAACCCTAAATTGATTGTTGACTGAAATTTCTGATATGCTTCTCGGAATATCCGATGGACTGGACAATCTGTTTTCAGGGAAACCGAGCTCTCTGTTTGGCTCAACGTGTTTTATTGGAATATTCGACTTAGTAATGAAAATATCTGATCGTCCGGAAAAATAAGTCTGATATTTTGTGTTTCTTAGCTTGATTTTTCAATCAAAGTTTCCAATAAATCGGAATATTTGACATGCCGTTTTTTAAAGACCGGCATAGGATTTTATTCGTTGACCGTTAGGAGTGCTTTTAAACTGGTGGGAACTGGGAAGTACATTACAAGAAAACTCTTCTGATTCAATCTTGTATCAGGTTGATCAGACGTATGTGAATAGTGAACTCTATCAGTATCCTGGTAGATCACACGTACAGCGAGAACTGAACTGATCTAAAAGAGGAAGAAACAATTGAAGCCCACGCCAGGTACAAATTGCTGCTGAACTAATTAAGGATGATGGCTGCGCCACTTGAAATGCACGTTCTAATCGCGTGCGTGAAGGGAGATCTCTACATACTATATTCACCGACTGCGACAAACTAACACTCAAGAAAAAGGAATCAAAATGTTAAGATGAATTCAGAGCAATTTTGAGAGCAAGAAAAAAAAAATCTTAAGAGATGAATTCTGAGGAAGAAAGTACAGAGAAGTTCGGAGAGCAAGATTTTTCTTTTTTTAATAGAAAAAATATACGGGGTGTTGGGAGAATCGAACTCCCGACCTCTCGCACCCGAAGCGAGAATCATACCACTAGACCAAACACCCAATTTGAACTTCAGTGCTTAAAATAATATATTTTACATTTTTGTTGTAACCTACCGTTTGTTTTACCAATTGCTACATTACACGGTTTCAACATTTAGTTCCTTTTGCCTGCTCCCCGTTCTTAAGTATAACAATTTTTAGCATTTAAAATTTATATCAACATATAGTAACTTATTCTTCTCGATCAATCGTAACTTTCCATCTCTTGATATTTCCACCTACCTCATTTCGTAGAGACGTAAACTAATCACAATCTCCCTCGTTAAATTTCACCCACTTTCTCTTTTATCCGTATCTAACCTTATATTTTGGGCAATGTAGGAGGCATGTACAATAGTCTTTATTAGCGATCTCTTTATTGTCATGCAAGTATATTTGGTAACGTGGAAGAGAGGGGAAGAAGGAAAGAGAAAGATGGTTGCTACGCATGACAACGGTATAGAGTCGACTCTTAGCATTTATTAGGAAATTTTTCGTTGCATCGAGTCTAATAAAGGAAAGATGACTAGTAAGAAAGTATTTTGGTACATTAATGGTTAGAGACCGCACTGTCTTAACTATTGTAATGTGATAGTCTCTAATTAACGTAGAGACCCTAATACCTCTAATCAGAAGGGGTTCTTAATTAATAGTACTAGGTAGTTGTTGCATTTCTGAATCTGTAATAATGGCACATGTTAAAAACAAAACATCAGCAACGGCCAGTTGTTGCAATCTATCGTCGACGGCAATGTGCAATGCATGTCGATCTACAGACTACAGGTCAGTCTGTCAGTCAGAGCTAGATCGAAACATGGCACCGTGGGAGAGAATTGAAGACATGAGAGATCAAAGAGATCGATTTATGAGATGAGATGATAATCCGTGACGAGAGAGGTCACAGCATTTGGAGGGACGCACAGCTCATAAAAATGAATAATCTTGCATTTGATCACATTAGTTTCAGACATGCGTCATTACACGGATTAACTGAATACTGTAATCGGTACTATTCAGTTTGATTTCGTAAGCCCAGCAAAAAAAAAAAAAACAGAAAATGAATACTGTAATCAAATGCAACAAGAGGTTATCTGCTTATATACATCCCCGTACTTTAACTTCGACACCTGCTGCTCGGTCGGCCGGTTAACTGCATTGCACTGGGTGTTCAATCTACCAACATGCAGAGGAGCAGATGGTCTGTGTGCCTTTGCTCCATTCTGTCTTTCTAGTGCACTACTCATTAATCCATCAATTCACACATCAGACTAAAGAGTTTCAGGATATACAACTAACACTGGATAAAAATACCTCCAGTGTTTCCATCTGCAGCCAGTGATAACGGCACAACAGCAGCTGCACTTCTTCCCAACAAACTGAACCTTCTCCGTCCTCTGTACAGATACAAAATGGTCATTCCCAAACCTGTTAATCTCCTCAATTTTACACCAGGCATCATCACAAATGGAGGTTTTTCATCTAGTCATGTATGTCCTCTTCTTTGTCATGTCAAACTGTTGGTATGTTTGTGCTATGAAAATACGGCAATACCCCGGAAGATGAGATACAATAGGAACGAGACATAAGCAAGCACTGCTGCGAAGAGAACTAAGCCGGACAATAGGCCTTTCACTTCTGAAGAGAAGAAATCCAACAAGAGGCAGCCATTGATTATTATCGGCACGGATGCGACTGCCCAAGTTGCAATCTGCATCAAGATGACAGAATTCAGAATGCTCTACATACATGTGTATCTGTAACAATTAGGCAAAAACTAAACCTACTGAAACAGTAATACAATTGGCATCTGCTGATGATACAGAATCATAATGCAAGATCTAATAGATATTAAATGGTTACATGGGAAATGTACAGTAACATGGTCTTAGATTTACATAGGCAATCAATTTCAAACAAAGCAAGAAAATCCAGCAGATTTCCATGGCATAAGTCAGGTTCCACAAGAAAAACTCAAACATCACCAACCCATGAAGAACCTATGCAGAAGCTTGCAACTTAACTGGTTAACTTTGCGGCATAGAAAGACTAGCACTCATGACAATCACTAGAAATGCTGTAAGGTGTGTAGCTAAGGCATATAACCTACAAGTACACCCTAATCATAAAGTGTCTTCAGAAGTCAGAACCACAGCAGTCCTATCACTCCTATACCAAATTGATATTTGATGACTGCTTATCTTGACAAAAGAAAATTCTAAGTGATGTATATAGTTCAACCAATTTTCAGCCTAAAAAAGAAGATTAACCAATTGTTGCTTGTCAGTCACAAGTTTAAAATTTTAAATATTGGAATGTGTTGATTGCTTACAAACATCAACAGATGAAGTACTTACTTGTGTTCTCGGACCTATCTTAAACACTCCCATTACTTGCTCCTTGGATACCAATGTTATCAATGGGATGAGTGCAAATGGGATCTGAATTGACTGAAGCACATTAAGCCACTCATTCAGAACATCGAGTGCAGAATCAGATGTGTTAAAGTATACAGCAACAGTTATAGTTGGCACAATCGCAAAGCTTCTCGTAATCAATGCTCTGATCCATTTTTTCAACCGCCAGTTCAGGAATCCACTCATTATAAACTGTCCAGCATAAGTTCCAGTTATGGTACTACTTGTGCCAGCTGCTAATAGCCCAATTCCCCAAATATAAAGGATAGGGAAAAAATCTTCCCCAAACTTCTCTTGTAGAAAATGTCCAGCATTCTCAAGGCCAATGTTACCTGCTTCTTTGGTTCCATAAAACCCTTTTGCAAAAACTGTTGTGACAAATAAATTTATCATGAAGGGCACTACCAACGCCATGGTGGATTCAATGGTATAGTACCTCAGCGCTTCACGGACTTGATATTCCTTGTGTGGATCGATCTTTCTTGATTGTACAAGAGCAGAATGAAGGAAAACATTGTGGGGCGTGATAACACATCCAACAAGCCCAACAGCTTGGCTTATCACTCTTGAACTCAGCCTAGGAACCAGAATACCTATAATACATAGTTTACATCACGGTCAGCTCGAGAACAATAGTACCAGAGAAATGTAGTCAAGCAAAGGATGCAAAAGAAAGAGATACACACCAATAATTATGTCTTTCCCGTTAGGCTTAGTTTTAATAAACATCCAAGCAAACGACCATGCCATTGTTGCTATCAGAACGGCAAATACAGCTTCCAACTTCCTCACCCCATAGTTTTCCAGGGAAAGAAAAAAAAAGCTGATGAAAAGTAAAGTTAGAAAGGAGTTTCGTAACTGTAGTGGAACAAACCCAATGATTCTTCTTCACAAAAGAAGAAGAGGAAGAAAAGGAAGAAATACTACCATTAGTTGTTACAGGTGCTACATGCATTAATTCAGATCATATGCAAGAATGTGAACTCCGTTTTCAGTTTTATTCGTATACGACAAGTCAACGTTTGGCCTCATAATATTGGAGACTAGATAATGACTCTTGTCTAGAAGTTGTCTAGTTTTTAAAATATTCTAGATAGAAGTAACTACTGTGCATTTGAAAAATGCAGATAAATAGTTGCGTACGTGTGCTTTACGTTCTGAAGTTTAACAAAATGCAGGTATGTTTTAAAAAATTTGGGAAAAACATTAGGAACCTTTTCTGGACTATCATTCAGTGAACAAATTAGTTTTCACAATTCACATTCACCACTATGTCCATTTGTTATATTGGAATCACATGTAAGTGCATAAGCATAGCTAAGCTAGACCAGGACATAAAAACGGAACTACTGATTGTACAAACTGAAACTTGCTCGATCACGCTTAACATTTCGAAACTTATTAATGCAGCGGCATCGCCATTTTTTTTCTCTGTTTTTTAAGAATCACACTACAAATATGCAATGACCTAAATCTCAAAATTTTGGAAATATTGAGATGTAGTAACAAAATCTCCTGAACATCTCATCGTTTGGACGAAATGCCTACCAATGTTCGATAATTGGAAGTTTTGAACTCACAATGGCATCTGATCAAAAACCCAGAGAAAGAGGCGACAAAGCTTACCAATCCAATGCGGTGATGACAACGCCAACCCAGATGGGCAAGAAGCCGTTGCTGAGGATCTTGATGGCAATGGCGCTCCCGATGACCTCCTGGATGTCGGCGCTGACCATGGAGACCTCGGCCATGAGCCAGAGCGCGCGGCGCGCCCAGTCCGGGTACTCGTCGCGGCAGAGCTCGGCGAGGTGCTTCCCCGTGGCCACCCCGAGGCGCGCGGCGAGCAGCTGCACGAGCAGCCCCATGGCCGTGGCCCAGAACAGCAGCCAGAGCAGCGTGTCTCCGGCGGTCGCGCCGGCCTGGAGGTCGCCCTCCAGGTTGCCCGGGTCCAGGAACGCGATGCTCATCAGGAACCCGGGCCCCGTGAACAGCCACAGCTTGCGCCACGAGAAGGGCGGCGCGTGGCCGCCGTAGTAGAGGTGCTCGTCGTCGGCGTCGGGGTCGTCGGGGTCGCTGGAGATGGAGACGACGATCTTCTGCGCCGGCTCGAACGCGCGCTCGACGAGGTCCTCGTCGGAGTAGGCGGAGAACAGGGACGGGTGGAGCAGGGAGCGCTCCTCGGCCGCCGAACGGCTGCCGAGTCCGGCGCCCGCGGCGCGCTCTCCCGCGGCGTCGGCGTCGGCGTCGGCGGCGGCGGCGGCCATTGGACGAACAGGTGACCCGAACGCGCGAATGGTGGTGCCCCCCGTCTGCCCGCGCGTGCTGCTCGTGGCGCTAATCAAGTGGTGGCTACCTCCGCTCCGCTCGTTTCGGCGGGCACCTATTTTTGGTGGAAACGCATGCTTGTTTTAGCCTCTCCAATGCTATCTCAAGCCATTTTCTCCGGCGCCGGCAACACGGGGGACGGCCGTCGAGTCGTGAGTCGCCGAAGAAAATTTGAAAATATACCGTCTATTTTTTTCTCTCACAAACATCCGAAATGTTATTTTATTCGCACAAATATATCGTTGATGTTACAGTGTCGCATGATGACGCGAGACCGCTTGCGCGCGGTGAGTTTGTGAGACCGAGTGGTCTCGCATACCCAACCAGCGATACCGCTAATCACTGATTAATTATCTTGATTAGTGATTAATCTCTAATCATTCAATTACCAAAACGCTCTTACAAGGTCTCGTGCCGTCTGCTTGTGAGACCGTTTGGTATCGCGTCGCTCCGGTCTTGCGTTATCATCGTGCGAGACCGTCGCACAACGGTACGATAGAATATTTGTACAAAAAATTATATCAAAGAATATTTCTGAAAAAAAACAAAATTGCTATAAATATGGCGCCATATTCCTTCCGAGTTTACTGTCGATTTTTTTCACCGCGCAATTGGTTTAGAGATTCGTTCATGTCCGGTTGGCGCTGGCGTGGGACGAACGAAACAGGTGGACGGCGTCATCCACGCAAATCCACCCACACACGTTCGCGCGGGGTGGCCCACACGTCAGCGACGCGGGGTGTGGGGGGAAAACCTTGCGAAGGGTAGGAATCCGAGTCCAGCTTTTGCCACCACACCACCACAGCACAAAGAGCTAAAGAGGCCTATCGCCACCGTCGCGCGCGGCCCCGAGGGAAGCGAAGGTAAGGAATCGCTTGCGTCGCCTCGCCTCGACCCCCACCCACCGCACGCCGGCGACGGGAGGCCCACATGCCGACCGCCTCCTGCCTCCGCCCGCCGCTGCCCCACTCCTCCGCCTCCGCCTCCGCCTCGGCGGCGCGGGGGCTCCGCGTGCCCCTCCCTTCGCCGCCGCCGCCGGCGCAGCAGCAGCAGCAGCTGTTCCAGGCGGCGCTGCGGCTGCCGCGCAGGAGGCTCGCCGGGGTAGGGGTCGTGGCGGCGTCCGCGTCGCCCTTCGACGAGCTCTACGCGCGGGGGAGGCCCGCCCATGGCTCCTCCAAGGTAGTCATATTCCCCCTTCCTGTTCCCCCTATCCCTATCCCCTCGCCTTGGTCGCATCGCCCACCCTCTGTCCCCCAATTGATTGAACAGTTCGATTGGTACTATTACTTGTTTATTTCTTTAAAAAAAATTCACGGGTGGTTTTTATTTTTTTGGGTATGTAGAGGTGCTGCTTTCCATTTGCCTGCGCCTCAGATTTGGCTCGGTGAGCCCCCCTTTGTTTTGTTTGGCCCTCGCGCTGAATGATGCCGGGCGTTTGTATGAAAGGCTGGTGTTTTAACGCCACTAACTAGAAAATGATCTCTGCTGTGTGCAAAGATTAATATTTAGGTCATGCTCCACCGTGGATGTTCATTACTTGTGATCAAAGTAAGGTTGTTACTTCCCGCGGATTCGAATACACAAGTGGAAGTTTTATTGACAGAGAGAGTCTGCTTCAATATTCTGTTGAGATTTCATGCTAGCCTCTGTTCTAGGCTTAGAAATGCGTGACTTACTATTCCAAGGATTCTGAATAGGTGTGGTGTGCTGTAAAGTAGTAAACCGGTGACTGCTGCAAGTCCAAATTTGAGATATGATTCTTGGTAGATCATTACAAAGAATAGGCTATCTACCTTAATTTATGATTGACTGGTATTTTAGTCCATGGTGTAACATTTTTTTCCCTATTGTGGTAATGATAGAGTAAGAGAGATTTGCGTTTTCACCTGAAAGGGCAGATTTGTTTTCACCTGTAAGGACAAAGCCTGCTCTTGTTAACTGCAAGTGTAAGTTATGAAATAAAAGGTACAAATATGCAAATGCAAAGAATGGCAATTGAATGTTGTCAGCCTGGTTGATGTGCTGTGTGCTATATTGGTGAGGAACCATAAGCAAAGGAGCTCCAGAAATGGATGTATGGCCCTTATTTATATTTTAGTCAAAATAGTATTGATTGTTATATACATAATCTATATGTTTTTTTATCATATTTCTTTAATTCTGCTTAGGCTAATTAACCTGCAAGTACAGAGTGACGCTAGGCCATATTGTTCTGGACAGTTGACATGCTAAGTCTGTGTCTGTAATGGCCTACCATGTTTGGATGCTCGTTGTTGTGTTGATATGATGTTGCACTCATTTCTCAAACTATCTGTTAGAATGAACAATTCGCCATCACTAATTAAATGCAGAATGTGAGCTAGGGAATGACAGTCATGATCTCTTGAAATAGAGTTAACAATATGCTTTTCCTTGGGTTATTTCTTTCTGAATGGAATAGCAGGATCACCTCTCACTTGTCCTATGCGCATGAAACATGATCATCTCAGGTGTATTATGCATCTGAAATGCTTATCATGTTCAAATTGGTGAAGAATACATTGCAAAACTTACACTTTGTTCAGGGATTTTTACATGAAGAAATATCTGCGTAATCTTATTAACTCTCATCAACAAAACTTAATTCTATTGGGAATTGTTTTGGTGATTCTATAATGCTGCATTTAATGGTTATTTGTATGTTCTGATTGTAGAAATCTATCCTATGGAACTTGATCCAAGACATAGAGCCTTTGGATCTAAGTGTCATTCAGAAAGATGTTCCTCCTGAAACAGTTGATGCAATGAAGAGGACTATCTCTGGCATGTTGGGCCTGCTTCCCTCAGATCAGTTCCGTGTTGTTGTAGAAGCCCTTTGGAATCCCTTCTTCAAGTTGTTGGTATCTTCAATTATGACTGGGTATGTTTTTAGTTGAAGGATACCTTTTGTGTTATTTTTAAGGAATTTTGAGGCATTTGTCAAATAGAAGTCAGAGTCAACATTGATCAGCTTTTTGAAGTTCTAAATCACCAATGAATGACCTCATGTGAAACTTAAAAAAAAAAACTCTTTTTGTTAAATAGTGAAGAACAATTGTTGTGGACAGCATATACTGAAAATGCATGTATTTAATAATTTGTGTTACTGGTACCCGTGGTATATTATTATTTTTTTGAAAGGAGTCTCATTTCCACCATGGAGAGTGATATTCTCGTGCCTGTACAATACCATGTTGATTTCCTGGTTCTTTCTTCTTGGAAGTTGACAATTGACCACATTTTCTAAATGTTGTAGTCCATCCTGCTTGTATAGCTTCTGTTTGCATGAATTTGAGGTTAGTGTTTTTATTGTGTAATTCACTGCTGCTCGATTGTTAGATGTGGCTGGGATTCCTTGTTTGTACTATCCAGGATAGAAAGCATCTCTCATGTTTAGTTTTCTTGATAGCGTTTGAGTTGGTAGTTAATACCCGACCCTTCATTATTTTTACTGCAAACTGATAGCAACCTGCTTAAGAATGTTTAAAAATTTTGATTGCCTTTCCATCAAATCTACCAGCTTATATGATACGGACCTATCTGCCATGTGGTAACTGATAATTCTTGTAATAATTTTTATAATACTTATATACTGTATGTATGTAATTGCCGAGATAGCAAGAGTGTCTTATTTTAAGCATATATTGTCAGTATCATAACATGAAGTTTTGGACTAACTTCATGTTATAATACTGAATTGTTTATTTATTAATGTGTGTGTACCTTCAACAAGAGTGCAGATCTATGTATATGCTAGGACCATCAGAGGCTTTAAGACTTACTAATTAATTCATCTGTTCATCCAGGTATACACTGCGTAATGCCGAATACAGGCTCTCTTTCGAAAGAAACCTAGAGCTTTCAGAAGAAGATTCGGAAGGTCAAAATAGAGATATCTCTGAAGACAATCATCATAACATCAATTTGGGTAGCCCTGTCACAATTTTCAGATTATCTGAAGAAGATATGCTGCAAGACACTGAAAAAAATGATGAAGAATTACCATGTGAAACTGTGGGGGAAGATCTTGGTAACTTGACACCTCAAGCGGAAGATTACATAATCCAATTGCAGTCTCGATTGGATGCCATGAAAAAGGTAATGGAAGTTTCATTCTTTGTCTCCCTGATTAGGTAGTCGAAATAGTGGTGGATAAATTTGTTTTACTTTTTGTTATTGTCTCCACCATTCTACTACTCTTCCCAGCATCAATCGTGAAAAGATCATCAAATTCATTATTCGCTATCTTTTGAGAATTGTTTATGTATACCAATTTTAATTATGGCTCGTTTCTCCCTGCTCTTCATTTTGTTCATAAGTCCTTTTCGCAACCAAGCCAAATATCAAAATTTGCTCGTAGTATATGTAACTTGCCAGACCCTTCTATTTTTCTTTTGTAGCCATTAGTTATTGCAAGTCATTGCAGATGTGGTTTAGTATTGTACATATGCACTAACCAAATTGCACCGGCAGTCTGAAATATTATGTACTCAAAACATCATAAAGAAGTCTCCTATTTTGAGATTTTTTTTCTTTGCTTTGCCCTGTTGAGATTTTATCTAACATTCATTATATTTTGATTTTAAGTAGATTCGCAAAACCGTACTACAATTGCCAAAGCTATCACAAGACCATGTTTTTACAAAAAAACAAATTCAGAGAAGGGCACATTTTGTTGCAGAACATTTCAAAACAACTACATAAAACCCAACAAGCCTCTGACGTCCCAGGGCCAGTCAATAGTGTTACATGTGGGCTGTTTCTGTATCTTGTTACATGGTGTTGGTTGCAAAACATAATAATTCATAAAAAAGTGTAGTTTTGCAATAGTTGTGGCAATTCTTAGTGGAGTTTTGCAAATGTTACTGTTTTATTTTTCTTCAGTTGTGGAGTCATACCGTGCATGGTCTACATCCGCATCATTATAGTTGCATTCCGCTTGTCTCACAGACCTTTAAGCCTGAGGCCCTGAGCGCTTGTGAAAACAGCAAGGGAGTTTGCAAAGCAACACGCAAGAATTAATCCATATGCTAAAGTGCATGTTGCTTTCTAATTCATGCCAATGTTATGAAAATAATATCTTGCTTGATAATTTATCTTCTGACAGTATGCATATTCTCAAAAAAAAATGCAGGAGTTGCATGATCTTAGGAGGAAAAATTCTGCTCTGCAAATGCAACAGTTTGTTGGAGAAGAAAAAAATGATTTGCTGGACTATCTAAGATCACTAACACCAGAAAAGGTTTGTTCTATGTTGACACTCTTGAAAACTTCTGATGCTACATTTCAATTGCTTAATGATGATACATTGTTGGTAATACAATTTTCAAACCCACAAAACAATAGATTGATCTCGGGTTCCCTATCTGTTCAATGTCCTAACTAGCTGCTTTGCACAGGTTGCTGAACTCTCAGAGTCTACCTCTCCCGGAGTGCAAGAGGCTATCCACTCTGTGGTGCATGGTTTGCTTGCAACTCTTTCCCCCAAGATACACTCGAAGGCCCCTCCTCCACTAGGTAATGCTTCTGGGGGTGCACTAAATCTTGGGGGTGAGGATGATGACTGTGCAGAGCTTGTGGAGAATGCATCCCTACCTTTTCAGCCCCTAATATCTGTTCCCCGTGATTACCTTGCACGTTTGCTATTCTGGTATAGAACACAAACTTTCTTGGCCTTGCTTACTTCGAGTTGTTCTTACCATCATATCAAAGTGATTGACCTTTTGCTCTTTGTGTTGTTCAGGTGCATGCTCTTGGGTCACTACATCCGAGGTCTTGAGTACAGGTTAGAATTGGCGCAGCTTCTGAGGATATCTACCGATGTAGGGTCTTTCCCCAGTGGTGATGATCTTGTCATTTGAGAAATCTTTGACCGGTTGATCGATGTTGTTAACCAATCCCAAAGGAAATGGTTTGGCTGAGAGATGGTGGAGGCGGCCACACTGCATTTCTCCTCAGAAAGATGCTCTAACCAGTAGAGCTCGGAACCCGGCAGGTCTTGTTTGATGCTCTAACCAGTAGAGCTCGGAACCCCGGCAGGTCTTGTAAAGTCAGGCAAACAGCTATTCGGGTGTAAAGTTAGTGTTATATATTGATGCGAATAATCACTCTTTTCTTCTTTTATTTTATACTGTGAAATATGAAAGGAACTTGGTTGCTCTTATTGTTAATCATATGATAGATCTGTGGATAGGCATCTTTGTATCCTAGTTTGTATGTATTTGGTGATGTGTTCCAGCTTAGTGCTGTTACATTTTTGAGCCTCGAGTTTGACGTGAACATTACGTCCTTCTGTAATGTTTTGATGGATGAGCCTAGCTATGTAGTCGTACGGAACACCTATTCATCGGGGAGAATATAAATTTGGCATCTTAGAAGAAAATCGGCTTGAAAAATGCCACTTCAAATATTGTAATTGTGCTAATTTCACTCTTAATGATTTGTCAATTCTATGTTTGCTATTACTCCCGTTATAATACGATTGTTAGCTAGCACCAATTGACGTTCTAGTTCCCTTCGACCAAACTTTGGTTTGGAATATATTTTAATATAGAGTGAAGTGCACCAACGGTCCCTAAACTTGTGCGAGTGTGTTATCTAGGTCTCTGAACTCTCAAAATATATTTTTGGGTCCCCGAACTTGTCTTGGGTGTCATATAGGTCCATCCGATGATGTGGCATGCCACGGTGGCGCCTACGTGTCGGTGGGGACCCCACATGTCAGTCATATGTATAAAAATAAAATTAAAACCATATTTTCTCCTCTCTACCTCCGCGTCGAGCTCCGCCGGTTGCACCGGCTTCCGTGCACCGGCCTCCGCGCCGCAAGCGACGCCGCACCGACGCGGAGGTAGAGAGGAGAAAATATGGTTTTTAATTTTATTTATATATATATGACTGACATGTGGGGTCCCCACCGACACGTATGCGCCACCATTGGCATGCCACGCCATCGGATGGACCTATATGACACCCAAGACAAGTTTGGGGACCCAAAAATGCATTTTGAGAGTTTAGAGACCTAGATGATACACCCGGACAAGTTTAGGGACCGCTGGTGCACTTCACTCTTTAATTATTTATCATTAAAGTGGCATTGAATCGAATAACTTATGCCTCAAAGAAAATCAATGAAATATGAACTATAAAGCTGATGTGATGTAGGTTTTCACAAATTTTGGATACGAGAGGCACAAGGATATGAATTTCCTAGTCAACGATGAGAAAATTGAATGTTGGACAGTTCAAAGATTACCAGCTCGAAAAAAATTGCCACTTCAAAGATTAGAACTGTTACAGTTTCTCTCTGATTAAAGATTTATCAATTCTATGCTCACCGTTATTTGCATTATAATACTCCCTCTATTTTTAAATACTCGAGTAAATTGCACCTACGGTACAACAACTTGGCAGACTTGGCAGGTGGGTGCAATATAGTGCAAGAACTTAAAAATTGAATGTTTGAGTGTAACAACTTGACAAGTGTGTGCGTTCTAGTATAAGAACTTGACAATTTAGTATTTGGTGCATCATCTTGGCTAAGCATATGCTAGGTAAGTTTTTTCACGATGTCAATATGCCAATACACAGTAATCCTACAGATATTACCATTTATAATATTAAATTTAATCTTTAAGAATTATATTGCACATACAATTTACATCCAATTACCTTTAAGAATTTTTTGTTTTCTTCACCTTCTGAAATATCAACTGAAATAATGTCTACATCCAGTTTAATTGACTTTCAGTTATTAATTATTAGGATAAAAATATAAATATGTTTATATAAAGGCAAAATTTGCCTAAGGGCATCCAAAAAACCTGTAATTAGCTGGTGGACACCGCAAAAACGTGAATTTGCTGTCGGACACCACAAAAAACTGGTAATTAGCTGTCGGACACTCGCGGCCTTATTTTATTATTTTCAGAGGAATTGGAGAGAGAAACTAAGGTGAGAGTACGATTCTGCCCCTATGCTGCTTCGCCGAAGCTGGTCGCCACAGTCCATCGCCGCCCCTCGCCAAAGCTGGCCGCCGGTCCCTCCGTGGTGGCGGCGGTGGCAGCACCGAGGCCGTGAGCACGAGGATGGTGTGACGGCGAGCGGCTCCACATGTGGGAAAGCCTCGGCGGCGGCACATGGGAAGGCCGGCGGGTCTGGGTCCCACGGTCTGCACAGGCACGCGGCGGCGCAACAGAAGAAGGGCAAGTGGAAGTTGGTGTCGCAGGCAATGATGGAGAGCGGCTTCATGGTGTCGCGCAGTAGTGCGAGGACAAGCTCAACGACCTCAACAAGTGGTACAAGCGCGTCGTCGACCTGCTCGGCCGCGGCAAGGCGTGCAAGGTCGTCGAGAACCACGCGCTGCTCGACGCCATGGACGAGCTCACCCAAAAGTCCAAGGATGAGGCGTGCAAGCTGCTCAGTTCCAAGCACCTCTTCTTTCGCGAGATGTGCGCCAAACACAACTCCGGCGCAGCCACCACCGCCGCCGGCGTCGAGGCCAGCGCTTTCTTCCACCACCCGTCGCCCGCGTCCATGACCGCCGCCTCATCCGCCGCGCGCCAGGCGGCGGCAGCGGCCCCTTCCCTGGGGATGTAGGACTCCTCCGCGGGCCCGGAGGACGACGAGGACGACAGCGAGGTTGTCCCCAGAAGCAACAATGTCGACGACTAGGACGACGACGACGACGAGGTGGGCCTAGGGATGAAGTCCCGCCGGATCTACGGCGGCGGTGGCAACGATGCACCGTCGTGAGCAGAGTGCGCTTCGCTCGGCCGCAGCGACCGGCCTTGGCCTTGTCCTTCTCGGTCCTCACATCGATTAGCACGTAATCTTGCGAGGTCACCATGTCCAGAGCTTGTGCAGCTGTCAGGTGGCCTTAACAGAAAAAAAAACACAATGCAAAATGTGAGCAATCATCCAAGGATGCCGCGAACGAGTTCAGAGTTCCGACGAGAGCGAGCACCTAGTGGCATTCGCGTACCTTGGTCACCGAGCCGGTGACATCCTTCTTGGAGAACGCCACGGCGTGGATGGCAGGAGTCACAGCGAGCAATGCCATCCAAACGGCGGCGGCGGTAGGCGCTGCGCTCGTTGACACGCGGCGCGGTGAGGAAGCACAGGCAGGAAGAGGACAAGAAAAGAAAATACATGAGAGGCTGACATCCTCGGCCCACATAGGGTAATCTGGTCTTTTTTAATTTTTTCTCTCTGTTTCCCCCAAAAATAATAAAATAAGGTCGCGAGTGTCCGATAGCTAATTACCAGTTTTTTTGGTGTCCAACAGTAAATTCGCGTTTTTATGGTGTCTACCAGCTAATTACAAGTTTTTTTGGATGCCCTGTAGCAAATTTTGCCCTATATAAATCCACGCTAGTATACTGTCAAAAATAAGTACTCAAAAAACTGAATTTATATAAAAATGCTCTAAATAATTAAGTTATCACATAACTTCTTCATTTATTGTATCGAAATCGTACCTACCTTACAAGTTGTTATATTTATACGTTCACTTATAAAGTTCTTATACTAAATTGCACATTCCTGCCAAGTTATTGCACTAGAACGATCATTTTTTAAGTTATTGCACTAAATTGCACCCGTCTACCAAGTTGTTACGCCGTGCATGCAATTTACTCTAAATACTCACTCTGTTTTAAATTAGTGATGGTTCTAGATCAAACATTTTAATTTTGGGTTAATACCATTGCAAATATGACAATTTAGATAAATGCCATTACAATTCTTCTATTCCTAGCCGTCGGCCGCCGCCTTACCCCCACGTTATCACGCGCGTTGGGTCCCGTCCCAAGCCGTCAACATGTGCGCGCTGCCTCCAGTTGTCGTCCACACTTGGACGCCGTCCGCCGCCACCGATTATCCTACCGGTTGCCGACTGCCGACCATGGCTTCGGCCAACCCCCCCCCCCCCCTCCCTAAGCTCCGACGGTGATGAAGCAAGGTGAGCATATATGCTACAATCCTCTAGTTCCTTCTATGTACTCCATAGATGCCTACCTACATCGTTGACTCACTAACCCACGTCCGATGGTCCACACGGAGGGACGTCGCCATGGATTTGGTCCTGCTACCACATCATACAAGTGATGAAGTAGCCACTGCCACAGCCACACCTAACGTTGGGCCTGCTGCCGGATCCATTGTCATGCTGGGTAATGCCTCTGCGGTCGTTGCATCGAGTACAAACCCTTACAGTCGTCGGGTGGATACTGGCTCCTCTCACAACTCCAATGCAAATGCCCTTTGCATGCCGCCTCCTTTGAAAAGGACCACCACCAATCCGAAAAGCCGTCTTACAGTTGAAGGAGCTCATGCTCCAAAAAACTGTCTTACAGTTGCTGGAGCTCCTTCTGCTCTGACTACTCCAAAAGTGTCACCCTCTGCCGACGGCCTTCGTCTATTAAAATCCATAGGGTTCGATTTCAAGCACGCTACCCCTCTTATATGTTTTAGCTCTTTTATTAACAATTTATCATGTGTAAGTTGGAGTTTATGACTTATGAGATTGCATTGCACTTAATTTTCTTAGCTACTGAATGATGCAATGATTGATGTTACCGTTGTATATTTGCTTTGCAAACTGAAGTGATATTTCTTAACTCACTTTCACATATTTGTATATAGATTTTAGTATATTAGTAGGCCATTGCAGAAATTTTGATCTAAATTTATTTCTCTCTTCTCAGATTTACATCGAAGGCAACTGCGGATAATGTGAATAGCAGCCAACAAGACTCACAATCACTTCCACCACAAGATGAGAGTGTTAATGATTCTCAGCCAATACAAGTTGATGATGAAAAAGATAGGTTTGAAGTTGAGGAGGATGTGGACTTTGGCACCAAGAGGAAGCTTACTTCAATCATTTAGAAGGATTTCAAGAAAGTAAAAAATCCGTGGTGAAGTCAAGGCTCAATACCTTCATTGCCACAAGCGGCTTGGAGGGAGAAGTAGTAATGGAAAGAGATATCTCCATGACCATTTGAAAAACTACGCATTAAAAAACATCAAGATGATAGTACAAAACAAGACACTTGCACAATCTACTTTGAGATTCCATTAGCTTGCTGCCATGATTATACTATATATTGTTGATCATATTGAATTTTAAAGGTTCCTGACTGTACTTTAACCATTATTCAAGATGGTGACTCGGAACACTATTAGATAATATTGATATCTATTTGTTTCAGCTGTCTATTATTAATATATATATTTAAGAAGATAAATTCATATTTATGCATTTTTAGGAAGGACATTATGGACTATTATATGGAAGAAAAGAAGAAGGCCCTTGACTTCATGGCTGGAACTAAGTCAAAGAGTGGAAGAGTGGTTATTACTACAGACTTGTGGACCTCTGGTAACCAAAAACAAGGGTACATCGCTGTCACAGCCCATTTCGTTAATGATTTGTGATTCTTGGACACTTAGAAGCATTATCTATCATGAGGTACTTGATGACCCACCGCACGCCGGTGACGGGAGGGCCACATGCCGACCGCCTCCTGCCTCCGCCCGCCGCTGCCCCACTCCTCCGCCTCGGCGGCGCGGGGGCTCCGCGTGCCCCTCCCTCCGCCGCCGCCGCCGCAGCAGCAGCAGCTGTTCCAGGCGGCGCTGCGGCTGCCGCGCAGGAGGCTCGCCGGGGTAGGGGTCGTGGCGGCATCCGCGTCGCCCTTCGACGAGCTCTACGCGCGGGGGAGGTCGCCCATGGCTCCTCCAAGGTAGTCAGTCCCCCGCTACCCCAATTGATTGAACAGTTCGATTGGTACTATTACCTGCTTTTTTTTTAATTTACTGTTAGTTGGGTAATTATGAGGTCGGGTGATGGAGGGATGCATTTTTCATTTGCCTGCGCCTGAGATTTGGCCTTGGTGACCTTCTGGAGTTCCGGTGCCTTGTTGTGGTAGAGGCGCTGCCGTCGTGTGGAATGATGCGGGTGTTTTAACATCACCAACTAGAAAATGAGCTGCTATGTGCAAAGATTAATATTTTGGTGATTCTCCACCGTGGATGTTCATTACTTGTTGATATGTAAGGCTGTTAGTTCCTTCGATTCAAAGACATAAGCCGGAGTTTGACTGACTCAGAGAGAGAGTATAATTTGATGATTTGCTGAGAATTGTCTGGTCTAGGCTTAGAGATGTATGGCATGCTATTCCAAGGGTTCTGTAAGGGTGGGTGTTGTAAAGTAGTAAACCCGTGCTTGCTCCAAGTTCAAATTTCAGATATGCTGCTTGATAAATTTTAGATCAAAAGGCTGACGCCCAACTTTACTAGAAAACATAAGAGGTCTGGATACAAATTCAAAGTGCTAGGGGTTCCAGCTTACATAAAAGCATTAGCTAAAATCAGGCAACACAGGCTGCTGGCACAGTGAAACAAGCCAGGAAAAAGAGCAAGCACAGCGGCTGCTGAAGTTACCATCGCCAGCAACTATTTTCTTCACATCTACTGGCAGATTAACTAATTCTTCCTGCTTCTTGGGTACTGGCATGCAGTGAGGTCCTCAAAGTTTCCAGCTCTCCCCTCATTTTCATTGAGACCAAGTTTTTCCACTGTAAGAAAAAAGATATGGCTTTATATGGCAAATGCATAATGTCAGCAACAAGTTTATTATTAAACACCCAGTCATTTCTCACTCTCCATAATGCCCAACAACCAGCACAAAAAAAAAGATATAGTAAAGGCATTTTAAGAGCAGGCTCAGTTTTATGTATAACATTTATCAACTCTATACTGGATCTGGGGATTCTTTCCCAGTTAAGAGCATCCCTAAAACAACACCACATGAACTGAGCTGGGGCACACTTGAACATCAAATGGTTTACATCCTCCTCTTCCCCACAGAGTTTGCACATGGGGCTACCAGCCCACTTCACCTTTTTCAACTGTTTAGCTACTTGTATTCTCCCCTTCAGCAAGAGCCAAAAGAATTCCAGATTTCTTGCAAGAGTAGATCTTTCACCCCTCCAAACAACAATTCTCTGTATAGGGATTTGGTAGAAAACTTCCCAAATTTGTTTAGTTTCCATTGCATCACATCCTTATCAGAGTTAAGTTGGACTTCAGTCAGATTTCCTTGAAGTTCAGACCATTCATCAATGTCATTCTCCCCTAGAGATCTTCTTAGGTCAATTCTCCATTGTCCATTGTCATACATTTGATGGACTGTTTTCCCAGGATCAGAACAAATTTTATATATATATGGGAAAGCAATTTTCAAAGGGATCTCCCCTAACCAAACATCATCCCAGAATTTTGTTGATTTCCCATCCCCTATCTTGTAACTACTCCCCAATCTCTTGAGATTTTTCACTTCATGCAAACCTTTCCAGAATTGTGACCTCCCTCAGTAGATGACTGAAAAAAACCCTCCTCCATTCTGCATATATTTTCTCCTAAGCATCCTGCAGCACAGTTCATCACAACCTGACTCCAGTTTAAAAATCCACTTGCACAACATGACTTTATTCATTACTCTTGTGTTGATGAAGCCCACCCCTCCAAACTCTTTAGGTCTGCAAAGGGCCTCCCATTTAATCATGTGATATTTCCTCTTTCTCTCCAAACCTTCCCAAAAAAGTCTAGCTCTGAGAGAGTCCATCTTGTGATGTGTTTGTTCAGCTAAGAGATACATCCCCATCATATACACTGGGACACTACTCAGACATGAATTGATAAGAATTGTTCTCCCACCATAAGATAAGAACTCACACTTCCAGGTAGCCCAAATTAGTGATTGGCAAAACCCCTCTCTTACAGTTAAACATGTCAGCCACCCTCTCAGTTTCTTCCTGATTCTCCCCAATCACAATAACCTCGCTCTTTTGATAATTAATTTTTAATCCTGACATGGCTTCATAGCAATATAGCAGAAATTTCACTGTGATTATATTTTCATCAGAATTAGTCATGAATAGTATGGTATCATCTGCATATTGCAGGTGGGTTAAACCTCCTGAAACTAGATGGGGAACTAATCCCTCCAAATGTCCAGCCACCCTGGCTTTGTTAAGCAGCTCAGATAAAGCATCAGCCACTATATTAAACAGCAGGGGGACGGAGGGTCCCCCTGTCTGACTCCCTTAAAAGTTTTAAAAAACTCCTTAACTTTCCCATTGTTATTAATTGCCACTTCCATTTTCAGTTGCCTGCTTCATCCATTCTCCATTTCTCACCAAAACCTTTTCTCTAAAGCACATCTGAGAGGAAACTTCACTGAACCTTATCATAGGCCTTCTGAAAATCCAATTTCAGGATGATTCCAGACTGATTTTTTTTTTGAGCTCATTAAGTACTTCATGCAAGATAACAACCCCATCCAAAATTTGTCTACCAGGTATAAATGCAGTTTGATTCTCCCCTATTATCTTATTTGCCACCTGAGTCAGCCTCTTAGTTAAACTTTTGGTTAATATCTTGAAAGAAACATTTAACAAGCAGATTGGTCTGAAAGCTTTAATTGTATTGGCATCCTTACTTTTTGAGAAAATCCATGAAATGCCATCGACAAACACCCTAATCCTAGAAATGCCATCGACAAAGGCAACTTCCCAAAAATGGCATTGCAAAAGCCTCTTTCTCCCAAAAATGCCATCATCGTCAAACTGCTGTTAGCATCTTTCCGTTAAGTTGCATGAAAAGACAATCTTACCCCTAGGCAACCATTTGCTCACACAACATCATTTTGCATTGTTTGCTCACAACAAATTATATTTCTATTAGCTTATAAATTCACCAACATCATTATTTTGCTATCAATCAAATTATTTCATAATTAAATTCACTGAAATCAAATTTCAGTGCAGAGATAGAGCAGAGAGACCACCACCATCTACAAAGCCACCAGCAGAATTTGATTCACATCATGTAACACAAAGTCCTCAAATGAAATCAAACAAAAGGGGAAAACGTTCAACATCAGAGAGTTGCACCACCTGCTAGGACTGCAGCCTCCTCCTCCACGACGATCTTAGCGACTGTGGGCCTCTCCTCCCCCTCCTCACTGGTGCCTACGGGCCTCTCCTCGCCTCCGCCTACGGCCCCCGCTGCATCCTACGACCGCCGTGCCGCCGTGGACCTCATTGCCGCGCCCTGCCGCGCCGCCGCCGCCGTGGAACTCCTCGCCGTGCCTTGCCACACCACCACCGTGGACCTCCTCGCCGCGCCCTGCTGTTCTGCCGCCCTAGTCCTCCTCGCTGCGTCCTGCTGTGTCGTCGCTCTGGTCCTCCTCGCTGCGCCCTGCCACGCCGCCCCCGTGGACCGCCGGCATAGCGGCGCCGGGGACCGCCGCCAAGCCGCCGTTGCCGAGACGCCGCTGTGGAGAGAGCTGGATCGGTAGCGGTAGAGTTAGGTAGGGCCGCCTCAACAATTTTGAGGGCCCTAGGCGAACTTGGCACTATAGGCCCTTAAGGAGTTAAGGCTATTTTTTTTTAAATGTAATATATACTCTATAAAGCACAAATACTATATAGTGACACAAATAAATATTTCTGACATGGTAAATAATAAATCAAACCGTTTGCAAGTTGCAATATAGTAATTTGAAGCTAAAAAGAACTTATTTATAGCACCTTTTGCGGATCGATTAATTGATCTTCTTGTTTTCTTTTGTTTCTTTTCAGAGCACCTGATAGATATTTTTTAGGTAATACTGTAATACCTGAATAATGAAATTGCAAAGTAAATTATACAACAATAACCATGAAAAATTCTTGCCTAATTTTTGTGGAGTGGGAAAGTAATGTAAGTAAGAAAATCCTAACCTAATTTTTGGAGTGGGAAAATCATGCAAGAAAAAAAATCCTAAATTCATAAGTTGCTAACCTAAATGTTTAGAAGAAATAAACCTCAATTTACCACAGGGAAGGCGGAGTCCGGGAGAGTCGAGAGGTCGCTCACGCGGCGACAGCGGCATCAATCGGTGGTCGCGTTGGCCATCGGCGCGACGATAATCGGTGGTCGCACGCCGTGCGCCCGTTCCATGTGCGGTGTGCGGTGTGCGCCCTTAGAAAACGAAAAATGCCAAAGAGGAAAAAGAAAGAAAGAGGAGTCGCGAAGAAACAACGATAGCGAATAGATCGAAAATTAGAAAAACAGAAATGAAGCGACGCCGTGCGCCCTCTCCTCGCAAATCGCGACCTCGCCTCGGCCTTGCGCGCGCGGTTGCGGCGTTGCGCCTCCCTCCCTACCTCCTGGCCTCGCACTCGGCCTGCTGGGCCTGAGAAGCTAGCGGCTGGGCTGGTTGGGGGAGGGGGGGGGGGGGGAGAGGGTTTTGGTGATGGCCCCCTCCTCCGCTCTGGGCACGGCCTAGGCCCAGGGCTGGCCCTAGGGTTAGGGTTAGAAATTTCGTTTTTTTCTTTGACAGCGAAAACTGGATATTTTTTGCACCGAGGGCAAAATGGTCATTATTAAAAAAAATAACGGTTGTAACAGTGTGGAGTTGACGTGTGGAGTTGACGGTGATGGCATTTTTGGGAGAAAGAGGCTTGTGCAATGGCATTTTTGGGAAGTTGCCTTTGTCGATGGTATTTCTAGGATTAGGGTGTTTGTCGATGGTATTTCATGGATTTTCACCCCATAGCTCAGTCTACAAAGATCCAATTTTCCTTCATACAACAGATCCATCATCTCTTTGATCTGGTTTTTTAGTTGTGGCCAAAACTCTATAGAAACTCACAGGCAATCCATCAGGACCTGGAGCAGTGTTAGTTTTCATTTCCCCTAGGGCCTTCTCAATCTCCTCCATGGAAAAGGGTTTTGTCAGGTTTTCATTGTCATCTTCACTTAGCCTCCCCTGAGTTCTCCACATCTCCTGATTCAAGAAGATTTTTGGTGGCACTTCTGCCCCAAACAAATCTTTATAGTACTGATAGATATGTGTCTTCAGGTCCTCTGGATCTTCAATTGATCTACCATATGCTGCTTGGTAAATCGTTACAAGGAATAGGCATTTAGCTTCCCTTAATTTATGATAATATGATTGGGTGATATTTTAGTCCATGGTAACATTTATTCCCTATTGTGATAATGATACAGTGTGAGAGAGTTGTGTTTTCAGCTGTATGGGTGGATTTGTTGTCACCTGTAAAGACAAAGCCTGCTCTTGTTGATTGCGAGTGTGAGTTAAGAAATGAAAGGTACAAATATGCAAATGCAAAAGGATGGCAATTGAATGTTGCTATCCCGGTTGATGTGCTCTGTGCTATATTGGTGAGGAACTATAAACAAAAGAGCTCCAGAAATGGCTGTATGGCTGATATATTTTAGTCAAAATATAATTGTTATACATATATAATCTCTATGTTTTGGATCAAATTTTTTTGAGTCTGCTTAGGCTAACCTGTGCCGACAGCCTGTGCGCTAGGACATATTGTTCTGGATATTTGACATGCTAAGTTTGTGTATGTAATGGCCTACCATGTTTGCTATTGTGTTGATATTATGTAGCATTAATTTCTTGAACTATCCGTTTGAATGAACAATGCGCCATCGCTAGTTAAATGCAGAACGTGAGCTAGAGAATGGCAGTAATGATCCTGTGAAATAGAGTTAACTATATGCTTTTCCTTGGGTTTTTACTTTCTAAATGAAGTAGCGGGATTACCTCCCACTTGTCCTATATGCATGAAACATGATCATATCAGGTGTTGGTACAATTGTTAACTTGCCTCTGAGGGCGAGAGTATTATGCATCTGAAACGCTCATCATGTTCAAATTGGCTGCTATTGGTGAAGTATACATTTGCAAAATTTACACTTTGTTGAAGGATTTTTACATGATGAAATATCTAAGGGATCTTTAACTCTCATCAACAGAACTTTAATTCCATTGGGAATTATTTTGGCTGTTCTCTAATGCTGCATTTTAATGATTATTTGTATGATCTGCTTGTAGAAATCTATCCTATGGAACTTGAACCAAGACATAGAGCCATTGGATCTAAGTGTTATTCAGAAAGATGTTCCTCCTGAAACAGTTGATGCAATGAAGAGGACTATCTCTGGCATGTTGGGTCTGCTTCCATCAGATCAGTTCCGTGTTGTTGTAGAAGCCCTTTGGAATCCCTTCTCCAAGTTGTTGGTATCTTCAATTATGACCGGGTATGTTTTTAAGTTGAAAGATTGCTTCTTCAAGTGTTATTTAAAGGAACTTTGAGGTGTTGGTACCATCATTAGACATGTGATATGTTTTTATCTATAGCTGGTCGAATAGAAAGTCAGAGTCAACATTGATCAGCTTTGTGAAGTTCTAAATCACCATTGAATGATCTCATGCGAAACTTAAAAAATACTCCTATCGTTAAATATTCCCACCGTTTCATATTATAAGTTGTTTGACTTCTTTCCTAGTCAAACTTTGTTAAGTTTGACGAAATTTATAGAAAAAATTATCAACATCTAAAATATCAAATCAGTTTCATCTCTATCTCTACTATTATAAAAGTTGAAAATGTTTTTGGCGGTATTTTGGTACGTTATCCGTGTATGAGTCGGTTTTTAAGTTTGTTTGCTTTTGGAAATACATATCCGTATTTGAGTCGGTTTTGAAGATCGTTCACTTTTGATAATACAGAAGGAATCATATAAGAAATCTGTTTAAAAAAACTCGCATGCTAATTTGAGGCGATCGGACTCCTAACTGTAGCTCATGATTTTCTAAAAATATATATCCAAGCGAACTCTCATAGTGAATTTTATCTTAACTAAACCATATATAACAATAATAAGATTAAAATAGACTTCACCTGTTGCAACGCACAGGCATTTTTTCTAGTTAAATATAATATTGATTATATTTTGATAATATATTTGTTTTTACTGAAAATAATACTATTATATTTTTCTATAAACTTGGTCAAACTTAAATAAGTTTAACTAGGAAAAAAGTCAAACGACTAATAATATGAAACGAGGGAACAATAGTGAAGACCAATTGTTTATTAATTTCCTGCCTCTTTCTTCTTGGAAGTTGACAACATACCACATTTTCTAAATATTATAACTTGTGGCGAACTTCACAGAACTTGCGGCACCCTAATGCCTAATGTTTGGCATCTTGAAAGAACTTAACAAATAAGAAGAATTGGGAGAGCATATTAAGGTGAGATTATTCGCAGCGCCCTAATGCCCACTGTTTGGCGTCTTGAAAGAACTTAACAAATAAGGAGAATTGAGGAAGCATATTAAGATGACACTATATGAAGAGTACATTGAAAATATAAATCAGTAGAATTGTAGAGAGCACATTATCAATAAGTTGTGGGCTATCCAGACAAACAGAGTAATTCATTGCACCTAGAGATATTCAACTAATTTAGCACATTTGCAAAGCAAATCATAAGTAGTGTAGTGAGCAAATGGTGCGTTCGTTCGTTTGCAAAGCACATTTGCCTTTAGGCTGCGTTCGTTCCACAAGTTTTCCAACTCCTCTCTCTCTCTCGTTTCCACGCGCGCGCTTTTCAAACTGCTAAATGGTACGTATTTTATAAAAAGTTTCTATAGAAAAGTTTCTTTAAAAAATCAAATTAATCTATTTTTTTTTAAAAAAATAGCTAATACTTAATTAATTACACGCTAATGGACCGCTCCGTTTTCCGTGCGGTGTCCCAACTCCAAGTATCAAACACAGCGCAAGTGATGTTGCAAAGCGGTAACCAGATAGCATAGCAGCTGGTATATTGGAAGCCATCCATGTGGACTAACACATACAAAATAATCATGGAGGCGATGGGAGTCTATTGTGTTTCCTGAGCTCAGCTGGAAGGCGTCGCATTTTAATCGATCATGATCCTCCTTTCTTCCATCCACTTGAAAATTTTTGATGACCAACTTTCTTGGCACTGTAATAGAAGTACATAGGAAGCAGTAGCGGAGCCAGAAATTTAAACCTGTGGGGCCAATTACTGGTGGTTTATATTTAAGTGGGGTCATTTCTCTAAATTCTTTTGAATTTATACATGAAAATTGAAGTTTATAGGATGTTTTTCAAAAAGCTATAGGGTCAGCCGACCCCACGGAAAAGGCCTAGATCCACCACTGATAGGAAGAATATATGCAACAGTATCATGGCATCCGAAATAGCACATCAGTGAGCACTATGTGCATAATTAAAGGGATCCAAGGGCATAGTCAATGTAGCTAAACCAACAAAAGTACCCACATGAAAAATCACGCGTTGACATAAGTTCTAACAACACGCATAAGGCAAAAATATTCCTTGCCACTTCTCCTAGGAGCAATCTTCATAGTTAACAGAACTACATCCCTTTGATTATCATCAATCAACAGAGTCAGTCTAAAGGTAAGAATTTACATAAATTACAAAACATTTAGCTAAAAGAGTTGCTGGTCGCTATGGAAGTTAACACTAACAATAGCTGATTCCACTGAAATGAGTCCATGGAGATTAAATGAATTCTTACTTTGAATTAGATTTTTCAGCATGTGCTTGGGTAGAGGGGCAATCTGTAATAACAGCATATAAATCCGTAAGAAGAAATTCTATAGCACATAAACACCTCGCTATTTCAAACTGTAGGTGTTTCAATTCATGGCCTGTAAAGGTTCTTGTAGACATGCTTGTTAGGCATGTACTTGATATCAATAAGTCAGATGGAGAAAGGACTGAGTTTCTTTCAACCATCACACATAAAACATAACCACATTTTATGCAGGTTCAATTGGATAGGCATGCTTCACCATTATCTAGGTCACAAAGATTGGAATCTGGGAAACATACACTTATTTATATACACTGCATCGCTACCCTGACTTATTTTGCAGGAGGTGCGTGGCGGCATCATTTTTTCACTAAATGAGATAATTTTTTCACCAACAAATAGTAGAAAATGGAACTTTGCCAAACCCAGATTGATTATTGCGACTGAAACAACAGAGAATCAGAATAGGAGTTTCCACCATCTGAGAAAATTATAGAAGGGCACTAATTTTCAATGCTAGGTAGCCTAACAAAATAGCAAGGAATAAATGGTAGAATGATTGAGGAGAGAAAGCCTGAAGAGATCAAACAGTGTTGCTTGGGCAACAAAGTGATTTCGTCAGCCCAAAATCCAATATCTCCTGTTCTCTGCATAGACAGAGTTGCAAAATTTCCCATATGCAGAGCTTTGCACGCCACAACCAGTGTCAACTCTTAACTCTCAAGCTGCTCAGACAGGATGAAATGATTAGCATAATTCCAAAACACATAGCGAGATAGCAGTCCAGTAGTGTCCAAAAATCAGGGATGGAATGATCCACTAAATGAACTGGCGATTAATCCAAAGCACCTTACAGTCCAGTAAGGTCCAAGAAGTCCTAATACCAATTCTGAAACATAGCTGATCGCTTTTATAATGCAGATACTGCAAATTCAAATGTTGTCTATTAGAAACCAAAAAATAAATGCAGATACAGCCGTTGTGCAGTCTTTGGTCAAATTAGAACAAATTATCAGGTTAGTCAAATCAATTCAAGAAAATTTATTTTAGAAAGGTTCATTCAGAAAATTTATCCTAGAAAAGGTGAAATGGGCTTAGATAAGCGGTAAAATTTTCCATTCCAAATTGCATCAGAAAAGTTTGGAGATTAACAGACAGATATGAGTAGTGAAAACCAAATCGAAAAGGAAGGGTAAATACCTACACGACTGCACACCATACGCTCGCATCCATCGATCACTCTTATCGATCATGGCACGGCTGCTCAGGAAATGGATCCTTTGCAGCCATCGTGGCGGTCATCCCATGCCTCCTCGTACTGAAGGCAGAACATGTGTGACAACTGACAACACAGGAATGTAGGGGAAAAGGAGATCTAGCAGCTTGGGCTCCTGAACTGCTGGCTTACATGTGACTCTTCCGAATCAGCATTGGACCTTAGCACTGATGGCTCATGACCTTCCAATGGAAGCGCCACCGGTCCATGGGTCCTCTAGCTTTCCTCCATAAACGCTCGAGCTTGACAGTCAAAGGCGTCGCTGCCGCATGTCCATGAACTGCCTCCCGCCTCCATCACCACTCCATAGAACTAGCCTATCACAACCAACTACGGCGGCGTAATGGTGGAATCACCTCCCCAGGCAGAGAGATAGGGGGAAAAAAGAGAAAACAACAGGAAAGGAGGCGGCGGCGGCTGGTTTGTGAGTCTAGGAGGTGTGGGTTCTCTCTTCCCTGCTTGACTGGGAAGAGGGTGAAGGGGGGAGGGGGTGGCAGGACATGGGGGACGGCAGGGGAGAGCGTGAGGGGGAGGCCATTGTCGGGGAGGATAAGTGAGGGAGGAGGGAAAACGATGCGTTGCCGCCGCAAAGAAAAGGGAGAGAGCGAGAGAATGGCGGGGAACAGTGGCGGCTAGGATTTCGGGGATGGGAGGAGATAAGGATGTTTTATTTTGCATAAAACCCCTTTACTTTCTCTTTTTCAGAGCATGGTTCTATATTTAGAATCTCACCTCCTTCACGTACGATATACCAGGACGTAGAGGGCCTTTATGTAAGAGTATGGAATACACAGGCCATATGATGGGGGCCCTAAAAGCTATTATCAAATAAATTAAGGAATTTTTTTGCAAAACCACCAGTAATTTATTCTCCCACTAATCTAGTATACAATAAAGTACAATAGAGTCTCTTATAATTTAGCTCATGCTTCAAGTGTGTGTGAGAATGAGAGGAGAGTGGTATTTAGTGTAAGCTTGCTTGGGAATATGGAGATCCTCCATGGAATCCAAAGGGCATCTTCATTCCTCTCATGCCAAGTGTCCCTTCTAATGACGGTTTCTACCGGTTTTAACGCTATAACCGTCATTGGGAGGTCGGTAGTAATTGCCATACCAAAGTTGAGCTGGATTGGGCTGTTTTTGGGTTTGGCCGAACCATTGGTTCGACCAAACCCTTGCTGGCTCCTTTTGCCCCGAATTTTCTTGTGGGCTCTGGTGGAGAATCCTCAACCCAAATGTACTTGTAAATTGCCCATTTGAATATGTTTCATTAGGTTTGTGGGTTCAAAACTCCATAGGCTTGAATATAGAAGTTTAATTCGCCTCCTCCTTTATGTATCTTTTGTCTCAATTTTGGTAGTTCGTCACATGCATCTAAATGTACACCAGCACTCATAGAAATGATTAGAAATAAATCCTACCACTATGTTGGATGTTTTACTTTTATGGTTTTATGTAGGTTTTGACGGCGTAAATTTTGTAATTAACAGCCGTCAATAAACCCCCACACTTAGCTCTTTACTCGGCATTACTCGTGCCGAGTAAAGGTTAAGGACTAATGTGGAATAAAATTTTCCAAGATATAATACAAGTATACAAATTATTCTAAGCCCATACTTAGGTTGTATGTTCTACGTGTGCATTCCACATATATAGAGGTGGGAATGGAGGGATGTTTTCTTTAATGGAGATCTAACCATCTAAAATAATGGGTCCACTGATTTAAACTAAAATCGACGAACAGATTTCTCTATTTTATTACGGTGTCATGTGGCGGTATGGGAGCGTTTGTAGGGTGTTATGTGACAATACGAGAGTGTTTGTAGAAAGTTTAATGGCCTTTTAGTATATAATAGATAGAGTGAAAAAAGAAAGGTAAACTCTTTCATATGTATTATTAGCTTCGTTGCCCCGTTGAACTGAACTCTTGTAGCGCAGGTCAAGTCAGGTAATCAGCCTTAGTGGGGGTGCACAATGTACACGAGCTAGCTACATATATGCGGCGCATGTATTTTCAACCAACGTGCGTGCACATATGGGCGCAGTCGGTCAACACAAACGTAGGCATTGCTATAGCTCCTCTTTGACTATACGCCCCGGAAAGCAACGCATGCGTACGTACGTGCACACCGACACGGCAACTCGAGGCCACACGCCCACAATTTGTTGGTGTTCACGACTACTAGATCGACCGATCGATCGGCTATATATATGTCGCGCGAGCGCGGCACATTGGTCACAAGCTCGATCTCACACGGCGTCACGCGTATAGGCCGGGTGCATCCACGGAGAGTCTACGCGAACCACGCGACACGAGCAAAGATTCATACACACACTACCATGGCGGCGAAGAGCCAGCTGCTGGCCACGGCGACCTGCTGCCTCGTCGCCGTGCTCCTCGCCGCCGGCTGTATGGTCGCCGCCGCCGACGCGCGCCGCCTGCTCGACGACGTGGAGTACACGGCCGGCGGCACGGCAATGCCGCCGGCGATGGCGCCCGCGGCTGAACCGGGCATGGACGTCCACGGCGGTCGGGTGCTCGCCGAGGGCCGCGGACTGCTTGCCGGTGGGTTTCGCCTCGCGGGGAGGCTGCTTCTTGGCCTCGGACTCTAAGTCTCTAAGAAGGGGAAATGGCCAACTGAATTTTGCCCCCCTTTTCTTTTCTTTCGTTGCATGGATGCTACATTGGATTCGATCAAAACCATCTCGTGGCTCTTTGTCATTTTTTTGCATTGAAATCTTTTCGGAAATTGATCACCTTTACGCGTGTGTGTGTATGTTCAGGTGTGTACTACTCCTGTAATTCTTTTTGCCGACCGGTATACATATTCATTTCTTTCTTTCTTTCTTGATTATATTTGTCGATTGCTACTGGAATCCACTCCCTAGCTATTGTCGATTAGCACTTACCGATGAAAGCTGATAAAATCTGGATAGATTATACTTTAAGTTAAATTTTTGTTTGATTTTCTGTTAACTTATTCCGTTTACATGGTGATTTCTCAATTCATACCCGGCTTGTTCAGTCTGGTGACCGTGATAGTTGAGCGGTTACCATCACATTTGTGCAGAGACCATGGTGATCGACCAACTTTCCTGTTCAATGTTTAAAATTCACAAGGTAAAAACTGCAGATACCTGTGATTTGCCACGATGCAACATCCTCTGAGGACTGAGGCTCTGATTTTAAATCCAAGATCAATTTGAACAATTTACGGTACCGTACGGCCCGAGGATTTTTCTCCTTCCGCGTACACGCAGAGTTCTGGCTTTATTGCTCCCCATCATCCTGCAACCACTGCTTATCTGCGTCTAGTGTGTAACTCAATCGTCCCTGTATCCTGATGGTCTAATCTCTGGACTTCCCTCTCCCCTCTCTCATAATCATTTTTCTTTTCACAATTAAATGAAAGGTGTGCATGTCCATAAGTACGTTACTTAATACATGCTTAAGGAGACATGAATCAGTACTCCCTATGTTTTATATTATAAGTCGTTTTGATATTTTTTTTAATCAAACTGTTTTAAGTTTAAATAAATTTATAGAAAAATTTAGCAACATCTACTGGACCAAATTAGTTTAATTAAATGTAACATTGAATATATTTTCATAATATGTTCATTTTATGTTGAAAATATTTCTATATTTTTCTATAAACTTGTTCAAACTTTAGAAAAAAAGTCAAATCGACTTATAATATCAAACGGAAGGAGTAACAAATTACTGACTTCATTATACTTTTATTAAAAGTGCATGTGTATGTGTAATATTTATAAGCATTAGGATTTGAATACTCGTAAATGGAATCACAACCCCGGTGCTTGCACTATCATCAACATATTGTGTTGTGCCAAAAACAAGTTCATGCAATTTAATCAAAAGTTTTTCACAATTAATTGCTCAAAAAATAGAATTAAAATCTACAATAGATACGCATGCAGGTTTGTACTTTGTAATATACCGGGTTTGACATTTTAGCTTATTTCTTTAAGGAATCTAGGGGGTTATTATGTGGACAAACAATCATTTTCTTTTCAATTATGAAAAAAGTGTACAGTAGTATTTTCCCTGGGATTTGGGCCTTTGGCCCAACCAAAAAAAGCCGACATAGAACAGCCCAGTGCGTATTTGTTCGCCTCGCAAGAAGCAAACCCGCCTCCTCGTCTTCTCCGAACCGAAACACCAAGAACCCCAAGGATTTCGAGGTCGAGGTCTCTCTCTCTTCCCGGCAAAGCGAGAGCAAGGTAGAGAGGCCAGAGCCCGACCTCATCGCCTGCTGCCTGACTGCCGTCTGCCGGGCTCCAAGAAAGCGGGGGTTGGCTTCTTGCGCGCGCGGGAGGGACAGGGTGTAGCTGTAGCGTCGTTCGGCAAAGGCGGGGGGAGGGCCCCGGCCGCGGCCGCTCAAGTCCGGCGACATCCGTGGCCGCCGGTGACGCGGTCCTCTACCTCCTGGGGAGAGAGCCAGGCTTGGCTCCATTGCCCTCCTCCCGACCCCCGACTGCCCCCCCGCGTTAGCATTTCTCCGTTTCTTGGTTCTTGCGATTGGGGGCGCTCCCTCCTGTTCTTGAAATTGGGGTTCACCAATTGGCCTGCGGCGCGTCTGGGTTATCTCCTTGGCGTTGTTTGTACGGCTCAGGATGAATTGGAATCGAATAATGCGTTGTGTGTTGCAGCATTGTGGGTTTCGGCCGTTTGGGGTTCTTTCTTTGGTCGATCCGACCTGACGCGTGGGGCAGCAGCAAATAGCTTGTCAGTTCTTGATTAGTTTCAGTAAATATAAAGATGGGTGATATTCTTGCTTTGTTGCGTTGGATTGAGTTTTGTAGTATGAACAGAAGAACATGCTTGCCTTTGTGCTGTTTTGATAGGATTGTGGCATTTCACTTTTGTTTGTTCTTTCTTTGGGTCCAATTCATCATATCACTAGTATGTTTTGGATTCGCCAAGTAGACATATTCATGTGAATTCTTAATTAAGACAAAGAATAAGAAATTTTCCCTGATTAACATTTGGTTTATCCTGCTTCGTATGAATAAATTTTCCTACTTGGTTGGTCGTATGGTAGATTGTTCCTTCATTCCATTGTTCTTTCTGGATTCAATTTGTTGGTTTGTTTGCTTGATAAGAATTTTAACACGTGTGAGGAGAGACGGGCATTTATTTCCCTGCTTATTGTGAACAAAAGTTGTCATTGATCGGACCATTGCATATTTGTACTATCTCTTTCTTGTTTCACTGAATATTTCGGCCCATATGAATTCTCGCTAACTCTGAAACATGAGACAGAAGTATTACTTGTCTACCTTATGATTACTCAGTCTGAAAAAAGTATAGCAGAATCTGTAGAAATCAGGTTCCATTCTTGCATAATTCATCTTGTTGTTAGGATTAACTGGCAGCAGCACATATTGCCATCGTTCTTAAGACAGTGATAAAAAGGACACAGAAAGTAAAAAAAAAAAGTATGGATAAAACACACACATACAATGGCGATGATGATGTCAGCAGAGTCGCGAAGAAGGCAATTTCAGAACGAGGTTATGCTCCCATAAAACATCATGCACTTGAATCAACAAAATTCAGATAACAGACAACGGTCAGAACTTAGAAATAGTGACAAATAAGTCTTTTTTTTATGAACTGTTGACTTGCTCGGTATAGAACAAAATAGGCCATATAATAGAACAAAGTTATTGAAAAAGACAAAATTTGCCTTTGTATTGGCTACGATCGATCTGTTGCCAAAATGTTTGCAAAATTCTGTCTTGTTTTTTGACGCAAAAATTCTGTCTTAGTCAATTCTTGGCCAAATCACGTCAACCATTTTCATCACAAAAGGATGGAATCATAAGGTTTGGTGAAATTTTGCAAAGAGAACTTTGCTGGTTTGGATGAAGACAATGTCACACAAATTGCTGGTGTTAGCCATTAGCAAGCATTCTTTCAAGGAGTGCAAGTATCTTATTTGTCGCTAAACTTTTTGGTTAGATAATCGTTCACATTTGCCTCATAGCTCCCAATTATTTGTTAGTAGGTTATACAAGTCTTGTCTCTTTGCTAGCTTCCAAGAAAGCATTGGCTTTGTTCGCGTGGGCTCCAATGGCAGGGTTGAATCCTGAGGATCTCACGGCAAATGACCTCAATGCTGCTGTCTATCGCTACCTCCTTGAGTCAGGTTTGACCTCCTGAGTTTAGTTATCTCATCTCTTGATTGCATGAGAATGAGATTTCTCATTTCCTAGTTCCTTTTTGGGTCAGTTATGGCCATTGTCTTCATTGGCGATTGACCAAATGATCAGCTGCACAAAGTTCTTGGTTTTGAAATGGCAGGACTTAGAACATATGAAGAATAGTCAGCAAATAGACTGCCCATGTTATGTAGGTTGCTTCCTATTTGTTTCTTGAGTTGATCCATTTCAATATTAGGGCTTGCCAAATAGATGGGAGCATGCAGATTGGTAATCGACATATGAAGAAAAAAATTGGTGTATAGTTGATTGGTTTGAGGTAAAGTCTGCAGATTATTGATTGACGTACCAAGAAAATTGGTCTGCCTTGTGCATACTTGATTGGATTCTGCATTAATCATTCTTGCTCTTTTCCCATATTCATCTTATTCATAGGGAGTTCTCTATATATCGGCCTGTTAGTTCTTTATAACTGCAAAGTAGAAAGCAAAGCAATTGTTCCATGTCTATCATTTGTTATTAGTTTGAATAAAGCAATTCAAAAGTTTTGCTTAATCTGCAGAAAGAGGTATAATGGGTGGATTTTTCTCATATTTATCTCCATTATTGGTTATGTCATTCTATTAAATCTGATTTTCTTGTTTGTTTTTTGGTCAAAATGTGGTGTCCTTGAGGGTTCATCAAATAGTTCACCAATGTGGATTTTTATTATGTCTGAACCATAAAACAGAAGTCATGCTTTTCTAATATTGGACTGATCATGCTCACTTTAAATCCAAAAGGATTTCATGGTTTGTCCAAAAGGACTGGTTTGTTGGTTCCAACAGCTCACTTCCCATTTCTTTCAAAATTCACCATCTTCTTATGGTGTAGTAAATAGTAAGGTATATTACCAAATCTGTAGGACAGGTTCATAACTCTTAAAAGCTTAACATTGATGCGGGGTTTGGCATGGGATATTCTATTCCCCTGTTTATTTAATTTTCCATTGTTCTGTTCTTTTCTTTGTCCATTATTAGGATGTTATTAGCTATCTCCAAATAAAATGGGCACGTGCATTCCTGTTAAATCATAACCTAGAAGATAAAAAGTGTCTTGCTTTAGGTTGGTTTGCCTGGTGGAAGAAGAATTGGATAATTAGGTTTCACCTAGCATTATATTTCTTCGTGCTTCATGTGTTATTCGGAGTTATTGGGTGATTCATGACTTCATTAGATTTTCAGGGTTGACTCCAAATAGTTAGTTCAGCATGAGTCATGAAGGTAACACCAATGATGCAGCATATTTGAGGCTAGTATTGTAACATTGCGGCGACTGTTGACAGTTGTTTTTGCCTTTGCTAAGTTACATTTTTAAAGTAATACAATGTTCAATTGGATCTTGAAAACTTGTGTGGTTGATCAAAGCCAGTAAATAGAATTGTAAAGTGTAGCAATTGCTTTGTCAGTATGATCAAAACATTTGCAGAATTTGTCCATTGGCATAAATTTCGATAGAGTCTTCTCTTTAGTTCATTAAATCATGGTACTGTTTTTTGCTGTTTCTCAGCATTTTATTTGTGTTATCAACATACAATGGTTAGAAAAATCCTATCCTCAAATAAAATGGCATTCCATTTTAATGTTCTGCCTGAAATTGTAGGATTTGTTCATACAGCATTCAACTTCTACCATGAGTCACACCTTGATATACATGACATCGAGATAAAGAAGATCCCGCAGGGTACCCTAATCAGAGTAGTGCTCAAAGGCCTCGAACACATCAAGTTTCAAGCCAATGTAAGCTTGTGCAAGTAATTTGCATGTGAACTCCAATGTTATATGTTGGGAATGCTGTTATATATTTGCTCCTGCTTGGTTTTGTAGGCTGATGTTGCCGATGATGAAAACTTCCACCATTTCATTGCTCTAGACCTACTCACCAATGATGTAGGTGAGCTGAAAATGCAAATTACTGGCCGTGCAAACCCTGATTCTTTTGAGACTGCCAAATAGAAAAAGAATGACGCTGTCAAGACTGTCGAACCACATGGGAGCGATTATGCTGAGGACACCATACCACGTCGGAAGCAACCAAAGCGAAAAGCGAAGGATTTCTCTGTCCAGCTCACTGAAGTGTCAAGTTCCGATTCTGATGAGATCAGCAGAGCGCATAAGAAGCAGCAACTACAGAAGGCAAAGGCCACCGAAGTGCCAAATACCACCGCAGTGCATGGGGAGCAGCCAGTGCAGAGAGGGAGGGGGCAGAGGCGAGGGCGAGGGCGAGGAGGAGGAAGAGGAAAAGGGAGAATCAGAGAATGTAAGTTTGTCCATGGGTAAGGAAATGCAAATATCATGATGAGGAGTGCAGCTCAATTTACAGGTTGAGTATGTGAAAGTAGATTTTACAGGATTTGCTAGAGCAAGTGAGTAACCTCAATTGATGGCTATGGGATTAACATTTTTTGCACTGCTTGAATTTTGATCGATTTTATCTGATGTGAGTTATAGAGTGTATCTGATGTGCTTGAGAAGAATAGTTACTGCTTTTCCATGGTATACTTGGCAACTCATGTGAAAGGGATTTTGACATGAACCACTGTGATATTATTAAACATTCTGCATCTGTTAAATTTGAATGTATGTTTATGATTTTTTTGCAATTTCCCAGCTCCAACTATGCTTTATGCTCACATGCTCACCTTTTCTTTTATGAATCCATGCGGTACTTAAGCTTGTGTGATAGACTTGGCTTTTAGCTGTCATTGATTATTCATTCTTTGCCTTTTTCGCTTGAAAGAAACATATCTATTTTGACATGGGATATCAGAATCCTTTTTTTTTTAAAAAAAAGAAATGTTGGTTAGTTTATTTTTTAACTAACCACCATCATAAAAAAAAGAAACAGAGGGAATAGCATTTTTGGCGCAATCTGTGAGTATTGTCTTTTCCAAAACAATACCCAGAGATTCATCTGTGAATATATGTTTTGGCAAGAATTTCACTGGAGTTACTTTTAGCATTCACGATTAACCTTCATCTTTCCTTGGGTCAAAATAGATTCTCATCTCCCAAATCTACCATTCCCCAACTGTTCTTTCTGAAGCTTGAACGAACAAAACTTGAACGATCATATGAGACGTGATCTGGAGGAATACAGCCTACTACAGTAGCTAATTTGATAAGAGAAAAAAAAAGTGACTGGTTTGTCAAAAGAAAACCTGAAAGTTAAAAAAAAAAAGAAAAAAAGACAGAAGCTACAAAGGTGCCTAACACTACCAGCAAATGAATTTTCCATGATGATTCGTTTTGTAAAGCCAAAATGCTCGCTTTCGGTCTGTGATCACCTCGATCCTGAATAAACCAAAACTACGCCATGCATTGAATCATGCTCAAGAGCCTTGTCACTCGTCAGATTTTGTCGAAGTAATGTCACCTTTCAGATATAAACTTTACACAAAGTATAACTAACCAAGTGCTGAAAATTCCTGTCCAAATGTTCAGAGATTTAATTTCTCCCCGTTTCGACAGGTGCAGCCTCGACGAGCCGTCCCTGTCCAATGTTCAGAGATTAGATTACTGTGATTGGCAAAGGGAATGCACGAGAGGACGACAGAGAAGAGAGACGTGCCCGATTAGGACACACGAGAATCGATCGATTGGTTTTTACTTTCAGTGAAGAATTTGCCGAGGAAGAAAGAGCACTTACTGGCCTCATCAAGCTTCCCAATATTCTCTTTGCACTGTCTCCTTCCTTGTCAAACAAAGCTCCTCTCTGTCTATCTGTTTTCTTGGCCCACTAATCCTGCACATTTTGCAAGCTTTTGCTGTCACTTTCTCCTCTTTTGGCTTCTGGACATGAGCAGCTTCCCATGGAATCCTGTGGTGACCACTGTGGCCAAACAAACAAAGTCCAAGGAATAACACATGCCCAACATGCATTTGACAAAGAAGATATAGTACTACTACTAGTTTGGATGCATTGTAATCTTGATTGAGTGAGTGGACATAATAGTTTCTGAAGATTGCAATTTCAGGATACCTTCTTGCTTAGGATCTTGTCCTCTCATCCTATGATGGGTCACTTGATCCAGTAGCAGTACCAAGCAAAGTGGCAGACAAGGGTTGCCATCACTGGGAACTCCCAAGAGAAAGAAAGAAAAAAAGTAGTTGCCTTTTGGACTTGGAGGTAGAACTAACCAACCTTGTTCACCTGTGATGTGAGGGAGTCCAATTAGAAAGATTGCTGTTCATGTATGATGACATGGCCAGACCTCTGATCATTCCAATCAAGTTCAGAGAAAAAGTATATGGGTAGTTTCACCAGCATTCTGAAGTCTGAAGAGAGGAATTGCTGTATAGATAGGAGAAAAATCCTCTCTTTTTTTTACTGTCACATTCAGCTTGAAGTCGAAGGTACATGGTCAAAACAAAAACTAAAGCTACTACAACTTGTGTGTTGCTGCAAGTACAAGACCGAAGGCTACTACTACTACAGAATTTCATAGTGAAGGACTGAAGGTGACATCAACACAGCACCGGAAACAGCGTGAATTCTGTGTCCAGAATTTCTCATCTCTCACATTGGCTGGCTTCCAGTAGTAGCTGTCCAATCAATCGTGCAGAGGATTTCTGACAAAATTGCCGTCTCCAATAAGAACGGAACAGTAGCTCCTCACACAGTATTCCCCGATGATCATGTTCAGATCATTGTGCCTCAAAGAGTTCAACGCAGAGAGGTCAACACAAACTGATGATGAGCTGGAGCACAGATTGAGAGAGGTTTTCATGATCTGAGAACTACTCCATACCTAAATTGCCATGATTACAGCACTTATTCAGAGACTATGTGCACCTTCTGAAGCCAGAATATAAAAGAAAGAAAGAAAGAATTCAGTTCTTGAAAGGGAACACATGCAGTGCAGGCAACTAGGAATAAAGGATGATGATTTGAGGAATGCAAAGAACTTGGGTGCCAATGGGTCCCCCCCGATCTGATCAAATTGTGCTTGAGGAAATGGAAGTAGATCTTCATATCTCGCCGAAAGCGACGCATGTTGGAGCTGCCCCCTGCAGATATGGCTAACTGTGTGGAAGGAAGCCCAGGTGCCTCTCCTTTTCTATCCTCGAGAAATCGATCAAGTTGACTCCCAGGATCAAATGTAAGAGGCTTCTGTCTGAACCCCCAGTGCTAACATCAAACTCTTAACACTTTCACAAGAGGATTTCTGGAATTTGCATCCAAAGAGTGTAGAGAACTCAGCTGCCTACACAACACCTCCTCAAAAGTACAGCTGGTCCTCTATCACTGCACTTGTGAGTTGTGACAACTACAGTCCTCCACTACTGAAAAAAAAAATGTGTATGATGCATGACAATTAACCTTGTTGGCCAAATCGTCATTATTCAGTACTACTAGTACCTAATTTACGTTGTTTGAAACATGAAAGAGATGGGGGAAAAAATGCATGCTGCGTGACTAGCACAAGGCTGTTTGACTTAGTCATAGTGATTTAGTCTAAGCTCTGAACTGTTAAGTGTTAATGTATATTAGGCTTATCAACCAGCTATAGTGCTAGCAGAAAATGACAGAACTTGAAGTGCACTTGCTCAGTCTTCTCAAGTTCTTTAGGCTCTCTAGCGCTGTGCAATACCAGGAACAGTTCACAGACGGATGTGAGAGCTCATGGTCAAATTCTTGTCAGTAGAAACCAACAAACAAGTTCAATAATTCTACTATTATAGATATTTTACTTGAGAGCAAACACTAAAATACAAACATGAAGCATCACATCATCATGGTGTTTTAGCGTAAACATTAAACCTTCAGACACAGGTTAGCAGACATCCTCTGTAACTTCAGCATGGCGCCATCAATTGCGTGATACTTGTGCTGATTACTACCACAAGACTATGCACGCATGGCATGTTTCGAGACCAAATTAAACCCAATCATCTAACTGGAGTTTGGACTAACAAGTTATTCTGATTGGACAGAACAGCTACAGTCCAGAAACACATGAATCTAACTGCTGAATGTTACATACTTCTGATGTTTACCGTCAAAGAAGATCACTCTCATCAAGCCCTGCACCGGCCAATGGCCAGACGGCACGTGTCCTCCGATCGCCACTGGAAGCAACCCTGTCGTTGAAACTTCATACCAAGTTTCCAAGTCTCTGTGTGTGTGTGTGTGATACAATTTTTCGGAGAAAAAGAAGAGCTACAGTGACACGGCCAATCTGACTGGAACAGAGTACACGACAACAGCTGAGACTTGACACTTGATCAGCAACAGTATGAAATGGTTGTGCTCACCAGATTGATGCAGCTGGGGGTGGGGTGGGGACTAAATTTTGGAGTTTTTTTTTTCCATCATGGGTGTGTTTAGTTCACGCTAAAATTGGAAGTTTGGTTGAAATTGGAACGATGTGACGGAAAAGTTAGAAGTTTACGTGTATAGGAAAGTTTTGATGTGATGGAAAAGTTGAAAGTTTGAAGAAAAGGTTTGGAACTAAACAAGGCCCATATTCTAAATTTTAGAATCGGTTTTTAAACCACAAACAACACGGATATAAAAAATTTCGAACGAACCGGCACTTAGATAGTATGAAGTTTAATTGGATAAAACATAAAAAAGTTACGAGCTATAATTCTGGAAGACTATAGTTAGGAAAAAGAAAATACAAACACACCACCATTATACATCGACGACCCCTATACACACAACTAAGGAAAGGACTAGCACCGAACCTACCGCCGCTAGACCAATAAGGAGCTACAGCTGTACCGCCTAATGCCGACTCCAAACAGCTAAGGAACTGACCTACTGAACATCGCCAGAGCAAAAGGTTGTAGAGGGAGAGGGCGAGAGATCGAGAAGAAAGGCCCCTCTCCCTCACACAAACCTGCCGACCCGCCACCATCCAAGAGCTTCACACAAACTATTTGAGAGCGAATTTGGTGATACAAATATAGAACTTTTACCCACAAATTATATTTTTTTTGTCGATTCGTTCTTTTTTTTTAACGGCTTATCAGCTATAGCTGGAGAGAGGGAGAGGGTGACATCAGCGAGCATTGCTCCAGGAACATGGGGCCAGGATGATGATCCTGATGGGAAAGGAAACAAAGTAAAGAAGAAGAGATAAGCAGCAGCCGCAGCCAGAAATTCTGAAAATGATTAAAGTTGTGCCCTTCCCTCTCTCTCTCTCTTCTTATCTAGTTACCTCCTGATTCCTCACAGAGACCCTCCACAAGCCTCCATTAGAATTATTCCCTCTTCCCTACGTTACCCTGCCGGATGATTGGCCTACCCTCATCTCATCATCTCCTCCACCTATAAAGCTACCCAGCTGATGCTTCCGATACGATCGAGCCGAAGATTATCTGTGTCTAGTAGCTGATGCTAAGCTCATCGTCGAGCTTGCATGATAGCTAGTGCATCATCAGCTGCAAGAAGAACAGCCAAGAACAAGAACAAGAAGCTGTGTGCATGTGATGCGAGTCGATAGGGAGATGGAGCGAGGGGACGAGGCGTCGGTGAACAGGGGGTGGCTTGAGCTCAGGCTAGGCGTGAACGGCGGCGGCGGCGTTGAGCCGGTACTGCCGGTCACGGCGGCGGACTCCTCCGCGTCCTCGGACGCCGGCGAGGCGGACACGGTGACGCCGTCGCAGCAGCAGCAGCAGGGTTCTCCTTCTTCTCCGGCGGCGTCGTCGGCGCCGAACAAGGTGTTCTCGTGCAACTTCTGCATGCGCAAGTTCTTCAGCTCGCAGGCGCTGGGCGGGCACCAGAACGCGCACAAGCGGGAGCGCAGCGCCGCCAAGCGGACGCCGTCGTCGTCGCCGTACCACCTCCACCACCACAGGATGATGATGGCAGGCGCCGGCCTGCCGCTCGAGGCGCACGCCGCGTTCATGCGCGCCGCCCTCCGCGTCAACCCGGCGGGCTCGGCGATCCACAAGCAGCAGCCGCCGCACCCGCCGCCGCCGCCGATCACCCAGGATGCCACGGCGCCGAGGTTCCACGACGGCGCGGCCGTGGCGGCGGCGGCGGTCACGCCGTGGGCGCCCGTCGCCCCGCTCGCCTACGACGAGGTGCTCAGCTCGTCGGCGTCGTCGTGGCCCGGGAGCTTCAGGTTCAGGACGCAGCCTGAGCCTCCTCCCAGCTCGGAGCAGGAGCCGCCATCAGAGCAGAGTAAGAAGATAGATTTGAGCCTCAGACTGTGAGCCTGTGATGTGAGAGATTATACTAGATTATGATAGGTGATCAATTGATCATCATCATGATATAAATCCATGCATGTCCTAGGTGTAGAGCTAGTTCTTGTACTAATTAATTTGACCAGTATATAATCATCATGTGTTTGATTCTTCAGTTTGATATATAATGATTCCAGGAAGAGATTATATTTCAGTTCAGTTAGTCTCTCTCTTCAGATACCACACCTCTGAAGCGTTTGGCGTTTTGCTGTTCAGTTCTTCCATTCTTTCTTCAGATGTGAAATTCAGCAAGTGCATCTATTCAGATGTTCTTAGTTAGAAAACCAGGATAATCATGCTGATATTACTACTCTATCCCAAAAAAAAAGCCAATCCTGGCTATAAAACTGGACACATATCGTTGGTAGGATTGGATTTTTATGGGACGGAGAGGGTATGTCATAACAGAGGAGATGACAGAGGATGTAATTCTGCAATCTGCACTGCCTAATGGTGGTGTCGTATGTGCAGCTTTTTCTTCTTAAAAGGCACATAAGTAGAGCATAAATATGCAGTAGTACTAGGAAAGAAAGAATTTTTTTTTAAACCAGTTCAAAACCTTGCACTACCTATGAAGAAAAGGATATCAAAAGAGAGAACAAAAAAAAAGGGACAAACCTAATATTAGCAGAAAATTGCATGTCGGAATCAAAGAACTGGTCGATAACAGTAGCAGAGTTTGGTGCTATGCTAGTTGTGCTTCACTATTATGGGCTTTAAAATCTGACTTTGGTCCGGGGAATGCAAGCCTGACATGGACAATTGGACAGTACAGAACTCTTCTCAGATGTTCCCACTCACCAAGTTGCAGTTGCAATTCCACTACTCAGGCTCAGCAATAGGATAAGATGGAGACATATCAGCAGCAGAAAAGGCATACCTGGTTCACTAATTTTAGCTTGGTGTTCCACAAGTATTGGCATCTCCCAAGATAGTATCATATCTGATACAGTAAACCTAGTACTTGGGTCAATCTGAGCCCTTGGATTCAAATCTGATAGCCCTAGCGGGACTGTTTAAGTTGCGGTCTCACTACAGGCTGTAGCAAAACCGGGTCCTGGCAAGGTTGGGAATAAAAGCCCACCTTGTTCTTCAAGAGAAATTGTAAAGTGATTTCTCCATTTCTTTTTTTCTAAAACAGTTGTACTTAATTAATCATAGATGCATAGGTACAATCAGTGTTTTTTTATGAAGATATAATGTAGGAGTACTAGTAAGTTGTAACACATATAATTGAAACCTTAGAGGAACATTCTACCAGGTTGTGCTACTCTTTAGAGCAGGTACAATAGCAGGCTATAAGCTAACTATAAACATATTTTAAAGAGATAAAGAAAGAGAGAAAAGCAGTGGGTTATAAATCTGTAGGCAGCTGCAGCACGGACTCCAAGACGTAATGTGTGTATGACAGGTGGGACCAGACATTAATAGTATAGTAAGCAACTATTGTATAAATTAGCTATTATATTGGCTAGCTATACTATTAAACTTGCTCTTAGCTGCCTTTGAAAAGATGCCTTGCCGTTTCACTTGCATGGGGATCGAGACAATTATGGAAATGGATGTGGTATCACCGTATCAGTAGTTTTAAAACTTTGAAAATAAAAGTGAGGAGCGTGTACTCAATCGCCCATAAATAGAGGATGTAGGGAAGATAACTGATGTTAAAAGAGAGAAACATACATCATATCTTCATTTTTTTCAAAAAAAACATTTTATCTTCATGCACGCCTTGTAGGCTTGTACTTTTGAATTAGGATTGAAGAAAAGAAACAAATAAACAGTGTTTTGGTATGGAAGTTATACTAGCAGAGAATAGTTTAGTTTCTGTTATACTTTGGTTCCTCACTTTTATTTTCAAACAAATAAGCAGTTTCTTGTGGACAAGTTCTCCTTTTCCCTCAACAGAAACCAATTCTGTTTTAAGGTCTACTTTAGCCCTAGAACTCTAACTATTCACATGATTTATATAATCACTTGATCAGTGCCTGCAAATAACATAATCGCTAAGTAGTTTTGGACTTGTGATCTACTCCCTCCGTCTTAAAATGTACGACACCATTGACTTTTCGCATATCATTTATATTATATTTTTAGTAAGACGAATGGTCAAACGTTATGCGAAAAGTTAACAACGTCATATATTTTGGGACGGATGGAATATGTGCAAAGGTTTTGAAGTGATCAAGGCAGGGTCAAGAAATGTTCTTCGAAGTTTTTTATTCTGAGGGAAACAAAAAGAGAGAATTGAAAAGCTGCCTGTATACCAATTTTTATTGGCATGTTACCTTCTTTGTTTCTAAAAAGCAATTAAACTTATTTCTCATTAGCACAAAGCAGTGTCAGCCACTGAAGAAACTAAAATGTTCCCCTTTTCTTTACCTCGTTAAGGGCTTGTTCGGTTAATAATCTCCTGGGAGAAATATTCTTCGAAGTGTTTTTATTCTGAGGGAAACAAAAAGAGAAAGAATTGACCTGTGTGCCAATTTTCTTTGGCATGTTACCTTCTTTGTTTCTGAAAAGCTATCAAACTCATTTCTCATTAGCACAAAACAATGTCAGCCATTGAAGAAACTAAAATTTTTCCCCTTTTCTTTACCTCATTAAGAGCTTGTTCAGTTAATAATCTCCTGGGAGAGGGATTAACTGAACAAGGCCTAAGGGAAACCTTATGCTTTGAAAGACTTATGGTACATACCTGAACTCATTTCAGTCGTTGAACTGAGTTCAGTCAGTAAAATAGAAACTCATTAATGTTTTACAAGGTAATCTTTTAGTTGTTCAAGGATGGATAAAAAGGACTCCTAACACCTACTGGTGAAAGACAGGCTCAGAACTTTGTTAACTCTATGCCAAGTGGTAAGCTGAAATCATCTTGAAAAATAACATGTTTTCAGTATAGACCAGACTCCAGATTGTCTAAAACTTGAGTGAACACGCTGTACAAATGGAGGTTCTCAACGTGGAGTCACTGTAATAAGTACCAAGAACATGAGCAAACTATGGGAAAATCATTAGCAAGACATTATCCGGACCACATGTTTTGTACTGAGTAACAAAACTTCACCCAAAAAACAGCACCATGATCTTAGTTCTGGGCTATAAACTCAGGTTATGGCACACAGACAAAAATTGGTCCAGCATATTAGAAGATTCAATGCATTGCAAACCACCTCAAGTGATGCACAAGTTAATAAATGATCTGCAAAATTCCGCTATGAAAATAGCTGGGAACCCTCATGAATTCAGATGTTCTTACTGGCAACAACATTGTGCTAGAAATGATCACCAGTCATATGAAGATACATGTAATGTGAAGAGCACATCACTTGGTGCATACTAAGATGTTTAGAGTTGCAGCTAGATAAGTAATTCTGACCTCTAATGTGGAACTGCCTACTAAAAGGCATCTTAACTATAGTAGTAACAGGCTAATAGCCAAGCTATATGAATAAAAGAATCAAATAATCAATAGCAAAGAAAAAATGGCATGAGGACTAGCAAATCAAGTATTGCAGTTCTGGCCCAAAAATTAAGGCATCAGGTTGTAATGTATGAATATGATACAGAGGTACAACTCTCCACATGCCTAGCATCTTACTTAAGTGTACTAAGCTTCAGCTTAATAAATCAACCCTAAGAGCTCCTAGCTAAGCTTTGACAGTCCAGCATCCAAGGTAGGACATCTCTTGTACTGAGTGTACTGACAAGCCCCCTTTCAACTTCAGTCACCATGGATCTATCTTGAGGAAAGCTCAATCTTAATCTCACCACATCATCATCCAGTAACATCTACTCGTTTAGGTCTTCAAAGTATGATGCAGGGATCTCAACAGGGGGTAACAATGTCGATACTCCCTTGAACTGTTAGAGATGAATGCACAATTAGATTAGTACTAAATGAATAAGATGTCAAGAAGATTCTCCAATTGTAAAAGATTCAAGCTTACCCTATGTTGCTTGTACTTGTCCCGGATAGCCAGTAGAGATGACCCTTTCCTGTTTAGCTGCAAGTCATGTATGCAGGTAATGCAATCCTTCAACTCAGATGCCCTGTAGCCGGTCACCTCTTGCAACTTCTTGCTCTGCAACCACACAGAAACAGATGAATTGCCATTTCACAAAATATGGTTCAATGAAAGCTTTGGATGCAATGGAATTGTTTGCATACCCAAGGATTGGTGTCTGGATCAAGGGTTAGCCTTGCAACAAACACCACCGAGGCTGCAACAACAGATGGCAAGAGCCGAACACAGCCATACTCCAGCAGGCTCAGCTCGGCAAGATAGCTACACATGAACTCCAAGGGAAGGCTAGGATACTGCAGCAAGAATCACAAGTACTTTGAGATCAACAAACATGTACTCCTACAGAGTAATCAAGTAATTTAACAAGGAGTATAGCAGATGAGATTTGTGGATTGCTACCTTATCGTCTTCTTGGCTAGATCTGATGAACATCCTGAAAACAGAGTAGGGAAAAACAGAGAGAAAAGGTCAGATACAGATCCATGGTGATTAACACGAAACATTTCAGATTAACTTGGTTTGTGGTTTTACCTCAGGAACGTCTTGGTTGTAGGATTGCCCATCTCAAACTTGAGAACATTAAGTATATCACGCTCCATCTTGACAACCTACACATCGACACAAGCAACAAGAACACGACTCAATCAGCAATTTAGCGTCAAACACTTGCAAGATCTGGAATCAAATCGTACTCAGGCACATGAACAAAGAGAAATCCATCAAATCAGTACCCACCTCTTGTTTCATGTAGGTGTTGTCGGTTATATAGCAGAAATCCTCCACGTTTGGGGGGCTGATCTCCTCATACTTCCTGGATCCACCAAACCAATCCGAAGTAAATATCGATTCTTGAACTAATGGGTAAATCTCAGCGAGGGGCGGGGATGAAACGGGCGGCGCTTACGAGGCGATGAGCATGGCGGAGACGCCGAGAAGCTGCAGCTTCTGGCGGTTGATGGCTTTGGCGGAGAGGAAGCGGTCGATGTAGGAGACGGTGAGGTAGAGCGTGTCGGAGACGAGCTTGTACTCCTCGGCGACCTCGACGAGCCAGTCGACCAGGATGGCCCGCATGTTGGCCGTCACGTCCACCTGCACCGTCTCGATGTAGTCCGCCGCCGGCCGCCGCTTCGCTTGCACCTGCGCACGCACGCACGCACGGCGGCTCGTTAGATCTTGGAAATGGCGGCGGAGGGCGACATGGTGGGGGGGCAAGGACGAGAGATGGGGTGTACCTCCATGGAGCGGAGGTAGGAGTTGATGTCGGAGGCGTAGGGCGCGCAGAGCTGCGGATCCCCCTCACCCTCCTCGTCATCGTCGACCACGACCACCACCGCCGGCGCCGGCGGCGGAGCTGGCTTCTTGGGCTCGGCGGCGTGGGAGGCGGCCCTCTTGCCGCCCCTGGGCGCCGGCTGCGGCTTGAGCACCACGGCGTTGTTGTTGGACAGCGTGGGGAGCTCGCTGAGCGCGACGCGCTTGCGCTTGGCGGCCACGGCCACGGCGGTGACGGCGGCCGCGCGCTTGGCGGCGGCGCGGGTGAGGCGGGGCTGCGCCGCCGCGGCGTTCTCCTTGCCGGCCATCTCGACGCGCTCCGCGGCTGCTCCCTCCTCCTCCGAGCACGGCGGCGCGGCGAGGCAGGCGGCGGCGGAGCGGACGCGGAGGCGGAGGCGGAGGCGGAGGAGGGATTGGGCAGTTAGCGATTAATAAGTAGCCGGTGCGCGAACAGAAATGGGAGGGAGGGAGATGAGATTCGAAGGGAATTCGAGTTGGAGGGAAGCCATTTCCTCCGATTGGGGATTTGGAAATTCGGTGGAGGGGGGTTTCAGGTTTGGGGGAGGGAAAGATTTTGGGGAAATTTTTCGGTGTTTGATGCGGATTTGGAAAATTCGAAGCGTTTGGAGGTGGTGGAAGAAGGCGCGCGAGAGAGAGAGGCCGCGGCGGGCGGGGGATGGGGACGCGGGAATTATTTTTGAGCGGGCGAATGTGAATTGAAATGAAACGGGAGGTGTGCGTGGTGTAACTGCAGGCGGGTTGCGTTTGGCGATTTAGGCGTGGCGCGCCGCCTCCGCCGCCCCCAAGGCCCCAACCCCCACGCGCGCGCGGTGGTGGTTCTAAGTATCCAGCTACCACTCCATTAAGTATAATAGTGTGTTTTTTAATCTTTTTAATAACTTATAGGAGTATCTTTTAAATCACATATTCTTTTTAAAATATATTTGCACTGTTGTGCTCCACTTAAAATATGTGACAAAACAAGATCCATAATAAATATATTCAAACATTTTATTAATTTAAAAGTAACTGATTACTACCTCCGTCCTAAAATATAAACTTTTAGCTCACAAGATTTGTCCTAAAATATAACAATTTCTCCATCAACATTCTCTTTCGAACCAATCACAACCCTACACCATTCATTTTTCCCACCTACATCCACTACCCATCCAATCACAACCCTGCACCACTCACTTCTACCTACTTTCTTTATAACCGTGTCCAACCTTAAAACTTCATATATTCTAAGAGTTAATAACCGTGTCCAACCCTAAAACTTCTTATATTCTAGGACGGAGGAAGTACATGTTAGGAAGTAACATTTATGTTATCAGGAAGTAATTTTTACATCTTATACATATTAATTCTCATTAGTTACTCTATCAATGTTATTTACAATCCATTAAAGGTTTTATTTTCTTTTCTCATACTACATAAAAACAAAAGTGAAAGGAAAAAAACAATCCGTGTTTAAAACAGATTTACAGAAAGTTACTTCTAAACCATGCAAAAGTTACTTCCAATTAACATCGAAGTTACTTTTAAAAATTGTTAAACTTACTGTGCTAATCTGTGCTGATTAAATTTAATTTCTAGATATTATCTCTATAATAAATTTACTTCTAATGTCGTGACAAAGTTACTTCCTTTTTATTTTTAGCTACTTTTATAATTTATGTAAAAGTAATTTAGATAAATTATAAAAATAATCTATAATTTTTCATCAAAATATAATCATGTGAAATACCTATCTATCTATTATTATATACTAAAAGTCCATTAAACTTTTGATAAACACTCCAAGACTGCTATGTGGCATCCTATAAACGCTCTCGAGTCGCCATGTGTCACTTTTAAAGGATAGGGAAATCTTATTATTAATTTATATTTAAATTGGTGGGCCTATTAATTTTCATCGTTAGATTTATCTTCACGAGAAAATAAATCACGTCAGCATCCGTGCGCACGTACGTGAGATCCTCCAACCACCTTTCCTCTTTTTTTTTAATACCCATAATAATTAAAATTAAATACTTTTTATGGGCCTAAAAAGCCCATTAACCTACTAGATCTAGCCAACTTCCTATATTCTCTTCTAATAAATAGTTCAATCAACATCATATAAATATTTCTAAACACATGTCCAGATTCGTTGTTCTCTCGGATATGTCACATCATATTCTAAGTCTAGTTTTTATAGCACGAAGGGAGTATCGATATACATTATTTTAGGTTATTAAATGGCGTTAAAGCCCATTAACCATCTTATAAACCATCCAATGACACTCCTAAATTATAAATTAGAGAAAATCATAAAAAACTAAGAACAAAACACTGTTTCGACTTAAATCGATGGACATATCATTTAGGTTGTGATTAGATTTTTATTTAAAAGAACTCCCAAACCTCATTTTCTCCCTCCCTACCCCTGCAATGTTAAAGACTTAGAAGTACATTAAACATTCTATAAATATTTCTAAACTACTATGGGTCTCTCTTAAGTTAAAAACAAAAAATATCCGACCATTGGTTTTGACTTAAACATCCGACACATTATTTTAGGTCATTAGATCAATCATTTTTCTAAGAAAAAACATCCCCTCCCTCCCTCCCTGTCCCTGTGCGGTGTGTCGTTCCTTTTCTCTTTTTTATCTTTATAATAATTAAAATTGAAATAATATTTATGGAGGAAAAACCACAAATTAACATCCATATATCAGGTCTAGCCAGGTATTCCACTGTCCATGTTCTTCTCTTGCTCTCTTACTAGAACTTATAGGAACAATATAAATAAAATATTTATAACTTTTCAAATCATGTATTCAACTTATGATCTGTTCGAACTATTATATTTTTAGTAAAATCAATACTTTAATATTCATATTGACTATTTTTAAATGGTAACATAAAAATTACATTCCTGACCCACATCCATCTTGAGGCCAACACTAAATAAAAAAAATACTAAAATTCATCATTGAAAATCAGAATATCCCATCTTAATTTTTAATAAAGCTTGTTGACCCATTAATTATATCCTATTAGACACTTAACACTTTATATCAAATTTATTGATTTCTCTCAACATGTATATGGGGGCTATTTACCTATACAGTTTGATCTTGGTGCTTTTTGTCAATAAATGATCGATTTAGAAGATAAATATATAATCTTAAGGTGATCATAGCATCTAAATTATATATATGATCTATGAAGTCACTAATAAATTAGAGAAAAACTTTAAATGATATCTTTTTTACATCATAATTTGTACCCATCTAGCGTTATTTTTTTATAGACAACACTTTAAATGATATTGTTTTTTACGTCATAATTTACCCCATCTAGCGTTACCTTTTTATAGACAACATAATGAAAATAAAAACGTGCTTACTTAAACATCATATTGATCATATCCAGCATGTGGGTTGCAACAAAGAATGTTAGCATGAGGTGGCCTTGCAACAAAGATTTAATTGTTACGAACACAACGGTTACGTTGTAATCGGATCATAGATCGGATGAGTAGTTTAAGAGAAAATTTTATTTGAAGTATAGGTGGTTCCTATTTGCTTGATAGATTATTAGTATATATTTTCAATAGAGTAACATGGAGAGCGCCGTCGTATCTAGAACATCCTCGGGCCGATCGGATGGATCGTTGCGTGTTGCCGGATCGTTGCGTGTTGCTGGATAGGGCGAAATCGAGAGCTCGCGCGATTTAGATTTTACGTTTTGTATTGCGATTTTTTCCCTCCTTTTTTTTCTTTGTCTCTCTCTCTCGCTGCTGGGGTTCATATTTTTGTTTTCCTCGAAATTTTGGGAGTTTCGGATTTCTGAACGTGGGAGTGAAATTCTTCCGGAAAACACAAAAACGGCTGTTATTACTAACAAATGTTTGGATGGATGTTTGCGCAGATATAAACAAAACAATGGAACGGATCGACGTTATTTGATAGGTAGTACCCATCCGTTCCAAAATAAACTAACCTCATATTGATTTATTGATTTATTATTGATTAGGGATAAAAATGGCTTGGAAACGGATGGACACCAACTCTAACATTTATGTTTTCATATTCTTTTTGGAATTAAAAATACTGAATACGAAAATAGAATCAAATATTATCAAATACAGACGCGAAGCTAATACGAATAGGAGAGAATACGGTAATGAATATTTTCTCGAAATATAAAAAACAACTCTAACTAAGCTTCTCAAATCAGTGAAGAAATACACTCCCTCCGTTTCATATTATAAGTCGTTTAACTTTTATCTTAGTCAAAACTTCTTTAAGTTTGACCAAATACTCACTCCATCGAACCTAGGACCGGATGGGACGTTTCATACTGTACTAAGAGGAAAGTCACATCCGGTCCTAGTTCTTATATTTTGGGACGGAGGGATTATATTTTGGGACGGAGGGAGTATCTAGCAAAATATAACAAACATTGTATCTAAATATATTCAATGTTAAATTTGATGTAACTAATTTCGTTTCATAAATGTTGCTAATTTATCTATAAATTTGGTCAAACTAAAAAAAATTGACTACAACTCATTATTTTCTAAAAAAACTATAAATTGACATATCTATTTTTAATCGATTGATTGCAACTGGTTGTATACTTCACTTTCTTGGAGAAACTACAACAAACAAGATCTGTATTCGTCTATGATCATAAGCAACCCTGGAAGGTTGTAACTAGGAAAAAAAAATTATACCACCACCCACACACCGATAGTGCCAACACACAGAACCAGGAGAAAGGCTACCACCAGACCGGCCACCACTAAACGTGACCGACTGCCGCTAGGCCAACAAAGAAACACGGCCAAGATTGCCCAAAAACCCAACCCTTACAATCAACACAAAATCTCGCCCCATCCAAATCTTTAGGAGTTATGGAGAGAGGGTGAGAAAGAAGAATGGAACTCCTCTCCCCCTAGGCCCTCCGACATAGCCAACTTGTAAAGACTAGGACACACCAATTGGTTGGGGGGTTTCGGCTAAGGGATGCCTAAACGACGTCTCCAAGAAGAGAAGTGATGGGAAAACTGCCACCGCCATCCGTCAAGGTCACAAAGAGGACTGAGACTAGGCTTTCGCCCGACATCCACACATGAGGGATGAGTCGTCATGACAACACCCTCAGGAGGGGAATGACGCTTCGAGCATCATCATTGCTGGCCCGGGCGAGGCCGGGCTGGGTTTTCACTCGCCGCTTACTACCTGTGAGTCCATGGCTGGCGCCCCAAAGCTCCACCACCATCCAACCTCTGCCGACATGTGGGACCACTGCACCGGTGCCCCCCGCCGGCTAGCCTTCGTGCGCTGTAGACCGCACTGCACCCACCGGCAGCTCCTCCTGATGCGGACATCACTCCTTCGGATACACACAACAATTCTCCAACGATCATTCAAGGATCGATAACAAGAGCTCGCGCACGACAATTGAATTTAGAGGTGAGCTCGTTCCTATGTTCTTCTTTGTACAAATTTGAGAATAGATTGCTACATAATTATTATATTGTGATTAGAAACAATGGAGGGGACAAGGAGACATTTGGAGAAGGACTTAGAGCCATGAAGGATCATCGAGGACGTCCAAGTCAAGGTGGAGGCCCAAACCAAGTCGACTTCGAGTGCAATTCGGAGTTCAGAACCAGTCTGCACTAAAACGGGCGCCCAGGTCGCATATGTGCTCGGATTGGGGCGTTCTTTATACGGATGGAAAGCTAAGAAGATAACCTTTATAATGGTTTTAGTTCCACATCCAAATTCTTTCCGAGTCAACGGGAATTGACCGAACAATTTGACGTCCAGAATCTGTCCCAGTGCTGCGTCACCGTATTTGGGCCTTTGGGCCGTGTATCGAGTTGGAACCCATTAGGGTTGCGTCAAGAGGGGGTTGCACGACCATAAACTCTATATATCAATATCCGCCGTCATCTTTAGGGTTTGGGTTTTGCTTAGATTATTCTGTCGAGAACAGTTTCACCGCTAGATCGGTTTGTAAGACCCCAACTTGTGAGCTTAATCGTTCATCTGCAATTTTGGTTGTATTCTATCTCGTTCTTGTTTGTGTTCTTCGATTGGCAAATATGGATTAGCCTTCTCGGATCGATTTGTGTCACGACTCCACCTAAATCGTTGTTTATCAGAACCTTTCGGAAGATCAGGAACCCTAGTGCACATCACCTCCTCCTCGCACCGTGCCCGCCTCTGTCGCCGCCGGCCGCGCCTCCGTGCCGGCCTCCTCCGCCGCCGGCAATGCCTCGTCGTAGTAATCACCTTAATTAGATCGTAGTCTAGTTATTTGTAGTAACATCTGCCCAAAAAAACACTATTTTTGAATGACCTGAATTTACAAAGAAATACTCTGCAGCAAATGATTTCACGATTGGATCACATAGAGAGAATCTTTGGCCAGTAGCAGTGCAAGGCACGCTTGCCGTGCCTTAACCCATTCCAGCTAGGAATTTGTCCCAAAATTCATCAATAGATCACGTACCCCACAGTGCTAGCAACCCAATTAACGTGCCCCCATAGTACTAGTACTAGTGCATCTTCGTCACAAGCTCCAAAAGCCTCCGCTTCTCCTCACACCAGTCATCCTCGCACGCCGCTTCTTCTCCTCCCCCTCACACCGGCGAAGAGTTCCACCACCGCCTCTTTCCTCTCCCCTCTCCCCCTCTCCCGCGGTGGAGCGCTCGAGGCAGCGTGACGGATGGCGACGTTGGTGGCGACCTCGACGGCGGCGGCGCGGTAGCCTCGGCGGCGGAGGTCCTCGAGGTGGCGGCCTCAGATCTGGACCTCGGCGGCGGAGGTCCCCGAGGTGAGCGGCGGAGCCCCTCCCTCCTCCCTCTCTCTCCCGCGGCGTGCGGGCAAGCGGAGACGGCAGCGACTCAGGGGTTGTTTGGTTCACTAACACAATTTGCCTCATCATGCCATAACTCAAGTTAGCCAGGTTTGACTTAGTTAGGCATTCGTTTGGTTGGTGCCACACTTTTGGCAAGATTTTTTCACCATGATATGGGTCCCACATGTCATTGGCACATAAAAGTGTGGCAAGTTTACTCTCCTATGGCTGAAGTGTGGCTTCAATTTTGTTGGCCACCTGTTAGGCATGTTAGCTAAATGAAGTATGGCAAGTTTTGGTAATGTGAGTATGCCAACCAAACAACCCCTCAGTCTGTTGAGGCCACTCTCCTTACTGATCTGCAGAGCTGCAGTCTCAGACTCAGTCTGTCTTGCCGTCCATGCAGCGACTGAGCAACAGCAACACATGACTACAGAGAGGTCGTAGCACTCTCGTTTGTGCCGATTGGATCCACAAATGTAAATTTTCGCTGAACTGATTCAATCTCTTGTCGTTTGGATTTGAGTCTAGTTTTTGTTTCCATCGATTGTTAGCAATGTTACTAGTCAGAGATTTTCTTTTTTGAGACTCAACAACGACCTTCTATTCTTCTTCTGTTTTTTTTTTCCATCAAACCACTGCAAATTCCTCTCTTGCTGCTTAGAAAACTCCACCTGCTTGATTTCTTTTCGTAGCTGTTTGTTGTACTAGAAAACACCATCTGTTTGATTTTTTTTCTCATAGCGTGAAGCCGGCGGTGTTGATGCTGCTGCTGCACGGCTCGGGGCCCTCCTCGCCGGCGCCGACGTTGCTAGAGTGGGCATTCGGTCTAACCGAAAAATTCGGTTCGGTTTCTTGGTCTTTTTGAAAATTCGGTCTTTAGAATATCAAGACCGATCGGTCTTCAATAAAACTCAAGACCGAGCACTTCGGTCTTCGATTAATTCGGTTCGGTCTCGGTCATAGACCGAACTAACCGTAACAAAAGTTGCGAACAGGAAAAAATGGCAAGTAATCAGTGCAAGAGAATCAAAGAAACACACAGATGACGCACTACAATTTGATGCCACTAGCAAATCGAGCACGATCCTGAAGAAAAAAGAGAAGCAAATCTATACTCCCCATCGATCTATGTCATCAAATTTGAAGAAAAAAGAGAAGCATATGGATGGGATCATCAAATCTGAAGAAAAAAAGAAGCATATGGATGGGATCTCTGTTCAAGATGGCTCAAGGGACCAAGATCCCATCCATCCCATCGCCTCCTGCCGTCGTTGTTACTGCAGCTCTGGGGGAGATGGATGCGGCGCCGTGGCGGAGGCAGCACCGAGGCGGAGGCGGCGGCCGCGGCGTGATGGATACCCGCACGGCGCCAGCACGGTGGAGGGCGGAGGCTGCGCCGGCGAGGTGCTGGAGGCGCCGTGTCGAGGTGGCGCCGACGCGGTGGAGGGCGGAGGTGGCGTCGGCGCTGGCGTGGTGGAGGGCAGAGGCGGCGTCGGCGTGGTGGAGGTTGGAGAGCTGGAGACGGAGGGTGGAGGCGGCGCCGGCGCTGTGGAGGCCGAGGTCGAGCGGCGAGTGCGAACGCGCGACGGCGCGAGTGATGGTGGGGATTGGGGAATGCGGCGCTGTGAAGGAGAGGGAGTTGCCGAGACACCGAGTGCCCGAGTGGGAGTAGGGTTGGTCGGTTGGTCCTAGGGTTTTTACTGGGCTTACTGGGCCTTGTATGCTTGTTGGGCCACATTTCGGTTACTTCGGTTAATTTGGTTAACCGAGCCCAATAACCGAAATACCCAAAATAAATTCGGTCTTCCGATGGCTGGGACCTAACAGCTACCCGAATTTTTGGTCTCGGTCCCGGTCTTTTCGGTTCGGTTCTTCGGTTCGGTCTAATTTTGCCTACCCCTGGACGTTGCCCCACTCTCCTCACCGACGACGGTGGCGCGTGGTTTCTCCTCTGCCATATCTCCCGTGCTACCTTTTCCTCTGCCGTGCCGTTTCTCCCTCCTCCCCATCCGCCGGCGCATGGACGCAGACGAGAGCCGGATGGGAGCGACGATGCCAAGCGAGTGAAGCTACGACCTATACAATGTAGAAATCTGCCTCATGCGTCCTCGTTTCGACGAGATAAGAGCAGGTATAATAAGCTGACTAGACGGACTACAAAAATATGTCACATTATTTTATTTCTATGTAGAGGAAAGAGAACAGATGAGAGGAAGGAAGCGAACGACTAATCTATCGGCGGGCGATACTCTTTTCTCGATGCGCTACCGCTCGATTGCAACCGGCCCCGGAGATAAAAAACGCGGTTTTGTGGGGCCCGCACACCACAGCCGATCCCGCAACGCTCCCTCCGCTTCCCCCTCGACGCGTGCGGCGCGCGATCTCTGCCTCCTCGGCGCCCGCTCGATCTCTGCTTCTCTCCCGCGCGACATCTCTGGATGCAGTCCATGCTACCGGCGTGGGCGGCCAGGTGCAGCAGCGTGCTCCCAGGCCGGGAAGCCGTAGGCGGCGGTGGGCACGAAGACGCCGTCTTTGTTGAGCAGCAGGCGCACACACGCCGGGCGGCCATGCCTAGAGGCTAGAGCTAGGTGCAGCGACATGGTGCCCCGCGTCCCTGATGTTGACGAAGCGAGAGAAGCCTCAAAGGCAGCAACGGTCCTCTGATCTTATCCATAGACCTGCACCTATACTTTATTCGGACGTCCTAGAAATCTGTAGAATGAATTTTTATTCCTAGTGTGTTTAGTTCACGTTAAAATTAAAAGTTTGGTTGAATTTGAAATGATATAATGGGAAAGTTAGAAGTTTATGTGTGTAGGAAAGTTTTAATGCGATGAAAAAGTTAAAAGTTTGAAGAAAAAGTCTAGAAGAGGCTAAAATTCGTTTTCTGGACCGTCCATTTTTCCAGTCCAAGATTCGTGCGAGCTCCTCCTCCCAATTTTTTATTTGAATTTTCCTCCCTCGATGACCGCGCCATTTGTTCGACACAAGAGAGAGGGAGAGAGGGGCACCAACAGAGAGAGACAGAGAAAGGGAAGGCGTTTTTTTTCTTCGTGGTGAGTGGTGACCTCGCCGGCCGCTGCCTCCCCGGGGGATTCCGTCACCGGCGACATGCGAGCTTCCCCCTTCTGCTCCCCTTCTGCTAGATATGTAACATATTTGAATTTTAGGATTAAGAAATTTTCGTCAAAACTAGTTGAAAGGAAAGTCCTTCAATTTGTTGAACCAAAAATTTTCATTTTTAACCTAGGAAAAGTTGACCTAACTAATGTGACTAAATAAAATTTGAGGGCAAATTAAAACTTTTTCATTTATAACCTAGGACAAAAATAACACAGGTGTAAGCATGCATACTTGCATAAGACATGTTTTGACTTGAGTCCTTCTTATGCATTTATATTTTCGATTTGTATTTCATAATAGGTCTCATAAATAATAACTGAAATCTAGACAAACAACTAAACCATTAGAGCCTAGTGCTAACTAATGGAAAATAATACATAGAAACCATAATACACCTTAAAATATATCAACAAGGTCAATGTTAAGCCCCACAAAACTAACTTGGTCATTCATCCGAAGACAAGTCATGAGCATGGAAGTGAACAAATAAATTAACTTATATAGGGTATATTCTATCTTAATCATCTCTAATTTAATACTAAAGTAAACTTATACAGCTTACGATATGTGTAAGGTAAACTGTAATTCTAACATATCAACATCACCTTAGGTTAAGAAGAGTCCAAATATAACTTTTATAAACATTTACATGCATTTAGACAAAGGGAAACACATATAAGAGATAAGTCTTACTAATTATCTAAAATAAGTCGTCCAAGATAAAATCATGGGAAAAATTCATATAGGCTCTAATTAACATATACAACTCACTATAATTTTGGTACAATTTAATAACTAAATTTGGTATCTCAAATAAATCAGTCAAACCAGTTAAATAATAGACTAATTAAAATTTCTAATCGGCTATAACCATACTTTGTTTAAAAATGCATTTAACTTCATGGGAGTGTATATGGGAAACAATTTATTCAAATACTAGGTCATTTATTATGAATAAATATAATTTTTCCAGAATTTATCTTCTCTGTTTAGGTCTCCTAAAAATTCAAACAGTTTCCATTGAGCCCATCTTATTTTAATTTCTGTGAGCAATCTATCCATAATTCGTGAGTGCAACCAAAGAAAATGGAAACTAGGTACATTCAAATTAATATATGAATTAACAAAGATGGGTAAGAGAAATAATCCTGAAAATTTATCCAAAATCATTTACACCCAATTATCTACCCATCCCTCACTCCCTCACCTAGCTTACACTGACCTGGACCCACCTGGCAGCCTCCTTGGCTTGCCCTTCCTTTGTGCAACTTCTCTAGCCAACCAGAACTGGGAGAGAGACCGAGCCGACAGCCCTCGGGCGCGTTCGATGCGTGGCCACGACGTGTCGACGCCCTAAAAACGCCGAGCTCCATCTCTGCCTCTCCCAGATGCGTCGCAACTCTTCACCCACCATTCCAGGGCCGACCCAACCGAGGGAGAGCATCCTTGCTGCCCTTCTCCACCGTTTCTCCTGTTAGACTTAATCTTGTCGTTTGTGTTTTTTCATCCTATCAAGTCGTGTTTAGCTAATTAGTGGTTTGTGTCCACGTTAGTCTTTCCATGTGTGTGTACTGAGCAGTGAGCAGGTCAATAGTATGTGTGATTTAGTTTGATCAGGGAGGCCATGATCTGCATGCAAGTGAAGCATGGATTCTTGGCGAGAAGACTGGATCAGATGGCTCATGCATGTGTTGGTTAGTGATTTAGTGGTGCTCTGCATGCAGCGAGTTGTGCCTTGCATGTAGGAAGGTGGTTAGAGGATAATCCACGGGAGGTGCTTGCCGGTTTGTGCGGCAAGACGTGGCTTAACCTGTGCGTGTATGTGGTCTATTTAACCAATGTAATCAGCATTTGTTAAAGTGTGCCAAAAGTGAAGTGAAAAACAAGTGTTTGTGCTGTGCGCGCTGGTGTGCAGCGTGGAAATTCCTTGCGTACTGTTCATCTTCTTCCTCCGTCAGTTCATCATCTCTGTGTGTGTGTGTGTTTCATCAAGTGAGAAAGAGAGAGGTGTGTGTGCGAGTGAGTGTTTGGGCTGACATCTCCATCGTCGGTCGCGAAGAAGACGATGGCCGCATTCGTTGATGAGCCGCGGTCGTTTCCTCTTCTTTTGCGTTCCAAAACCTACTCTCGATGACATCTCTATTTCATCTAATTTCGTCCCATTCTATGCAGCGGTTGAGCGGGAACGCCACCGTGCCCACAAACGCCCTGGAGCGCACAACGACGACCGCTGTCGGGTTCTCGTCGTCGTTCTGACCAAACCGAACCACCCCAAGTCGAACCCTTGCGTCACCAGAATCGCCTAGACGTCCTCTTCAAGATGCTCCAAGAACCTCATGGATCGGTGAATCGAGGAGGGAGATCGCGTCATCTTCTCCAATTCCGGCCGCCGGCGTAGATCTTCGATTCCTTGATCCCGTGTGAGCTTCGGCGCAATTCCTGACTCGCGTAGCATATTTAGATGGTCTTTGAGCCGTTACACTCTTTTTCTTGGCAGCCCGGAGTCCGGATGGTGGTTGTCACCGTTGCCATGCCGATTTCCGCCGCTGCCGGGACATCCTCTGCATCGTCGTCGCTGTCCAGGCCTACCCGTAGCGCGTCCGAGCTTCGGTGAGCACTCTGCAGCCTATAGAACATACATGCATGCATCCCTTTGGGTACATCCAGTCTATAGCACGACATGCACCACCACCCGAAAACATCCTCTGCTCGGACTCGCCGCTGGCGCTACTCCGATGTCCGCTATCTGAGAAATGTATAGGAATGGAATCGCAATAACATGATCTTCATTTTGTATTTTGGTCGCACCCCCAAACGAGCCATCGTTTGTCGCCGGCGAGCTCGAGATCGAGCACAGCCATGGCGCTCTGTTCTGTCCAGGTCGCAGGGACTTCGTTTTGAGAATTTAAACAAATAGAAGGTTCAATATGCAAACATACTAAACACTGACATATGGGCCTAGGACTGTGGGTTGGTTTCTAGAAATCTCAAGGGACTTTTTGCATATCGGCCGTACGGACCCCTAGAAACAAAATCTGAGATTATGTAAGAAAAGTACCTAAAACTTGTAAAAATCCATATAAAATAAAATATAACTCATTTTGAGATGATTCAAGTTTCTGTGAACTCATATAAGGATGAACTTTAATGTTATGAAATAAAAACTTACACTTGCAGTACAAATTTCACCTCTAAAATTTATTTAAGAAAAAAAAACATAAAGCATGCACAAACTTATAAAATGAATACAAAATTCATATCAACTCATTTTAGGTAAATTCACATTTCAAGGAATCATAACTTTGTTGTCCACTGTAAAGTGAAATAAAATAATATACTTACTTTGTACCTAATGCCTCTAAAACTATTATCTTTAAAATGAATAGTTTTAGATAAGCTGAACTTTAGAAGTTTATATAAAATTCATCTTATATCCTTTTTATTAAACCCAAGTTCTGTAGAGTCACCAAAACATATACTTCCAATTTGTAAAATAAAATCATATACTTACTGTGTAATAAAAGCCTCTTATGTAATTAATAACCAACATAGAGCAACATTTAATTTGTAAAATTTGTAGAAAATTCATCTTTAGTCTAAATGAAGTGAACCAAATTTCTATAGGACCAGCAAGTAACGTACTTCAACCAGTAGAGTGAAATATGGCACCCTCTGTTCATACCATAGCTCTAAACCTTAATTTGTTAGTATAGGTACTAAACACATAATAGTGGTTAAACAATACATATGAATAAGTATATATATGCATGGTAGCTCCAAATAATTCCAAATAAAACTTGTTAGGACCAGTGGATCCATAGTTCCATCCCCATCCATCAAAACTTAGAAGAACTTAGCTCATATAATAATTTTTAGATTGATATAATATATTGCTAGCATAGACTAGAGCTCCCTTAGTTTATAAGAATATGAACCATGATAATAAAGACCATAAGCTTATGAACTAAGGTTAGATTAGTTAACTAAAATACTCATTTTGTACATCACTAGCTAGATGAGGCAAGTTCTGGACCTAAACCTCTACAGCCATGACCCTATGTAACACTATACACCTATAACACATTATAACATGTAAAATATATAAAGAATTCACATTAACTCCAAAAATTGTGAAACCAAATGTGTTAGTCTCAGAAAACACATATATTCACCCCAGCAAACATAAACTTAATAAGAATCACCTTACAACAACATTTCACAATAGTACCTAAGTAAATCCTACACTATACTGACGAAACTTCTAAAATTCATAACTCTCAAATGAAATGAGATAAAATAGAAATTCTTTCACCGAAATTCATTTTAGACCAGTACCTATTCATTGTGCACAAATCGTGCATTTTAGAGCATTTTGGATTTTTCACATATTTCGGTGTTTAATTGCATAACATGTACTTTGTATAGATGATTGCTTAAACGGTGAAGAAGTGATTTAGGTGCTAACATTTTCCTGATTCAAGGCAAGTCCCACCTCCCTCTCTTTGATCACTTTGAACCTATGTTTTGGAGGTTATTGAAAATGTTTGCAAATCTTGCATGTCGATTGTACACTAATAAATTAAAATTCTGTTAAACTTGTTAGACAAACTCCTATTATTTGCATTATTACCTTAACCCCACATATATCCATATCCATCATTCCTAACCTTAGGAACAATATGACTATACCACTTTATATATGAGTTTTGGTGATACTAGATTACTACAATGCTTAGCCATGCTTAGAATGGTCTTCCTTATCATTATGGGCTCATTACAAACATGAAAATTGATTTTTAAATAATCTGGACAGAACTTTAATACTTGTGATTTTGATAAATAAAATGGTGGAAAATATGGATTTTTAGGTTTGGGCCTCAAGTGGTGCACATATGGTGATTAGTTGTGTACCGATAGGGGGAGAGTGTGCCTAAACCAACCTAAGGACTTCACTCAATGTCAGTTCATTTCATATACAGTGCAACCACATGTGCTAGTATGGGATAGCCCAAGCTTAGTAAATTATTTATGGTTTAGCCTTACATTCTGGTAGGCCGGTGTGTATGAGTTCGGATAACTCAGAGGAACTTCCTATTTACCCCGATGTGGTAGTTTAGGTGACTAAGTCTATCCAATACAACGGTATTGTGCCACGTGGGTGGGTTCCCGTTGTGTCCACCACCACGATGTTAAGTTTAAGGCGTGGGCCCGCCACTTAACGGTTCTAGGTCATATAACGTGTATGGCTTAGGATGGAGTAACACGTATCGTGCTGGTGTAAGGCTAAATCATGAATTTTGGAAAAGCTTTGTTGCGGGTAATAAATCGGGTACTTATGTATCGCGTGCCATGCTCTTGCATGATTATTATTTCGCATCATGTGGGTAAAGTGTACAAACTCTGCAGAGTAAAAACTAATCGATTAGCCGTGCTCACGGCCATGAGCGGCGTGTGGATATGTATTGAGTATAGATTTGTGTTTATTCTTCTAAATGCTGAAATTTACCTTCAAATTATGTTGAGATTTGAGATGATCTCCTTGCTGCCATGGATGGCAATGAGGTGCACATTTATACATGATTAATGCCTACTTTGATGCCCATAGGCTAAGTACTAGCTTGCTGAAATTTATTTGAAAGAAAATCTGATTTGAATGTGTCGACGGGGGATACCTGTAGACCGGATATAGAGGGTATTGGGGTACGCTGGTAGAAGGATCTACGTAGTACGACATCAAGCAAACAGGAAACATGGATTATGTTGGTTTAGGCCCCTTGGTAGGTAATAGCCCTAATCCAGTTGATATGGGATTATATGATGGAAATCACAGATTACAGAGGGAATAGTGGAACTCGATGATACCGACGAGATCGTAGTCGAGTTGGTTCGACAAGATCACCCGGCGACTTGGCTCCTGCAGGCTCCGGCTCCGTAGGCTGTGGTGGTTGTCTTGGCTATGAGATTCGATGCCTTAGGTCCTCCCGGGGGTCCCTTTTATACCGTAGGTCAGTTGGTCTCCAAGTAGAACTCGGAGACATCGGACCCTACATGATACAGTGACGACCCATTTCTATCCGAGTAGGACTCCTTCCGTTTGTGGACTCCGTGATGGATTTCCTTAACGTGTACAGAAAGCGTCCGTATACGCGCAGGTATACCATATTAATACACGACGTATATCCAAGGGTAGAAGGTATACCTTATCTGTAACCCTGACAGTAGCCCCCGACTTTTACTTAAATGAACTCATGTAACCGATCGCGACTTCTGATGTTGAGGTCGTTGTCATTCTCAACTGGTCGATCTCGGTGTGAGAACCGTAGAGACAAAGAGTAATCGACAACACCATACGAAGTTCAACGGTCATGAGTGAATTTAAATTGAAGTCCGAAAACTGCCGCGTGTAACGGACCCAGAAATTTCCGGCGGCCATCTCTCTCACTCCTTGGAATTCGCACCGTCGGTAGTGCGTCTATTTAAGGGAGTTTTGGGGATCCATTTTGAAGTCCGCCTGTTGCGAAAAAACTTTCCAGCCTCCAAGCACTCCCCGTCTTCTCCGCTCCCGTAAAAACCCTAGCTTGATCATCTCGGTCCCTTCTCTGGCGATCTCTGGTGGCAATAGATCTCGACAAGTCCACTTCCACCAGCGCGTCCCTGAAGAAGTTGCAGGAGGACGACGCTCTCCCCGGTCGTGGCATCATGGAGAGAGAACCAGGAGGTATTGAACCCGAACCTGTCCTGGGCCGCATGGTTGCGGTTGAGGACTATATTCTCTGTGGTTTTCTTCCTCCGCTTTCTGAGTTTCTTCTTCTGGTCTTGAATTTCTATGGTCTTTCTTTGCTCCATTTGAACCCCAATTCCATCGCCTTCCTCAGTATCTTTTCGCATCTTTGTGAGGCCTACATCGGGGTAGAGCCGTTTCTTGACCTATTTCATTTCTACTACGAGTTGCGTTGGATGGAATCCAACAGGGTATCTGGATGCGTTGGTTTCCGACTTCGGAATGGCCTGAAGTCGCGCTACATCCCCTTCTAGTGCCCCTCTTCTTGTAGCAAATGGCGGGCGAGGTGGTTATATCTTCAGATAGAGAATTCGGATCCAGTCTTCATTGTTCCTGAGGAACAACCAAACAAGATTTCGTCTTGGACCGCCAAAGACGAGATTGAGGAGGCAAAGGCGGCGGCGGCATCGTCGGCGAACGAATGCGCCGACAAGCTGGCTCGTGACTTGGCGGAGGTCCACGAGGACCTCCAGAAGATGAGAGAGCTAGTGGTCGGCAACGAGTGGCAGCGACAAGGGCTCGAGCACAGCATGTCAGAGCTCGAGAACAACCTGTCGGAGATCCGTTGTTCGCTGTGGATTACCTATATCGGCCTGCACCAGCTCGCCGGGGAGTGCGGTGTTACGACCACCATCCCGGCGAATCCCGACGAATTCTCGCTAACGACTTCACTCGCGGAACTGGCGACGGTGATGGAGGAGATCCCCTCCAAGCATGCGGCCAGGATCGGGGAGGAGACGTCCAACGGAATCTACACCGGGGCGTGTCATGTCCTCGCATGCGTAAGGTTGGCGCACCCTGAACTCGAATTCCAGAGGATCTTGGATTAGGGGGCGGCCAACGACGCGCGTAAGGGCGTGATGGAGGAAGTCAGTGATCTGGGGGAGTTTGTTCTCCCCCTCTTCGAAGAGTAGGATTTCAGTTCCCCTGTACTCCTTAATCAGCCATGCCTTAAAAACTCTTGATGGTTCCAACTGCCTTTGTGTGTGGAGTCATCACCTTCGTTTTCTCTAGAATTTTGATCCCGAGTACTTTGTTGTTCTTGTAGAGATGTCGATGTTGAGGATGTCCAGCAGCGCGGGCAGCCTGAATCGCCTGTAATCGTTCCGGCACTTGCGCTCGAGCCGTATGTGCCGCAGGATGACTTAGATCAGGACTTGTCCATGGAAGCGGACATGGCGACGACTTCCCTGGGTTGATTTTTTTGTTTTTATCTCCTTTGCTCTTTCGTCTGGATTGACTTAATTTGCTGTGTTCTCGAGAGAGGAAAGCAGCTTGACTTAGTTGTTTCCATGCTGAGCAGACCTCGAGAGTGCGCTTGGCGACCGAGATCGTCGCATCCAATACTGGAGGACGGAGTTTGAGGTGGTCGAACTCGAGAGGACTATGCTGGAAGTCAAGAAGGACCGGGCCGTGGAAGCACTCAGAGGTCGCGAGGTGTAGTTCAACTCGTACCTCAGGAGTTGTTGCACAGCCATGGTCGGAGTCTGCAGGGAACTCCGAGTACCTCGCGGGGATCCCGAGGAGTCGGCGGCCGGATATATCTCGTGGCTGAATGGGGCCTGCGCCCAGCTCGAAGGCATCGGCAAGCGTCTCGACGAGGCCTTGAAGCAGGAGTGCCGTCGATCAAGCCGATATGCCGGAGGGCACGTGCTGGCCTGTATACGAGATCATCATCCGCAGCTGCACCTCGAGTTCCTCCACGAAAGGTTTTCTCGTTCTCAGAGGGCTCCCGCAGAGATAGATAACCTGGCGAAGTCGATGGCGCCGCTGGCGGACAAAGTCTTCCAGTCTATGGATTGGCGTTGGCCTTCCTGGTAGTCTTTATATATCTGTGACAAATATCTCAGAGAAAAGTGTAATCTATTTTGGAATTTTTGCGGACTGTAAGAAGTACTTGTGAAATAGAAAAGAAATCTATCTAACTAAACTTTCTTACTCTGGACGCGGTGTGTACGAGTGTCTTCTCACTTCGCGACTTCGATCAGTCACTTGAGTCATACACTCTCCCTAGCCCCTAGCCTTGTCATCGGAGAACTCTTCTCGGAAGATAAGGCTCTTGGACCTTTGACCAGCCTTGGTTGAACAAGCACTGATCCTAGCCCCCAGCCGTGAAGTTGGAAAATCCAATTACCGATTACACGGCTTGGCTAATATGCACGGCGAGAACTCTTACATGACTAGATCTTACATGGTCTTTCATCTCTACAGGATCCGACAAGGCCTTATCGGCTCTGAGCGTCCCCAGCCGAAGTTCCCTTAGGTTCCTCGGAGGCCTTGTCAAGACGGCGTAAAGGGACATGAGGATATGTTTCAACGCTAGGTGTCATCTGGGTAAGGGATCGTCGGGAAGGACCACTTTAATTGTAATATTTACCTGAAAATAGACTTTATTGAAGATGTAAGATGTCTTACAAGTATGGATGCCATTGATTTATACATAGAATTTACGTAATTGATCAATGTTCCAACAGTTTGCCAATTCGTGACCATCGCCGTCTGCAATCTTGAATGCGCCTGGCCACAAGACTTGCGTGATCGTATAAGGTCCTTCCCATTTGGGTGAGAGCTTGTTTCGCCCTGCTTGGCTTTGAACCCGTCGGAGGACGTAGTCGCCGATCGAAAGCGTGCGTGCTCGGATGCGCTTCTCGTGGTATTGGCGAAGGGCCTGCTGGTAGCTAGCTGCTCTGACGGCAACTCGTTCTCGATGTTCCTCGAGTAGGTTCACATCGTCGTTTCGCTGCTCCTCCTGATGCTCGTCGGAGTACTTCTGTACTCGTGTACTCTGATGTCGTAGCTCGGTGGGGAGCATAGCCTCTGAGCCGTACACGAGGAAGAAATGTGTCTCCTTGTTGGACGTTGTCGGCGTGGTGCGCATGGCCCAAAGTACCGAGGGGAGTTCTTCGACCCACTTCTTGTCCTGTGACATGAACCTATCGTAGATACGGGTCTTGATTCCTTGTAGTACTATGCCGTTTGCTTTCTCGACTTGTCCATTGCTCTGAGGGTGAGAAACCGAAGCGAAGCAGATCTTAACTCCTAGTCCAATGCAGTAATCCTGGAAGTCGGCACTGATGAACTGGGAGCCGTTGTCCGTTATGATGCGGTGAGGCAATCCATATGTGCAAAATATCCCTTTAACGAATTTGATGGCGTTGTCGGCCTTGATCTCACCCGTGGGCGTTGCTTCGATCCACTTGGTGAACTTGTCGATCGCCACGAATAGGAACCTGTAGCCGCCCTGTCCTCATGGGAATGGTCCGAGTATGTCGAGCCCTCAGCACGAGAACGACCAGGTGAGAGGGATAGTCTGGAGTGCTTGCGCTGGTAGCTTTGTGTGTTTACTGTGAGATTGACAGGCTTCACACTGCTGAACCATGTCGCAAGCGTCTTTGAGGGCAGTCGGCCAGAAAAATCCTTGCCAAAATGTTTTTTCGACTAATGTGTGACCGGCGGCTTGTGACCCACAGATTCCTTCGTGTATGTCGAGGAGCAGAGTTTTGCCGTCGTCGGACGAGACGCATTTGAGAAGTATCCCGTTTGGTGCCTTCTTGTATAGATCGTTGCCGATCATATAGTAGATTTTGGCTTGACGGGTTATTTTCTCGGCTTCTGCATCGTCCTCGGGCAACTCGTCGCTACTTATGAATTTAACGAGTGGGGTCTGCCAGTTGTTTGTGGTCTCGATGTCGGCAACGGCGCGTTCTGCTTCTGTAGCCCCTGAGCTGATGTTGGAGGCGACTGTGCTATTCTCGTCGTTTGCCTCTTTCACCGATGGCTTTGTCAGGACGTCCAGAAAGGTGTCGGGTTCGAGTGGCTCCCGTCTGGACGCATGCCGTGCCAGATTGTCCGGTTCGATGTTGTCCTTGCGGTATACGTGTCGGACCTCGATTCCATCAAATCTTTTTTCCAGCTTCCTGACCTCCGCGAGGTACTTGGATAACTCGGGGCTAGAGCACTTGTAATCTTTGTGCACATGGTTTGCGACTAGTTCGGAATCCCAATTCGTGATCAGTCGCTTGACTCCAAGTGCTGCTGCAGCTCTTATCCCAGCGAGTAGTCCTTTGTACTCGGCTATGTTATTGGTTGCCCTGAAGTTAAGGTGAATTGCATGCTTGAACTGATCTCCCAAAGGTGATGTCAAGATGAACCCTGCCCCTGTTCCTTGGCTGTTGAGTGCGCCGTCGAACGCCATTGTCCACGTTTTGTTGTCGGTTTGACTATCTAACCTGTTTTCAGGCATAGTCCAATCGGCTACGAAGTCGGCGAGAACCTGGGACTTGATGGCTGTTCGTGGCACAAAGTGGACATCAAACTGGCTTAGCTCGACTATCCATTTCGCAGTGCGGCCGACAACGTCTTTGTTTCTCACGACTTCACCAAGAGGGAAGGAGGAAACAACTGTGACCCTGTGGGCTTGGAAGTAGTGGCGTAGCTTTCTTGACATCATGATTATTGCATAGAGCAGTTTTTGGATCTGTGGGTATCTTGTCTTCGCGTCATGGAGAGCTTCGCTGACGTAGTAGACTGATCTTTGCACCTTCTCTCTCTCGACAACAATGACAGTACTCACGGAATATGGCGTGGCGGCAATATAGAGGAATAATTCTTCATTAGGTTGGGGAGCAACAAGTACAGGGGGATTTGATAGGTAGCGCTTGAGTGCGATGAACGCCTCTCCAGCTTCCTGTGTCCATACAAATTTGTCTTGTTTCTTCAGCAGAGCGAAGAAAGGTTGTCCTCGTTCTCCCATCCTAGCGACGAACCTACTTAGTGCCGCCATGCATCCAGTTAGCTTCTGTACTTCCTTAAGCCTTGTCGGCGACTTCATGTTCTTGATTGCCTTGATCTTCTCGGGATTTGCTTCGATCCCTTTTCCAGAAACGAGGAAGCCGAGTAGCTTTCCCGATGGTACTTCGAATGTGCACTTCTCCAGATTGAGCATGAGGCGATATTGTCTGAGGTTGTCGAACGTTTCTCGGAGATCTTCAATCAATGAGTCGCTTGTCTTGGTCTTGACAACAATGTCATCGACGTAGGCCTTGACGTTGTTCCGAAGCTGATCGTTAAGTGCCCCTTGGACCGTTCGTTGGAAAGTGTTTCTTGCAGTTATCAGTCCAAACGACATCTTAACGTAGCAGAATACACCGAACGGCGTGATGAATGCTGTCTTCTCCTCGTCCTTTTTCCCAAGAAAACTTAACAACTCACAACCAGTTGTTGAGTCCACCAGTTGGTCTATTCGAGGAAGAGGGAAGTGATCCTTGGGACACGCCTTGTTGAGGTTGGTGAAGTCGACGCACATCCTCCACTTCCCGTTGGCCTTCCGCACCATGACTGGGTTTGCTAGCCACTCTGGATGAAGTACTTCTCTGATGAAACCAGCTTTGAGAAGCTTGTCAAGCTGTTCTCGTGTGGCCTGTTTTTGGTATGGTGCAAATCTCCGCAGTTTTTCTTTTACTGGCTTGGCATCGGGTCACACCATGAGTTTGTGCTCAATCACCTCCCTGGGGACTCCCGGCATGTCGGACGGCTGCCAACCAAGCGAACACGCCAGCATTGCCGCGGAGGAAGGTGATGAGCTCGAGTTCCTATTTTTCGCCTAGTGATGCCCCGATCTTGACGGTCTTGTCAGAGTTGGCACTGGAGAGTGGAACGATCTTGATTGCACCGTCTAGTTTCAGTGTCTTGTTTGTTTTGCTCACTTTCTTGGGTGGCTCAGCTATGGCGGGTGGGCTGGGAGTGTACTCGACCATGTCGAGGCTCCGCTTGTCGCATTGCACTGCCAGCTTTGCATTCCCTTGAAGAGTGATTGTTCCCTTCGGCCCGGGCATCTTGAGCACTTGATACGCGTAGTGAGATGCGGCCATGAACTTCGCGAGTGTAGTTCTCCCGATGATGGCGTTGTATGCTGTATCAAATTCAGCAACATCAAAGGTGATCTGCTCCGTTCGGAAGTTATTTGCTTGGCCGAAAGTCACAGGCAACGTAATCTTGCCCAATGGCTTGGATGACGACTGAGGAGCAATCCCATGGAAGGGTTGATCGGTGGGAGTCAACTCGCTTCGTGGGATTCCCATCGCGTCCAAAGTGCTGGCGAAGAGAAGGTTGATGGAGCTGCCGCCATCTACAAGAACTCGCGCGACTTTGATATTCCGAATAGTGGGCTCGACTACGATCGGATATCGTCCTGGGATGACAGCAGTCTTGGGGTGGTCTTCATCTGAGAACTCGATCTTCTGTTCGGACCACTTCATCTTGGGTGCGGCCCCCTGCCATGTCGAACAAACTTCGCGCTCCACTTTCTTGTATTCTCGCTTTGAGGAGTACGTCGTGGAACCTCCGAAGATGTGCGAGACATGGAGATCGGAATCTGGGTATGCCGAGTCCGAGTCCTGAGTAGTTGCCTCAACGGCCTTCTCAATTACACGTACTCGCTTGCCCTTCTCCAATGCCAGTTGCTTTGCCAGCAACTTTTTGAAGACGAGGCAATCCTCCAGAGAATGTCTGTCCGACTTGTGTATAGGGCACCATATTTTCTTTGTGTCGCTGCCTTGTGGGTCTAGGTGCTTGGGAGGGTGCTTGTATTTTGACGCGAGGACTTCCGCTTGAGCTTTCCTTTTCCCACTCTTGCGACTTTTCTTCTTGCTTGATTCAGGTGCGTCCTTGGCTGGTTTCTTCTCTCCTCTTGTCTTCGGTTTGTCGTTCTTGCGTCTTAGTGCGTCGTCCGCGTGAGCGCATCGATCAACAATCTCGAACAATCATCGAGTAGTCGATCGACAATCTCGAACAATCTTCGATCCTCTAATGAAGAGGATGATGACGACGACGATGAGTCACTCGGCTCCGGCGTGCGATTCCGAGGATGACGTCCGGGTTCTTGGGAATCCTGTCGTCGTCCACCGTTGTTGTCCCGGTGTCGATCTCCGTCATCGTCATCGTTATGGCGACGTCCACGACCAGTATCGCCCGGCATCCGCTGTTTGCGATCATCGCGTTCATGTCGGTTGTGGCGGTTATCATGGTCTCGGTTCTCGCTCGGGTGTCCTCCTCGCTCTTCGTTCTCTCGACATCGTGAAGAGAGACGATGTAGGGAACAGTTTTCGTTGTCTTGTGCGCGTCGTGCTTCTCGGCGGCCATTCAAATGGTCACGGAGATCGCTGGTGCCGCGGGGTGGAGGGGTGGCTTGTCGAGGTGAGGCCCGCTGCTCAGATGGTTCGCCATTGGCACCGCCAGCTGGCGGTTGTTCTGGGTGTGCTGCGGCAGCGGCCTCCTTGAACGTGTTGCTGAGGTTGGTCTCTGATTCCCGTAGCCATTCTGTCCACCGTGCGAGGTCATCGTTCAGAACAGGATCATAAGGGGTTTCCCTCAGTATTGCGTTGATGACCCCGATGTGCTGGGCCGGTGTAACCACTTGATTCTCTGCTTCCGTGTCGGCGCGCGCAGACGCGCTGGTCTCGTCGATAGCAAACACATCGCGTGGTGTGCTTGTAGACGATGAGCCCTAGTCTTCGAGCGAGTGTAGGACTGACGGCTCGTGGAGATCGATGTCGATCACCCCAACGAATCGGTCTGAGATGACTGTCGCTCCTCGTTCCTTGTTCACATCTCTAGGAGAGATCTGGACCTTAGGAGGCGACGTCTTCATGGCGTTGAGAAGAATCTTGCAGCTTGAGAGGTCGTGATTCTGTCTCGTGGATAGGACAATAGACATCACGAGTTGGAGAAGTACGCTGAATTCCACGCTCTTTGTAGGCACGGATCTCAGCTTGTGCGTTGAGGAAAACCCAGCAAGCTTGCAAGGTATGTTTCCTGGTTTTGTGAATAGGACACCAGGACCTTGTCGCCTCGGAAGTTGTCCTTGTCGGCTCGTGATTCTTGTCGGAAGGACAAGATTTGTCCGCACTAGGATCCTCGTCGGGCTTGGATATCGTCGATGTTCCGTTCTCCGCTTCTGCGGGAGGATCCTTCGACATGGAGTCATCCGGGGTTATGGCCACGTCATTCTCGCTTCCGGTCATTGATGGACCAGCCGAGACCGGCACCATGGTGTAAATCGGGAAGACGATTTTGCCGATTTGAGTCCACACCAGCATTGTTGAAGTCGGAACTCCTTGGTTGACGCTGGGGTTGACGCTGTTGTCGACGAGGCTTGACGACATAGTAGTAGAATCTTGAGCACCAAGCCCCCCTACCTGGCGCGCCTCTGTCGACGGGGGATACCCATAGACCGGATATAGAGGGTATTGGGGTACGCTGGTATGAGGATCTATGTAGTACGACATCAAGCAAACAGGAAACAGGGATTATACTGGTTCAGCCCCCTTGGTAGGTAATAGCCCTAATCCAGTTGATATGGGATTATATGATAGAAATCACAGATTACAGAGGGAATAGTGGAACTCGATGATACCGACGAGGTCGTAGTCGAGTTGGTTCGACAAGATCACCAGGCGACTTGGCTCCTGCAGGCTCCAGCTCCGTAGGCTGTGGTGGTTGTCTTGGCTATGAGATTCGATGCCTTAGGTCCTCCCGGGGGGTCCCTTTTATACCGCAGGTCAGTTGGTCTCCAAGTAGAACTCGGAGACATCGGATCCTACACGATACAGTGACGATCCAGTTCTATTCGAGTAGGACTCCTTCCGTCTGTGGACTCCGTGATGGATTTCCTTAACGTGTACAGAAAGCATCCGTATACGCGCAGGTATACCATATCAATACACGATGTATATCCAAGAGTAGAGGGTATACCTTATCCGTAACCCTGACAAAATGTGTTTTATGCAAATAAAACTTGCTTTATGCTAAAAAGAACCATATCATGCCTTCCTTGATTATATGCCTTGCAAGTAGAGTGTTAGGCTTGTCTTGGTGCTTGCCAGTACATTATTTCTAATAATGTACTAACTCTTGTTGTTGAATTAACCTTTTGCTTGTAGGTTTTAGATTTAGTCTTTGAGTGATGCGGGTAATCGACTGCTTCTTCTAGGACTTGAACTTAATGGGGGTAAATTTTTAGTCGGTGTGCTTGTGGTTTAGGTAGACAAGCTTCCGCTGTTCTCTTATATATCTATTTGGCCGGTCGGCCTATGTAACTATTAAGTTGATGTAAGTCTTTAAGTCCCTTTCATCTTAAATGTGTTTGCTATGTATGTCCATGCTTAAGATGAAAGTGTGAATCTAGTGCACATCCTGAGAACTAGATTCACATGAGTATGAGTTAAGAATATTTATCTTTAGCCATTTTTGTCAAGTCTCCTGAACGTGTAACATATCTAGTCACCGCCTTCGAGTGGTTTGACAGACACATCTCAGACTGAAGTTGACTGGCAGGCTAAAGGCCCAGCAATGTCTCCAATATTCTTCTCTCGAGGCGTCGGATATTTTATTATGTTTGTTTGATGACTTGAATTATTCTTTTTATCCCTTGGAAGTGCCGGAGAGCCTACGACAAGATCTCCCTCCCCCCATCCCCCTGCCGGACACCGCGGCTCTGGTGTTCTTCGGCAACGACAGCGCCAGTGAGCACTGTGTGCGTGTTTTTTTTTTTTGATTTGCAGCGGCGGGCGGGGTTGGTGGCCGTTTGCTCCGGCGACGAGGTTCCCTTGAAGGTTTGGCACCGGGCAGCTCGTAGGCGAGGTAGATGTGGGGTTCTGGCGAGGATTAACGTATGTCTTGTTGCCCATGGAGCGGCAGAGCTAGAAGAGGGGCGGCGTGGCGGCCGCCGCGTAGGCTTTCAGGTCCAGTAGGTGGAGGCCAGGGCATGCTTGGTGACGAGCTCCTGTAAGGGGTAGACCACGAGCGAATCTAGAGGTGTTAGTGGCCGAGGTGGAGACAGTAGAAGAGCAGTGGTATCAGGAAGCAAAAGGGCAGAAGATGGGCAATGCATCGTGGATCTGGACTTGCACATCTCAAATCTGTGCGTTGCTTTTCTGAGTGATGTTTCTTTTTTGTTTTCAATTTTGATCTGTTAACACATGCCTGAATTTTTGTTTCTCTTACTCCAGTTCTCTAGTTCCAGGTTATGTATATTGATACTAGCAGAAGGAGTAGCATTTTTTGTCTTTAGGGTTCAGGTGTTTAAGTTCTATTTTTAGATTATTTTTCAGTTTTAGTCAGTGGAGTAGACTGCTTACATATGGCAAAATGGAACACCATATTGTGTGATGTCTTCCTGATTTGTTTATTTTTTCTTTATTTTCTCTTGCTTGATGCCTTCCTGATCTGTAATCTGAATTTCAGTGGTTTATTTTTTTTAGGACTTGAGTGTGATTTCGAAATGTGATTTTAGTGGTTCCTGTGCACTGTCAAAATGCAATATCTGTACTGGAGATTGCTGCTAGTCCAACTTAATCTATGTATATGATATGCCTGAACCACTACTCAAAATTTGTTGTCCTATTAATCTACAGGCAATCTGGTGTAATTTGAATAAATCAGCAGAGAAGCCTTTTTTTATTTGGTCACTTCTCTGTTTTCGATGTCACTCATGAAGATTCAAATTAAGGAAAAAGCAGAGAAGATGAAGGTCGATTTTTGTGCAGCCGCTGCAATGATAATGAAGCATTATTCCTTCATATCAAGGATAACCATTAGTTTGTTAGCGTTTCATTTTTTTATGTCAGCAATTTATTCAATTGTTCCTTTTTTTTGAATTGTCAAGTCTGACAAGTAATTGTGAGTCGTGATCTTTTTTCTTTTCGATCCGTGTAACATTATTTCTCAGCCAAACAAAGGCATGAATAGCATCACATTGTATCTTCTGTTATTTTATTATTGGGCTATGTTGATTTCCTTTTGCCCTATAAACATTGTCACATTTATTTTTTTATCACTCCTTTTGATTTGTAATGATAACTAGCACACTTTTTTATATGTTTGTTTTTGGTTGTAATTTCCTTGGATTATTTTTTCGGCTTCTTCTAGATGTTTAGAGAAAGTGATGAACTCTTTGAAAATTTACCATTTGATCCTAACCTCGAAGTTGATCCCCACGCATTTGATGATGACTCTGTTGATAAGTTTCATCGTCACAGAGCTGAGGTATGTGTCCATTTGTTGACAAGGCTAGAACCCCAATTTTTTTTATTTTTTGCATGCGTTTTTTTATGCTTAGTGTAGGCTTTTATTGTGTAGAAAATTGAGTCGCTGAAACGGAAGGGCAGGACGACTGAGAAGACTGATTCTGTTGCACACAAGGTCTGTGCTATGTGTGCTTTTTTATTACTTTGTTATGTATATAATTTTTTTACTACTTAGAGATTGATATACTTGTTTTCTTATTTATTTATTGTGTTCTTTTCTTGCAGAAATCGAAAGTTGAACACTCTAGTTTTGCTGCCTTCTCCCGTGCATTGGTGAATTATTTTTGCAGTGTGCTAGCCAATCTTTCTAAACACCAGAGAAGGTCATAGAGAATTTTGGTTTTGAGTCTTTGTTGAGGTTTGGTTACTGCAAGGTCCCATCTAAGTTGGTTAAATGGATCGCTAGACATATAGATATTAGAACATCAGAGATAATCGTTAAGGGCAAACCTATACCTTTCAACAAATATTCAGTCCATTTGGTTCTAGGCCTCCCTGTGGGTGGTGCTGAGCTTATCAAATAGTGATTCTGGTAGGAGCTTTATTCTGTCCAAGTTTGGGTTGTCTTCTATTCCACACACTTCATTATTTGGGAATATGCTAAGGGATCGGAAAGACCTCAATGATGACACAATGTTTTGTTGCTTCATGTCTGTAGCACTATCTTGTTTGTTATGTCCAAACTCAGACACACATCCAAGTCCAAAATATGTCCACACTTTAGCTGACCTTGATAATGCACGCAATCTAGACTGGTCAAAATACATATATGATTGGTTGATTTCAAGCTTGAGAGAGTTCAATGACAATAGGAGGCCAAAAGGAAGGAGACCACAAAAACTAGCGATATGTGGCTTTCTTCTTTCTGTGAGTGATTTCTCTATTTCTCCTTTTTGCACTTATTTAGTGTCATTTCACTGCCTTGTCCTCTTTGTCCACATCATGCAAAAAATGATCATTCGAGTCGACAAGGTATTCATTACATTCTCTGGATAGTTTTTATCTTCTGCCTATAATGGGAAATTATAACAATTATTATTTTTTCTTCACCATTCATCAATCAGCATGGTGGTTTCTTAAGTTAAGTTATAGTCCACATCATTTTTTTTCTAAACAATTACCTGGTATAATTTGTAGTTAGTCAGTAGTGCCCCCTATTATATCCTGCATGAGTGCAGTGTGGCTTTGTTGGCTTCCTAGTTCCTGAATCAAAATGTTATAGAAAAACATACACAATCAAGCCAAACTGAAAATAAAATGCGATATGATTTAAATTATATGACAATGTTCCTGTGGAAACTTACATAGTCAGGCCAAAGTGATTCAAATTTGTCAAAACATACTGCATTTTTTGCATAGCTAGTTTGAATCTCCATCTTGGAGGACATATGCAGACGGACCACCTGTAATGTTGAGAGTTATATAAACTTTCATGTGTTATATAAGTTATATATACAGGCGAAGAACTTGTATTGTTCTTTCTCTTCATCTTTCTTCCAATTTTTTTTTGTTGTTCTTCCTATTCTTATTTTTCTTCCTCCTCATTTTATTTTTCTCTTCTATTATTACTATTATAAATATTTTTTTTCTTTTTCCTTTTTTCCCTACCTCCCTGGTTCTTCCTATTCTTATTTTCTCTTCCTCTTCATTTTTTTCTTCCATTATTACTATTCTAATTCCTTTTGTTTTCCTGCCCCCCTCCATCTGTCTTTTTATTTCTATTCGTATTGCTCTTCCTCTTGTTCTTTTTCTTGTTTTTCTTCCTCTTCCTCTTCCTATTCTCAGTTTTCTCCCTCATGTTCTTCTACCTCTTCATTTTTATTTTTCTCTTCTATTATTACTATTCTGAATCTTTTTTTTTCTTCTTCCTTTTTTCCTTACCTCCCTGGTTCTTCTATTCTTATTTTCTCTTCCTCTTCATTTTTGTTTTTTTTCTATTATTACTATTCTAATTCATGAATTTTCTTTTCCCTCTCTCTTCTTCTTTTGTTTACCTGCCCCCCTCCATCTCTGTTTTTATTTCTATTCGTATCGCTCTTCCTCTTGCTCTTTTTCTTGTTCTTCTTCCTTTTATCAATTCTCTTCCTCTTTCTATTCTCAGTTTTCTCCCTCATGTTCTTCTTCCTCTTCATTTTTATTTTTCTCTTCTATTATTACTATTCTGAATCTTGTTTTTTCTTCTTCCTTTTTTCCTTACCTCCCTGGTTCTTCTATTCTTATTTTCTCTTCCTCTACATTTTTGTTTTTTTTCCATTATTACTATTCTAATTCATGAATTTTCTTTTCCCTCTTCTTCTTTTGTTTTCCTGCCCCCCTCCATCTCTATTTTTATTTCTATTCGTATCGCTCTTCCTCTTGCTCTTTTTCTTGTTCTTCTTCCTTTTATCAATTCTCTTCCTATTTCTCTTCATCTTTCTATTCTTAGTTTTATCCCTCCTGTTCTTCTTCTTCCTCTTCCTGTTTCTCTTCCTGGTAAGATAGCACTACCTAGGGGTATTTTTGGTTTTGTTATTAAGATAGAACATGCTAAAATGAATACCCACTTCCACACTGAAACAACTACATTGAACATGATTCTGATTTTTTAAATTTTTTTATAGTCATGTTCTAAATTTTCATGCCCTATGACTGTTTGGTCAAAAGTTATTATTCTATAGTGGATCAAAAGCAAATCCATCTGCATTCTTCTTGCCACTCTCTTTTTTTTTTCGTCTATAATGTTTTAGCCAGCAGAGTAAATTCATTTGTATCAATAGCACATGTTATTTCTCTTGTTCTTAGTTCTTTCTTCTTCTCTAAAAGAAGCTTCAGCTTATCTCGTTTTTGCAGATTTTGGCAGACAAGAGAGCACTTCCTAGATTCTTCAATACTCCATCCGTCCCACGATATAAGGGATTTTGAGTTTTTTCTTGCACTGTTTGACCACTCGTCTAATTCAAAAAATTTTGGAATTATTATTTATTTTTTTGTGACTTACTTTATTATCCAAAATACTTTAAGCAGAACTTTTCATTTTTTCTGTATGTGCACAAATTTTTTGAATAAGACCAGTGGTCAAACAGTGCAAACAGTTCAAGTAAAAACTTAAAATCCCTTATATTATAAGACGGAGGGAGTACTAAACTAGAATTAAAGAGAGAATCTAGAAGCAGCATGGGGACACGATGTCTTCTTTGAGTTCAGGGAGGTTTTTCTAGTTTTCTTTGTCCAGAGAAATTTGCTACGTGACGCAATGCAAGACCAAAAAAAACTAGGTGATTATGAACCCATTGGCCATTGCTGATGCATAAGAGGGAGAAAGGTTTGCAAAATGTTTTGGGCCAAGCATTTGCGTTGTAACATGGGCTGTTGGATAGGGAAAAAAGAGCCCTAGGTAATAAGAAGGAATAAGTTCACTTTAGGTCCCTCTATTTGTCGGTCAGTCTGATTTTCGTCCCTTGACCGCAAAACCGGGTATGACCCGTCCCCTAACTTACGAAAACCGGGCAAACGAGGTCCCTCGGCAGTATGGAGGGCGGTTTTGACCGACGTGGTGCCTACGTGGCTCCTTTGATTAGGTCTTCGTCTAACGTGGCACTGACATGGTGATTACGTGGCATTGACGTGGCGCTTTCCTGGCAATTTTATCCAAAAATAATAAAAACTGTGGGACCCATATGTTAGCTACATAAAAAAATAATTTTAAAAAGGTGGGGCCCATTGGGTCCCACCAGTCAGCCTCCCTCCTCTCTCTCTCTCCCCTTATACTCCAAGAAGGCGAGCGGCGGCGGCACAGAGGGGGTGACGGGCGGCGGGCGGTGGACGGAGCGACGACGGGCGGCGGGCGAAGTAGAGGGGCAGCGGGCGGTGGGCGGAGTGGTGGCGGGCGGCGGGCGACGGGCGGAGCGGAGGAGCGGCGCGCGGCGGGCGGAGCAGAGGGGCGGCGGCGGGCGGTGGGCGTAGCGGTGGCGGGCGGCAGGCGGAGCAGAGGGGCGGCGGACGGTGGGCGGAGTGGTGGCAAGCGTGCTCACCGGCCGAGGTCGCCACCCGCCTCGCTCGCTCGCTCGTTCTCGACATGAACTCGAGGGGGATCGACGTCGAGGCAGCGAAAGAGGGGCGGAGCAAGCGTCCGTTGGTAGTGGTCGGCGAGGACGGGCGGGTAGGATAGCGAGCTTGAGCTCGCCAGCTCCCCTCCCTTTCCCTCTCCATTCTCGGATCTTCCTCTTCCTCTCGGTTCTTCCTCGTCCTCACGGCGGAGCGGCGGCAGGCCGGGGCAGAGCGGAGGGGCGGGTGGCGACCTCGCCAAGGATGCCGCGCGCACCTCCGACGCGAGAGGAGCGGCGGCGCGCGCCGGCTGGCGGGAGGGAGGGAGATGAGCGGCGGTGCGTTTGGGTCGGCGGCCGGCGGGAGGACGAGAGAGGAACGGCGATGCGCGGCTGCCGGCGGGAGAGGGTCGGCGGCGCAAACCGGCTGACGGGTGGGAGGGAGAGAAGCGGCGGCACGCGCCGCGCCAGCAGAGAGGGCGGCCGACGGGAGGGCGGGAGAGAGGGCTGCCGAGCGTCACCTCCCTCCTCGCCCGACCGCCGCAAGCGGTCCCTCCTCTCACCTGGCCACCGCGCGCCGTCTCCCTCCTCGCCCGGCCGCCGAGTGCTGCCTCCCTCCTCGCCCGACCGCCGCGAGCGGCCCCTCCTCTTGCCTGGCCGCCGCGTGCCGTCTCCCTCCTCGCCCGGCCGCAGAGCGCCACCTTCCTCCTCGCCCGGCCGCCGCGAGTGGCCTCTCCTCTCGCCCGCTCCACCCACCGCCCCCTTTGCGCCGCCGCAAGCTGCCCCTCCTCGCCCGGCCGTCGCGCGCCGCTTCGCACACCGCCCCCTCTGCACCACCGCTCGCCGTTCTGTAAGGGAGGGAGAGGGGGATAGAGAGAAGAGGGGGCTGACATGTGGGACCACATGGGCCCACCTTTTCTTATATTTTTTGTGTAGCTGACATGTGGGTCCCACTTTTTATTATTATTTTTCCGGGATTCATTTGCCACGTAAGCGCCACGTCAATGCCACGTTGGACGAGGACCTAGTCAAAGGGAGCCACGTAGGCGCCACGTCATCCAAAACCGGGCACAATACTGCCAAGGAACCTTTTTTTGCATGGTTTTGTAAGTTGGGGGACCCGTCATACCCGGTTTTGCGACCGAGGGACGAAAGTTGGACTGGTCGACAAATAGAGGGACCTAATGTGAACTTATTTCTAATAAGAAACATTCGAATTTAATTGGGCCAAGTAGGGCTGTGCAATTCGAATGATTCCCTATGTGGGTTTCATGCGTTTTTCTTTGGGCTATGACGCTGTGCAATTCGAATGATTTCCTCTGTGGGTTTCATTCGTTTTTTTGGGGCTGTGAGGAGTAAGAATAATCCCAGCCATTCGTTTTTTTGACTGAGATGTACTTAAAAAAACATTCGAATGATGTATAGACAATCCCTACTTTATTTCCTTGTATTTTTTTTTGTTAAGACTTGTGTTAGACCTAGCGTAATATTATGGGTTAATCTAATTAGTTGCTATGGTATTTGAGTTATCTATTAGTGCCTTGCAGTTTTTATACTACAGAGAACTTGGTTTATATGGTAGTGGTGGTGTTTGTTAATTAAAGTTCATGTCACAACACAAATGGCTATAGGGATATAATTCACTCTTGATCATACACATTGACATGTGCATATTATAATTAATTATTTGATTATAAGATGTAGCCATTCAATGAATAATCTATTGTACCTGTACCTGGCTTTAGGAGTGGGCTATTAGCCAGTAACGGGCTATACTATTAGGCCCCCTTTGAATCAATGGAAAAACCATAGAAATTTTAGAGGATTTTATCCTATGGAAAATAATCCTATAGAGGCTTTTGAAACAAAGGATTATTTCCTATCAATTTCTTTGAAATTCCTATGGAATGAACCTTACTAGAGTAACTTTGGAGAAAAATAAGCATGAGGTCTCACCTCATGTTTTCTGTCGACGGGGATACCCGTAGACCGGATATAGTGGGTATTAGGGTACGCTGGTACGAGGATCTACTTAATACGACATCAAGTAGACAGAAAACAGAGATTATACTGGTTCAGGCCCCTCGATAGGTAATAGCCTTAATCCAGTTGATATGTGATTATATGATGGAAATCACATATTACAAAGGGAATAGTGGAACTCGATGGTACCGGTGAGATCGAAATCGAGCTGGTTCAACTAGATCTCCGGGCGACTTGGCTCCTGTAGGCTCCGACTTCGTAGGCTATGGTGGATGTGTTGGCTTTGAGATTCGATGCCTTAGGTCCTCCCGGGAGGTCCCTTTTATACCGCAGGTTAGTTGGTCTCTAAGTAGGACTTGGAGACATCGGACCCTGCACGATACAGTGACGACCCAGTTCTGTCCGAGTAGGACTCCTTCCATCTGTGGCTCCGTGATGACTTTCCTTAACGTATACAGAAAATGTCCGTATACGCGCAGGTATACCATATCAATACATGATGTATACCGAAGGGTAGAGGGTATACCTTACCCGTAACCCTGACAGTAGCCCCCGACTTCTGCTTAAATGAACTCGTGTAACCGATCGCGACTTCCGATGTTGAGGTTGTTGCCGTTCTCGCCTGATTGATCTCGGTGTGAGAACCGTAGAGACAGAGAGTTATCGACAACACCATACGAAGCTCAACGGTCATGAGTGAATTTAATTTGAAGTCCGAAAAACTGCTGCGCGTAACGGACCCAGAAATTTCCGGCGGCCATCTCTCTCCTTTCCTTGGAATTCGCACCGTCGGAAGTGCGTCTATTTAAGGGAATTTTGGGGATCCATTTTGAAGTCCGCCTGTTGCAAAAAAACTTTCCAGCCTCTAAGTGTTCCTCGTCTTCTCCGCTCCCGCAAAAACCCTAGCTTGTTCATCTCGGTCCCTTCTCCGGCGATCTCCAGCGGCAATGGATCTCGGCAAGTCTACCTCGACCAGCGCGTCATTGAAGAAGCTACAGGAGGACGGCGCCCTTCCCGGTCGCGGGACCATGGAGAGAGAAGCAGGAGGTATTGAACCCCAGCCTGTCCTGGGTTGCATGGTTGCGATCGAGGACTATATTCTCTGTGGTTTTCTTCCTCCGCCTTCAGAATTTCTTCTCTTGGTCTTGAATTTCTACGACCTTTCTTTGCTCCATTTGAACCCCAATTCCATCGCCTTCCTCAGTATTTTTTCGCATCTTTGTTAGGCCTATATTGGGGTAGAGCTGTTTCTTGACCTCTTTCGTTTTTACTACGAGTTGCATTGGATGGAGTCCAACAGGGTATCCGGATGCGTCGGTTTCCGACTTGGGGATGGCCTGAAGTCGCGCTATATCCCCTTCCAGTGCCCTTCTTCTCGTAGCAAATGGCAGGCGAGGTGGTTCTATCTTCAGATAGAGGATTCGGATCCAGTCTTCGTTGTTCCTGAGGAACAACCAGACAAGATTTTGTCTTGGACCGCAAAACCCACCTTGACCCCTTCCCTTCAGTCCTTCGTTGATGCCATCGACGACCTCCGAGTACGAGGTTTGTCAGGGTATGAAGTCGCTGCCGACTTCGTTGGTAGGCGGATTCAGCCGCTTCAGGCTCGAGCCCACCTAGCCTTTGATTATTCTGGGCCGGAGAACGCGACCCGGGTTTATCCTCGGGGTATTTTTCTTGTATTTAACTTGACTTCCTTATGTGCATGTTCCTCCTGACTTATCGAATTCTTGTTCTCGATCTACAGGTTTGAACAGCGAAACCATGGAGCGCCGCGTCGGCCAATTGATGATCAGCAGCCCGACAATGGCGAGCAACGTCCCCGTCCCCCTTTGCGAGAAGGGGACGGCCAAGCGTGAAGCCGCAATCAACGTGAGTGTATTCGACGACCCCTTTATTTTTGCTCATGGATCGCATAATGACTTCGTGCGGTGCAGGCTCTCTCTCTGACCGACGTCATTGGACCGCTTGTTGACCACCAGGCGGCGGCCTCGCTGAAGGAGGTCGTCACCCAGGAGGCGTCCGACGTGGCCATTGCTGCTGCTGCCGCCACGACCAGTGGCAACCATGTCCCGAGGAAGGGGAGGAAATTAACCTCTGTGCTCGGCAGCCGCCGGAAAGCGTCCTCCTCATCGGTAAGTCTCTTGGGTTATTGATTACGTAGTCGGAAGATGTCACCCTCACGTCGTACTCGGTTTACTTAGGCCATGGATGCGTCTCCGCCACCTCCGCGACGGCAGAGGCTGGTGACACTTGGCGAGAAGTAAGTGGACGAAATTTGAGGTCCTTCCCTTGATTGAATTCTAGCGACTTGTCTTGAGTGCCAGTCATGGTAATCTTTTGTAGGTCGGCGCGGGCGAAGGCGGTGCAAGACGGGTCCGGAGGGAACTCCAGCGCGTCTCCTGCGGTGGCCTCGACCGATGTCGTGGTCGTGCCCAGGAGCCGTGAGGTGACGGCCAGCGGCCCTGCCAGCGATCTTGTGCCCACTCGAGGCCCGCCTGCTGACGTCCTCACCTGGGGGGAGCTCCAAGTCGAGATGGGGCGCATCCTCGAGGCCGGTGCTCGCGGTATAAGTCGCGAGATTGTGGAGGTGAGGGCGGCGGCGTCGCCGTCGGCAAACGAGCGTGCCGATAAGCTGGCGTGTGACCTGGTAGAGGTTTGCGAGGACCTCCAAGAAATGAGGGAGTTGGTGGCCGGCAACGAGCGGCAACGGCAGGGGCTCGAGAACCGCATGTCGGAACTCCAGAACAACCTATCGGAGATACGTGGTTCGTTGCGAGTCACCTACACCGGCCTACACCAGCTCGCTGGGGAGTGTTGTGTTACAACCACCATCCCGGCGAACCCCGACGAGTTCTCGCTGATGACTTCGCTCGCGGAACTGGCGACGGTGATGGAGGAGATCCCCTCCAAGCATGTGGCCAAGATCGGGGAGGAGACGTCCAACGGGATCTACACTGGGGCGTGCCATGTCCTCGCGTGCGTAAGGCTGGCGCACCCTGAACTCGATCTCCAGAGGATCTTGGATCAGGGAGCAGCTAACGACGCACGTAAGGGTGTGATGGAAGAAGTTGGCGATCTGGGAGAGTCCGTTCTCCCACTATTTGAAGAGTAGGACTTCAGTTCCCTTGTACTCCTTATTCGGTCATGCGCTATAAAACTCTTGTTGTCTCCAACCGCCTTTGTGTGTGCAGTCATCACCTTAATTTTTTTTAGCTTGTTGATCCCGAGTACTTTGTTGTCGTTTGTAGAGATGTCGATGTCGAGGATGTCTAGCAGCGCGGGCAGCCTGAGTTGCTAGTGATCGTTCCGGCACTTGCGTTCGAGCCACATGTGTCGCAGGACGATGTAGATCAAAATTTGCCCGTGGTGTTTGGAGAGAAAATTAAATTTTCCGTCCCTCCGCCCAGGGAAGTAGAATAAAGTAAGATGTGCGGGCGTGCCAGTGTACTAAGTACACAAAAATAAAATGGACAAAGGAAAATGTATTTTATTATAGTTCTCAAGGAATTACAAAAATATAAAATCCTTAGTCAAATGCGCTCCACAGCCCATCGGCGAGGTGGATCTGACTTTGCGATTGTGTTCTCCTGGTTCCCGGGGTCTCGGAAAACACCTGGTTAATTACTCTCGCGGGTTAAACCCGCGAGACACCTCCGATTAAGCTACGCTGGTCGTCGTCGTCGGTCTTCGCTTCACGTTCTCCCATGCATGATTGTGATGGTGGTGATGATGTAGATGTGTGTAGGCGCTGGCAGCAGTCCACGGCCTCATCGGTCTGTGCATCGGTGTTGGTGACGTCGCCTTCACATAGACTCCGCCCGCCCTGCTGTTCAGCCTCGTCGGTGGAGGTAAAGATGGTGCTTGTAATGGAGACTAGCATGGCATTGGTCGTCGGTAGAGATGCCAAGCTTGTCGTCACTGGCGATGGGGTAGCATCGCCCTTCTACTCTCCACGGCACTGGCCGACCATCATCATGGTACATGAGTTAGCCTTCTGATCGCTGCAGCACATACTTAGTATTGAACGGTTTCTTAGGGGATGTTAGGGGCGTAGCCTAGCCTGAGAACGATGAGACGCGTTCCAGGAACTGGGTGGCCCTCTTGTATCTGCGCCGACAATCGGAGCCAAACCCAAATTATGTTGGGTCGCCTCCGATCGTAGTGGCTTGACTTGGGAGTATTGCGCCGTCAGTCTTCGCTTCACGTTCTCCCATGCATGATGGTGATGGTGGAGTAGATGTGTGTGGGCGCCGGCAGTGGTCCACGGCCTCGTCGGTCCATGCGCCGGTGTTGGTGATATAGTCTTCATGTAGACTCCGCCCGTCCTGCCGTTCAGCCTCATCGGTCTTGAACAACGTGTTGGTGTATATTGTTGTTAAAGACATGCATGGAATTGTGTAGCTCGGATGACTCGACGCCGTAGCAATTGCGTCGGAATTAGATTATAAAGGTAAGAATGATCCACATGGATAATAGCCGAATTAGTCATGGCTTGAAGGTTTAGTACGGAGTAGCATCAAATGAGTATGAATTTGCTAACTCATTTTAACTTCTCACCATGTACGGTAGCATGCATGCACGTCTTGTTTGCTTGCTTATCATCATGTACAGTAGCATGCATATACATGCATTCATACAGTCCGCATGCACAATACAAGCATCTGAGTAATTTCGGCGCGGCGGCTGCAAACGGCGTGATGGCCTCCGTGGAATGATGACCTTCGGATGGCTTGGTCGGCAGCTTCCCGGCAGCATAATGACGCCGGTAGCAAATCCGATGAGGAGCACGTGAGGAACTAGGCAGCGGCGGTGAGGATGATTTAATAGACGTCGGCGGCGACCCGTAGAGGTTACAACGATCATGGGGGACGGAGGGCGTCGCCGATTAGTAGAGTCTCGCTGGGACATCCCTGCCCAGCAAGGCCGCATCATGACAGGTGCCGGCAACAGGGGTCCGACGATACCTCTGGCGGCTTGTGGATGATATGTTAACGACCTCCGGACATCGGCAACCAGCACTTTGGAGACCTGGCAATGGCCTTCTCCGGCGGGCAGCGGATAATGACGGGGACGAGCGTTAGCTGGCAACGCCTCGCCGTCTATGGATTTGGGTGGCTCAGCGGTGTCGACGGCAACTCCAGCGAGAAGTTTCGGGACGCAACCGGAGCTGATGACGCCTTGCGGGCACAGAGTAGCGGCGCTCCGACGGCGTTCTCTTCAAGCAGCAAGACAATTTGTGTAGAAGATAGCAGCGTTGATGAGGGCGAGCGAAAGTCGATGGCGTTGCGGAGAAGAGGTCGCGACCGGTAAGGCGACGATGTACAAGCATCTCGGCGACATCACCACGCCATGCAGGAACATCGTCTCAACCTTGACGGAGACCAACGGACGATGTCGACAGATCGGTTGGCCCGGAAACTCCATGGCGATGGTGGTGTATCCGACGTCTCACCCGCTGAGGAACATTGTCCCGGCATGCATGCACTGAAATGAAACAGAGGAATGACAAGAAAATATAGGCTAGTTACCCATGGCAGTGAATTGGGTTGTCATTGTCTTGCTTCTCCCAGCGATCGTCTCCTCCCTAGCGCGCCTCCTCGCTGGAAGCCGAGGTGCTGCGTCCAACGTCACCGACCGCCGAGCGCACGCGTTCACGCCGGACGCCGAGATACTCCGGCCAAATGGCGTGTACCTCTCTTTCTGTGTCTTTCATGTGTGTGTGTGTTGGGCTCTACTGGCTACTGCCAAGGCTGGGCATGGTGCACGGCCTGACGGCAGCGGCTGCGGCGGCGTGAAGGTGCAGGCCTTCGGCTCCTGCCTGTATCCTCTCTGTGCTGCCCCCGGTGCCTGTCTATTTCTCTCTTCTGTCTCCTTCTGCTATGTGTGTATTCATCTCATGGCGTAGGCTCCCTCTCCAAATGAGGCATAAGCAGTCCTTTTATAGTAGATGAATGACAGTACTACTGATATATTGCCATGTGACCGGACGTCGGTTTGCCGGATTGCAGAGATAAAGGTTGCCATTTTGGCTGCTTAATTACCATGCATGCTCAACCAGGAAGCTTCCTGTTGCATTCCAATAGGAAACAACGTGATAATTTTCCATCTACTAATGATTGTGTGGTGGCATACTTCCATTCACCAGAAGATGCATTGAAACTATTCCATCAAGAGCAGATAAACTAACTTGTATTTATATTTGGTTGTCGACATTAATTTTATATTGATTAGCATGCTGGCTGACTAGTGGGCCTAGGTAGATGCATGGTATTCTTTCTAATTTCATGGCAATATTGATGTTTGCCCGCGGCCGGTAATCCAGTGTAATCAAGCACTAATTCCCCTTTTTAAAATAATCATAGAATGCACACGTCAAATTAATCACCGGCAAATTAATGCACAGGAGCCCAGTATTTTTTGTGTACCTTGGAGATTAGTGCTTTAACTACAGTTTCTATGCACAAATCATTTTCATAATTTATTTCAAAGAAGTCCACAAAATATCATCTAACACGTGGAAACGAGCATGGCCACGACTTCCTGAGGTTGGTCATCTTTGTTTTCATCTCCTTTACTCTTTCGTCTGGATTGACTTGATTTGCTGTGTTTTCGGAAGAGAAGAGCAGCTTGACTTAGTCGTTTCCATGCTGAGCAGATCTCGAGAGTGCGCTTGCTGACCAAGATCGTCGCATCCAATATTGGAAGACGAAATTTGAGGTAGCGAAACTCGAGAGGACTATGTTGGAAGTGAAGGAGCAGGCCGTGGAAACACTCCGAGGTCACGAGGTGTGGTTCAACTCGTACCTGAAGAGTTGCTGCACGTCCATGACAAGAGTCTGTAGAGAGCTCCGAGTACCTCGTGGGGATCCCGAGGAGTCGGCAGCCGGATACATCTCGTGGCTGAATGGGGCCTGCACCCAGCTCGAAGGCATCGGCAAGCGTATCAACGAAGCCCTGAAGTAGGAGTGCCGTCGATCGAGCCGATATGCCGGAGGGCACGTGTTGGCTTGCATACGAGATCATCGTCCGCAGCTGCACCTCGAGTTCCTCCACGAAGGGTTTTCTCGTTCTCGGAGAACTCCCACAAAGATTGATCACCTGGCGAAGTCGATGGCGCCGCTGGTGGAGAAGGTCTTCCAATCTATGGACTGGCGTTGGCCTTCTTGGTAGTCTCCGTACCTTGTGACAAATATCTTAGGGAAAAGTGTGATATAATTTTGGATTTTTACGGAATTGTAAGAAGTACTTGTGAAATAGAAAAGAAATCTATCTTAACTAAGCTTTCTTACTCTGGATGTAGTGTGTAAGAGTGTCTTCTTACTTCGTGACTTCGATCAGTCGTTTGAGTCATACACTCTCCCTAGCCCCCAGTCTTGTCATCGGAGAATTCTTCTCGGAAGATAAGGCTCTTGGACCTTTGACCTGCCTCGGTTGAACAAGCACTGATCCTAGCCCCCCAGCCGTGAAGTTGGAAAATTGATTTCCGATTACACGGCTTGGTTAATACGCACGGCGAGAACTCTTACACGACCAGATTTTATATGGTCTTTCGTCTCTACAGGATCCGACAAGGCCTTATCGGCTCTGGGCGTCCCCAGCCGAAGATCCCTTAGGTTCCTCGGAGGCCTTGTCAAGACGGCGTAAAGGGACATGAGGATAGGTTTCAACGCTAGGTGTCATCTGGGTAAGGGATCATCGGGAAGGAACACTTTGATTGTAATCTGTACCTGAAAATAGGCTTTATTGAAGCTGTAAGATGTCTTACAAGTATGGATACTTTTGACTTATACATAAAATTTACGTAATTGATCAATGTTCCAGGAATTTGCCAACTCGCGACCATCGCCGTCTGCAATTTTGAATGCGCCTGGCCATAAGACTTGTGTGATCGTGTACGGTCCTTTCCATTTGGGTGAGAGCTTGTTTCGCCCCGCTTGGCTTTGAACCCGTCGGAGGATGTAGTCGCCGATCGAAAGCGTGCGTGCTCGGATGCGCTTCTCGTGGTAACGGCGAAGGGCCTGTTGGTAGTTGACTGCTCGGACGGCAACTCGTTCGCGATATTCCTCGAGTAGATTCACATCGTCGTTTCGCTGCTCCTCCTGACCTCATCGGAATACTTCTGTACTCGTGTACTTTGATGTCGTACTCGGTGGGGAGCATGGCCTCTGAGCCGTACACGAGGAAGAAGGGTGTTTCCTTGTTAGACGTTGTCGGTGTGGTATGCATGGCCCATAGTACTGATGGGAGTTCTTCGACCCACTTCTTGTCATGTGACATGAGCCTGTCGTAGACGCGGGTGTTGATTCCTTGTAGTACTATGCCGTTTGCCCTCTCGACCTGTCCGTTGCTCTGAGGGTGAGAAACCGAGGCGAAGCAGATCTTGACTCCCAGCGCGATACAGTAATCCTGGAAGTCGGCGCTGATGAACTGGGAGCCGTTGTCGGTTATGATGCGGTGCGGCAGTCCATATCTGCAAAATATCCCTTTGATGAATTTGATGGCGTTGTCGGCCTTGATTTCCCTCGTGGGTGTCGCTTCAATCCACTTAGTGAATTTGTCGATCGCCACGAATAGGAATCTGTAGCCGCCCTGTCCTCATGGGAATGGTCCAAGTATGTCGAGCCCCCAGCACGAGAATGGCCAAGTAAGAGGGATAGTCTGGAGTGCTTGCGCTGGTAGCTTTGTGTGTTTACTATGAGATTGACAGGCTTCACACTGCTGAACCATGTCGCAAGCGTCTTTGAGGGCGGTTGGCCAGAAAAACCCTTGTCGAAAAGCTTTTCCGACCAATGTGTGACCGGATGCGTGTGACCCGCAGATCCCTTCATGTATGTCGAGGAGGAGATGTCTGCCATCGTCGGACGAGACGCATTTGAGAAGTACCCCGTTTGGCGCTTTCTTGTATAGATCGTTGCCGATCATACAGTAGATTTTTGCTTTACGGGTTATTTTCTCAGCTTCTGCGTCATCCTCGGGCAACTCTTCGCTGCATATGAATTTAATCAGTGGGGTGCGCCAGTCGTCTGTGGTCTCGATATCGGCAACGGCGCGCTCTGCCTCTGTAGCCCCCGAGCTGATGTCGGGGGCGACTGGGCTATCTTCGCCGCTTGCCTCTTTCACTGATGGTTTTGTCAGGATGTCCAGAAAAGTGCCGGGTTCGAGTGGTTCTCGTCTGGATGCACGCCGTGCTAGATCATCCGGCTCGATGTTGTCCTTGCGGTATACGTGTCGGATCTCGATCCCATCGAACCTTTTTTCCAGCTTCCTGACTTCTGCGAGATACTTGGATAACTCGGGGTTAGAGCACTTGTAATCTTTGTGCACCTAGTTCGCGACTAGTTCGGAATCCCCTTTCACGACCAGTCGCTTGACTCCGAGTACGGCTGCAGCTCTTATCCTGGCGAGTAGTCCTTCGTACTCGGCTGTGTTATTGGTTTCCCTGAAGTTGAGGTGAATTGCATGCTTGAATTGATCTCCTGAAGGTGATGTCAAGATGAATCCTGCCCCTGCCCCTTGGCTGTTGAGTGCGCCATCGAACGCCATTGTCCACGTTTCGTTGTCGATTTGGTTGTCTGACCTGTTATCAGGCATAGTCCAATCGGCTACGAAGTCGGCGAGTACCTGGGACTTGATGGCTGTTCGTGGCACAAAGTGGACATCAAACTGGCTTAGCTCGACTACCCATTTTGCAATGTGGCCGACAACGTCTTTGTTTCTCACGACTTCACCGAGAGGGAAGGATGATAGTAACTATAAAATCATTTTATTTAGGTCATAGCCTATCTTCGGCTAGTTTTGTATTTGTTTTTTTTTGTTTTTGTCCGATTTTTATATTTTTGCTACGTATTAATTAGGTTATGCTTATTAAAAACTGGTTTTGTCATATTTTTATTTTTATTTTTTGTCAGTTTTTTAGTTCTTTTTAAAATAGGTGTTTTGCCATATTTGTGTTTGTCTTTTTTGTCAGTTTTTTAAGTTTTGCAAAAAAAATGTTTTGTGTATCCGATTTGTAGTTTTGTCTCTTTTTTTTTTGTTTTTGTCAGCTTTTATAATTTCGCTACATATCAATAAAGTATTTGCAACTTTGTATTTTGTTATAGTTTCATTTTGTTTTTTTCGATTTTTATAATTTTAGTACACATTAATTTATTTAGGCCATAGCCTTCACCACTGAAAATCTCGTTCTTAATTCTGCTATTTGCTTGCTAGAAATTTATCAGGACGTGACACCCCGCCTCCACCGATATTTTAAGATGCAGAAGCAGTGAACTCCCTCTTGTACTTTTAACCCCTTCATTTTGCAGATTGCGTAGTGTCTTGTGAGCTTAACTTCAGCAGTAAAGTATTTCTTGCTTGTCAATATTCTCAGCTCTTAGGATACGTTACTTTTCACCTTTGAGGTGCAGTTCATCCAACGTTCTGCCCTGACTCAAGTTTCTTCAGAAAAGCCCGTCTTTTCCACTAAATCTTACTTTGTGTTCAGATATGATTTCAACCTGCAAATCTCATTATGTGCCAAATGCAAACTCTCTGTAATTGTTCTGGGGTTAGCCTTTTTAACCTGTTCATCTTTCTTTGTTTTCTGTTTTGGAATAAGTTCACTTTGGGTCCATCTATTTGTCGCCCAGTCCGATTTTCATCCCTCGGTAGCAAAACCGAGTACGTTGGGTCCCCCAACTTACGAAAGTGCAAACGAGGTCTCTCGGTAGTATTATCCTCGGTTTTGGCTGGTGTGGCACCTACGTGGCCCCTTTGACTATGTCTTCATCCCACATGTCATAGACGTGACTGTCAAGGTTACGAATAAGGTATATCCTCTATCCTACGACTTATGGAATATACTGATAAAGTATACCATCACGTATACGGTTAGTTCCCGTATACGCCGTCGGGAATTCGCCTCAAATTATGGAAAATATCTCTACGAGTTAAGCAATTGCAGAAGTCCTACTCGAAAGGGTAAAATATCTAGTATATCGTGTCGGTTTACATATCTCCAAGTCTTACTTGAGGATCTAGGTATCCCACGGTATAAAAGGGACCCCTAGGGAGAGGAATCACATGGCATCTCATCACCAACACACCCACCAAAGTTTACGAAGCCGGAGTCCACGTAGCCAACTCGCCGGGAGATCTTTTCGAATCCCTCGACTATGATCTAGTCGGTATCGCCTGTTTCGGTTACTCTCTTTGTAATCTGTTCTCATCATCATCAATCCCATATAAACTGGACTAGGGCTATTACCTGATAAGGGGCCTGAACCAGTATAATTCTTTTCTTTTGTCTGCTTTGATGTCGTATTATGTAAATCACTGTTCCAACGTACCCCAATACCCTATTCTTCCGGTCCGCGAGTATCACTCATCGATAGTGACGCTTACTTGAAAGCTAAAGACAGCAAAAACCTTCGAGGGATGATGGTCTCCGTGTTTCCCGGAGGGAGATGCTAGCCATGGCGATCTGGCCGTGCTCTAGTTCCTCTGGCATCCGCTATGGCAAAGGAAGATCTGGTAACTCCTCCTCCGAATGGTTGGAATTTTGAGTTTGGGAAGTCCTTTTGCCTCTCAGATCTCGGGGCTCTTTGGTTGTCCTGTTCACTTTTCTCCATATTTTGGCTCTCGGCCTTTCCTTCTGGTGGTGGATTTTGTCAGATTCAACTTCCGATTGACGACTAAATCAGTGGCTGTGGCTCTTCAAGCCTGTTTGGGTGGTACTCCTTTTGGCTTCAATGTTCATTTCCTTAGAAACAACTGTTTCTCCTTCCATGTTTGCAACAAGGAGGTTGGTTTATTTATCAATTCCAGTCGGGACTTCATTTGTAAGGATTTTCATGTCCGTTTTTTCTTGTGGAGCAATGGGGGTCCTAATTGGACGAGGGAATTCGCCTTATGGCAAAAAGAGGAAAATGATAGCTGGACAATCGTCTCAAGAAAGAAATCGGTCTCTTCTGGTTCTCAAAATGTCTAGAAAAGTTTTGAATGCTCCAAAGCAACCTCGACAACACAAGATTCAGATTGACAAGCCTTCGGTTTTCAAGAGACTCTTGCTTCCAAATTGTGTTCCTTTTCCTGGTCCCCATGACTCATCTTCGGCAGCTGATGGTTCTTCATCTCAGCTGAATAATCCAAGGCAATCTCATTTGAAACACAAACAACAGATTGACAAGCCTTCGGTTTTCAAGAGACTCGTTCTTCCAAATGGTGTTCCTTTTCCTGGTCCTTAGGTCTCATCATCGGCAGGTACTCCAGCTTCTTCTGAGCTGATTGTTCATGGTTCTTCGTCTTCCGGAATTTTGGGTGATCCTACTATCTCGCCAACAATTGCTCCTGTGTTTAAATCTATTAATGACCATTCAAGCCCGCGGACTGATATTATTTCAAATCATATTTCGAATGGTAAGTTGGATTAGTCTTCTGGTATGATCTGTTCGCGTTGTTTGGCCCGTGGCCACGGCCCATATACTTGCCGAAGCACAGTTCGTTGCAGGGAATGCTATAATTATGGCCATGTGGCCCGTTTCTGTCTAGCCCGCAAAAAGAATCGAGGCTGGAAAGCAAAGCCCATTTGCCCCACGAGCAGGATCCCTAAAATTTTGGAGGGTGCCCCTCCTCCGTCTCCGGTAATCTCGTCTCATCTTCCTCCAGTTTCCTCTCTTACTACACAGTACTCGTCCTCCCCGAGCTGCAAAACCCCATTAGCTTCCCTCCCACCTGCATCAATGGCGCACCTGCACGATGCGGACTTCAGGCCGGAGATGTTCCTACCGGAGGGGACAGCCATTGAGGTCCCCTGGGAAGGAAGGACCCCCCGGGCGGACATCACCATCCAAGGAGCAATCCCCAACTCTCATCAAGAGTATGCGGCTGTTGTTGTTGATCCTGAACCCCCAGCTCATCTGATTGGACGACTGATCCGGGAAGTTGCGAATATCATCGACCAGCAGCATCACTTTCACGCGGTCAGAATCCAGAGGTATCCCCTTGCTCTATGTTTTGTTCAACTCCCATCTGTACTTGAAAGGGATATCCTTGTGGCAAGTGGCCCAGTTCTGCTAGGAAATTGGTTCCATGCCTCTTTTGTTAAACATGATCAATTGTCAAACTGGAGAAACTCCCCATACACGAGAGAGGGTTGGCTTATGATTTTAGGAGTCCCTCTTAACATGAAATCCAGGAATATTATCGAGAGTATCACCAATTTGTGTGGGGAGTTTGTGGACTGGTATTATAGGGATAGGGTGCTGGGCAGAGTTCTGGTTAAGGCAAGGTACAAGTCAGCGAATGAAGTACCTAGTCGTATTGTTATGGGTGATTGCATGTCCTATGGGGGAAATGGTCAAACCTGGACTTTTCATGTTTATGTGCTTAATGGGTAACCAACTGACATTCTGCCTGGTGACGAAGATTTGATGCCCATTTGGCAAATGTTACCCCCTCCAAACCTCCAACACCAGAACAATTAGAATCAACATCACAATGAGGAGGATCTCAATGCAAATCCTAATCAGAATGAAGGCCATGGAGATAATGAGGTGATACTGAATCCTGTCAATGGTGATCAGCCACATGATTCTGATTCTGCTTCAGTCATTTCAGTTCAAGACTTTACTTTTGCCAACACTGTCAGCTCAGCTAATATGGCTGAATTTCAGAACATTGGCTGGCAGATAATACCTTATGGTCTTCCTATCCCTGCTTTGCCAATCAGAAGGTTGCCTGATCTGTTTTGCCGGGCAATTGCGAATGGTGTGGTCAAACCCCTTCTGTTTGCTGTACAGCCTCCTTTGTTCAAACAGGTTATAATGCCGATTAGTTGGTCTTTGGTAACCACTTCTTGGACTGTCACTATTAGCATCCCCCTGGTGCAATTTGCAGTCAACAGCCCCAGCCCAATCAAGCGTTGTAGAGCTGCTCCTGTTGAATCAAAGGTGGCAAGGGCTCTGCCATTTTCTCTGTCAGGAGAAGAAACTTCAGAAAAGGGGAACCAGCCTAGAGCAAAGAAGGCAAAAAACAAGGAGCCAATCTCAACTGAAAATCTGAGAAGAAGCCCACGTTTCATTGGGCAGGAAAAAGTAGACATGGCTTTTGATACTCCCAGGAAGAAGTCCAGAGTTCGGTCCACTGCCACTTCTCTGTCCCTGGGCACTGTTGCAAAAGGTTCAAAAGGCCTCCCTCCGCCCATCCCAGTTCAACAACTGCAGATGATTGGGACTAAAAAAATGTGGCATGCTTCCTGAGGAAGTTGCTACTGACAAACTCCTCAAGCCAAAGAAATGAATTCCCTAAATATGGCCTTTCAGGTTCTGCGCAGCTGTTTTTTGCAGTATTGTAATAAGGCTATATGCTTAACCAGATTTATGTGTCTTGCTGCTGAACTATGTGGGTATTTCTTCGACTTCTTCTTTGCTTTGGTCCTTTTCTATTTTATCTCAGCGGTTTGGCTTTGATTCTTATCTTCTTGGGTGGATTTTTGTGGATGTTCAAGGATGGGTGAGAAGGCAGTTGAGCTGCTTTCTTCAGATCATTTCCTCTCTAAAAAAATGAATAGTAACAAAAACAGGTCTTGTCAGGTCTTGTGTTGGAACATTAGAGGAATAAACTCTTCTAAAAAATGGCTAGCTCTGAGAGACAAAATAGCTGAAACTTCTTATGCCATAATCTGTCTTCAAGAAATAAAAAGAGAAATATTTGATCACTCCTACCTTAGAAATTTCTGACCAAGGAGATTTGACAAATTTGTTTATCAGCCCTCAATTGGAGCCTCGGGAGGACTCATTGTAATTTGGAACAGTTTTATTGTTTCAGGAAACCTGATCTCTTGTCTACCTTATGTCATCACTATTGAATTTACCTCCACCTCTACCTTAAGCGAAACATGGTTTCTATCGAATATTTATGGCCCTTGTGCTGGTGATTTGAGAGATGAATTCGTAACTTGGATGAATGACCTTGTAATTGATCCTGACCAATGCTGGATTTTCATGGGAGATTTTAATTTCATATGATCAACTGAAAACAGAAATATCCCTCGAGGTGACATTCATCAGTGTCATCAGCCTAGAAAAGAAATAATCATTGTCAAAATTGATTTTGAGAAAGCTTTTAATATGGTGGAGCATGAAGCTATTCTGGAAACTCTCAAAGCTAAAGGTTTCAATGCTACTTGGCTAGGATGGATAAAGAATGTGTTGTCATCTGCATCCTCTTCGGTTTTGCTCAATGGGGTTCCTAGGAAAAGCTTCAATTGCATGAGGGGTGTGAGACAAGGGGATCCTATATCCCCTCTTCATTTTGTTCTAACCGCTGGTCTTTTGCAATCTATTATAAATAAAGCACACTCAAGAGGTTTAATAACATCCCCTATCCCAAATGGTAGTGATCAGTTCCCAATCATCCAATATGCAGATGACACACTTATAATCATGAAAGCGGACCAAAAAGAGGTTTTCTATCTCAAAGCTCTTCTCAACATTTATGCATCGTGCACAGGACTTAAAATAAACTTTCACAAGTCATGTATGATACCCATCAACACAGATAGCAACAAAATGGAAATCTTGGCTGGTACCATTGGATGTTCAGTTGGCAGTTTACCCTTCACATATTTGGGCCTCCCCCTTGGAACTACAAAGCCAAATGTCAATGACTTTGCACCTTTAATTGATAGAGTCGAAAGGAGGCTGCCTTCCACAACAATCTTTTTGAATTATGGGCAAAGACTAACGATGGTGATTCAGTTCTCTCCTCCCTTCCGACATACTACATGTGCACGCTAAAATTACCAAAAAAGGTCATCTTACATATAGACCGAGCAAGAAGACATTGTCTGTGGAGGAAAAATAGTGATTTGGAAACCAAAACCCATTCACTAGCCGCTTGGGATATAGTCTGTAAACCAAAGAACAAAGGAGGCCTGGGAATCATAAATCTAGAAATTCAAAACATGGCATTACTTCTCAAGCACTTGGATAAATTTTTCAACAAAAAATATATACCTTGGGTTCACCTCATTTGGAATAAATATTACAATAATTCAGACAAACCCCCTCATGCTCACAAAGAAAAAGGGTCGTTCTGGTGGAAAGATATTTTCAGATTAATTCCACTGTTCAGAGCCATCTCCACAACACAAATTGGAAATGGAGATTCCCTCTGTTCTTATGGAAAAGAAGAGGACTCCTCAGTTAAAAAGTTCCTGTCAGCAACTGATCTACATCAAAATTTCCATCTCCCACTCTCCATGCAAGCAATGCAACAGTGTGAAATTCTGTTTGACAGACTGCAAAATCTTCACCTCGAGAATGAGCCCGACAAATGGTCATACATATGGAATTCCAATGTATTCATCTCAAAAAAAGTATACTCTATGTTCTTTGGGCATCTTCAAGTGGCTAGACCACTAGTAGTTCTCTGGAAGAGCAAGTGCACACTGAGACTTAAAGTTTTTCTCTGGCTCATGTTCATGAACAGACTCAACACTAAAGAATTATTACAGAAAAAGAATTTCAACAACCAAGATGGGACAAACTGTAAGATGTGTAACTCCATGATTACAGAGAGCATGACTCACCTGTTCTTCTCCTGCTCATTTGCACAAAACTGTTGGCAGCACATTGGTATCCAATGGAACCTTTCTCTAGAATTCATGAATATGCTTACAACAGCACAAATTTCCTTCCAGCACACCTTCTTCTTTGAAGCTTTGGCAATAGGATGTTGGCACATCTGGTGTAGGAGGAATGACCTCATCTTCAACAATGTGGCTCACCAGATTGACAAGTGGAAATCTGATTTTCAGAAGGATTTTGCCTTGCATATGCATAGAGCAAAGGATGTAGATAAACCAGTTTGGCAATCATGGCTAGAACTTCTTAATTAAGTGATCTGTGTGTGTGCGTTTCCCCCTGTAATTATTGTAACTATCTTCCTTTATATATATATATATATACACACACACACACACACACACACACACACACACACTAGCAAAATGCCCGTGCGTTGCACCGGATAATGATGGGTGGCTGAAGTTGATCTCAATTATTTATTGAAACACCCAAGCATAATCATAGGCATCGGCGATGTGTATAATGACCAAAAAGTCATTTTTGTTATTGGACAATTAATCTGCTTTATATTTTGCGGGATGTAGATGATGCTTGTGACACGAGGCCTGACAGTTATAGAATATGGGAGGAACAAATGGGCGAACAACGTGATTGCTTTTGAGCAGGAGACGACGGATGGAAATTTGTGTGATGAACGGAAAAATTGTTATTTTCTTAAAGTAGATAAACCTAAAAAAGTAGAATTGAGCAGACAACACATCCGGATCATGACACAGAATTGTATTATCTTGTACTCTATGCAATGTAATTGTGAAAATATACTCATGTGTTGCTACCAGATAAAAATGCCTAAAGTTAAATTGATCGACACATCTAAATCTTGGCATATCAAAATTATATTTTTCTTGTACTCTAGTATGGTTGTCCTCATTGGGAGGCCAAATTTGATTAGAGCTATAATGATTTATTAGCGATCAAAATATATTTTACAGATAAAACATTTATATACGTGTTCTTATTGAATTAAAAACCAATGCTGAAAACCAAACTACATAAAGAAAACTTTAAACTTATATCTTAAAAATTAAATTAAAATTCAAAATTATATTGGAGAAAATATTTTTTTTCCATTTATCAATTGCATTTGAGGTCAAATACCTAGATATAGACAGTGAAAATAAGTTGAAGTAGAGCAGATAGGGAAGGAAAAAAGATCTGATATCCGATGTTGACAGGAACTTAAAATTTAAAATTTAGGCTGAGTTTAGTTCCAAAATTTTTCTTCAAACTTTTAACTTCACATCAAAACTTTCCTACACACGTAAACTTCCAACTTTTCTGTCACATCGTTCTAATTTCAACCAAATTTTTAATTCTGATGTGAACTAAACAACCCTTAGTACTGGATCCAAACATCACATTACTCCTGTTTAGTGAGCATAATTTTGTAAAGGGGATGGATCCATATATACTCGTATGGGTTGCAGCTGGCAGCCAGTTAGTCGGCTTGTTTGATCAAACGGAGGCGACGCAGAGAGAGAGGTTGGGAAGCACAACAAGCAACTGGTCCACCGATCCATACTCAGCCTTATCTCTTCATCGGTTCATCTGGTGCCTGTTGTCTCTTTCTTCTGTCTCTCTCACACAGTCTCTCTCCTCTCGTTTTTTCTTCTTCTCTCCTCAGCAGCAGGCGCCCTCCATCTCCGTCCCTCCCCCCACGTCGGCGTTGCTCCCCGTACCCCCCAGTCGGCAGCGCCCTCACCCGAGCTGACGGTGCCGTTCCCTCGAGCCGGCGACTCAGCCGTGGCGCCTCCTCTCTCCCTATCCCTCTACGTGCGACCCCGCGCCAAGGCAGCGGTCCGCGACGAGCCGGGGAGCTGTGGCCGAGAGTGGCGACGGGCGGCGACGCCTCTCCGCCCCTCGCCTCCTCTCCCTTGCCATGGGGCTGCGGGAGGGTTCGACCGTGGCGGGCGGTGGCAGGCGACGGCGCCCTCCCGGCGGGAGGGGAGGCGGCGAACAGGGGCGGTGCCCTTCCCTCCGCCGGATCCAGCGGGAGGGGAGGCGGTGGCAGCCCGCCGGCGTCCCAGCGGCGGTGGCGCCCTCCCCTCCGTCGGATCCAGCGGAAGGCGAGCCGGCGGCGGCCCGACGTCCCTGCGACGGCGGCACCCTCCCCTTCGATCTAGCTGTATGGGAATTTTTGGATAAAATTTGTGTGTATATGCTTCGGTTTTTCTTATCTCTGATTCTATTTGTCTGATTCCGAGTGAGATTTAGGGAGGGAGGGGGACGGGGACGGGCGATTGAATCGGACTTTCTTTCTGTTGCTCGCGATTGGGATTCGAGGGCGGGGGCTACTGGTGCGCACCGCCAACGGACGAAGGCTGTCCTGTGACGATTGTGATGATGTGGGATTTGAAGAGGAGGTGTGCTGGGATTCTATTTTGTGTGATATGGAATTCCAACTGGGATTTTAGTGTTGCTCGCGTCGTCGTCATCCTTATCATGGCCGCCACTACGGCCAACGACCTTATCACCATTGACACGGCGCGCATTACCGCCGCGCGCCCTCTCCTTGCCACCGCGCTGATGCCGACGCGTCTCCCGCAGCTCCTCACCGCTCTCTACCTGTGTCTCTTTCAACCACGCCGGCGGGAGTGGAGCAGCGTGCAGGCAGCGGCAAGCGGTGGGAGAGGAGCGGGAGAGGTGTGCGGCGGCTGGTGGGCGACAGGAGAGGAGCAGTACGCAACGCATCTCCATCCTAGCACCGTCCTCTGCGACAGGTGTGCTCCTCATCTCTAGCGTCGCCTCCTCCATGAAGGAGTCCCTCCTCCCCCTCTCCCGTTGACCGGTACAACCCTACCACCACCGGATGTCAGAGCAGCTAAGGTTCGGTGAGAGAAGAGGGGAAGGAGTTGGAGGGCCCGGCGGGCACTCCCAACGCCGAGGTGGAGGAGGCGACGAGCTCTTCCACCGAGTCATTCGCCGCCTCCGGGAAGAATCCGACCGGGAGAGGGGAGGGGGGAGGGGGGCAACCGCCAAGGCCGCCGCCGACATCTCCCCGCTCGCGGCAACCCTCAGCGAGAGTAGCTCCTTGTCGAGGCCGCCGTCAAGAATGTCCACAGCCGGCGAGGAGAAGGAGGATAGTAGCTCCCAACCCTTGGTGCCCTTCTTGCTGCCAGCCTGCTCTGGCCGCCGCTCGTCCCGCTACACCGGCCGACCAGCCGCCGCTTGTCCCACTCCGCCGGCTGGAGAGAGAGTGGGTATATGTTTTAAATGGCATGGTCTATTAATAAATTAATTAAATTATTAAAAGCAAGAGTAGTGTAGATGATATGTGGGGTCATATGGGCCTCACTATTTTTTATTATTTTGTATGTGAAACTGACATGTGGGTCCTATGGCTTTATTTTGTATGTGAAGACCTAGTCAAAGATGCCACGTAGGTGCCATGCCAGCCAAAACCTGGCACAATACTGCTGAGGGAACTTGTTTATATTGTTTTGTAAGTTAGGGGATGCGTTTTATCCGGTTTTACTGTTACATGGATGAATTTCGGACTGGGTGACAAATCGATGGACGTGAAAGTGAACTTATACGTTTTGTTTTCTATTTTTGACAACAAACGGGCTTGAAGCCCAGATCCAATAAACTTGTTCGGATAGAGCGTGTTGTTTTGCTGGGCTTTTCTGAAGATGACAAAACATGCTTGAAAATTCGGCTCGTGGGAGGAGTCAACGGAGCAGTGGGAGGAGGCAACAGAGCAGTGGGATGACGACACGTGCGCGCATCGTATGGCTATAAATTCGGCTGTAACTACAAATTTTTTCAGCCGTGTATCACATAGACACTCCCAAAAAACAAATCCTAAATTAGAATCACATCACTTTATGATAGGGAAAAGAATAACATGAAATTATAACCCAGTTTGGTCCAAAACTGATACCATATCATGAAAAATATCTAGTTAAAATTTTCGTTGGTTCTTTTTAGTTGGGAACATATTTTCTAGTTGATCTTATTGGGTTGTTATGACTTAATTTCTCATGCTGGTCTTCTCCCTGTGTACTTTGTGGTCGTGATAAGCTGGAGTTCTGTTTCTAATATTTTTCTTTGGAGTTTGGTTCGGTAGCACAGAGCCACAAAATACATGATTCTGTTGATTGCTTTTGTTGCGAACAGTATTGGCTTCTACTCATCATCTTACACTCCATTTTGGAATCGGGATCATGTATGCAGTGATGTGAACAGTATCCTTTCACCCAAAGCTAACATGTGGTTAAGCCACATCACCTTTTAATTCTCAGCCGTTCGATCTAATTTAGACGCTCGCACACGCGTGAAGCCCAGCCCACATCTCTTTGTAGGGTTTCTCAGCTTCCCCTGCCGGCCTGCCCTGCCGTGCTGCTTCCCCCCATCCCTTGCACGCGACAGCCGAGGGCCCACTAGCGCCCGCGCCCACGCTCGCTTCTCCTTCGCCTGCGCGCTCGCTTCTCCTCCCCACGTTGCACAGCCTCCCCCATCCCCCATGCGCCAGCCACGCCGCGGCGCCGCGCGCCTGTAGCGTCGGCTGCAGGTATTGCGAGATGGCAGGGAGCCGTGCACTACGTGCGACCTCCAGGCTCCAGCATCCAGGGACTTAAGGAGGCAGACCTCCATCAAATTCTCCACCAACCCTCACTAACGGCAAGCCTCAAATTGACTAATTGACTGCCACTGAGCCATCGGCTAGAGCAATTAGGTATACTTAATTCCATTTATTCTCCAGATGCGTTTCATCATTCTTGCACCCATTCCATTCCTCTTCTTCATGCTAAATATTGATGCTTTCTCTTTCAGCACGAGCCCCTCACGATGATCTGCGAGCATGCAGGCTTTCAATCCCGGCGCGACGCTCACCACGATATGTTATCAGTACTCATGTGGATTATTAGTGCTGACAATTTTCATCAAGCTTCCGTCCAATTCATCTGGTGGCTCATATGGATTATCAAGGCATTGATTTGATCTTTTGATTCAGAAAACATTGGTCGATCTTGGCTGGGAATGGGATCTATATGGGGCATATATGCAGGGTTCACAGCTAATTTGTTCTTCCACAACATGATTTCATTTGCAGCTCCTGACATCAGCCGATTGGTGTCTTCCTGGTGTTTATCTTTCCTACTCCCATCAGTCTTTGGATGAGGTACATTTTCTCTCCCCTCATTCTCCTATGTTGAGTTCGTTGGCTCGATCCCAAATTTATCAGCTTTTGGTAAAGCTGATGTCTATACTGTACTCGTTTTCTTCTCCCTTACATCAAATAGCGAAGTTTTAGGTATTTTTTAGTCTGCCCCATTGGTCATATAACCTGATGATATCACACTGTTTTTCCTTTATAATGCCACGTACATGATCTTACCCTAATTGATGAGGTAAATTTTGATCACAAATTTCTGCCTTCATATATATTCAGTTATGTTACGAACATATGACTCCTATAAAGAGAATTCAGTTTTCTTCTCCCATGCGAGTGATATGGAGATTTTGAGGGTGCACTTTTCTTTTACTTATTTCTTACCGCATTATAATTTCTTTCATCATTAGGATAATGTAACAGTATCATCTTTTTTTTCAAAATAACACTGCAATTGAAAGATCCTTACCAGTTAGCAGCATAGAGAAATAAATACTATATGGTTCTTATCCATTTTCAGATACCTTATGTTAGTTATTAATTAACTTTCACGATCTCATAAGTTGATTTTCTTTACCGGGAATATTTAACATCCTTTTAGCCAATGATTATGAGTAAACGTGATGATTTATATATGCCAGGCAATTAATGAGACATGATAATTCAAGTGCTCTTATAGAATTTCACTTCCTTTTGTCAACAACTGTGCTAATTCTTTTGGGTTAAATGCAATATGTTAGCTACAATCGGTACTTTGCCTGGCCCCTGGTAGCTTGCATTTGCAAGTTTCTGTTCAGACTTTTCTGGTGCAGTTGGTTTTTGTCAAAGTAATTAACTTCATCTGCATGCTTGCTAAGGCCTGCAGGCATGCTTCGTTAAGAAAGCTCATATCTTGAATTGCAACATACTGAAACCTTTGCTGGAGCCATAATTCTTCAAAGTTATCTTATATGTCCCGCAGCAACACGTGGGGTATCAACTAGGTAGTTAGTATCATGTGAGTAATCGCTAGAAATCATGGATACGGGGTGATTAGTGGAATCACAAACAGGGATTATGTACCAAAACGGAGAAAACAAATAAAATCGATCAGGACTGAGAGCGACGGACAAATAGGCATGATTACGGAACGATCTTCAATTCTCTACTATATTATATATATACTAAGAAAAAATGTCCGTGCGTTGCAATGGGTGAAGACTATTTTAGTTTTATTATTATTGTTATACGGTTTAGGTAGGATGAAAATCATTGCGGGAATTGGTATGGATATTTTTATTTTAGAAAATCATGATTATAATTAGGAGTCTGACAAAGTTAGCATGGGGTTTTTTAAATGATTTCTTATAAAACTCATTTTATATTTTTAAAAGCGTCCCAAGATAGCCTGCTAGTTTTTTTTTAAGAGATCTCTTATAACACGTCTTTTGTATTTCCAAAAACGAACAGCCTTAAAACCGACTCAAACACGAATGACCTATCAAATATATCTTATTATACATATAATAAGATATATAATAACCAACTATATGAAAAAAAATCACCCGTTTAAAAATGCCCTTTAATAACTCGACTATATAGGTCTTTTTATATGGAAAAAATGCCCGTGCTTTGTAACGGGTGAAAGTTATTTTAATCTTATTATTATTATACAGTTTAGGTAAGGTGAAATTCATTTTGGAAATTGTTTGGAAATATAATTTTTTACAAAAAAATCATGAGTTGCAATTATGAGTCCGATCAACAAAATAAAAAGTGGCGAAAAAAGTAAAAAAGTGTTTCCGTTCTCCCGTCAAAATAAAAAACAGCGAAAAAAAATCCAATTCCCAAAGTGGAGAAAAAGAAAAAAAAAGACACGCTGTAGATCCGATTCTTCCTAAAACGGCGAAAAACAAAAAACAAAAACCGATTCCTATAAAAGGGGAAAAAGATGGTAAAAAAAAAACGTAGATATGATTTTTCCCTAAAATAGGGAAAACAATAAAAAAAACTTATTCCTATAAAAGGGGAAAAAGAAAAAAAAAGTAAAAATTAAAAAAAATCTAAAATAGGTCGAACTCCCTAAGAAAGTGGGAAAAAAAAACCTTCTAGCGAGAAAAAAAAGTAAAAGGGAGGAAAAAAGACGCGGCAAAAATAAGTCCAATTTCTATTTGTTTTAGTAGTCCTTATACATCTCTTCTTTATCTCTATTCTAATATAATCTAACTATTTAAAAAAGAAAGTCAGAAAAAATACACGAGAAAATAAAACCGTGTGAGAAAAAAGTCAGAAAAAAGAGCAAAAGAAAACGCGCTAGAAAAAAAGTTTTCCGTTGTCCATTAAAAAAAGCGCGAGAAAAAAATATTTCCCTCGTCTGTAGAAAAGCAAAAAAGAGTATGCGAGGAAAAAACTGGCAGAAAAAACGCGCTGTTTCTAAAAGATGGTTTGAACATACCGCGCAAGGAAAAAAACATCGTTTATAAAAAAAAGCCGCTTTGAAAAAACTGTAAAAAAAGGCTAAATTGATGGACGCTTAGGTCGGGTATGATCCATCAATTTTTTTTCCATCTCCTACGCGGCTTTTGTTTCGTCATCTATTCTCCTGTATTGAAGACCCTACATATTCTGTAGGCAATTATCAGACTATTTTTTTTAAGTATAGCTACTATTTTTATAACATATTATATGGAAATAATATTAAAAAAATAAACGTATTTTAATTGTTATATAGAGAAGAGTGCACAACGACTGTATTTTGTGTAGACTTCACCGTGTGAGAGTGTAGGTTTTGATTGATCCTATTATTAGTTGCAAGAATAACATTGGAAGAGTATTTTAAATTATATGTATGGTGTCACATAAATAATCAATTATTTTAGGTAAAGCAAGCATTGGTAAGGTAGCCATCGTCGAGGTTGGGCCATTACATTGAAGATGTTCTAATTTTCTGAATGTATTAGCTACAAACAATTTATACGAACATTATTATTGATATGGTTATGCATAAAAAAGTATAACATTATTATAATTGTTTCACCCGTTGCATCGCACGGTCATTTTGCTAGTCAACTTAAAAATTGAAGGTGTTTTTATCAGGATTTTTGATGCGTCATCCGTGTTTGAGTCGGTTTTAATATGTACTCTTCAAAATCAGTTATTTTCAAAAGGGCGAAAAAATCACGCGAAAAAAGAAAACGCCCCGTAAAAAAACGCAAAAGAAAAACAGCTAACAAAGTCCGATTCGTATCGGAACGAAAAAAAAGTGGCGAAAAAAGCTGGGAAAAAAATCGACCGTAAAAAAATAAAAAAAGTCGCTGACTGTAAAATAAAAAAAAGAGTAAAGTGTACGGGCAGTCCTTTAAACTTATAGGGGTGTGTCATCTAAGTCCCTAAACTCTCAAAATGCATATACAAGTCCTAGAACTTGTCATAGTGTGTCATCTAGGTCCTAAATCGCCACGACCCTTTAGGATCCTACGTGGCGTTGATGTGGCATGCCACACGGATATGACGTGGCATTATTTTGACTGACAAATGGGACCCATTATTTTTTTCCTTTTTCTTTTTTTCTTCTCTTTTTCCCTTTTCTTCTCCTTTCCTCAAAGCAGTGCACTGTTCCTGGATCATAATCACCCTCTTATAAACAAGGCATGGACTCCCCAGCGACCCCCGTAGTCTTATCTCCGCCACTTCTCAGTCTGGCAGACCACAATGAGCCTTGTTATACAAAAGTGTCCAGCCATTGCCCATTCTGGCTTGTGGTTGGCACGGTTAATGTTTCACAACCGAATCTCGTGAACCGGTCCTTAATTGTCATGAGCACGACCATCAAAACCATGTGTCCACAACCCACCATTATCAAGTTTTAGTTGGCAAATTAATTAATTAACTAATCACGATTAGCCATCGTGAGCTATGATTAAATATCCATCATTAGGTAATAGTGAAACATTAGTTATCCCAATAGTGTACTAATGTTTCTAAGCATGGCTAAGCAATTACATCTAATATATCTAGTTGAACCAATATATAAATCCAACTAGTCAAATTATAACCCTTGGTAATCAAGAAATAGGGTGATCAATGCAAATTGGCCATAACAAAGGAACAGGTTCACACCACCCGGTGACATTCGAAAATAAATGCACAGCTGAAATAAATAGAGAATTTAAATATAGGAAACATGCTCAAAGGAATTGTGTTTGGGATCTGTGTGACTTGCCTTGCAATAATAGGTCTTCAATTAATCTTCTTGGATACTTCCAACGCACTCACGGACCTTCGAAACAATGGAAACGACAAGCTAACACGCAAAACGAGGAAAAGACTAAGAAACTCCAAATAAACAGCACATATAAAGTAAACAAACATGTAGATCATGATTTTAGATGAATTATTAGACTTGAACGGCCTCATTCTGACTTCATATGAATTAGTTACGAATTTTACAACGTTTAACCTAATTAAAGCTTATTTAAAAAGGATTAAATAAATTTAACACAATTTATGGATAATTTTAATATATAGATTTTTATTTTATACAACTTTTGCAACTTGAACCACATTAAACCGAGTTACAATGAAGTTCTAAAGATTAAACCGTATTAAAGCATTTATATGGATTTTAATTAAATTATGGCGCAATAAAGAATTATTTTGAAAAAAAAGGATTTATTGCATCATCAAAGACGGTTCACGGTAAACCAGGGTCACAGAAGCGGTCCACGGAACCAACGGCCAAGATCTAATTGACCCAAACTGCCGAGATCGATCCGGTCTACCACGAGTCTACGGCTGACAAAGCGCTGACATCAGCGATGATGCCATCGCCGGCGGTGGCTCGGCACGACATGCTCGTCGGCAAATGATGGCGCGGCGGCGCAAACGGAGGGCACCAACGTGTAGAGCTCGGCTCGGCGAACTCACTAGCGGTTTGGACGATGAAGGACGGCGACGATCGACAACGGCGGCGAGGTCGAGGTGGTGGCGGTCTTCGGGTCGTCGATGGCGGTGGCGCTCCGGCGGTCTTCGGCGGAAACGGAGGATGGGACGAGGACGGCGGCGACCTTGCGAACCTGGCGACGGCCTTCCTGAGCAACAGCGGCGACTGGAGCAGCGGAGGCTCTTGGCTGGACTCGCGGCGGCGACGGTGGCGCATGGGCTGACGCGGAGGCGGCGCTACAAGCGACGGCGGGCTAGGCACCATCTTCTCCTCCCCAATCGATGCCGGGACAGTGTGGGCGATAGAAAGCGGAGTTGGTTTGATGACATCGCGGAGCATCTGGAAGTATAAATCAGCTCCAAGAGCAAATTGAAGAGGTAAAAGTGGGCCACCTTATCTTACACCTCTTTTACACTTGAAAAACATCCAGGCACACCATTTTATAACACAACTGTTGGTGCTGAGGAGAAGATGTTATGTGCCTATTGGTTCCATTTGGAAGGGAAGCCCATTGCTTGCATTATGCTAATTATGGTTGAGTGCTATATAGTATCAAAACCTTTTTCAAAATCAAGCTTCAACAAGATTATCTCCTTGCCAAAGTGCTTACACTGAGGCATATATTCAAATGCCCATGGTAGATAGTCTTGTATTGTTTTACTGGACAATTGTGCAATTTTTCCTGCATCTTGTTAGCCAATGCTTTTGACATCAATGCTCATAGGGGAAATTGGCCTCGTAATTTGCAGTCTCAAGATCATTCTTTGGTAGAGAAAGGGAGGATTCAAGATTCAAGGTCCTGATGTTGAAATAAATTATGCAACTCAAAGCGCATTATTGGGTGCAAGGTTACCCCCGCTCTTTCCTTATAAGAGGATAGCAAAACGGCAGCTTTGTCTTCATGATCAATAACCAAATCACTAGTTGGCAACTTCAAATGAGAGATGTAATTCTTTCTATATTTTTCAGCGGTCATTGCATGGAAAAGCTTGTATTCGTCCCACCAAATTTCACCCACCTCTTAGTACACCTTGTTTTTCAATATTCATTCTTGAAAACTAACAGTTTGATTATATGAATTTTTTTTAACTCTTTGTCTAAAACGAAGCTCTAGAACTATCAGCAATATGTTCTCCTCTAAGGGTGTGCTTGGTTCATGTAAAGCTAGATAGGATATGACCATCCATATTTTTAGGGATATGGTGGTTGAATTTTGTTTGGTTGAGTGGATATGGCCTTCCAATTTATTGTTTGATTAGATGGATGAGGATCGAAAGAATGAAAACAATAAACTCTTAGGTAGTAATAACATATGTTAATCATCATTAATCTTACCATAAACTAACTAATTAATAACAAAATAGGAAAAATATATTTAATCAATTACTAATGATCAAGATTAGCAAATGTGGATATCCTCATCCGACCAATTTGGCTGGATACGTTCATCTAGCATCTTCGTATAATTTTTCCTCTTCCAGCCCCCACGTGGAAGAGGAATTTTCCCTCTTCCCCACCAATCAAATGCACTCAAAAGTTGGGTCGTCTCCATCCAGGGATATCCGTCCAACCAAACATACCCTAAGATGTCCCGAAAGTTCACCACCTTGCAACAATTAGATATCGCTCAAGACAATTAGGATAAATCCTGACTCCATTTCTTCATATTCTATCTAAGTTGTGCATTATTATCTAGATGTTGTGGTTCTATCCAAACTTGTTTAACCTAATCCATGAAGCCATCATGATGTACCCAAAAGTTTTCAAATCTAAAGACATTTGATCTTGGGATAGATGTTTCAATCTTAACATTGATTGGGATATGATAAGATATATCTTTTGTCAAGGTTGTTGCCATTGTTTTTAGTAATAAGGTGCAAGCTATATATAGATTGAGAGCTAGAATATTGACACTTGTTAATGATCCAATGACCATGGAGTCATATGAATACAGGAGGTTCTCTCTTGCCATGCTATGTGCAAATTTGTGAAGCTTGAGCATGAGAGCTTGATAGATTCCTTAACTGTGTATTCTTGTTCTTGTCTTAAATAAAAGATAGTTTTGTTTCTAAGTCTCCTAGCTTGGCCACATTACTTCTAGTGTATATGTGATTTTTTTTCACCAACAGTTATTCGAGGAGAGTGGCTCAATTACCTAAAATCATAGCATTGTGTAGTTTGCTGATGTATTTACCTTTCAAAAATAATTTTTAGCCTTCTTATGTTACATTTTTTGTTTTTTTTATGTTATATAAGGCATACATCAATGGTCATATCAGCTACCAAAAGTTTTGCAGTGTTAGCTCATATTACAAAATAGTGGTTCTCCCAGTTTGATTTTTTGAAAAAAATATGGAATTCAAACTAAAATTTATTTTTACATAATTCAATGTGCAAATTTCTAGGTTGTAACTTTTTGTTTCTAGAAAACAGTCAACTTTGAAGATGAGATGAATGTACTTGTGTACATTTCAAATATGGTAAAAATGTTACTGAAAACCTTTACACATATGGAAAATGTTATATGACTACGGAAAAGAAATGAAAAATTTGATTACTTAAAATTGGAAATGGAAAAAACTTAAATTTTTCTGATAGATTTTGTATAAATAATATATATCATATTTTCATATCTAATAGTCCTATAAATACTAACCGGCATCATTCTTACTTTAGAAAAGAGTAACAATAATTTCGAACACTTAAAAGAATTCCTCATTCTTGTTGAGACAATTGTTAAGATAAAAGAAATATATAACTATCAAGATGTAGAAGACTATATAGGATATATTTTTAATTAATTTTGTGAGATCTATTCTCATGCAATTAGAGAAGTGTCCCACCGTAGAAGGATGATTGATAATACGAACATATTTCATTGAAACATTTTTTTAGTTATGTATTGATTGGAATTTTATGTCTTGATATGTGTTGAACTAAGTGTTTTTGCTTCAACTCAAATTTATTTACTAAATGCACGATTTATCCATGATTATCTGGCTATTTGCATCCTGTTAATTTTTACTAAATGCATTTTTATTCTACCATTTCATTAAGTCAATCATAACTGTTCGCAAAAAATAAATAAATTTGCACCCCGATATGCTGTTCATATGCTGCTGGAATTGTTGTTATATTTGTTACTTGCTGTGGCGGCTGTAGCATACTCATAGAACTAATTGTTGTTTCATACTTCATGGGGAGATCGACATCAGGTGAGGCGAGCGCGTGGGGAGATCGGTTATCGGTGTAGGGACGGGGACAGCATGGAGTCATAGTCCACGTGTGAGGATGAGGAGGAAAACATATTTGTGTAGTTAGTTTAATATATACTCTTAGGAAATTGGTTTTAGAGTTAGTTTAATAGATGGTCTATTTCTTTTACTCTTAGGAAATTAGTTTTAGAGTTTTTTTAATTGAGATGTGAGTATTTTATATTTCTAAAATTCAATTTAGGAAAATTAAAAATAAAACTTTGGGAAGAAATTATTGGAAATCTCTTAATAATACTCTTAGTGACGAATTCCGAAAAATCAGTTTCTTAACAAATACAAGCAATCAAATGTGTGTTACAAATAACACAGATTGATATCTACCACAGATTGATATCTACCCTTTGATAGGCATCGATCATCCATCACAAGACCTAGTTCTTTTATGCCTCCCTCGCCTCCACACACGTCCTCAACGGTGGCGGTGACTATGGCATAGTGTTGCCTCTGGAAGACGATGATTTGGTCCACGAGATCATCCACCTCCCAGTGACAGACGACTCCTATGCCTCGTCCTGCCTCCTGCCTCCTCTGTCTGCATGGCCTGACACCGCGTCCTTGCCGACCCGAGCTTCTCTGACCGCTACCGCTCGTTCCACGGTCCAAGAAGCCCCGTGCTCGGCATCCTCCACAACCCGACGAACCGTGAGCTAGATCGCTTCATCCCGACCATGTCCCCCTGCCACCCTTCCACCAGCGAGTGAGGCAACAAGGATAGCAACAAACTGATTTAAGCAAATAAGGCACTGACAAACTCATTAATGCTAACATGGGGCGTATTTTTATACTCATTCCCTCCTGCCAAACTTTAGCAATTTATTTTTAAATGTGTACTCTCTGCACATCATTCAACGTGTTAACTATATATCTTTTCACAGAATCAGATCTGGTATGTAGCAAAAATGCCTATGTGTTGCAACAGATGAAGACAATTTTCACGATTGATACAAACTCTGCCAATTTGAACAACAAATTGAAACAAAACAAACAAAACAGTCAGAAATCATATATAGTATTGAACTCGGTTGCGCTCGCTTCATGCGTCATCACACGAAGAATCCCTCATATACATCTTTCCATAGCCTCACAAATCAATCGGGTGACTATTCCATCAGTCGACCAAAGATTGAAATTTCGATTTTTCAATTAGTGAAAGTATGTAGATGGAAAGCATTTGTAAAGTAACAAACTTGCCGCATACGCACCTTAATTATAATTTAAAAAGAAAAATATTTATGAGGAGCGTAATTTGGAAGAGAAAAGGAGGAGAAAAGAGAGGAGATAGGAAGGAGAGGGAGAGGACAGGATAATCGGGTGAAAAGAAAAGGAGAATAGAAAAAAAAAGAAGTCGGTTGGGGGATGGTGTGGACCCCCGTTTTTATAACAGGAATCAATCGTGTAAACAGTACCATTTCCCTGGATCAAGTAGTCTGGTACACACGAATTCATAGCTGAAATACCCAGTGCACATACACGAGTGTCTAGTACGAATTATTACATCAATAGCCCGCAGGCATAGTCTTAAATCATCGGACCGAGCGGTCCGGAATACATTCCAAAAACAGAAATAGGTAAGGCAGCGGAATCAAGGCAGCGGCACGCCATTGCCACAGGCAACGACCGTAACTAAGACCTATTGAGCGCCATCGTCTTCATCACCCTCCTGGTAATAGGCATAGGGATCCTCCGAAGCTTCATCTCCGGCCTCTGATTAATTTTATATTTGCAAGGGTGAGTACCAACCGTACTCAGCAAGCCACCACAGCAACAATGCACATGATAAAGGGTATTCAAGGAATGGCTATGGTTCTTTTGCACAAAGCAAGTTTTGTAATTCTTTTCACAAGCCTAAGACCTAGCATAGACTGATCAAATTTTAGTACCAGTGTTCATTTAAACAATGACGGTTCTGTCCACCATCCATTGTGATCCCAAGGATAGCTTCCCGCCATCGAGTCGTCATGGTTTTCTGAGGACGTCCACCTTCCCTCTTCTCAGGAAGTGGCTCCATCAGTATAGAAATCATCATGCAACATCCCATCCCACACAAGTTAAGAATTTAGAGTCTAGCCAAGTGTAATACACATCCCGATGCTCAATAACTGCGAGCATGGCTATTCGAATAGATTTGGTTTACTCACACTGCAGTGGATGTACACTTTACCCACACTCCGCGACTGCCCAACACATGAGCCTCGTCCCAACACATGAGACGCATCACGGCAAAGCCTTTTGATAACCTTGCATTGGCAGTACCCGCTCCATGAACTTTAGTTCTCATGCACTCTAGGCGTCATACGTTTCTAGCAGTGAGAGGAGTTTTGGCGCTCCCAGGAAGGGAAAAACACACACTCCTACGTTGCTTCTTGTCGTTGAACCCACTCCATCATGATTGTTCTCTTATGGGTATCCTCATGTAGTATTGCCAAGCCAGCCTCTGACCATCCGGAACGGGCATCCGCCATCCACCTGGCCATCCGAACCGGGCATCCGCTAGCAGACTGCTTGCCGCATCACACACCTAAAAGAAGACCACTACGCATGGATACTGCCTCCGCTCAGCTATCTACTCCGCTAGGTCTATACCCATACGAGAAGTGCGGTTGTACGGGGGTCGTTTCATGCTTAACTTCATGGCTCGGTCCTTAACTGACCAGGGACAGCACTAGCCTTTTCCGAACACCACCCAAATCCTCCTGTCGCCCCAGTCGAAAACAGTGTTTAGTTTTTATTTCTCCTTTCACAAATCATGTCATCAACATCATGGCAATGTGGCGCTCATGTCTCCACATGCCGCATCTCAATTACCTTCCCAAAGGTAATTGCCCAAGCATATAACATTCGATAAATATGAGTATGCATGATTCTAAAATAGCATTTCTAAGCAATTGTCATAATTAACTAGGGACTCATACGTAAACATGGTTACAAGGATTTTAAGGGTAATCAATAATCAAGGCATGGCATAATCACAAGTAGGATGTTTATCATTGCATGCAATTTTATTTGTAAACAAAATAATTTCACAATTGGGATCAACATGTTCAAGGAATAGTGATGACTTGCCTTGCTCAAAGTCTTGCGGGTCTTGACCTTCACTTGGATCCGCAGCTTCCTCGGGCTCTATAGTTACGTGCGAAAATTGATTTGAATTCGGTTAGAATTCAAATAAAAATCCAAGTAAATCCGAATGAAAGTCGAGTGCGAAAGTCGATTCCTTTATATTAACTTTACTATTCGCGAACTAAGGCAAACCCATTTTCGATTTAAATTATTTGTGAGTATAATCATTTTGTTGTCATAAGTTTTTAATTTAACATTCCCGAGTATTATTTCCATATAATAGGTTAGAAATTTTCTATCGCGAGCTAAATATCGGACGAAATCCTAAAAACTATTATACGATTTAATTTAGTCTATGACTAAATGATTTAAAATCCTTAGTAATTAAATCCGATTTTCTATCGTGAATCGATCACTTCTAGAGATTACCCAAACTAATCTATAATAATCTATAAGAATTCGTTTATTTGTTTTAGTTATTCATTACATTTAAATTACTACCGCGAATTGATTTCTTAAAGTCATTACCAAGAATAATCCATAATTTATATTAAATTTTTGCAATCCTACGAAGAATTAATCTTATAATTAAATTCTAATTAATTTAAATTTTCTAAACTTCCCTAATTTTCCTCTAATTATACTATTATTATTATTTATATTTATTTATTATTATATATTATATTTTTTTCTCTCTTTTCTCTCTTTTTCTTTTTCTCTCTTTTTCTCTCTTTTCTCTCTTTTTCTTTTCCTCTCTTTTTCTCTCTTTTTTCTTTCTTTCCTCTCTCTCTTTTTTTTCTCCCTCCCGGCCTCTCTTTTTTTCTCCCTTCTCTCTCGGCCGGCTCTCTCTCTCTCTCTCACCCAAGCGGCGGCGGCGGTGGACGCGAGGGGGAAGGGGGGGGCGGCTCACCGGCGACGGCGGCGGCGGCGACGGCGGCGGCGGCGACGACGACGGCGGCGGCGGCGCAAGGGCGGCGTGGTGCGGCAGTACCGAGGGCGGCGGCGCGGCGGCACGAAGGCGTTGGCTCGGTGGAGAGGGAAGAGGGGAGAAGGAGGGAGATGGGGTGGGAGAATGGAGAGGGGAGAGGGGATTTATAGGGGAGGGAGGGGAAGAAGAGGGGGAGAGGGGCGGCGGCTATGGCGATGGCGACGGGCGGCGCGCGGCGCGGCAGGCGGCGATGGCGACGAGCGAGCGACGCGGCGCGGGGCGCGAGGCGGCAATGCGACGGGCGAGCGGCGCGGCAGGTGGTGACGGGGCGCGTGGGGCCCGAGGCGGCGATGGGACGCGCGCGCGGTGACGGGACGGCGATGGCGCGACGGCGACGGCGATGGCGCGGGGCGCGAGGCGCGAGGGCGACGGCCGAGCGGCGACGGGACGGCGGCGCGGCGGGCGAGCGGCGCGGCGGGAGAGGGGAGGCGGAGCGGCGCGCGGCGCGCGGGGCGCGAGGTGGCGATGGCGTGGCGGCGGCGGCGCGGCGCGGCAGGGGCGGCACGGGGCTCGAGGCTGCGTCGGCGCGGCAGCGGGATAGGGTTAGGGCTAGGGGAACCACGTCGAACACCTCGCGGGCAATGAACAGTGCCGTTTTCTAATTTTTCTATTTAATTTTTATTTTATTATTTTATTATTATTTATTTTTTATTATGTAAATTTGATTTTATAATTCCTAATATTTGCATATATGAATTTTACCCAATAATTGTGTTATCCCAACTAATGAATCCACCCTAAATTAATATTGCTCACATTTTTATATAATTTGAATTTTCTTTTAATTAGTGTTAATTCTATTCCACCGCATTTAAATTTAATTGATACGAATATGTTTGCGATAATATTGATGCAAATTGATTAATATTGTTCTTTATTCGAAATCTACCATGGTCAGCTTTTCCTCTTCCACATCCCAATCCAATCCCCTATTCGGATCATATGTCTCCAAAAAACTCAATAAACAAAACTATCAGCTCTGGTCACCCAAGTGCTCACGACAATCCGCGAAGTACGTCTTGAGGGAAAAATTACCGGCAAGACCGAAGTTCCTCCCAAGGAGATTGACAAGCTGCCATTAGATGACAAGAAGACCGGCGACAAGATTGTCAGGACTGTGAACCCGGCGTACGATGAGAAGTTCGCCGCGGACCAACAGGTCCTTGGCTTCATCTTCTCTTCGCTATCACGAGACATTCTGTCTCAGGTTGCCACGGTGTAGACAGCGGTGGAAGGATGGGCGATGATCTAGGGCATGTTCACCACGAAGACTCGCGCACGTTCCATGAATGCGCGGCTGTCGCTCTGAACAATGAAGAAGGGGACGTCCACCGTCTCTGAATACCTCGGTAAGACGAAGGCTTATGGAAATGAAATTGCGGCGTCAAGAAAACCACTTGATGATGAAGAATCGATTGCATTTATTCTGAATGGTCTTGATGACGAATTTGATCCTGTTGTATTGGCTCTAGTCGCTAGAGTTGAGCCACTTACATTATCATATGCATATGCACAATTGTTAAGTTTTGAGAACAGTTTTGAGATAAGGAGAGCAGAGATTGCAACTAATGTGGCAGGGCGCGGCAATCATGATGGCTTCTCCAACCGCGGAGGCCATGAAAACCGTGGCAGCAGTTGCGGATCTCCAAATGGTGGCGAGCCGTGGCGGGTACACCAACGGCGGTGGTCGCAATGACACCCGGCATGTGTGCCAGGTGTGCTTCAAGCAAGGACATGGTGCTCCGACTGCTGGCATAGGTTCGATCCGAACTATGTTCCAGATGAACGACACGTGGCAACAACAACGTCTTATGCCTATGGAGCCGACTCCAATTGGTATATAGACTCTGGCGTGACAGACCACATCACCAGCGAGCTCGACAAACTCACCATCCGCTACAAGTACGAGGACAATGATCATGTGCACATCACAAATGGAGTAGGTATGAAAATCAAGTAGATAGGTCACTTTTTTGTTCATACCCCCATGTGCAATTTACATCTGAAAAACATCCTACACGTGCCACAAGCCACTAAAAACCTTGCTTCGGCATCAAAACTTGCATCCTATAACTCTGCCTTTGTTGAAATTCATGGAAATTATTTCTTGGTTAAGGATTGAGCCACGAGGAACACAATGCTTGAAGGGAGATGTCGTCAAGGCCTCTACCCTTTGCCTACCATGTCATCATCCACTTCACCAATGAAACAAGTTCATGCTGTGGTGATGTCTTTTGCAAGGTGGCATGGTCGTCTAGGACATCCTGCTAGTCCTATCGTGTCTCGAGTCATTAGCAAAAATAAATTGCCATGTTAAGATGTGCAAAGTAAAGAGTCAGTTTGTGATGCCTGTCAAATGGCCAAGAGTCATCGGCTACCTTATCATAAGTCTAGTAGTGCCTCTAAATTTCCTTTGGAACTCATTTTCTCTTATATATGGGGGCCTGTACCTACCTCCGTTGGAGGAAAGAAATATTATTTTAGTTTTGTGGATGACTATAGCAAGTACACATGGGTTTATCTTTTAAAGTTTAAATATGATGTCTTTCAAATCTTTCATTAGTTCCAAAATCTAGTTGAGAGACGTTTTGATCGCAAAATTATTTCTATGCAAACCGAGTGGGGTGGAGAGTATGAAAAGCTAAATAGCTTTTTTCACAAGATTGGGATCTCCCACCAAGTCTCATGTCCTCGTGCCCATCAACAGAATGGGTCAGCTGAAAGAAAACATAGACACATCATTGAAGTTGGTCTTTCTGTTTTAGCCCATGCTTCTATGCCTCTTAAATTTTGGGATGAGGCATTCTTAGCTGCGTCATATCTTATTAATTGTATTCCAAAAAAAGTTATTGATTTTGAGACACCCCTTGATCGTTTGTTCCATCAAAGTCCTCCTCTCTTCTCACCTTTGGCTCTGCATGTTGGCCTCATTTGCGCCCTTACGACACCTACAAATTACAATTCTGCTCAAAGCAATGTGTTTTCCTTGGCTACAGTTCCCTGCATAAATGTTTTAAATGTCCCGATGTCTCATCCGGAAGGATATATGTTTCACGAGATGTAGTTTTTGATGAAACGGTGTTTCCTTTTTCTAGTCTCAAACCAAATGCAGGTGCACAATTGCGTGCGGAAATTTCCTTGCTTTCACCTTCTCTTGTTGCACATCATCAAGGGGGAGAACAAATGTGTGATCCTGTGCTTGATTTGTCTAATGCCGCTAATGCTCCTAGTGAGAATGCAGAAAATCTGGGCGCAAATGATGGTGTGCGGGAAGCAGAAGACACGGTACAAATGGCGGTGCAGGACGCAGAAGACACGGTACAAATGGTGGGAGAATCATCCCCGTGATCTATGCAGTCAGGCGGCAACAACAGTGGTTGGTCAGCGCAGTCAGGCGACGGCGCCGGCGCGCAGACGCACACTCGCGCCCAACTCCACCAACCAGGAGGCTCCATAGCAGCAGAAAGAGCGGGATATGGCGTCTCCCCCCAGCCGCACGCTGACACGCGGCTGATGCATATGGACGACATAATTACGGTGGACACCAGTGCTCCTATATATTGCAGATACTAGTACTCCTGTTGATGGTACTATTAGGCAGATTATACAGATGCCTGAGACAGGGGGAGAACCCACAAGACCAAGAACACAACTACAAGGAGGTATTCTCAAGCCTAAGGTATATACTGATGGAACAATTCCATATAAATATACAGTGCTTGCTGCATCAGGTGAACCCGAAACTCTAGATGAGGCTATAAATGATGAAAGATGGGGAAATGCAATGGATGCTGAATATATTGCATTAATGAAAAATAAAACATGGCACTTAGTACCTCCTGATCAAGGTAAAAATGTTATTAATTGTAAGTGGGTGTACAAGGTAAAGAGGAAGGCAGATGGCAGTTTAGACAAATACAAGGCCATATTAGTAGCCAAGGGTTTCAAACAAAAGTATGGAATAGACTATGAGGACACCTTTAGTCCTGTAGTCAAAGCAGCTACTATTAGAACTATCTTGTTAATAGATGTGTCCAGGGGATGGAGTCTACGCCAATTGGATGTTCAGAATTCCTTCCTACATGGTCTCCTTGAAGAAGAGGTCTACATGAATCAACCACCAAGGTATGAAAATCCATCTCAACCCATTTTTATTTGCAAACTAGATAAAGCTTTGTATGTCTTGAAACAAGCACCAAGAGCCTGGTATGCAAGATTGAATGGAAAATTATAGCAGTTGGTTTTAAAACTTCTAAGGCAATTACCTCTCTGTTTTATTATAATAAGGGTGGTGTCACAATGTTTATATTAATCTATGTAGATGGTACAATTCTTGCTAGTTCTACACAGAGTGCAGCATGAGCCTTGTTGCAGGATCTTAAGGAGGATTTTGCATTAAAGGATTTAGGAGATTTGCACTATTTCCTTGGAATAGAAGTGAACAAGGTAAATGATGGATTGCTACTATCTCAAGCAACATACACTGCTGATTTGCTTAAGAAAACCAATATGAGTGATTGTAAACCTGTAAACACACCGTTATCAATCACAGAGAAACTTTGACTGGACCTGATATTTGGGTCTAATGATGCTACACAGTATAGAAGCATAGTAGGGGCTATACAATATTTAACTTTGACTGGACCTAATATTTCTTTCTCAGTAAACAAGGTGTGCCAGTTTTTACATGCTCCTACAATAGTTCATTGGGCAACAATGAAGAGAATTCTAAGATACTTAAAGTATACAGCTCATTTGGGGCTTAAGTTTGATAAGTCAAAGTCTGGTCTTGTTAGTGCTTTCACAGTTGCAGATTGGGCTGGTTCTCTTGATGACAGGAGATCCACTATAGGCTTTTGCAGTTTATCTTGGCTCTAACCTTGTGTCATGGAGTGCAAGAAAACAGGCAACAGTGTTTGGATCAAGCACTAAAGCAAAGCACTTGCTAATGTTACTGCAGAATTGATGTGGATACAGACTTTGCTTCAAGATTTAGGCATTGAAGCTCTTGAAGCTGCAAAGGTATGGTGTGATAATATGGTAGCTAAGCATTTATCAGTTAATCCTGTTTTTCATGCACATACCAAACATATAGAACTGGATTATCATTTTTTTCGTGAGCGAGTGGCTAATAAACTCCTTGAGATAGAGCATATATCATCTGAAAATCAAGTGGCAGATGGAATTACAAAACCTCTTATAGATGTTCAGAAACAATCTCAACATTAGAAGTTTAGATTGAGGGGGAGTGTTGGAGAATATTATCTCATGTAACAAACATAGATAGATGAGGCTTGGCTGGTGGTTTGGATAGATAGATAGATTAAGTTTATTATGTAAACAACCTTAGCCGGCCTCTCTAATCTATGCATATACTAGAAAAATGCCTTGTGTTGCAATGGAAAGAAAAGACAAGAAAATTGAGAAAAAATTGAGAAAGATTTACATTATGTAATTAATTAAAATGCAAATTTCACCATCTTCTTCATATAAAGAAAATCTCTCTCTCTATATATATACGATGTTGAAGAAAAGAAAAACCCATGAAAATAAAGGTGAATTCTGGACTGACCTAGCTATATGGTAGGTCTAACATCACCGCACTATTTGGCTTTAGAGTGGTTGGATGAAGCAGTCGTGGTTGGAACATTGGGCCTGGCTCGTTTAGGTCGTGAGACCGTCACGGACAGGAACACAGTCGACAGACGGATGCCGAATTGGAAACACCTAGAAGAACTATTGGAGTTGCATGTAATGTTGCGTCGTAGTTGTAGATTTGGAATTGGTGCTCCAACCAATATGGACATCCCGTTAAAAACAGATGACATTATTGAGTTCACAACTCTCAGCAACATGTTTTCATCAAGTCGTCTTCATTGAATTGATCTCATCGAATTGGAAACACCCAAAAGAACTATTGGAGTTGCATGTAATGTTGCGTCGTAGTTGTAGATTTGGAATTGGTGCTCCAACCAATATGGACATCCCACTAAAAACAGATGACATTATTGAGTTCACAACTCTCATAAACATGTTTTCATCAAGTCGTCTTCATTGAATTGATCTCATCGATCTCTATTTTGATGAGCAGCGACAACAAATTTTTGAATGATACACGGTTCTTGTGGAGTTTGGAGACATGCAGCTGCACATTCGAAAGAACTTGTGGGACATGGACATACGTATGTACCGTCCTAATCCAAATCGAGAACGTGATCACTGTTACACCCTAATTTTCATTTTAGGGATTTATAAATTATTTAATAAATTATTTTTAAAACTTATACAAAAGATCAATTAATCTACCAATGAAGTAAAGGGGGGAATAACATTTCCCAAATAAAACATGGCTGTATTTAATTTTTATTAATTTTTCATGATTAATTACATTTCTATGAAATTTTATTCAAATTTTCAAAGCTCAATTGCTAATTTTAATAATATAAACATCATTTCAGCATTTATTTAAATAAAAATCTAAATAAAAAACTTCTTTCTCTCTGGGCCATTTTCAGCCCGTTTCCTTCCTTAGCCTGCAGCTGAGCCAGCCCACTTTCCTCCCTTCTCCTTCCCTCCTCCTTGGCCTGCAAGCACGCATTTGGCCCAGCAAGCCACTGCAACTCTAATCGGCCTGTCCCGCTCCTTCTTTCAATAGTCGTGTGGCTAGTGCTACAGTGTCGTCCCCTACCTCCATCCGTACTCCCGCATCTACCGGACGACTGATTGAGAGGTTTTGATCCTTATCTCCTCCTCTTTCCGTTTTCAATAAAAGCAAAACCACATCGTATAGATCTCATAAGCAAAACCCTAGAGTTCTGTCTCACGTGGTAGAGTCCGTTTCTCTCCAAAAATATCACGGTGATGACAGACGATCCTGGAAGAATTGGATGCGTACGGACAAAAGGAAGTGACGGAACAAAAAATGATGTGACGAACGGAAAGATACGGATTTTTTTTAAGTAGTTAAGATTAAGATAAGATATGTAATTCCCTGCGCCGTTTTGTGCGTCATCTGAAACACGAATCGCCAACCCTAGACTGAAGGGCGATGTTCCTCCAGCTGTCATGAATTCATAGAGGGAGGAGATCGGTGTCAGGTAGCGGTACAAGCGGAATTGGCTGCGTCTGGAGTTGCATGCCCGCTTTCACCTAGTGTCAGGTGAGGGGAGATCGTGGACGAGATCAGCATAGGGGCAATGATCGCGGAGGTTCATGAACTTGTGATCCATGTTTGAGGAGAAAAACTGATTTTTGTTCGAGGCGGGTGCCCAATATTTTTTTTGGCAAAAATAGGCGTTGTTCCACCAAGCAGATCGAAAATGTCTCACTAAGTAGATCGAAAATATTTCAATCATTTATGAAGCTAAAACACAACCAAATCACCTCATGAAACATTTTGCTACAACGTATGAAACAACTGTTTCCAAAAAATGGGTGTTGTTTCACCCTTTATAAAAACAATGTTTCAGCAAATAGTGAAAGAATGTTTCAATTCTTAAAACAAGTGAAACATGGCCAGATCGCTAGATGAAACAATTTGGTTCAACGTGTGCAACAAACGATTTAAATCCATTATAACACTTAAATCCCGTATACATCAACAAACCACGTGTCTATTAAGATGGAAAATATTAAACAGTATAAAAAATCCACTACAACATTTGATCCATATACAGTGAAACATCACGAGTACTTACTGAAACATTGTTGGTGGAACAAAAAAGAAACGGATTCCCTTAATAGGGCATTTTCATTATATCCGGGCGACTATTGCAACGGGGACGCGCGTGGTGGGGGACACATGGAGCATGGTGGGGACGCTTGGAGCGCGTGCTTGGGTGGCGGGCGGTGCGGCGCATGATTTTTCTCCTACCCATCGGGCTTTCTACGCGTGGCATTTTCGATTTTTGTTAGTAGTTTTAACGGATGGCCTACTTTTTTAGTTTTAGGAAATTCCTTTTTTTGAGAAATGAGTATTTCTCACTTTATAAATTCAGTTTAGGAAAATAAACAAATTTTGGGAGAAATTAAAGGAGATCTCTTGTACTCTTGGTGATACCCTTACTATCGAAAAATCAGTTCCCTGACAAATAAAGTATCATCGATCGTCCATCGCAAGACCTAGTTCCGCCTCTCCCGTCCACACGCACGCGTCGTTGTCGGCGGCGACGACCGCAGCATGGCGCCGCCCCTGGAAGACGACGATTTGCTCCCGGAGATCCTCCTCCGCCTCCCGCCGGACGACTCCGCGCGCCTCGTCCGGGCCTCCGCCGTCTGCAAGGCCTGGCGCCGCGTCCTCGCCCACCCGATCGAGCTTCTCCGGCCGGCCGCTACCGCGCGCGCGCTCCACGGCCCAAGGGCCCCCGTGCTCGGCGTCCTCCACAACCCGACCAACGGCGAGCTGGACCTCTTCGTCCCGCCGACCGCGTCCTCCTCCTTCCGCCCATACGTCGGCGACGATCGCCGCCATCGCCACATCCTCGAGTGCCGCCACGGCCGCGTCCTCCTCTACGACTTCTCCTTCCCCAACTCCACGTGCGACGGCCCAGGCTACTTCGTCTGGGACCCAATCACCGGCGAGCAGCACAGGATCCCGAACGTGATGGGGCTTCGTCGTCGCGTTCGTGGGCGTGGAGAACCCGGAGAAGAAGCGCCGGTGGGACGCGCACGCCTCCTTCTACTCGTCGGACACCGGCGAGTGGAGCTTGGACCACGTCTGCATCCACCTCGGCTCCGAGCTGGACGAGTACTACCTCGAGGACGAGTGGACGACCGGCCCGCCGCCCACATCGTCGGCGAGTCGCTCTACTTCGTCGGCAAGTCCGGCATCCTCCTGCGGTACAAGCGACGCCTCCGTCTCGGCAACACCGTCGTCATGGCGTCCCCGGAGAACGAGCTGCGAATGGGGATCCTGCACTGCACCGTCAAGGTACGCATGCATGCACGGATTGTCACAGGGCCTGGTTATGACAGCCCAACAATAAGCCCGCAACCTTGAAGCCCATAAGAGCTATTAGCGGCCCAAGTTACCCGCCGGCCCACCAGCCCCCACAAAACACACCCTTTCCTAGGCCTCCCCTTCGCCCTCGCCTCCCAAAATTCATCGCGATGCCGCCGCCGCCACCCCTGCCCCGCGGCGGACCTTTTCGTTCCCCATCGTGGCTACAAGGTGGCTCGGCGCCTCGACCTCTTCGCCCCGGGGGTGTCCAAGTACGTACTACTAGGCACTAGCGACCTACTCGCCGCCGGTGGGGTTGTGCGCTCCTCTGCTCCGGCGGCGCAGAGATGTTCGTGCTCAGCCAGATCGAGCACAACCTGCCGATGCCGCCGCACCTGCTGAGCCGGCCGCTCGTCGACGCCATCAAGGCCGAGCTCGAGAGGCTCTTCCTCGACAAGGTAATAGTAACAATCACGACCTCAGCCATGTCGATGTTCACGGACGGTTTGTGCACAAAAGATGATGTGTTGGGCCTGGTTCCCCACCTGCTGCCCCCCTGTGTGCAGGTCGTCGCGAACCTCGGTCTCTGCGTCTCCGTCTAAGACGTCCGCTCCGTCGAAGGAGGCTTCATCTTTCCGGAAGAGGGCTGCTCCACTTTACAAAGTAATGTGTTCTTACTGCTGCCACTGCTTTTATACATGTCTGCTTGGTATACTTGTCTCATAAGATTCTGTAGAAGGTGAATGCCTGATAAAAATTGCAAGAAAATTGGATGGTTTTTAATATCTATAGCTGATTGATTCTGTTACTCAAGTGGGTAGTCTATTTTCAGCCTATGTATTACTTCCTCCGTTTCATATTATAAGACTTTCTAATAGAGCCCACATTTATATATATATATATATATGTGTGTGTGTGTGTTAATGAATTTAAACATATATGTGTGCTTAGATTCATTAACATCTATATGAATGTGGGCAATACTAGAAAGTCTTATAACCTGAAACGGAGGTAGTAGGTGCGATTGACTTGATGAAAACGTAACAGGTTCTCAATGACCCATTGTGATCAGAATTGTGTGTAATAGCATCAATGCTGTTTCTTATAATATTGCTGTCAGTGTGGACTGTGGAGCACGTCGTCTCAGCGAACTTATGCATTTTTAGTTCTGAAGATTCCTACAATTTGCAAGCCAGTCTTTAGATCTCCTTATTTTCCCCGTCCTGTATAGGTTTCCTTTAGGCTGGTGATGTTCAGGCCCTTCGTTGGGGAGGTTCTCGTTGGGAAGATAAGTGGATATGACGAAAAGGGTCTGCATGGTGAGTTGTTTATTTTCTTATTAACATTTAAAGAGTTTATTTTCTTATTGACATTTAAAGAGCTGGTTGGTTGGCAAACTCTCTTATCTGATAGTTATCTTGCCTGTTGGATTATTCCATTCCTTTTGTAGCAGTTCTCTATAACATCGGAATTTTTATGTTCATGTTTTCATGTCATAGTATATCTTATGTCTTCTAAGCATAAGACACAAAATTTGTATGTGATGTTTAACACTGTATCCCTTGCACTATTTTATCATGAGGTCATGCTGTTTGAAACAATGGACTAATTTACTTTCTCATATATCCTTTTGTTTCAATGAAATAGATGATGATTAATATCCTGGTATGTTTCTTTGCCACTCTTGACCTGATTACTAACCTGGAATCAGTATCCTCAATTGCATAAGAGTGATTAGCACGATACATTCCTTGGAGTACACAAATCATTGTTAGCTAAATGTCTGGAGGGTAGTGCCGAACTATAGTTATTTATTTTCAACATATTATTCTGTTAAACTGAATATATATAAATTTTATCTTTGACAATTGTATACTCTTAACTGATTCATGTTCTACTGTTGGACTATTTGTGCTTCACGTGTGTAAAAGTTACAAATGACCCCTTCCTCTTCTGGTACTAGTTAGTAGGAAAAGCTGCATTCACAACAATTGGTTGAGCTGATATAGCTACATTTTTCTGGCAGTTTCGCTTGATTTCTTCAGTGATGTATGCATTCCCGGGCACTTGATGCAGTATGGCACAGCTAGGTAATGTTTTGTTTTATTGTTCCTGTACAGCAGCAACTACTAACCGGCAATATGCCCGTGCTAAACGTTACAGTGCAATTCTTTTTGTCTTTAGTAATTATTAAAATTTTATGTTAGTAAAAAAATTTATATGATTTGTGCATTTGAACTTTAATTCAATTAATGTCGTACATCAAATATATTTCACGTAAAGTACAATAATATGATATTGCGTGGGCACAATAAATCTTTACAAAAATTAATTATATAATCACTTCAGTATACAATATACAAGGGTAATATGCACTTTACAAAAATTATGTTAAAAAGTATAGAGTCATTCCATTATTTGTTGCGGGCACAAAATAAAGCTTTTGATACATATATAGAATATACCCTTTAGGTAAATAATTATCCTAATGTTTAGCATTTGCGATACACTGAAGAAATTCTCGTACGCCGCTAGGTATGTTGCTTTTTACTCATTTTGTTTCAAAATTTCAAATTAGTATTTTCACAATGTATAATAATATAACAATTGTTTGTTATCTCGTTAACGAATTCTGAGTGATGAATCGATGTGCCATTAATTAACAATTTTCTAAAATAACTTTAAAATGGACTCGCATATCACGAATAGAAAATATATATAGAGTACAATAAAAAAAATTTCCATATGCCATGAATTCGGTTGTTCTTAGATTAATTCCATTCATTTTCTTTTGCCTTATATACTTAAAAATATATTGATTTTTCTAGTTGTCACACAAGGCACACATCTGCCGCAGCCCATTGAAGACATATCATGAGCGCGTGAATATAAACCCAAATAACAGTTTGATATGATACATATATCAAAGTAATAGTTTCACAATGTATAACAATATAACAACGGTTGGTCATCTCGTTAGCGTCTTCTTTCAAGATTGACATGAAATAAGTACTAAAATTTGACGATGGCAAAAGTATATATTTAGAGAGACACAGGTGTTAACATATAGTCATGCTATCAGCCCAGTGCAAATTGACGCATGTAGAACACGATGGTATGGAGAAGATAATCACACAATATTCCACCAGAATGGTGAGTCGTGCTATACAAAACAAGAGGACGTTGAGTAACATTCTGACCAACAATTTACTATCTTCTAGAATATATTTTCGAATTAATTTTGATAATGCGAACCTACCTTTGCTCACCAGTTAAGAACATCTTTATACACGATATTCCTAGTGCTTTTCCCTGTGGAGTCTACTTCTTTCTTTGGCTTTGCCAAAATCTTTGTTGTTTGCCTTGAGAAATCCCTTAACAATGCAACATAAAGCTGACAATGTGAAAAAAGGGGCTCTGGAAGATAGATCCCAACATTTGGGATGGTTTGCCCTTGTGATTTATTAATGGTCATTGCGAAGCTGAGACGTATTGGAAATTACTTACTCTTGTTTTTGAAAGGAAGAGATATATCATCGGAGGGAGACAAAGGGATCCGTGTGATGAACGTCCTTTTGCTTGCATTATCTTGAAATGCTCTTACCATCAGTCTAGTTCCGTTGCACAACCCATTATTAGGATCAATGCTGCGAAGAAAAATCACGGGACAATTTATTTTTACTATTAGCTCAGCTCGTATGGTGGGAGACCATTTGGAGTGATGGAGTTAAGAAAGTTCAGAGACCTCACAATAGTTATTCTCTAAACTTTCTTAACTCCATCACTCCAAATGGTCCCCCACCACACAAGCTAATAGTAAAAATAAATTGTCCCGTGTTTTTTCTTCGCAACTTTGATCCTAATAATGGGTTGTGCAACGGAACTAGACTGATGGTAAGAGCATTTCAATATAATGCAATTGATGTTGAGATTATTTGTGGTCAACATGCTAGCAAAAGGGCGTTCATCCCACGATCCCTTTGTGTCCGTTCGATGATATATCTATTCCTTTCAAAAACAAGAGTAAGCAATTTTCAATGTCTCAGCTTTGCAATGACCATTAATAAATCACAATGACAAACCATCCCAAATGTTGGGATATATCTTCCAGAGCCCCTTTCTTCACATGGTCAGCTTTATGTTGCATTGTCAAGGGGTTTCTCAAGGCAAACAACAAAGATTTTGGCAAAGCCAAAGCAAGAAGTAGGCTCCACAGTGAAGCGCACTAGGAATATCGTGTATAAAGATGTTCTTGACTGGTGAGCAAATGTAGGTTTGCATTATCAAAATTAATTCAAAAGCATATTCTAGAAGATAGTAAATTGCTGATCAGAATGTTACTCACCAACGTCCTCTTGTTTTGTATAGCACGACAGCACTATTCTGGTGGAATATTGTGTGATTATCTTCTATATACCCTTGCGTTCTACATGCGTTAGTTTGCACCGGGCTGATAACATGACTATATGTTAACACTTGTGTCTCTAAATATGTACTTTTGTCGTCAGCAAATTTTAGTAGTCATTCCATGTCGATCTTGATAGACGACGCTAACGAGATGATCAACCATTGTTATATTGTTATACATTGTAAAACTATTACTTTAACATATGTATCATATCAAACTGTTATTTGACTTTTATGTTCACGTGCTCATGCTGTATTCAATGGGCTGCGGTCGGCGTGTGCCTTGTGTGACAACTAGAAAAATCAATAATTTTTTTGAGTACATAAGACAAAAGAAAAATGAATGGAATTGACCTAAGGGAACATGCAAATTAGTGGCATGTGGAAATTATATTTTTATTGTACTCTATAATTTTTCTATTCGCGACATGCGAATCCATTTTAAAGTTTTTTTTAGCAAATAGTTAGTAATCACACATTGAATCTCGCACATTGATTCATCGCTCCGAATTCTTTAACGAGATGATTAACAATTGTTATATTATTATACACTGTGAAACTACTAATTTGACGTTGTGAAACAAAATGAGTGCATTCCTAGCGGCGTACAAGAATTTCTTAAGAGTATCGCAAATGCTAAACATTAGGATAGTTATTTACCTACAAGGTATATTCTACTATATATGTATCAAATGCTTTATTTTGTTCCCGCATCAAATAATGGAATAACTCTATACTTTTTAATATAATTTTTATTAAGCACATATTGCCCTCGTATATTGTATACTGAAGTGATTATATATAATTAATTCTTGTAAAGATTTATTGTGCCCACGCAATATCATATTATTGTACTTTACGTGAAATATATTTGATGTACGACATGAATTGAATTAAAGTTCAAATGCACAAATCATAGACAAATATTTTTTTTACTAACGTGAAATTTTAAAAATTATCAAAGACAAAAAGAATTGCACCGTAGCGTTTAGCACGAGCATATTACTAGTAGTAGGGTAGATTTAAAAACTGAGGTGCTTACTTTTCTCTGGAGCTATATGGTACATTCTGATTTTGATTCCTCTTAGATTAACTTGTTATGTTGCATCTGTTTGACACACTTCAACTAGATTTGTTATTATGAAAAAAATACTATTGAAATTAAGTTCAGTCAGGAACTATACAGAATCTTTGTGATGGTTTAAACACGTTCTAGAGTACTATATCTTTGTTTAAAAACAAATTCTAGAACTGCTGAGGACAGTGCATGTCACCTGAGACTGCTGAGTACACACTGCCACCTTGTTCTGCTTGTCATGAGGAAAGTACTTTCTACATAAATTTATGTTGCTTTATTTTCTTTGCTCCTCATTTTCCCCCAGGGCATTAGATGGTAGGTGGATGCTGAAGACTGAAGATGGTGATGAGCTCTATCTTGATTTAGATGATGAGGTATACAAAATCTGCTTTTTCTTTTAAAAAAAAATTCAAAGCAATTACCATTCTCCGAATGCTCATGGTCAACTTGATTGCTATGCAGATACGATTCTTGGTATCTAGCATAAAGTACCTGCGTATCCCAGTCGAGCAAAATGAGACTGACAGGGCATTTGCTCCAATGCAAATTATTGTATGCGTACAGAATTTTGCCCAAATTTTGATTTCTGGTTTAATGTCCTTTGATGAGTAACTAGGCTGACTAATGCTTTTGCAGGGAAGCATTGAAGGAGACGGTCTCGGTCTTCTTGCTTGGTGGGCTGCAGATGAAGAGGAAGGAGAGGCTGAGGCAGAGGAATAGTCCTAAGCTACTCATTTCTGTAGGTTGCTGTTTTGTGCAGTAAGAGATTTAGCATTTTAGCTAGAATGTCAGTAATTTATATGTTGTGGTATTTGCAACTTGGTCATCTTCTGTTAGTAGCTGTTTCGTTGCTGTGACATAACTGATGCCGACAGCTACTAATTTATAACCGTACCAAAGAACAGAACTTTCTTTTTTTAGGTTTGGGCATATGCACTAATTGAGCAGTTTCTGAACTGAACAATTCTATGTTAACTATGTAATCCGGTGATCTGGAGAGCTTCCTTGTGATGACATCCCAGGACCAGCAGTCAGAAGAACAACCATGGATATGAAAGTAGTGCAAAAGATATGAAAGTGGAAGCAACTTGCTGTGAGATGATGTGAACTTGTGGAGCGCAAACTTCCACTGCCAAGCCTGTAAATATCTTCAGATTTTGTTTGGTTCATGGCTAAGTTTACCACACCTCACTTTACCACAAGTGTATCATGCCACACAAAGTGAAGCTAGCAATTTGTTAGCCTCAAGTGTGGCTAAGTTTGGCAATAATTTGAGTCTATGATGCGTAGGCTCAATGACTAGCGAAGTGAGGCATGACACAAATGTAGTAACCAACCAAACACTATACAAACAAATTGTGGCATGCCTATAATTTGATATGGCAACCTTTGGGAGCCAACCAAACAGCCCCCTCGGTTTGGGCATTTGACAATTGTTTGGCAAACCTAACTTCCTGGTGATGATGTGACTGCCCCCTCATAGTATGCAACCCGATGAAGATTACCTCCTCTGTCCTAAAATATAAGTATTTTTGGACTCTGACACGATATTTGAGATGCTACTCTGATTAACAAAAGTAAGATGCTTTAAGTAAAAAGAGTTGCATATTATAATAGTTTGTTTAATAATAAATCTATTAGCATCAATTTTACATAATTGATCTTTTTTATTTTTTTGCTATTAATAGTTAAAGTGAAAAATATTTGACTTATTACTATACTAAAAATGTTTATATTTTGGGATAGAGGGAGTAGTTGGTACACCTTGATTTGTATCCTTGCAAGCCGAAGTCGAACAGGGACCTGTGTCCTTAGCAAGCATACGTTGGCTACTGGAACTCAGTCTTAATTCCAGTCTTAATCGACTTGTATGCTGGTGATGTGTTCCCAGGAAAGCCAGGAAAATAGATGGGTCCTCTGGGCTGCTCTTGAGCTATATATCCATCAACCATTTTCTTGATCAGGTTTGTCAAAGTATTGACCAAAACCCGAGACTAGTGGATCAAAGTATGGTGAACCACCTCATCAATTTTATCCTGTAGAGTCATGAGAGGAGGTGATGCTTTGGTCTTTTGCTTATTTGTTTCCCCTTGTTTTGTGCTTCCTTCTCCTTCAATCATCGGCTTACGAAATTTAGTTTTTTTTTACTGCTCCTTGCCAAGTCATGCTAAATGATTCCAAGCACAACTTCTGAAAATCTTGAGTGACTTTTTCCAACTGATCTGATCATCTTACAGATTGTCCAGTGTGACTGGAATAGCATCTTCTTGCTTGTGATCTGACATGCTGAAAGTCTGTGTCCCACGGGACGTGCTAAAAGCGTGTTGACGTGAAATGCGTCGTTCCACATGAAGGCATGGAAGATTTGCTTTAACTTCACTATAGGTTCTAATATTTGAGTTCAAGACGTACCAGTTAGTTTGGTCATATAACTAACAGCATGGACAAAGCAAAAGTTATATAACAATGGCCAAGCGTCTAAAAAGCTGATTAGATATTGTACTGCCCAGCCGATGCTTTGGAAAAATCGGCTATACTCAATAGAGTTTAAAAGACATTGTTCATTGACATGACTTAGATTGAATATAATTACAAATAATCTTTCAATATTAATTGCTGGCAATAAAGATCAGATAAATTAATGATTATATGGATTCTGACAATAGCCGATAAGGTTAATTACTTCGTCGATAAATCGATAACGCACCGGCTAGAGCTCCGATACAGCCTTATACAAAATATCAAACATAGCTAAATCTACTAAACAAGTCACGTTCTTTGGCAGATTGGAACTAACCGAGACAGTGCAAAATCAATAACAGGCTTAGTAGATTTAGGAGACTGATACATTTGTGTAAGATGATAGATATAACAGGTCAAGTAAAGAAACCAAGCAATCTAAACAAGAATTGTAATATCAGATAAGATTGGCTGAAACCCCAATGAAACTCCTAAGTAGAAATTCAGGTCTTAGTTAAACTTGGCAGTTCTAAACAAGCTGATAATTCCTGTTCAGAGTGATAGATACACTGATCAATCTAAGATAGCAAAGCCGTTTAAACAACATTAATCTAATCAAGATATCCGACCCAACTGAGGAAATAATGAATCGGCTGATACACGTATAAACAACAATACCGTCTAAGATTAAGTAGTGTATATGACAGGCAACGCTTACGCTGACTAGAATAGAACATCAGACCTAACAAAAAAGTCCTAGCCCTAACGATGTAAACAAAGTTGACGAACTTACCTTTTTGTCAAAGATCGAACCTAGGTGATATAGCCCAACTCAAAAAATAAGAACTCATCAAGAGAAAACCTCAAAAATTACGGTAGCAGATGCGCCAAAAGTTGTGTGTTAAACTGTTGTTGTTTACAAAGACCTCGGGTACACAACTTATACCCTCAGTTTAGCACAAGTCTGACTTAGATACGAAATCTGTCAACTCAACACTCTATAAGGAAACTACTATTATAGACTCCGACTTAGGCTGCGTTCGTTTTGTTCTGCTTCCGAGCACAAAAAGTGCGCACAAAAAAACGGAGCGGTACATTAGCACGTGATTAATTAAGTATTAGCTAGTTTCTTTTTTTTTTTTCAAAAATAGATCAATATGATTTTTTAAGCAACTTTCTTATATAACTTTTTTTTTAAAAAAAACACATTATTTAGCAGTTTGAAAAGAGTACGCGTGGAAAACGGGAGGGGAGAGTTGAGAACTGGCTGGAACAAACGCAGCCTTAGGCTTCTTTTGATCGTCAGTTATGAAGATAGATTTTTAGCGCACATAAAACAAGAAACTTCACTAGCACATGATTAATTAAGTATTAATAATTATAAACTTGAAAATGGATTTATTTGAATTTTCTAAACAACTTCTATATAGAAATTTTTTTTAAAAAATACACCATTTAACAGTTTTAAAAGCGTGCTAACGAAAAACGAGGAAGTTGAAATTTGGAGTTGAGAAAAAGAATTGGGCCTTACTTAATATCTCAATTGGCCGATCACCAAGAATTGGGCTTTCCGGAGTTTGGATGTCACCGGTTGTGAGGCTCAATCACCAAGAAGTCACTGTTGCAAGTGAGTCCTCGACATTATCTTTTCTCCCTTTTACTCCCTCCGTCCCATAATATAAGGGATTTTGGCTATAGAATTGTATAGCCAAAATCCCTTATATTATATTATAGGATGGAGGTAGTATATTAGTAGTTTCAAAGGAGAAAAGGAGATCCTCCTAATACTCTCTTTCACCCTCGGTTGGAAGTGCGATATATGATACGCATGCATGTAAGCACATTCATCAGTCAACTGGAATTTAAGAGAATTTTAGTTTATTGATGAACAGCAAAGCTGTGTATGTTGTGATTTAAATACATTATGGTTGGTTTGTTTGTTTGTTATACTGTGGTGTATACGTTTCCAATGCAGCTGGTATGTACATATGCCACTGCATCTTACTCCGTAGCGCTAGAAAAAGTTAACCCACAGTTAATAGTCTGCAGCATTGATCACTACAAAACCAATTAAGTTGCACATGACCAAAAAAGGCTCAACTAATCAACACAGATGCAACTAATATAATTAATCACCACACACCTGACCTGGAGATCGATCGATTGAACCCTCACCCGCTCTGCACAGTTGCCACTACAAATTAAGCTTAATTAATTAGCTTACAATTACGTACGTACTGTTCTCGATCGATCAGGATCAGCTGAAGAGGTTCAGCAGCGTGGGCGCCCCGGCGCCATCCCCGTCGCTGGCTTCCTCGCACGTCGTCGTCGAGTTCTCGTCCGACGCGCCGCCGCCGCCGCCCACCAGCTGCACGGCCGGCGGCGAGACAGGCGTGAGGCAGAGGTCCAGCTCACAGGACTGGAGCACCGGCGCCACCGCGTGCGGCAGCTGCTGCTGACCGACGCCGCCGGCGCCGGCGCCGTTATTCCTGGGCCGCTTCCTCCGGGGCGCGGCGGAGGCGGAGGAGTTGTCGTTGTCGGGCGAGGAGGAGGAGCTCCCGGCGGCGGCGCCGACGTTGCCGTAGAGGCCGGCCATGTCGCGGTCGGTGAAGGCGGCGGGCACGGCGGAGAGGGCGCGGAGGGAGTCGCCGCGGAGGACGGCGTCGGCGGCGGCCTGGCAGAGGTCCCAGTTGCCCGTCCACATGAGCCCGATGGCGCCGCTCACCGGGTTTATCGTCCTCCCGCACGCCTCGTACAGAAGCGACCGGAACAGCGCTGCATCCATCCATCCATGCAACACAACTTCACACGTCAATATATTCATCCATTTAAATTTAAATTCAGAGATTAACCACCCAAGTTTCAATGAGGGATTAATATATGCCTAATCGATCAAGTGTGGTTCCTACGTCACCAATTTCAACCTCATGATTTATCTGGACATCATAAATTGTCTAGAAACAATTTATTCAGAGATCAGTTCACAGGAATTAATTCAGTTCAATTTTGATGTATTTGGCAAAAAGTCATTGGCCTACTTCTAAAAATAACTTCAGAAATGGCCGATAATATTAATAAACATATCTCTGTGTTTGTTTATTGTGTTAATGCTGAGTAATAATCTAGGTTCATTTCAGTGTGAGGATCAAAAGATACCAATTGACCTGATGACAAAAGCTGAAAGCAAACTACGCCAATTGGGCTCTAAACAAACAAAAGAAAGAAACTGTCAACTAAACTAACATATCTCTTGGCACTACGAGTCTGAAGAGTTTAGTTTGGTGAAGTACAGTTGGGGACATGGCTGAAAAAGATTCTCTATTCGGATTGTCCCCTGGAGGCGTCGGAAGGCCGCATAACATCCAAATTAAAAGGGAACACACCAAAAATATAACATAACATCCAAATTAAAAGGGAACACACCAAAAATATATAGAAGTACCGGTATCACTACTCCATCTTAGGTGTTAGGTCAGCTCTAGTAGTCACAAGTCTTTCTGCACTAATTGTTCATCTAGATAAAACCTGAGAATATTTTTTCTAGTTAATTTCTAGCCTTTTTCTTGTAACAAGTGGAGTAATTTACTGCAACTACTACATGATAGAGGTGTACTAATTGTGACCGATGAACAAGCCCGGCCTCTAAGCTAATTATAAGCAACGACTTAATTAGAGCTAGTAAACCGAAAACTTTTCCAAACACAGTAATTGACAGCTTAATTGTGATTGATTATTTTTGGACTGTTTTCAGAAACGGATATCTGAGAATTGCTTAAATTACAAAGTACGCAACATTAGGTTTGTAACTTCGTAATTTACCACTACTATACCTAGTTAAGTTTGCGGACACAATAATTACTGTAGCTCGAAATGGAGGCAAGAAATTAAGGGTTAAGGTAGGCCTTAATTAAGGGAGATGAGGAGCGATGGGATCGAAGGGTATATACCTGGGCGATGGTGGAGAGGGACGGCGGCGAGGGAGGCGACGAGGCCGGCGCGGCCGAAGAACTTGGCGACGAAGACGGTGGCGTTGGCCTGCGGCTGCGCGCCGTCGATCCACTCGATGCTTGGCCGCAGCACGCACGCGTCGCTGCACCCCTTCCGCAGCACGCGGCACCCGTTGCAGCTCATCTCTCTCTCTCTCTCTCTCTCGCAATACACCCAATACCACAGCTGCTAGCTAGCTCACTCTCAGCTACACAAGCTTAGCTAGCTAGCCGATGAGCTGCTGATGAGAAGATGCCGATCGAGCTGAAGCTGAACTAATGTCCAATGATCGAGCGCGCGAGCGGGGGCGAGGAGGTTATATAGGAGGAGGAGAGGGAGACCGAGGCGGCCGTTGTAAGTGTGTCGTCTCGTCGTCCCGAATGGATCTATCTATCTCTCTCTCCTCTTCCCGGGGGATGCCGATGCGATGCGCGGCAGCGTGTGGTTGGTTGGTGCTCCGTTCCATCCCGGGCCACTGGGTGTTCCAATTACATGGGCCGCTGGCGCCTCCGTGTTGCCGCAACGCAATGCCCCTTCCCCCGCTTTATCTTTTTTTTTTTTTTGTCACCTCCGCCGGATCCTCTACGCATGTTACCACCTTATTACCGCGAATGTGGCGTCGCCAAATCAGCAACTGCAGGTGTCGATATACATGACTCTTGTCAACTTTACCACCTCCAATTGTAGGTATGGGTTTCCGTGTCCAATATTTAACTGTCCGTCTTATTTGAAAAAAATATAATTAGTATTTTTTAATTGTTATTAGATGATAAAATATGAATAGTACTTTATGTGCAACTAATTTTTTTAAAAAAAAATTCAAATAAAGCAGACGGTCAAACGTTGAAAATAGAAACCCAGAACTACACTTATATTGGGATTGGGATGGAGGTAGTACTAATCAAACATTGAAAATACTTTACGTCGGGCGACCGGCGCGGGGGGAGCCAGATCGGGAGCTCCCCCGCACCCCCCCCCACGTGCGTACTGTTGGGCCCACCCACTTCTCTCTCTTTTTTTCCACAAAAGATGTTTCACCTAGTATACTTATAATGTTTTACTATTTATAGATCTAATGTTGCAGTGAATTAAAATACTCTTTTGCAAGAAAAAAACCCACATATTTTGGAAACTCTCTATTAAGGGAATTTGGTTTATTTTTTGTTCCACCAAAAATGTTTCACCTAGTGTACTCACAATATTTTACTATGTATAGATCTAATGTTGCAGTGAACGAAACATTCCATTGCAACAAAAAAATCACATATTTTGGAAACCCCCTATTAAGGGAATTTGGTTTATTTTTGTTCTACTGAAAAATGTTTCACCTAGTGTACTCATAATGTTTCACTATATATAGATCTAATGTTGCAGTGAACTAAATATTCTTTCGCTATTTGCTGAAACATTATTTTTATATGAGGTGAAACAACACCCGATTTAAAAGAGTGAAACATTTTCGATCTACTTAGTGAAACAACTCCGATATATCTGGTGGAACATCGTGCAACATTTAAAAATAATACAATAATAAGCTAATTTTTTTATCGGAATATATCCACGTGTGGTCTTGTTTTGAAGATTTAATTGCAACTAACTTAATGGTGCAATCGGATCATGATTTTGATAAGTAATTTAAGAGAAAATTCAGTTTAAAGTAGTTTTGCACGTAAATCGAACATTGACATCATGCTGACGTCAGCGCCCGATTTTACCCCCTCCTGATTGGGTGCTCGACCGGGAGTCGTCTCCATCAAACATTGTCCATCATATCAGTGGCATTACCGCTGATTTACCATCTCAACCAAATTTTGGTTGTCTAATTAAGAATGGGTTTAATCGGTTGTACCTGATTTGTACATATATATATGTTTATTTGTAATGTGTTATTTTTTTTTCTATCGGGATGTAAGTTGTAATTTTATTTTCTATTTGTACTGTGAGGAGCAATTCAATTTAGATTTTTTTTCTCAAGGAAATATAATGATAGAGGACTATATTTATAAAAAGAAAATTAGATAGTAGATTTTGCTATCACTATTAACAAAATTATCCTTCCTTTCCTTAATGACTTCATGCCCTACTTAATATTTGTGCTTTTAAAAATCTATCAAATGAGCTACATAAATATTAACCATAAAGAATAAGTTTTTTCTAAGAGTAATGAAAAGGAGGCAATATGGATTATGGAAATGGAGAGTTAAGTCCGTTATGGAGTTACTTTTTATTGCAGCAGCAACTTTTAGATTAGGAAATATGATTCACATATATATCTTCTCGCAATTTAATTTTGTATGTCGATCAATATATAGATTATAAAGAAAACATGATGTTGTGTGGCATTTCTAGTGAGAATTATTCTAGCTATTTCATGATGGATAGGATCGAGATATTTCAATCATCTTCCTTTAAACCACATAACTATGTCATCTAATGTATCACAATTGAACTTTTTTAATGCATAGAACCGTTCCATAATTACAAAAAGAACACTAACCATGTATTGTATTTTTTTTTAGTTTTTTTTACAATACCACCCAGGAGCACTACCTAAGTAGTTTTTCAATGTGGGTTTCTTTTGCTTAAACCATGGGTTTTAGGCAGTATATGTATCACACAAAAACCGTAACAAACACAAGGTAGTGTGGTGTGGGAGCAGAGGATCCGGGAAGCAAGCAGCGGCCCCCCCAATTCGGATGTTGGCATTAATTAAAGCCATGGAAGCAGGGTTGTGGATAGGAAGGAGGCAAAGCAAGCAGAAAGAAGCAGAGAGAGAGGGGGAAGGAGGGCAGGAAAGAAAGCAGCTTCCCCGGGTCGGGGGCCACCACCAGTACCTTGACTCCGCCCTTTCGCTCCCGCCAAGAGCTGAGGCCGCTTCGCTTCTTGTTGTACCCCCACCTCTAGCTAGTCGTTGTTAGCTTCTCCAACATCTCAGGCAGAGGCAGCCAAAGCCAAGCCAAACCCAACCCCAAAAGCTCCTCCTCACGAACCTGGCCCTTCGGCTTACCTCTGATGCATCACCCAATTAAGTGAGTCATATACATTCTCTGCTGCTGTAGCTAGTGTACGTGGCTGGCTCATGGCTCTCCCGTCCCTTTCGCTCTCTCCTCTCTCCCGTGTTTCTGGCGCAGGTGCCTGCTGCAACTTGAGCGTTCTCATATACTCGCGTGCTGATCGCTCGCTTTCGGCTGCCTGCCTGTTTCGGTATACTACATGTTTATTGTTATGGCCAAGTGGGAGCGGCAATTGTTTGTTTTAATTTGTTTTCAAGTACTAGCTACGTGCTGATTCAGATCATGGCTTTTTTTAGTTGGTTCCTTTTTTGGTGAGGGGGAGAGGCCGGGCGAGGCGAGGGTGCGTTGGATGGTGTGGCTGCGGTTGCTCGTGGTGGACGGCCGGAGTGCGGCGTGACGTACGTACGCCGCCGGGCACCGGAATATATATCGATTGCTACTAGTAGCTGTAGCTTCTCCCACTTTCGACCGAGATCGTGCCGCCGCAAGCAATATCTGATTCTCGTGAGAATTTTCAGAATATGCCACACAATTTGCACCACCTTCAGGATTAACCACTCAATTCGTAACACTTTCAGAGCACAAGCAAATGAATTGTTTTATTCCGTGACACTTCCGTCCTTCTGAAGCAGAGCCCCATCGGCCGTCCGTATTGCACCGTCCGTTGCGTCATCTTGCCGCCGCCGGCGTGGGGAAGGAGGAGCTTGGCCAGCGTTGGGGAGCTCACTAGCATGTGCGGAAGAGAACATTGCCGACAGGGAGGAAGAGCTCCCCGGCGTTGGGGAGGAGGAGCCGCCGCAGGAGGAAGAAGAACTCGTCAGCGTAGGGGAGGAACTCGTCGGCGGCGCCCAGATGACTCGGGCGGAAGTCTTGACGCGGGCGAGCGACGGTGCTCTGCTTCGGAAGGACGGAGTGTCACGGAATGAAACAATTCGCGTGTTCGGTGGCAAATTCTAAAAGGGTTACGAATTGAGTGGTTAATCCTGAAGGTGGTACGAATTGAGTGGTCTATTCTGAAAATTCTCGATTCTTGTTCTTCGGTTCGCGCTCTATGTACAGGAGAAATTAACCTTCAGCCATACAATCATGCATCGTCCCCTTCTCCAGGTCGCGCGTCTCTCTCTCTCTCTCTCTCTCTATATATATATATATATATATATATATATATATATATATATATATATATATCGCGGCCATCATAATTTCTTGCCCGCGGTTCGAGTGGTTGTTAAAATTTTTTTTTCCAACAATTACACAATATATACAATACTAATTGCCAACCGGGGATGAAATTAGGATTTCAAACCAGGCGATGCCGATCGAGATTCCTTTTAGGGATTCATCGAGCCATGGTTGAGTCTCGGGGATTCGGTGAGACGGCGACACCGCGACGAAGACGCGATCAGCTTTCACCGCATTACCTGTTGGCGGGGCGTGTTGCCCACCCATTTGCTAAGTGATGAAGCGAGGCATCTCATATATGCCACAAAGAAATCAATAAGGCGAGCAATCAAACTCGAAACATATACTCTCTCTGTCATTAAATATAAGAAATTTTGGTTAAATGTATAAGTTTTATTGGCTTGTGAGTTATACAATTATCTCATTTTGGACTACTAGCAGAGTAATATTGGCTCTGTTCGGCAGCCATTCTAGCTGCAGCAGCTGCGGCGCTGCATCACAAATTCGCTGCAAGCTGCAGCGATTCTTAACTACTGTAGTTGCAGCTACAAAAATACTAGCCGAACACACCCACAAGTATTAGGCTCCTACAAGAATAAGAGTCTCTTAGCCGACTTTGATAGGTGCCAGGCCTACTCTACACCCTATCTTCGCTCTTTTTTTTTTTGCAAATTTTACTACAGAAGATTACGATTTCATGGTTTTAGTCGTGAGATACCGCCCAAACTCACTTTTAGGGGAAAACACTCCATAAACATGATAATTTACCAATGGACACCGTGCCGATTAAAATAATGATTTTCGGTTGAGGAGGAGAGAGAATTCGCGTGAAATATCAAAAATGCCCTTGGGCCCACATGTCAGCTCTCCATATCTCTTTCTCTCTTTCTCCCTCCTCTCTCTTCTCCCGGTCACGGCTTGCTCAGGCAGCGGCGGCGACGCCCAGAGCGCGCGGCCTACTCGGTGGCCGAGGCACTGCTTCTCGCGGAGGTGCTTTGGAGTTGCGGCGGTGATCCACTCCAAGATCCGTCGCCGCGCCGTGTGGTGGCCAGGAGGCAGGGTGGGCGCCGGCGCCACGAGGCCGCCACGGTGTCGACGCGGGAGCGGGAGGGGTGGTGCCATCACCGAAGCTTCGCGCCGGGCGATGCGGCCAATGCAGCGGAGCGAGGCCGGGTCCGGGTCGACCTCGAGGCCGACGAGGAAGAGGAAGAACGCTGGCATCGTCGAGGACTCCGGCAGCGGCGTCGGCGAAGTATGGCTGGAGGATGGCGCAGCGGTGGAGGAGGCAGCGTGGTGGACGGCGACAGCGTCGGGCGACGCCGACGATGAACGAGCCGCCGAGCAAGGCCATGGACGGCGCCGAGAAGAACCACCCGGGAATCGTGCGCGCCGAGCTGGAGTCCTGCGCCACCATGGACATGAGCACGACGTCGAGGGCGGTGTGCCTGGTGATGAAGTAGCCTTGTGATGTCCATGGCAACGTTGCAGAGGCGTTTGACAGGGCCGTTGCGCGCGGCGAGCAGCTCCGGCAGGCCGTGTAGCCACCACCCTGTCGTACCTGACCGTGCAGTCGTCTGCGTCGTCGTACGGCGTGCCGTCCGGGTGCAGCAGCTGGGACAGGTACGCCGTCGTCGTTGTCGCGTTCTGCACTTCTGCTTCGCGAGCAGCACCGCCGCGCGCGCCAGCACGCGCGTGTCTGCCGCCGCCCTCGCCGTCAGCGACAGCAATGACAGTGACTCCACGCATAGCTTGTGGTCCTCGATGAAGCTGTAAGTCTCCGCGATGCTGGCGTGCGGCAGGGCGGTGGTGGCGCGCGTGCACGACACCGGAAGACGACGACGCGCCTCTCTTTGGGTTTGGGTGTCGATGAGCTGCTCGGTTCTTGGGAGGAGGTGGCCATGGCGTCCTCGGCCGCCGAGTAGGCCGCGCGCTCCGGACGTCGCCGCCGCTGCCGCAGCCGAGCAAGCTGTGACCGGGAGAAGAGAGAAAGGAGGGAGAAAGAGAGAAAGAGAGATTGAAAGCTGACATGTGGGCCCAAGGATATTTTTGACATTTCACGCGATTTCTATCTCATCCTCAACCGGAAATCATTATTTTAATCGGCGCGGTGTCCATTGGCAAATTACCACGTTTATGGAGTGTTTTTCCCCAAAAGTGAGTTTGGGCAGTGTCTCACGGTTAAAACCACGAAATCGTAGTGTCCTGTAGCAAAATTTGCCTTTTATTTTTTCAACCCCTACATTATTTTATCAGTTATTTTAATTGCTCTTATGAGTATTAAAAATTTCAATCATAATATACTGGATATTTTTGGAACTGCATAGTATCTTATATTAAAAGGAGTAAAGTATAGTTATAATTGCTAAATCTTTATTTTTAATTTTGGAATTAAATTAATAAAACACTAAATTAAGAGTTCAAAATGGGTACTTTATATCCATCTTATTTTCAAATTCCATAGTTGTTAGATTTTGAAAAAATAAACCCGAAGGGTTCGTCAAATCTTATATGTACACATGGTTGGGTTCGTTGTTTTTATATCTTAACATGTTGATTGGTTTTGAATATACAGGCCAATATATATTGTCTTATAGTTACAGTTACAGGAGGTGAGGGAGGGGGGGGGGGGGGCTAGAAAAAGTTTGAATAACAATATTGTCCTTTGGAACATATGAGATTGTACAGGAATTTCACATGTATACGTTAGATTTATATGAAAATCCTCTAAAATACATTCAAACATAAGAAGGCTAAATGTGTGCCAGTGTGCACTTGATCCAATTGGTTAAAAAGAAGTAAAATACATTGCCGGCCCTTAAACTTATTTGCGGGTGCCCTCCAAATTCATAAACTTGAAAAATGCATCTTTTATATCTCTAAAGTTGGTAATAAACCAACTTCGGATAAATATCCAACTTGTCACGGGAATACTGATAGGTCCAATCGCCTAGAGTTGGTGTGGCTCTAGATCTAGACGCTCTTACCATGGAGACGCCGGATCTGACTCTATGGGAAGGACACACTTCCTCTCTCGAAAATGGTGGGCATCCTAGAGCAGATCGAGAGGAGGATGGCGATGGGGCTGGAAGGACGACGTTGGCAGCACCGAGCATAGATGATGGGTTGACGCCAACACCGGATCCCCTCTCCCCACCACCGTTAGTGTCATCCATCCGATATGCTCACTTGCCGTGCTGATCTCTCTATGAGCTCCACAGTAGCAGCAGGGCGTCAGGACGAGAGTTCGAGCGCCGAGGCTATAAGGGGAGCTCGACGACGATTTTTTTTTGAAATTACGATTTTAATGAAAAATCGCAAAAATATAAGTTGGTTATGCGAAATCGCAAGTTTAGCACCATATCGAACAACCGTGGTTCAATAGAATACCTATCGAACGACCAGCGTTCGACAGAGGTACCTATCGAACTTCAGCAGTTCGACAGGTGATAAAAAAAATTAAAAGCGAAAAAACATTGTGCACTACCCTATCGAACTTAGTCTGTTCGATATGTGCCTGCTGAGCACTGTAGCACACTGTAGCATGCTGTCCACGCAACCCTTGTCGAACTTTGGCAGTTCGATGTCCTGTAAGCGGTACTGTTCATGTACCTTTTTATTTGTTTTTGAACCAACTACCCTGTCGAACTGTCGAACTGCGCTTGTTTGATAGGTACAGTGCTAAACTTGCGATTTCATGTGACTGACCTATATTTTTGCGATTTTCCATTAAAATCGTATTATTTTTAGAAAAATCGCTCGACGACAACTTCTTGGTCCAAGAACATGGTATAAATATTGTGGGTGGGCTCCACTTGTTAGTAAGTATGGGATTGGTGAAAATGTTATGTCAGCACATCCTAATGACACTTCATGTCAAATTTTAGACCGATATTAGTACATTTGGCAAGTTTAGTGATCTGAAAGTGCATTTTTCAAGTTTGAAGTGCATCAATTGTATTATACTCTTTTAAAAGTGAAGCCTTGATGATTCTTGATTTTAACTAATCTTCTATGAATCATGGAGCTTAATACAATGTAGTCAAATCATATTGTACCTGGGAAAAAAAATAAAAAGCTGGGATAATTCAACAAAGTCAACGGGCCAACTCCCATGAAAAAAATATATTACCCACAGTTCCAGAATCCTAAAGGCCTTTCTTAATTACAAGGCATGGGTTACTTGTATAGTAATGTTACCATACCAACCCCAGTAGAGAAAATAAATATTGACATTGTTCTCAAAATACAATTTAACAACTAATTTACATGGTAATATATTTGGAAACACAAAAACTTGTAATATCATGGAAATACTTTCAGAGACGATCGAATCTATATGTATGGTTTTCATGCAAACAATCTGAATATTTAAAAATGCATGTTCGACATTTTGGAAGTTTTACTCGAAGCATGTCCAAATGGCATTTATTGACCTACACCATAGGCACAGATGACATTGACTGCTGGCAAAATGAGAGCCTTGTCGGTTGCCCATATCCTAAAAAATAATTTATAGGTAAAAAAAATACATATTTGTTCATAGTAATTGAAAAGCTATGCTAAAAAGAAATTACGTTGAAAATATCTTAATATCAACTTCAAAATCAAATTTAAAAATTTAAATTTTAACTTTTACTTTAGCTTATTAGGCCAACCAATACGGCTAATTATACTCTGCAGTACATGTACATGGCTGTCTTCAGAATCTGTAGGGTTTACAGCTGGACAACTCCGTTACCTAGCATCAATTAAAGAAGTGGTAGTAAGAGCAAGTTTAATAGTATAGCCCATTTATCTATAGCCAATCTAATAGCCAATTTATATAATAGTTGTTTACTATACTATTAATATATGGTCCTACCTATCATACACACTGCGTCTTGGAGTTCGTGTTGCAGCTGGCTACAGATCTATAGCCCGCTCCTCTTCTCTCTCATCTTTTGTCTCATTAAAATATGTTTATAGCTAGCTAATAGCATGCTATTGTACCTGCTCTGAGGTGTTGTTTGGATGGGGCTAAAATTTTTTTAAGTCCCTATCACATCGGATGTTTGGACACTAATTAGAAGTATTAAATGTAGACTAATGACAAAACCCATTTTTATAATCTTGGACTAATTCATGAGATGAATCTATTGAGCCTAATTAATCCATTATTAGCCTATGTGATGCTACAGTAAATGTGTGCTAATTATGGATTAATTAGGCTTAAAAAATTGTCTCGTGAATCAGCTCTCATTTATGTAATTAGTTTTGTAAGTAGTCTATGTTTAATACCCTAATTAGTGTCTAAATATCCGATATGACGGGACTAAGTTTAGTCCCTGAATCCAAACACCCCCTAAAACCCGAGATTGCTAAGGGGCGATCAATCGCCCCTAGCCATCAGGTAATAGTTCCCCCCTCCTTCCACCTGATTTCCTTTTTTTGGCACCGCATTACTTTCCTATTTTAGTAAATTTATACACCTAAAGTTTTACACCTCAAGTTTACACATCTAAAGTTTATACACCTAAAGTTTAGAGATCCAAAGTTTACAAGTCAAAATTTTATATATCCGATTCAAATTTAAATTTGAATTAAAATATTTTTTATATATAGTATTTCTATACATCTAAAGTTTATACACCTAAAGTTTATAGACTCAAAGTTTATAAGTCAAAAGTTTACATACCTGATTCAAATTTGAATTTGAATTATATCCGATTTAAATTTAAATTTGAATTAAATATTTTATATATATAGTATTTCTATACATCTAAAGTTTATAGACCCAAAGTTTATAAGTCAAAAGTTTACATACCCGTTTCAAATTTGAATTTAAATTCAATTTTTTTTATATATATTATTTCTATACATAATTTTTTTCTAACTTTGTTTATTTATTTATTTTAAATTTATGGTGTAGTAGGAAGAGAAGAAGGGGAGGAGGAAGTGTGGGGGGGGGGGGGGGGGGGGGGGAGAGTATAGGGAGGATGGGGATAGCCAAACACCCCCTAAAACCTCCACTTCGATTGTGTTGTGGGCCGTAAATCAATCTTTCCGGAGAGAGGCGCAATAGACATGATATAAAAAAGCCCATCAAAAGGAGAACCTCTTTACTAACACATTTTGAAGTGCTAAATTTTGTTGAATAAGTACCAGTACTCCATTGACGTAAACAAAAAAACATATCTCCAGGCACCTCCCCATGGATTCGGGTTTAAATTCAATCCTCAGAAGTATTCAACTGTGAATGATACGCCATTAATTCAAGATGAATGACAACAAACAGAACAACATGAAAACTGGTCAATAAAAGATCTTTCCTTCCTTTATCTTTATATTTCCACCAAAAAAATTACAAGACTATATCATGAAACGTTCCTGAACAAATTTACCGATGACCAAACCTATAGCAAATGCCAGCATAATAACAATGCTATAAAAAACACTATCTGCCATCGGAGGGACTGCCAGTCAGTAGTATTCCACATTCTAAAGATTGCTAGTACTAGTTTTTTTTATCTCATCTGAAGGCAAATCAAAGCCAAAAAAGAAACAAAAACAAAAACCATGGCTGGCTCTGTTGACACTAGGTTACCAAACGCCTTGTATTCCTGGACGTTGTGGACTTCACCTCCTCCGGGTTGAGTGACCCAGGGCTCTCCGACGTGTCCGAGCTACTGTTCTCGCTGGCGTTTGTTTTCCCGGACCAGAGCTTGCTCAGGATCTTCTTGGGCATGAGCGATCCCTTGGACTTGCTGGAGCTCTTGTCGTCACAGCTCTTGTTGTTGCTGTTGTTGATGTCGCTGCTGCCACTGCTCCTCTCGCTGCCCCCGCTGTTGTTGGCCAGCCTCAGTGACCTGAACGAGTTGATGTCGCTGGAGGTCAGGACCCCGGTCCCGTCCTCCTCGGTTGTCGTGGTGGCGGCTGACCTGGAGCTGCCATAGGAGTTTCCATTCTCTCTGGGGAGTAATGAGTATACAGCAGAGGTAAGCTCTGCTGCGGCATCAGTCCGCCCAGATGCAGCTGATGCCCGAATTTGCTCAAAGAAGAGAACTTGCACAACCACACGCAGAGGAAGGCGCTCGTTCTGCACGGCGTGCAGGCACGCATCCTGGGACAGTTTCTTGCAATCCATCAATCTACATAATTCTTTCTTTTCGCTCTTTGATAGGCTGGGGTGCTCCTGTAAGCATAGTAAAGATGTCTAAGTTTATATGTCCAACAAAAAAATGAGTACTAAGCGTAGAGATTTGTAAATGTATATTACCTTGAGATACATGTCAATGGCACGATATAGACCATCGTGATTTTTGCGGGATGCAGGGGACATCATTTCAGCAATTGTGATGAACTTTGAAAGGGGAAGATTGGTGTCTTTAGCAATCTCAGCAAGATACCCATCAATAAGATTTGCAACAGCCAGATTTGAGGTGCTGGAAACAGGAGTAAGGTTCTCAACCTCCACAATCTCATCATCATCTTGAAATTTCATCTTGCCAGTATCACTTTGTCGCGAAACAAACTCCTCCACTATTGCAATGATCAGGTTTACATTATATAACATGTTTTCGCTAGCGTTTGCTGGTATAAGGAGGTCCGAAACAGAAGCACCATCCAATTGTGTGCCTATTCTCTTGATCAAGATATCATGACAAGACTCCCCAGCCTCCAGCAAGCATGCAGCTTTGAGAAGCTTAAGAAGAAAACCACATGACACAGAGCCTTTCTCAGTGGGCAGCAGAAATATGATGGTTTCAAGCACGGCACGGCGTTTAGTGCAATCAACTCCATTGCTCACAGCGTCTTCTAGGGAACCCAGCAGCCTGCGGTATGCATAGGCTCTCAGTGCCTCACCAATCACTATAGGCGATGTTCTTCCCTTTGCTTTTATCATCATGATCACCCGCTTGTACAAATCCATCTCGAGATCACAAAGGTCCTCAACCCACCAGTCCTTGGGGACTATCAATTGCTTTCTGACACCATTCCAATGAGAATCATGGCCATTCTCTGATGGCAGTTTCTTTCTGTTGTATGTGTATGACCACTCAACCTCTGATGGATCAATTAATGCCTTCGATGCAATTGAGTCAATGCAATGGTTGATTACTTTCAAATTTTCAGACCAAGGTAGCAATGACTTTGTGCTTTGCAGTACTATGATTGAATCCTTCCAGACACGAAATATGCTTGATGTCAAGAAGATATCAATTTTGTAAATGAGGTTTCCTTTGTCAATGGTTTCAAACATTTCTAGATACTCAGCTGCACAGCGAGCAGCAAGGACGTTATACGCATTGAGTGTTACAATCATTCCATAGCAGAACTTAGCACAGATTTCAAATGCTGAAGGTCCACCAGGGATGTCAGAAATATCCAACTCATCATTGCCTTCCACATTGCTTGAAGCGACTAATCTTTGCAAGCGGGAACTCTTTGACAAAAGAGGAAACTGCAAAATAATAAGCCAACTATGTAAATACCTTTCTACTCTTCAACATAAGTATCTTACTTAGTAGTTTAACATAAAACATGGTGCAATATTTCGTGTAGAATGACATAGCTGCCAGGCTAACTCTACTCAATTACATTGGATGCATGACATGTAAACAGTTTCTTCAAACTGGATAAAAGATACTAAATAAGAGTAATGAATACTTCAAACTTCAACCATATCCAGGAGTCAATACATGCATTATACATGAAAGTTGTTTATTCAAGAGGACTCTGGAAATAATAAACATTATGCTTAAAGAAGGATATCCTGAAAATTGCGCTATTCAAAAGGAAAGGAATATCATGCCCATTTGATTACTAGAAAGAATAATAAAGGATTAGGTCATAAATATAACATATACCTTCCAGATTAGCACTGCTGAAGAATCTAGTTATTCATGTAAAAATTATACCATTTCAAGTACTAACTTCTGTTACAGCCTTAGAAAGATTTTAGCAGTCAGTTAACAATTGTATCCAAAATTAGTACAACAAAGGAACTGTTCAGTCACTATGGTTCAAACAATCTTTGAATACTAATGTGATACCTTGTGAAGACAAAACTTGACATCTCCTATGGAAATAACAATGTCTGTTGCCAGTTCCGTTGCAACAAACCTGAAAAAAAATGTTACCACTTCACAAATTAGCATTAAAGCTGCGCAGAAGAAATTGAGGAGAAGAACAATACACATGAGAATGAGACAAAGAAAACGCACACATTGATTCACTACATAAAACAAATACTATACAAGAAAGCTCATTAGCAATCATCACTAATAGTTTACTTGATCTGAATGTATCTTGACAAAAATAAGAAACCAAATTTTGAACAGCCACACAGTCACATATATTACCATTCCCTCCTAGCAGTGCGTGCTATTATTTGATCAACAGAGATCCAGCCGATCCTTGATAGGCTGGCAAAGAAGGTAGCCGGCTGGAAGCCGAAAATGCTGTCTATTGATGGGCGACTGTGCTTGATCAAGTCAGTCCTAATGGCGCTGCCGGTGCACTACATGACAGTCCTGCAGCTACCGCGATGGGCGATTAAGGACATCGAGCGGAAGTGCCGCGGGTTTCTTTGGAAGGGACAGGAAGAGATCAGCGGCGGGCATTGCCTAGTCTCGTGGCGAAAGGTTTGCTCACCCATCGAGAAAGGGGGACTTGGTGTCAAGGATCTTAATTTGTTCGGTCAAGCTCTCCGGTTGAAATGTCTTGCGAAATCCTTGGAGCAGAAGGATAGACCCTGGACCTTGGCAGCTTTCCGTCCTGGAAACGATGTGGAAGAGATCTTTCGATCCGTCGCTGAGCACATCATTGGTGACCGGGTGGACACACAGTTTTGGACAGACAATTGGACAGGGAAAGGTTGCTTCGCCTGGAGGTGGCCGGTGTTGTTTTCCCATGTGAGCCGTGCCAAGCTGACAGTAGCTGATGCCCTGATTGCTAACAGATGGATTCGCCGATTACAAGGTGCCCTGTCCAATGAAGCTCTGGGTGAATTCTTCCAACTTTGGGATGAAGTTCGCGACGTGTCACTGCAGCAGATGGCTGACACGATCAAATGGAAGTTGACTGCTGATGGTAATTTCTCAGTGGCCTCGGCGTATGATCTATTTTTCATAGCGACAGAGGACTGTCCCTACGGGGACACGCTGTGGCACTCCAGGGTGCCGTCGCGCGTTCGCTTATTCATGTGGATTGCACTCAATGGCCATTGTCTCACGGCGGACAACCTGGCGAAGAGAAACTGGCCGCATGACGCCATTTGCTCCCTATGCCAACGCGAGAACGAAGACTGCCATCATTTGCTTGTGTCCTGTGATTATACGGCGGTGGTTTGGCGCAAGCTGAGACGTTGGTGCAACATTAACATTGCAATCCCTGCGGAAGATGGCAGGCCACTTGCAGATTGGTGGATCGCGACAAGACGGCGTTTTCAGAACACGTACAGGACGGATTTCGATAGTCTGTTCATGCTAATTTGTCGGCTTATCTGGAAAGAGCGGAATACAAGGATCTTTCAACACATGGCCAAGTCGGTTGACCGGCTAGCGGATGACATCAACGAGGAAATCGCAATTTGGAGGGCAGCAGGGATTTTTTCCCAGGCTAGCGAGTAATCCCGATTAGAGGCGGGACTTGCCCCATTTTTTCTTTTCTTTCCGGGCTTGAGTTTGCTTGAGACCGGCGCGACATCCTTCATGTCGTTGTAATTAAAACTTTATTTCCCCCAATCTTAACGAAATTGGCCGGCCTACCTTTGGCCATCCCGGCTAAAAAATTATTTGATCAACAATACATATCATAGTATGAAAGCTCCTGTGCATGTGCATCCTAAAAGGAGGACTGTTAAAGGTGACAGACAGTACACGAAGATTTTGGAAGGTTCAACAAAATCACACAATGAATGTGGCATTGTTCATAAAGTGGATCCAGAATAATTGTAGACAAAGATGGTCACAAATATGGGAAGATAAAAGTCTAGTCTTGTCTTATAGACAACAAAGATATTATGATTTTAAGATAATTTCACAGAATCCAAAATACAAGTAATGCAGAGCAGAAATGACATGACAAAACCAAATCCCCACCCACCGAATCAGCTAAAAGTGAGATGACAGATCATTGGCCTAAGTAAAGTGCTACAATCAAAGTTAGGAAAAGGTGAGAGAAAAGCAACTTCACAACTAGTAGCAGTGTGTATGACAGGCAATCAGGGCATAACTAACTGAACTAATAAGTGGTCCTAGAACAAATATGTAAACAACAGTATTGACACATCAAAGCAACAAATAAAATTGAGCTCCAAGAATTTAATTAACATGATGGACCACAATGTCACAAACCAATCCATTCATCTAAAAAGTGAATGCTAAACAAATTAAGGAAGCCAACTCCTATCAGCAAATGCACACATGCACTCAAAGTACAGAGGAACCGAAAGAACATATGCTGCTATCAATAGGAAAGGAAGAATTGACATACGATACAAATATGATTAATTAGATGGATAACTATCTGTAAGCCATCATAAGATGCACTATGTAGTAGGCTAGAAAGCCAGCATCGTGGAGAATGTTATCTGAGAACCAAACCCAAAACATAGTGTAAATGCATTACAATTGATTGGCACTGTTACATATAAAATTGTGAAAGCTATGAAACTTGGATTAATAATATAACTTTAAAATGATAAAATAATAAAAAATGTCACAGGGAATAAATTCAAATTCAAAATCAGCAGTTGTTGTCGATAATAAATGAAGCAAGTAGTTCTGAAAATTTGTAGCAGTAATTATTAATTGTTTATAATTATTGGAAGTTCATGCAAACTCCTAAACTTTGAGAACATTCTAATCAAGAAATGGATCACAGAACTACAGAATTAAAGCACCTTCCCGACACAATTTTCTGCCTTCCTGGTCTTATATGCCTAGTGACCAGTATGATTGACTCTATTAGCAACTTCTCATTGACGTGGATACTATTTCAAGAAAGAGTTTTGAGTGAATCTCCATAAACTTGACCAAATTACATATTAATACACGTTTATACCAGAAAATGGGCACTTACGAAAGAATTATCATCGTGGAAGACCTATTTCTATCATGTCAGATAGATATTCACAAACTCACTAGAACAATCCACAAATTAACATCCATGTGCCAGAAGAGGCAGTGAAGTTGAGAATAAAAGCAGAGAGCAGAACAGTACAATTACAAAAAAATTCTGGTCCAGCAGAGGAACATACCTGATATTGCCGCCTTCTGTCTGGAAGAGGTCTGGCTTTGATCCAAGTTTCATATGCTTCATTGCGCCGTACTGAAAAAAAACAATTAACCGAAGAACTCCTATCTTCTTTTTGCTCTTTCTATCTCTGCCCCTTTCCCTTCAACACATACCGTCCACCCCAAATGGGAACCAAGAAGAGAACTCCACAACAAACCCACAGAACTTAACCCATCAAGAAAGTACCAAACCGGCGGCCACTGCCATGTGAATGCTTGCTAGCTCAAAGGACATGACCAACAGGCAACAGCTAGTGATAAAGATCCAGGCCAAACTGCCTCCCTTGCGTGGTGGCAAAGCCCCCACAAAATCAGGTCAATAACCCAACCGGACCACCTCTACCAGTAAAAAAAAAAAAGGTAGTCGGCAGTTGCATCAAGATCTGGGTCCAGGAGACCGCAATGCCAAGAGGCCAACAAGCTCTTCCTCCTCCAAGCTGGATCACATCACACACGCTGAGGAAGCAGCAGAACCTGCAGAACACAAGGTCAGCATCTTGAGGTGAGGGGACAGTAGGAATAATTGGTGAAGCAATGTTGGGAGACCGTGGGAACAAGCAGCAGTGAGGGGAGGGAATCTTATCTTGGTTAAAATTGCAAGCAAGCAACATGAATAACAAGAGTGTATACAAGATGATTTTTTTTAAGGGTGTAAGCACATGAAGGCAGTCAAACTGGGATTAAAGAATTGCCACCCATAGTCCACAGTTTATGTTTTTTTCTTCTTCTCCCATCTTAGCTGGCAACAATATTGAATTGTGCATATGGAAGTTCGGATAAATTTCTGATAATTTTACCATAGGAGCAGAAAGACCAGTAAATGGCAACTGAAGATTGCAACATGAAACTAGCAGTACCATTCCCTCCAAAAAAAAAAGACAACTAATTTATGAGGAAAAAAACTAACTTGATGATACCCATTATGCATTTGTGAGATCAAGCCTAAAGAATCGACATGTAAGGACACACATCTCAACAAAACACACTCAGTTATACTATTTTGCAATGAATGTGAATTAGAATCAGCTTTTGTAACACGAGAAGGGATTGCCACAGCAGGAGCGGATCCAACTTGGGACATGGGTGGTTCAGTTGAACCCCAAAACTTTTGGGGGAACAAACAAAACTATTACTTGTCTTAAAAATAAGGCTCTGGAATTAAGACAAGAGCTTCTTCCAGATCTAGAAGAGAAGCAAGGGTGGACGAACGCAAAGCAAATTCCAGACAAAAGCACAGCCGGTGGGAGAGAGAGATGAATCAGAAAGAGGATGTGGATGCTCACCAGGATCCACTCCCCTGCCCTGCTCTGCTCGCCAGATGGAGATCGGCGCCCCTCCCCTGTCCAGCCGCGAGATGGCGCAAGAGCGGAGGAGAACGGCACGGGAGATTTTTTTTTATACGCCGAGGGAAGGGGGGAGACACTCAAGTACACCGTCTTTATCTCGATTTTTTCGCTATTACACACCTACTATTTTTTTTCGCTATTACACACTCAAGATAAAATATAATATTCATCCGTCCCAAAATATAAACATTTTTAACATAGTACCAAGCCAACCATTTTTAACTTTGACTATAATAGTAATAAAATAAAAAAGATCAATCATATAAAATTGATCTTACTAGATTTATCATTAATCAAATTATTATAATATACAACTCTTTTTATTTAAAATATTTTATTTTTATAGATGTTGTTAGTCAAAATAGCATTTCAAAAACTATAACGATGTCCAAAAATACTTATATTTTGAAACGGAGGGAGTATATACTTTATCTTAGTTATTATTAAATTATACGGCTTATATTTTATACGATCTCCAATAATATAATATATTTTAACTATTAAATTGTTATATTTCCAATAAATATGAAATTAGCATAATACGAAAGTACTTTAAAATATAAAAATATAAATATAGTAATATAACTATGATTAGTATGATTATTAGTTAAAAATTACCGAGTTTAATTTTTCTTAAGAAAACACGCCCTGTAACTTGGGACGGAGCAAGTACTACTTTAAATAATGCCTTCAATGTTACAAGCTAATATATGGAGCCATGGGATCCTCATGTAAATATTTTTGTTTTGTGTATGGTGTATGCCTAATCAATTAACTACTAGCATATTATGGGCCTATTTAGATCTACTAGCAAAATTTTGTACCCTATCATATCGAATGTTTGGACACATGTATAGAATATTAAATATAAACGAAAAAATAACTAATTACACAGAACTGCGTGTAAATTGCGAGACAAATCTTTTAAGCCTAGTTGCGCCATAATTTGACAATGTGGTGCTACAGTAAACATTTGCTAATGACGGATTAATTAGTCTTAATAAATTCGTCTCGCGGTTTATAGGCGGATTCTGTAATTTATTTTGTTATTAAACTAGGTTTAATACTTCGTATGTTCGTATATTCGATGTGACATACCATAACTTTACACCCCTGGATCTAAACACAGCATATGTCTCGCGCTCACGCAACTATTGCCCTTTCTATTTAAAATATGTTTACGTGTTGTTGATAGTAATTAGCTGAAATTTATGATAACAATGTAAATAATGAATTACAGTAAATGAAAGTCAAAAAGTTTAGTGAGAATACAAACATATTTTTGTTCCAAATACATGCATGAAAAATGCGGACATACATATCCCTATTTTTTTTTCAAAACTCACACAGACACTATACTTGTATCTCTCCTAACACACGCTCGTCGTTGTTGCAGCCTTCCCGTCGTACTCACCATGCATTGCCCTCTAACACACGCTCGTCGTTGTTGCCACTAGTGGAGAAACCATCTTTGCCCGGTCGACCAAAAACCACAATAGTCTCGGTTGTAGTAAAAACCGGGACTAAAGATGGTTTTTAGTCCCGGTTTATAAGTAGAACGGGACTACGTGATCTTTAGTTCCGGTTGGTGTTACCAACCGGGACTAAAGATCATCTTTAGTCCCGGTTCACATGCCGTCAGGTGTTGTCAGGCCCCTCCAGGATCTTTAGTCCCGGTTGGAGTTACGAACCGGGAGTAAAGATCGGATCTTTAATCCCGGTTCGTAACACCAACCGGGACTAAAGATCACGTGATCTTTAGTCCCGGTTGGTGTTACGAACCGGGATTAAAGATCCGATCTTTACTCCCGGTTCGTAACTCCAACCGGGATTAAAGATCAAAACGCACTATATAATCCCTATTACTTATCCTCTTTTCTCATCCACTCTTTTCTCATCCACACAAACTCCTCTCTTCCTCTATCTCTAATCCTTATCTCGTCCCTTCTTCCCTTCCTCCTTATCTCTTTCCCTTCTTATCCCTTCCCAACTCCCCTTCCCAACTCGATCCCGTGTGCGCAGCAGGAGGGGGTGGGCGGCCCGGCCGGCGGAGGGCAGCGCGGCGGCGCGGCGGCGGCCGGCGCGGAGGGCCGCGCGGCGACGCGGCGAAGCGGAGGGCCGCGCGGCGGCACGGCGTGGCGGCGACGCAGAGGGCTGCACGGCGGCGGCCGGCGCGGCGGGGGCGGCGGCAGCCGGGGAGGAGGGGAGGCGGCAGCCGGCTCAGCCGACTGGCGGCTTTGCTTCCTTTTTTTCAAAGAATTTGTGATCCAGGTATAGATTGAGATGAAGAATCTGTGATTCATTGTATGGATTGAGATGTATAATTTTTTTGGAATCTTATTATATGGATCTGAGATGTACATGATTTGTGTATTTGCGATGTTTCTTTGATTTGGGATTTGATTTGGGATGTATAATCTGTAGTGTATATGATTGATTGATTTGTGTATTTGGGATGGTACTTTGATTTTAGGGTTTGATTTAGGAATATGCATCCCACCTAATTTGGGAGAAAATAAATTAGAGATTAAATAGTAAGTAAATGAAAAAAAAACTATTGCCCGCTCCCATCTTTAGTCCCGGTTGGTAACACCAACCGGGACTAAAGATCGATCTTTAGTCCCGGGTATTTGAACCGGGACTAAAGATAGGGATCTTTAGTCCCGGATTCGTAGTCCCGGTTTAAAAACCGGGACTATAGGGGGGTTACGAACCGGGACTAAAAACGATTTCTCTACCAGTGTGCAGCCTTCCCATCGTACTCACCATGCATGGCCCTCTTATCGTCTCCTTATATTTCGTTGGCACTAGCCATATAGCTCGTCCATATACATCTATATGTAAAATGTAAGCTAACAAGTTTATTTTCACTATCTAAGTTAAAACGAAGAATTAATATGTGTTGTATCATTTTGAAATTTAGTGTTAATAATTTTTTTCTGTGCCAAAACAAAATAGAGATTCATTGTATTTTTTTAGGGGAAGATGCAATTTTTATAGAGGAAGATGATTTTTTTTTCAAAAGGTTTAGAGATTGTGTTTTTAAAATAACTAAGATAAATACATATATTTTTTCTTATCTTATAAAGCTTAAATTTAACGATAATAGTGTGGATAATGATATTTTCTTTAATTTATAAACAACAAATGAATAATTACATATAAAGTTTAATATATACATATATATAATATAGATAATAATAAGATATGTAGTTAAAATTTTTTACATATAAAAATAATAAAATAACTAGAAATGTTTGGCTATATCTCTAGTAGAGTAATTAACTCAGCCAATGTGCGAACGGTCGTTAAAATTGCACGGCATGACATATTTTACAAACAAAGATAGGTTAGCTGGGATCTCTTGTCAACATGCTGTCGCGATTTCTTCAGCAATTTTCTCGATCCATAATCTTATATACATAGGCCTCGTTTAGTTCTCAAAAACATCACATCAAATTTTTGGACACATATATAGAGTATCAAATATAGATAAATTTAAAAACTAATTGCACAGTTAGGGGAGAAATCGCGAGACAATCTTTTGAGCCTAATTAGTACATGATTAGCCATAAGTGCTACAGTAACCCACACGTGCTAATGACGGATTAATTAGGCTCAAAAGATTCGTCTCGCGGTTTTCAGGTGAGTTATGAAATTAATTTTTTTATTCGTGTCCGAAAATCCTTTCCGACATCCGATCAAACGTCTGATATGACACCTAAAAATTTCTTTTTCACGAAATAAACAGGTCCTGTCAGTGTAACGTACCACAAAAAGTAACTGTAGTTATCCTTGTATATGTTCCTAAAAGAAAAGGTTATCCTTGTATATCCTTTAAAAAATCTCTAACTGTTTTCTCCATGAGGGACACGACATGAGTGTAGCAGTCAATAGACGGACAAAATGTTCCTGGCATTATCAGCGGGAGAGAGACAGGTTTTCTTGACATATTACTGGCGACCACACTTGATTTGACACCTGAAGTTTATCAGAAATGGTTCCATTTTTCCTTGAAGAAAATTGGTACTAGTAGTATAGACCACACACCTTCTTGGATGTACTCCCTCCCTACTATAATATAAACGATTTTATTTTTTTTTCATTGTTTGATCACTTATCTTATTAAAAAAATTTATGCAAATATAGAAAACAAAAAAATTTGCTTAAAATACTTTGGATAATAAAGTAAGTCACAAATAAAATAAATAATAATTCTATTTTTTTAATAAGACGAATGGTCAAATAATATAAGTAAAATGTCAAAATTTCTTATATTATGGGACGGAGGGAGTACTGTGGTGAAGAGCTTGGGATCACACATCAGTATTTGCAAACCAGACGAATTGAATATGTCAAAGAATTCTGTGCGAATAATACTACAAATCAACTCTTTTCAGTGGAAAACCTGGTCTCGTGCCTGCTGAATTTCTCTTGTCTGATGTGCTCTATGCACTGTATACCTCAGCCCCCTAGTGGCATGCAAGTGCGAGTTATCTGCACTGTTTGCCTTCTTTTGTTTCTCTCGTGATAGATCTTCAGGTTGAATTATGCAATGAGTAATTAGAAAAGAAACAAGAATACGCTAGTTGGAGAATTGTATAGCCCAGACCACACGTCCGGAGGGATATAATTTCTGCCAAATACTTTTATGCAGATTCTGATATTGTCTCTGAAACTTTGATCCTACCTATTTTTTGTGAGTTGACAGTTAACTTTGATCCTCGCTCAATCTCTTTTATATCTTTAAATCTCATCCCTTTTATATCTCTCAGTCTCTATTTTTATCTCGTTAATATTTGACCGTGAGTTGTCATTTAACTTCTTCCTTCAAAATAACTATGTTGTCCTATCTTATATTCATGTGCTAGCTTATTGTAAAATACAGTTACAAATATGAAAAAGAAGATTCATTTGTAAAATAATGAAGTTGATATAATTATTTGACCACAAATTTGAAAACTAAAATGTATTTTTAAAAATAGCTTAAAATCAAATTTGTTGAAACTCATACAACATTTTCACCAAAATTTAAACCCGCATAAAAAATAATTTTGATTTTAATTTTTTTGAAACTCTTATATAAATTTAATGATACTAGCTTAATGCCCGTGCGTTGCAACGGGTTCTAAATAACATTTATTGACATAAACAAAAAAAATCCTAAACAGTATATCACAATTAGATATAAATGATGAAGGAAATATAATCATAGAAATAACGGCATGAAACTGCAAATAGCTTTAGCCGGAACCATAATTCAATATCATGAAAATTATATAACTAAATCCCCATTTTTTATTTATCTATAAATAATTCAATATAGAGAAAAAATTATAAGTTTCAACATTTTTTAATATATCAAATAGTGCTAAAACTAACGGTGTAAATGGAAAAACACTGAAATTAGCTAGAAACTCAAAAAATATTTTAGCCCATAGATGAAAATTCGATCCACTAATTCTGAATAGTTACCCGTTTTATTGACATAAATTAGAATTTCCATGTTCTATTCGTATTCCTACAGTCTCAATATAATGTAAATGGTCCAAGTGTATGGTTGGGCTAGATCAGGAATGAATTGTGTTGAACATGCACTCTTTATCGTATTCCGGCGACGGCGGCAGCGCACAAGCCGACGCGGCTAGGGCTCTACAAGCGGTGGCGGGCTAAGGCGAAGGTGGTGGTGGACGGTGGAGGCCTCGAGGGTCCTTTTAAAGGGGTTAGGGGGCGGCGGCTAGGCCCAAGGCGGCCAGCGGCGAGGATGGAAAGAGTTAGGGTTTTAGGAAAAACGAATCTGAATCAAATTCGAATCCCGGCTAATTCCAAACAAAATTGACACAAATTTCCAAAGGGAAAAGGAAGAGGAGATCGAGGAGATTATTTCCCCTCAATCAATTTGGCCGGAGATGGAAAGGGGCGGCCGGATTTGGAAGGGGTAGCGGCGGCTTGCGGTGGCTAGGGCGCGGCTGCGGCGGCTGGAGGTAGAAGACGGCCCTGACAGGTAGGCCCCACCTGTCAGCGGGAGAGAGAGGGAGAGAGGGGCGCGCGCGGCGGGCTGGGCCGACTGGGCCGAGCAGCGCAGGCTGAGGGAGAGAGAGAGAGACTTGGGCCGACTTTCGGCCCAAAGCCAAAAGAGAGATTTTAAAACCTTTTTCTTTTTAAATTATTCATGAAATGCAATTCCATTTATTAAAAATACTTCCTTGGCTCAAATAAATCCCAGAAAAATCTAGGAACCATAGAATCAAAAGAAATATTTAATAAAATTTTATCTAGCCCACTTTTATATTGGAATTTATTATTTAAAATTAGATCTTTTCTTCTAGGCTTTTAAAATCATTTCTAATAATTCCATTTAAACAACAATTTATAAATTCGAGATTTTTAGGGTGTGACATATACCGATGTAGCACTTCCCCTACGGAGTATTCCAATGGTATCGAATCCAAGGGAACGTATGTGATCAGACTTCCTCCGGTTCATCCAAGGACACCAAGCAAATGATAGGCCAGGATAGAGAGGATTTACTAGTGAGAAACAGTGTCTAGGGAAAGCTTAATTTTAATCCTAACGTAATACTTCAGGCACTGGTAACCCGCTGTTCCCAGATGTCACTCTACTACATACCCGGACAGGGAGGACTTCAGTGATCTCGAGGGCTGTCACCACCTCTACACCCACCTCAACGTACTGTGGGATACGCAGCAATTACTGGATAATAATTACCTAAACACCATGTCTAAGCAATTAATATCTACTCTAGTGTTTATAACTCACTAAAGCAATCACTATATTTTAGTTGATTATAGTGAATAATAATCCCGTATGCTATTTAGGAACTAACCAAGAGATAATTCTCACAATATAAATCTAAATTACTCGAGAAGAATATTATATTGAATTTGGAGTAATAAACAGAATAAAATAAATAGGAGGAGATTACCGACAACTCCGGAATTCTTCCGACTCCTTCTACTCTACTCTTTTCCTATTATAGTATACAATATAGTACAATAGAGCCTCTTATAATTCAGCTCAAGCTTGGGAGTGTGTGTTGAAGTGAGTGAAGTGAGGTCTTTATATAGAGGTAGGTATGACGGTTATAAGAAGGGGAATTCTCCGAAGTGCCCCTTAACCGCCATTAGGAATGCATCAGGAGCGTCCATGCCAAAATCTGGGATCAACGGTGATCACCAGGGTTCGGCCGAACCTGGGCTGGCCCCCCTGGCCTGGCCTTTGACCTGGCTCCTCTCCTAGTCCTCCTTCATCCATTCTTCGGTGTTTTGGGTTAATTCTCTGGTGTTTCTATGAAGTCCACAACACATCCTTGTATGGATACATGTTTCTCCTCACTTTAGTCTAGATTTCCTCCCGCACCGGGGTTTATTACCTGCATACAAATATATACCAACACTTGTGGAATACGTGAGATTAAGCACCTATCACTATGTTGGATGTTTTATTATCCGGACTTTATGCAGATGTTGGCGGTATAGAATCGCATTTAACAGCCGCCAACAAAACCCCCCACACTTAGCCCTTTGCTCGTCCTAGAGTAAAGGTTAGTGTAGAATGAATTTATTCAAGATATGAATCAAGCATATAAATCATTCACAACCATAGCTGTACCTGTGAATTTTATCTGTGGCTATCTTACCATCTTAAGTAATTGATAAATGGAACGATCTTGATTCCAGTCCTTCTTGCTTCTCTGCCAGACTCAGGGGATTTTTATGAATTTTCGCAAACTAGCTCTTTTCCTCATATTGACTTTTCTCTCTTGTCTCTCAAAGATGTATATTTCCTTTGGATCCTCACCATGGCAAAATGTGCCAGAACTTATCCCTATTCTAAGGCTAATATGTGGAGTTTGGTAGGGATAAATCATGACACACCTACATCATATATATTGCAAAGCCAAAAATATGGACTCAAAAAGATCATCAATCATACTCCTAGATCAAGGGTCTTTATTTGTGGTGGAAAATGAAAAAGTGAAATATTTTGTGGAATGATGGAATAAAGAAATGATTCTCCCTTTTTCCTATACCTCCTCTCCGTTTTGTTTTCTTGGCATGATTATGGAAGGGGCATGGCTATATTTTCTTTACACTTTGCTTAATGTCTTGAGAGCAAGTTTTATTTCCTTCTTCTTTCTTTTCTCTTTTTTTTTCATAGTCATGCCTTTCCCTCCTTTTCTCATTTTCTTTCTGCCAAGAACTTTTCCAAGAGAAGAAAGCATAGTTCATTGTAGGAGTTTATTTAAATGGATATTTTTGTGGAAAGCCATCTTCCAGTGTAGAAGCTTAGCTTAATTTTATATGTGGAAATGGAAAGTGGAAATGATAATGACCCCTTGATCATGAGAGTTTGAAACATATCTAACACAAGTCACACAAATTTGACAAAGCTCAATATAATGTCAAGTAGTCATATATATGATAAGGTTGATCAATGATGTACTTGTATATGGCCTTGGTAGGTATATGATAAAGCCAATTGGAGGATGGAGCTTTTAAAACAATTTTATTTTGAAAACAAATTCCCAAGAGTCATAACAAAGTTGCAAGGATTCCTTTCATCTTAATCATCTCACATAAAGCAATCACCTAGATGTATAAGGTTCCCTAAACATGGATGGTTGTTCACAAGCACAAGTTCAGCTAAGAATAATGAATATACAAGATCAATCACATGAGGAATTTCATTAGTTGGAAATTTTATCTCTTACTTATGCTTGAACCAATTGTTTTCTGAATTTTCAGCTCTAGCACTATACCATGGTGGAGATATACAGATATAGGACGTGCTCACCTGCTTACCTGTGAAAACTGAGAAGGATTGGGGCCAGCTTTGGTTCGGCTGAACCTGGTGGTTCGGCCGAACAACTCTGGTGCCTGATCCCTCTGCAATTTTACGCAGAGTTCAGTGCCTCCCAGGTGTTTAGATATTCAGCAGTTTTCAGAGTGTATGCACGTCAGAAGCTGGGATATCTCCCCCACACTTATTTAAAACCTGAACTTTATTAAACATAAAACAAAAACAAACCTTGGCATACATTGGGGTTAACACCAATGAGCCACATTATTTATAGCAAGTGCTTACATGACTGGAAAAATAAAACCAAGCACCTACTATTTTATTCATGGGAAAGAAAACATCTAATTAGCATAATACTTATTTTCCTTCCCCATCTCTATGAATGCACGCTTGATCTTAGCGCACAAACCGCGACTAAGGGTATCGAAATTATTTCTAATTTCAGCAAGTTCTACCCCTAGCTCCGCATTGCGATCCCTAAGCTCTATGTTCTCCTTGCAGAGTTTCTTCACTTGCGCAACGAGCTTATGGATCGAGGGCTGCGGCGATTTCACCTCATCTTCTTGGAATTGGCCGGGAGCCCTCACAATTGGAGGGGGCGTCAAATGACGCTTCACCTTCATAGGTGGAGGGCTACGGGATTCCGCTGCCCCCTCCTTCTCCGATGCCGTCAAAGGCCGGAGTAAACCCTTACCATACCCACCGCCGAGAGTTCGCACTCGCTGAATACGGAATCGCTCCTCCCTTGGAGTGGATGGAGTAGCGGTGGGTGTGGTGTATTTGTGGAGCACCTCATTCCCTGCCTTGGTGAAGAGGGTACCCACATAGCGCTCGGCGGGAGGCGGTGCGGCCTTCCCGTCATCTTGAAAAAGGCGTTTTGCCTTCAAGAGACCGAGCTCTCCCATTGTTAGCCGTCGCGCAGGCGAATCCCCCCGAATTTTTGTTCTTGAAACATGGCGAGGGGAGAAGGATCGCGCTGCCGAACGGGGCCGAGAAGGGTTCGGCTGAACCAGGGAGTTCGCCGACGGGCTCCAGATTCGCAGGGGAGCCCAACACTACTGCTAGGGGTTGCGCCCATAGTGCGTTCACCCCTTCCATCGTGTAATGCTCCACCGGGATCAATTGATTCGCGGTGTCGGCTCTCCGTCGAGGTTGTAGGTGGAATTAGAGGAGGAGCCGATGAATGGGATCAACAATTTTCCAGCCATTGGTGAATTGGGGGTAATGGAGCAAAGAAATTGAGATGGGATGGAGAGAAGAATTGCACAAGTTGGAGAGGGGAGGAAGAACAAGGCTCTCTGAGTTGAATACGACTGATCTACCTACGAATGCGCATCACAACGAACTATGGACGAGCGGGGGAGACTGAGGTTCAAAATTGGGACCGATCGGGCGCCTCCATGGTTCGCCCGAACCATCAGGTTCGGCTGAACCCTGGTGGGTCCGGCTGGCCACCAATTTTCTTCCTAGGCCCACTAAAACTTATTCTAAGCACAAAAATGACAACAATAAAGGGTTTTAAGCATGCAGTAGATGAGATCATCATTGTTCATAATCAATTAATTCAATAACGTCCACTTCTTCATCTAAAGTTTCACTTGGCTCAAGGAAAATCTTTAGGCGTTAACCGTTTACCTTAAATATGTTACCTGATTCGTCGCGGAGTGTGATTGCCCCGTGCGAACAGGTGTCGATGACGTCAAACGGTCTTTCCCATTTACTGCGGAGTTTTCCGTGGCCAAAAAGCTTAACCATGGAGTTGAACATCAGTACTTTGTCTCCTGGCTTGAATTTCTTGATATTTATCCTTTTGTCAAGCCAGCGCTTCGTCCTTTCTTTGTATATCTTTGTGTTGTGGTAAGCTTTTTCTCTCCATTCCTCAAGTTCAGCAATCTGCATTTTTCTCCATTCTCTTGCTCCCTCAAAATCCATGTTCTAATGGCCCAGTATGCTCTGTGCTCAAGTTCTACGGGTAGTCGGCATGGCTTCCCGAAGACTATCTGATATGGGGACATTCCAATGGGTGTCTTGTATGCTGTCCGGTATGCCCACAGTGCGTCCGGCAATCTGTCCTTCCATCCTGTTCCCATTTTGTTGACCATCTTTTGCAGAATATTCTTGATTTGTTTGTTTGATGTTTCTGCTTGTCCACTGGTCTGTGGATGGTAAGGAGTGGCCACGTTGTGTTTGGCTCCCATTTCTCGTAGGATGTCTCTGAAGGTTTTATCAATGAAATGAGAACCTCCGTCACTTATGACCATTCTGGGGGTACCAAATCTTGGGAAGATGATTTTTGTGAACATCTTCTTGGCATGCCTCGCATCCGCAGCGTTGCATGGCATAGCATCAACCCACTTGGAGACATAGTCGACTGCCACCAGAATGTACTCGCAGTTGCGAGACTTAGGGAAAGATCCGATGAAGTCTATACCCCATACATCGAATATCTCGACTTGCAAATTGTATGTGAGGGGCATTGCATCGCGAGCAGTGATTCCTCCTTGCCTCTGGCAACTGGTGCATCTTCTGATGAATTCTTTTGAGTCTTCGTACATTGTTGGCCAGAAGAAACCACTTTGCCAAATCTTGGCCTGGGCGCGGAATGCACCGTAATGACAACCATAGGGTGAGGCATGGCATCATTCTATGATCTTTAGTCCTTCTTCAGTTGGCACACATCTTCGTAGTAAGCCATCGGAGTAGACCCGATACAGGTATGGCTCATCCCATATGTGACGGCGACTTTCATACTTCTGTTTTCGTCGATTTTCCCCCGGTGGTACGTACTTGGATACCATGTAGTTTACTATGTTGGCATACCACGGGTTGGAGTCGCTAACCGTCATCAGCATGTTATCTATTAAGAAATCATTGATCGGTTGTTCCTGCATGTTAGTGATCTGCAGCATGGACAAATGATCTGCTACGGAATTTTCTACTCCCTTTTTATCTTTAATTTCTAAGTCAAATTCCTGGAGCAGCAAAATCCATCTTAAGAGACAAGGTTTAGCATCTTTCTTAGTGAGCAGGTATTTCAAAGCAGCATGATCAGTATAAATTATCACCTTGGCTTCTGCTAAGTAAGATCTAAACTTGTCGATAGAAAAAACAACCGCGAGCAGCTCTTTTTCAGTAGTTGCATAATTCAACTGGGCTCCGGTTAGAGTTTTGCTAGCGTAATAGATTGCATGATGCTTTTTATCTTTGGTTTGGCCCAAGACCGCACCACCAGCAAAGTCACTTGCATCACACATGATCTCGAAGGGTAGAGTCCAATCAGGAGGTTGAATGATTGGAGCAGAGACGAGTGCCTTTTTGAGAATTTCAAAAGCTTTTAGGCACGTGTCATCAAACTCAAAGGGCGCATCCTTGGCTAGAAGATTGGTCAGGGGTCTGGCGATTGTAGAAAAGTCCTTAATGAACCTTCTATAAAAGTCGGCATGTCCCCAGAAGCTACGGATTCCTTTGATGTCCATGGGAGGAGGAAGCTGATCTATCACATCGATTTTGGCACGATCAACTTCGATTCCTCGTTCGGACACTCGATACCCAAGAACTATCCCTTCACGGACCATGAAATGGCACTTTTCCCAGTTAAGCACCAGGTCCTTTTCTTGGCATCGTTGTAAGACTTTGTCTAGATTTTGTAGACAATGACCAAAAGTCTTTCCATAAACTGAGAAGTCGTCCATGAAGACTTCCATGATATCCTCGATCATGTCTAGATGCAGGAGCGTTGCATAGTCCGAAGGACATCCTACGGTATGCATAGGTGCCATATGGACATGTGAACGTAGTCTTACTCTGGTCCTCCGGATGGATGGGAATTTGATGATATCCGAAATACCCATCAAGGAAACAAAAGAAGGAATGATTTGCCAGCCGCTCCAACATTTCATCAATGAAGGGTAGCGAGAAATGATCCTCTTTTGTAGCCTTGTTGTGTTTCCTGTAATCGATACACATCCTCCATCCGGTTACGGTTCGTTGCGGAATTAGTTCATTTTGAGCATTTGCAACGACCGTCATTCCTCCCTTCTTCGTCACAACCTGGACCGGGCTAACTGTCACGCCCGGAATTTCTATCCACCCTCGTCCAGGAATCAGCCGAGGCACACAATAACAAATTGATAATAGAGTGCAAATATTTATCTAATTAATAGGCGAATATAAAGTCATTACAGAGGTAGATAGTTCCTCTCAAACAATAAAGATCTAAGCAGCGGAAAATAAAATAAATAGCGTAGGCGACTCCATCCAACAAGCAGCTTGACCAGGGCTACGCCTAATACTCCACACCTTCAGCATCACTGTAGAACTCCTCCAGTGATGAATGATTGAAGGTGAGTATATGACATACTCAACAAGCCACGCAGCAAATATGCAAGTGCAGGGGATAACAAAGGATGGCATAATAGTCTCATTTGCATAAATGGCATTCAATAAATACTTCAGAATTTAGAAAAACAGTAAAGTATTTAATTAAACAATATTAATCCAACGCTATACAACATACCCGTTGCATAGGCCCAACCATTCTAAACAACCATTCTCGGTTGCACAGTTCTATCTCCAAACCAGGAATATACCATTCCAAACCAGGAGCTAAACAAGTTATTACCAAATACAGCATCATTTATTGTGGTGAGAGGTGTGAGACTAATCACGAAAGACATTGTTAGACCCGCACATAACCGCGGGCACGGCTATTCGAATAGTTTTACTCTGGCCAGAGGTGTACCACTGTACCTACAAGACACAACCTCAACATCATGTCAACCATGTGTCGCGATACTTAGCAAGTACCCGAATAGAGATTGTGACAATACCCTCCGCATAACACAATTCAAAGCAGTGCACCATTCCTAGATCATAATCACCCCCTTATAAAACAAGGCATTGACTCCCCAACGACCCCCGTGGGCTTATCTCCGCCACTTCTCAGTCTGGTGCCCCACAATGAACCACACTATACAAAAGGTAAAGCCGTTACCCATGCTGGCTTGTGGTTGGCACGGTTAATATTTCACAACCGAAAATCGTGAACCGGTCCTTAATTGTCATGAGCATGACCATCCAAACCATGTGCTCACAACCCACCATTACCATGTTTTAGTTGGCATCTTAATTAATCATCCTATCATGATTAACCATCATGAGCTACCATTAATCCATTCTTAAGTAATAGTGAAGCATTAATTATCCCATTTATGTGAGCTAGTGTCTCTCAGCATGGCTAAGCATCCTAAGTACTTTAGCTAAAACCATATAATGTTCTAGCTAATCCAATTATTAACCAGGTGACAAATTATAGGTAATCAATAACAAAGGGCTATAACAAAGGCAATAGGTCGTTCCCACCTGGTGACATTCAAAAATAAATACAATAGTTGAATAGAAACAATAGATTTAAACGGGATCAACATGCTCAAAGGGTTGTTTGGGATCTGTGTGACTTGCCTTGCTGGCCTTGGAATTCTTCAAAGTCTTCTCCTACAAAATCAGACTCTTCGGGAACGTTGGAATCTAAGCATAAAAGAGCAAAAATCACCAAAACAGTACATAAACAATCATAAACAGCACATGTGGATATTTTTAACATGTAGATCTCAATTTTAGAAAAATTTAGAGACTGAACCAACTAAATCCGAGCTAAGATGAATTAGTTATGAATTTTTAGAGATTAAATCATTTATATAGATTTTAATTGGATTATGAAGCAATAAAGAATTATTTTTCAAAAAGAAGAAGGATTTATTGCGTCAGCGGGGCTCGAGTTCACGGTGGACCGGGTGCACAGAAGCGGTCTACGGAACGAACGACTGAGATCTAATCTAAACAAAGTGAATGGCCGAGATCTAACCGATATACCACGGGTCTACGGCTGACATGGCGCTGACGTCGACGATGACGTCATTGCCGACGGCGGCTCGGCACCTCGTGCTCGCCGGCGAACGATGGCGCGGCGGTGCAAACGGACAGCACCTACGGGTAGAGGGCGACGCAGCGAACTCACCGAGGGCTCGGACGACGACGGACGGCAACAGACGGCGACGGCGGCGAGGTCGAGGCGGCGAAGACGTTCGGGTTGACGGCGACAGCGATGCTCCGGTGATCTTCGGCGAAAACGGAGGACGGGACAAGGACGGCGATGACTTAGCGAACCTGACAGCGACCTTCCCGAGCGACGACGATGACCAGAGCGGCGACGGCGCACGGCTGGACTCGCGGCGGCGACGGCGGCGCACGGGCTGACGCGGAGGCGGCGCTACAAGCGACGGCGGGCTAGGGCGAAGGTGGCGGCGAACAGAGGAGGTCCTGGGGATCCTTTTATAGGGGCTAGGAGGCGGCGGCTAGGCCCACGGCGACCAACGGCGGGGATGGAAAGGTTAGGGTTTGAGGGAAGAAATCAAATCTGAATCGAGCTCGAATCCGACGATTTCCAAACGAAATTAGCTAAAGTTTCTATAGGGGAAAAGATAGAGGAGATCGAAGGGATCATTTCCCCTCTATCAATTTGATCGGATCGGGAAAGATGCGACCGAATTTGGATGGGGCGACGGCGACTTGCGCGCGGCTAGGGCGCGACTGGCGGCTGGAGGTGGAAGACGGCCCTGACAGGTGGGCCCCACCTGTCAGCGGGAGGGAGGAGGGAGAGAGGGGCGGCTTGGCTTGGTGGGCCGGCTCAGGCCGCACGCGCACAGGCCGAAGGAAGGAAGGGAGAGAGAAAGGAAGGTTTTGGGCTAACTTTCGGCCCAAAGCCAAAAGAGAGATTTTTAAACCTTTTTCCTTTTAAATTATTCATGAAATGCAATTCCATTTATTAAAAATAATTTCTTGGCTCAAATAAATTCCAGAAAAATCTAGGAACTATAGAATCAAGAGAAGTATTTAATAAAATTTTATCTGGCCCACTTTTATATTGGAATTTATTACTTAAAATTAGATCTTTTCTTCTAGGCTTTTAAAATCATTTCTAATAATTCCATTTAGACAACAATTTATAAATTTGGGATTTTTAGGGTGTGACAAACCTACCCCCCCTAAACAGAATCTCGTCCTCGTGATTCAGAAGAGCTGGCGAAAAGATGCGGGTGAGCTGACTTTAATTCATCTTCTCGTTCCCAGGTAGCTTCTTCTTCCGAGTGATTACTCCATTGGACCTTGCAGAAACGGATAACTCGATTCCTGGTTCTTCTCTCATCTGTCTCCAAGATACGGATTGGTTTCTCAACATATGTCAGATCCTCTTGGATTTCTATCTGCTCAGGATTAGCTTCTTCAGTGGGTACCCTTAAACATTTTTTCAACTGTGACACATGGAACACATTATGAATACCTGCCAAGGATTGAGGTAACTCCAACTAATAGGCCACCTCACCTCTTCTACTGACAATCTTATATGGTCCCACAAAACGCGGTGCCAATTTCCCTTTGGTGTGAAAACGATGAACTCCCCGAAGAGGCGTGACACGAAGGTACACATGATCTCCTTTCTCAAAACTTAGATCCCTACGGTGATTGTCAGCATAGCTCTTATGATGAGACTGGGCTATACGCAATCTTTCTTGAATGATCTTTACCTTCTCTTCTGCTTCCCTCAGTATATCAGTTCCAAAAACCTGACGTTCTCCCATGTGATCCCACAAAAGTGGAGTACGGCACTTCCGACCATACAGTGCTTCATAAGGAGCCATTTGAAGACTAGCTTGGTAACTGTTGTTGTACGAGATTCTGCGTAAGGCAAATTCTTATCCCAACTTCCACCGAAGTCTAAAACACAAGCTCTCAACATGTCTTCCAAAATCTGATTTACCCTTTCCGTTTGTCCGTCTGTTTGCGGATGATAAGCGGTACTGAAATTCAGCTTAAAACCCATCTCTTCCTGAAGCTTCTGCTAAAACTTTGGAGTAAACTGGCTCCCTCGATTGGATACTATTTTCTTAGGAACACCATGCAAACACACAATCCTTGCCATATATAATTCCGCCAAACGATTTCCGGAATATGTTGTCCTCACAGGGATGAAATGAGCAACTTTGGTAAGCCTGTCAACTATCACCCAAATAGAATCATGGCCCGATGACATTCTGGGCAGACCAGTGATGAAATCCATCCCAATTTCCTCCCACTTCTATTCTGGTATCTTTAAAGGCTGCAGCAAACCTGCGGGTTTCTGATGTTCTGCCTTGACTCGCTGACATACATCACACATAACTACATACTCTGCTATCTCACGCTTCATACTCGCCCACCAAAATTTCTCCTTGAGATCTTGGTACATCTTGGTACTACCAGGGTGAATGGAGTATAAAGTGTCATAAGCTTCCTTCAGGATTGTATCCTTCAACTCCTTGTTGTCTGGGACACAAATTCTCTCACCCAACCATACAGTTCCTTGCTCATCTTCCAAACAACCGATAGCATTTCCTCTTCTCATATTCTTCTTGATTTCTTGAATATCAGGATCATTGATTTGAGCTTCTCTAACCTGGTCAATGAGAGTGGGCTTCGCTTCTAAAGCTGCAACAAAACCTCTATTGACAATTCCCAAATTCAATCTTTCAAATTCCTTGCATAACTCCCACGGCAACTGTCGTCCTTCCGTAGCATTGCAATAGCCTTTCCTGCTGAGAGCATCTGCTACAACATTAGCCTTTCCCGAGTGATAATGAATTCCCATGTCATAATCCTTAATTAATTCCAACCATCTCCGTGTTAACGACCAAATTTGGCAATATTGACATCGGAAAAGAAGATTAGATCGAAGCGGAATCAAAAGCGAAGATCGATCTGGGAACAGAGTAAGAATCGGCTGGAGTCCAGATCGGCTACGATTAGGATCGGCCGAATCCGAGTCAGATTGGGTAAACCGAGACAGCCGATTCTGACAATACGACTCGGTATACGTCAGCGGGTCGAGTTGATATGCTTCAAGGTGATTGCCATGTATGGATAGAGTCCTGAGAAGGCAATTGCATCTATTAATTAGGATATCTTATGTAATTACCTTACAGATATGTTTGGGCAAAAGTCTGCCGCAAAGACTTATGTATCTTAGAGTTTGTTAGAGATAAGAGTCATGTCTGGTATGGACATATCTTGTAATTCTCAGGTATAAATAGACCCGAACCCCATGTAATCAAAACAACACACATTCAATACAACTTCGGCGCATCGTCACCCCTTTTACTTTCGTTTTGTTTCGACGAGTTCTTGCTTTCGGGTTGAGCTGCATCGGTTTCGATCTTCAACAAGAGGTAAAACTTTCGTAAAACACGAGGCATGGGAGATCTGCTTAACTCCAGTACAGATCCAAAACTCTCCTTCAGGTATGCTAGCGTGCCAGTTGATTTGATCTTGCAATCAACAAGAAACAAAGACAAGAAACCGTGGTTAAATCCATAAATGATAGTCGATCGGCTAGGTGCCGATGACATATCATTTATTCTTGAGCCGATGTCATATATGCATCGATCGACAATCATTAATAAATAAGAAGGAACTAAATCTACTCGATCGGCTGTAGATATTAACAATATATAGTCCTTTTATCGATATATACTTAAATCAAGTGATTGGGATAGATCGGACGCCATGCCGAGACAGTATAAATCACTTAATCAAAAAATATATTAATAATAGGAATATATACATTCATAGCATAGCCGATCAGGTAGATCTAGCGTGTATCGGCTAATACTCCGATACCACTCTATGTTAAGATATTAAAGCAAGTAGAATATACTAAGCAAAAAGCCTGATATACTTAAATACAGCAAGATCTTAATATAAAGGGCAGATTCAACATGTCAATCGAGCATATAGGATAAAAGTAGTTAAATCAAATAAGATTGGCTGAAACCCCAATGCTACCCAAATCGGCAACTAGAAGGCAGGCTAGAGATTAATATTCTAAGCACGACTTAATAGATCAAACCGAACTGATGTAGCATTAAGTATGAAAAGAAGAACAATATCTAGACAATCAAGCCGCTAGAAGTTTCATAGAGTGGTGGATACCCTATATAATCTAAGTCAACATTGGTATCTAACCTAATCGGCTGCCCTCTTCTAATAGATGTTGGCCGATTGTAGGTTAAATGACGATATTGCCAGAGATTATGTAAGATATATGATAACTCGACGAATTACATAAACAAGATTAGAGTATCATAAAGATGGAAGCACTAATCCCGACTAGTAATTTGGAATCCCTAACTAATTGGAAACAACCGAAGACAGTTTCAGAGATTCGTAGTTTCCTGGGTCTTGTAGGCTATTACCGGAGGTTCATAGAGAATTTTTCCAAGATTGCTAAGCCCATGACACGCCTGCTTCAGAAGGACGTGAAGTACAAGTGGTCAGAAGAATGTGAGCAGAGCTTTCAAGAGTTGAAAAATCGCTTAATATCAGCACCCATTTTGATTTTGCCTGATCCAAAGAAGGGTTTCCAAGTGATTGGGATGCATCTAAGCTTGGGTTAGGTTGTGTTCTGATGCAAGATGGGAAGGTGGTTGCCTATGCATCTCGTCAGTTGCGTCCCCATGAGAAGAATTACCCTACCCATGATCTTGAGTTAGCTGCAGTGGTTCATGCCTTTAAGATTTGGCGTCACTGCCTCTTTGGTACTCGTACGGAGGTGTACACGGATTACAAGAGTTTAAAGTATATCTTCACCCAGCCAGATCTGAACATGACGGCAACTCCTCCGGCTGAGATGACGTGCCCAAGAAACTTTACTTCAGACAACCAAAATTCGCATTTGCTAAACTTGGCATAAAGCTGATGTTCTCGTAACTTCTCTAATGCAAGACGAAGATATTCTTCATGCTCTTCTTTGGTTCGGGAGTAGATAAGAATGTCATCAATAAAGACCACCACGAACTTGTCCAGGTATTCCATAAACACCTTATTCATCAAGTTCATGAAGAGAGCAGGGGCATTGGTAAGTCCGAAAGACATAACAGTACATTCAAACAACCCATACCGAGTGGTAAAAGCTGTCTTAGGTATATCTTCCTCTTTAATCCTCAACTGGTGATACCCTGATCGAAGATCGATCTCGGAGAAAACGGTGGCACCTTTAAACTGATCAAACAAATCATCAATTCTAGGCAGCGGGTACTTATTCTTGATGGTCACATCATTCAGTGCACGTGTAACATACCAGGAATTCTTTGAAGCAAAAAAAAAAAACAAAATGAAGAAAACTTAGCAAAAATTTGATTTTGATCTTGTCCTTGTCATTTGAAGTTAATTTTGGTGTTCTTGGATTTTCCATGCATCTCATGACTCATTTGCATGCAATAAATATGAAAAAAAAGAATTAAAATAAGTAGTAGACACTGAAATAACCTTCCATAAATGTCACAAGTTTTGCATCTGAATTAAAAGGATGAAAACATCCAAAATTTGATTCAAGTCAAAAAAAAGTGAACTTGTTCGAATTTTCAAAAATAAACTGCACTTGAGAAAAATCCCAAAAATTTACCAAGTGGAGGTCTTGACCAGACTAACCTCCAGAAATTTTTGTACAAGCTTTTGAGCACAGTAGCATATCCAAAAAAAATTAATCAAACTCTCAGCCTTCTTGGAAATTCCCAGAGAAAAATCCCCTCACCTCATCCCTTCTCCCGTTATCTCTCTGATCAGTGGGCCTAAGGACCATTGGCCCCACCTGCCAGCCACCATCTCCTTATCCCTGCCCCTGCCCGAGGCCCTGCCGCAGCCTTCGCCGCGTCCCTCGCCGGCTCGCCCAACCCGGAGCTGCCGCTCTCTTGCTCTCCCGCTCTCTCTCTGCCCGAGCAACGACGCGACGCGACACTGCGCCACCCTCAGCCCGCGAATCCCGCTGTGCCAAGGCTGCACAAAGCCGACGCCGTCCCTGCCGATTCCCTGCTGCGCCCAGGCGCCGACCACCGCAGCCGCCGTGGCCAATCCAACGCCGCCGCCCCCTGCCAAAGCCGACGCCCGAAGCGACAAGGCGAGACCGACCGCCCCTGGCTCCCTCTGACTACCCCTGCACCCCCTCTGCAATCCCTGCGCAAAGCCGACGCCTGCTGCAAGCCGTGTTCCCCGCCGACCACCGCCTGCGCGCGCGAGAGACGCCGAGCACTTCGCGACAAATCCCCGCGCTTGCCTCTCGCCTATAAATCGAACCCTCGCGCCAGCTTACTCTCCACACTACCCTCAACCTCCACTCCCAAATCCGAAGACGGAAACCCTCTGATTCGCCGGGAACGGCCGCGCCACCGTCGCGCCCCGCGCCGGCCGAACAGAGCGCCGCCGCCGAACCCACACCATTGAGCCGTCGCCTCGGTGAGTTCTCTCTCGATTCCTCGCGCCACCAGGATAATAGGACCTCCCTAAATCCATTTCCGCAATCTATTTTAGGACCCCTCGACCGGAGAGCCGCCGCCACCATTGTCGCCGCCGACCGCCTCGGGAGCTCGTCGCCACGCCGCCTCGGACCATCTCCACTCCAACCACGCACAGGGTAAGGATCCTCGTAGTCCCTAGACCCTCCCCTGGCAAGGAATCGAATCGCTGTCGATCGTAGCACGCCGGCCGCCGACGTCCAGAACCGCCGCCAACGCCGGCCATGGCGCTCGCTGCCTTTAGACACCCCCGGCTGCACCTCCGCCCCTAGGTGGAGCGCGAGGACCTCCTCTAGCCACCCCTGCCTCCGCTCTAGCCAGCCCCGCCGCCGCTCGCCGCCGGCAAGGCCGTCCCGAGCCGGCCCCATGCCGTTCCCCTCGTTCCTTCCTGTTGGGGAAGAAGACCGGTCCTATTCGTAAATAAGCAAAACTCTAGGGTTCCCAATACAAAGCGCCAATACACTTACAAGTGGGACCTTAGACTTATATGTAAATAATAAAACGAGTAGGGTCGAAATGATAAATATACGAGACACTTACATGTGGACCCCACTGTTTTAAGTGGATGCGCACTAACGTTATACGCTTTCCATATAGGAAAGCGTACTCTAGACAGTACGCTTCAGGCTTTTGTAAAGAGAAATTAATAAAATTGTTTCGGTTAATTATTTATGCACTATAAAATGCTGAAACTTTGGAAAATCATAGAGAATTCATTTTAACTCCGTTTGAGGTGAACCAATTTTTTTTAGATTCATAATAATGTTCCCTTTAATACTGTACACTCAAAACTATAAGCACTATTGTGAAAATTTTCACTAATTTAAATTTGAATTAATAGTAAACTTCGTATTTAGCGTACTTTAAATATTAAAAACACGATAACCTGCACATACAACATCGGATTTAGGCGATTCTTTCTCCTAAATTTATATTAAATCACTCTCTTTACACTGAACATGTTCATGCACCATGCATCATATTTTATCTTGGAGTTTTATTGGATGTTCATTTGAATGTATGCTTAAATTTAAATAGAGGACGAATCGATTGTTGCCGTTGACGAGAGTGTGCAGAACCAAGAGTTATTTGAGGAACCAACTGAGCAAGGCAAGTCCTATTCAATTCCTCCTTCGATCATGTTGAATCCCATATTTTTCGCAAATGCTTTGCTATTTATAAATTGCATGATACATTTTATAAAAATAGGTATTGGTAGAATGACCTATTTGCTGCATTTCCTACCTTGAACATTGATTATCCTTACTGTTGAAGCACTAGGATGGGTATTTATGTGGTGCTATCCAAGCACCAACATGGGTATATTCGAGCTACTAATATAACTATTGCTTAGCCATGCTTAAAAAATTTGCGATGGTTCTAAACAACATGACATTCACTCTTTCAAATGGGTTATTTCAAAATATTGTACAGAGCGGTTACCTCTGTTGTCTGTGAAAACTGAACAAATGAAAATGATGGTTTTTAGACTTGGGCAGCAAGTGGTGTGCATATGGTGTTAGTTGCACACCGATAGGGGGAGTGTACGCCCGAGTTGATTAAGGACTGAACTATGTGTCACCAACTAAGATTACCGTGTAACCACATATGTCGGTTATGGGGCGACCTTGGCTTATTAAGCTGTTTACTGTTTAGCCTTGCATTGGGAGGCCGTTGTAGTAGGGACTAGTCTGAGCGATGGTTCATAGGAGCTACCCATGTTACCCTCTATGGGAACGGTTGTGTTCGCCATATGGCATGGGCGTCTGAGCATATCCAATATAACGGATAGTGCCTCGTTGAGGGAACGGATGTGTTCGCCTCACGATGTTAGGATTAGGATGGGGCCCACCTTTCCTAGCGGCATTGGTTCATGGCCAATGTGGAGAAACACTCTCCGTGCTCATGCAAGGCTAGACTTTAAGCAATGTAACGGCTTCGTTGTGACCTCTAGTCCACATTCGATGTGTAGAGTGTGGGATACCGACGGATACCAAAACAACTAGAGTGTAGCCTTTTGGCTTCTATCACATCATGTGGGTAAAGTTGTACAAACTTTGCAGAGACTAAAACTAATCGATTAGTCGTGCTCACGGTCACGAGCGACTTGGTGAAATGATATAAGTATAGTGTTGGTGATTTACTAAAATGGTTTGTGAAATGGGTATGGTGAATAATGGTGATGATTTTGCCCGGTGTGGGCCGATAATAAAATGATTACTTGTTGCCGTGGGTGGCACAAGGTTGGTACTATGATGATACTTATATTACTATTATTATGGCTTACTCTTTGATTTAAAAATCTCGTTTCTATCTATTATTATCTACTATTGTGAAACAAAATTTGCTTTATGCTGAAAATGAGCCACAAATATAGCCACCCTTGATCTCAGCTTGCAATAGTCCTAGGTTTCCCAAGGTTTGGGTTGGACTTGCCAATACCTCGTGTATTGACCCACCTCTTGTTGTTGTTTTTAGTCTTGTTTGCAGGAAGCAGTTGTTACCGGAGTTTCTGAGGATGGTTCTTTCTAGGGTGATTCCTAGTAAGTTGCCTGTGTGGTTTGGTAGATGGGCATACTGAAGAACTTATGTATCTTTATCTTTTCCGCTGCGTTTAAACTCTTTTATTTGGCCGGTCAGCCTAATTACTATGTAAGACCTTTGCACCGCTAAGTTATGATAACCACTTGTCTATTTATATGACAAGTATGTTGTATGGATGTGATAGCAATGTTGTGGATGCGTGTGCTAGCCACTGATCATGGGATTAGTACAGTGTACGCTCCAGGTATTCGGGAATTCCATCCCCGGGTGCTGACAGCACGATAATCCACACATATCCTCTGGGTATGATCTTTCTTCTCCACAAAAATGACTGAAGCTCCCCATGGAGATGAACTTGGTCTAATGTATCCTTTCTGAAGCAAATCATCTACTTGTCTCTTGACCTCTACTAATTCGTTGGCTGCCATTCTATAAGGTCTCTTATGGATCGGGGTTGTCCCTGGTACCAGATATATTCTGAATTCTATATCTCTCTTAGGTGGCATACCAGGTAAATCATCCGGGAACACATCTGGGTAGTCCCGTACTATGGGAATCTCTTCCAAAGTTATTTGGTTCAAACTTGTCCTTAAAGGTTCCGAAGGCAATGCATGAACAATTACAACTTGACCATCATTGCTGGTAAGAGTTACTTTTCTATTGGCACAGTCTATCACACCTTTATATCTGGCTAATCAGTCCATCCCTAGGATGACATCAAGGTATTCTAACAAAATAAGGTTGGCCAGAAATGGAACACCTTGAATCTCTATTCTGATAGAAGGGCTACGTTGTGATGAGAGTGCTTGGTTACTGGGGGTACTAACCATCAAAGGACGTCTAAGATCTTCTATCTCCATCCCATGATTTCTCGCAAAACTCGTAGACAAAAAGGAATGGGTAGCACCAGAATCGAAAAGCACTGTTGCAGGAACTGAGTTAACAGGAAACGTACCCAAAATCACATCTGGAGCACCTTGGGCTTCTGCAGCAGCAACATGATTGACACGAGCCTTTGACGTTGGTGCATTGGAGTTATTCTGCACAGGAACAATCTTCACACGTCGAGGCTTCGGACACTTGTCAGAATATTGACCTGGTTCACCACAGTTGAAGCACACCCCTGGCTTGTTTCCTTGCTCCCTCTTGACAGGCTGGTGCTGGACTAGAGTTGCAACAGGACGTGGAGCTTGGTTGCGGTTGTTATTGCCAGCATTATTGTTGTAGAACCGACGCTGTGGACGTACAACAGACGAAGATCCTCCCTGTGACACTGCCTAAGGATCAATAGTGAGACACGGCCTCTGACTATTCCCTTGCTAAGCTTTGAAGTGAGCAATCCTGCGTTTCTTCTATTCCATTTGGTTGTACTTATCCTCCTGGCGAATGGCCTTATCCACCAACTTTTGGAAATCAAAATAATCCCCAGTCATCAGCGGGTAAGAAAGCTCATCATTCAGTCCTTCCAAGAACTTCTCTTGACGCTCTTCATCTGTGCGCACATCCTCCGGAGCATAACGGGCCAGACGATTGAATTCATGCATGTACTCGGTGACAGAACGGGATCCCTGAGTGAGCGCCCTGAACTCCTTCTTCTTGAGAGACACCACTCCCGATGGTACATGAGTCTTCCTGAAAGCAGTAGTGAACTCAAGCCAAGTGATTGGTTCAGCAGTAGCCCTGTTGAGACGGAAGTGATCCCACCACTCAGAGGCAGGGCCATGAAGCTGATATGAAGCAAAGGAGACTTTTTCTTGGTTAGTGCACTGAAGTAGGTCCAGCTTCTTTTCTATGGCGTGCAGCCAATCACCAGCCTCAACTGGATTGGTGGTGCTGGAAAAAGTGGGCGGCCTCACACGAAGAAATTCTGCTAACTTGTTCTGGGGAGGAGCATGATTGTTCCCCTGGTTCTATTGGTTCTGGAGTTGTTGCATCATCATGTTCATGAGTTGAGCCTGTTGAGCTAGGACTTGGGCAAGCGTGGGATTCTCTCCATTGTTGTTGTTGTTGTTGTTGTTGTTGTTGGGCCCATTTCCATTGCTGCGAGTGTTCACCATCTGGCATAGGCAAGAGCACAAGAAGGGGGAAAACTACTTAGGACAGGGAATTAATTTCTACTAACTTGACTTTTATTGATCTAAACTGAGTTTCATTATTACATATAACTGAAGCTCTCACACCACTTAACTCAAACTTCCTAACACTCAAAAGCAAACAAACGCATGCACTTACATCCCACCAATGATGTAAAACCACATGCAAGACCTAACCAAACTTAAACAAGCAAACTAATACAACGAGCTAAGGCAACGACTCAACAAGACGTCTAGGTCTTCCTGGCATCGGAGTTGATTGAAGGCTCGTTCGGCTCGTCCTCATCATCTTGAGTAGCACCCCACTCAACCTTTGAATGAGTGAGCTCTGGATCTTCTTCCTCATCATCACTTAGATTAACGACCGGAGGATCCACTGGGACTGGGACAGCTTCTCTTGCCACCACACGAACCTTGGGCGCCAGCCGGTAGCGGGGAACAAAAAGAGCTCTCTTCCTTGCGGTAAGACGAACCCTGGTCTTCTATGGTGGCGCTTCTCCCTTCAATTCGGCCAGTTCCTTCTCCAGACGATCAACCTTGTCCTCCAGCTTGCAGATCTTACCACGGTTCTGGTCTTCACGAGCTTGAGCAGCTGACACGACTTCAGCGCGGGACTCATCCATGGCCCACAGCATCTCGACCAAATGTCTTGTGGTAGCATCATTCTCAATTCCTTCAGGATCGACGTAGCTGGCACGGTCACTTCCCTGGGGCTGACGGGGATGGTAGCGATACTCAGTGTCAGCCAACAGATCATTGTAGCGGTCGCGGAGCTCTCCTATGGCGATCCTCGCCGCCTCCTGACAAGCATGAGGATAGCTTCCCCCTCCAGCCTCGAACATCACCGATGGGATGTCTTCACGATCACTGTTCAAGGTGACCTTGACACGGCACTTCTCTTCATCACGATCATGAGGAATCTGGGCATACAAAGGGGCAGTCCCGAATCCTATGGTAAAGGACATTGTACGCAGCTCCTGGACAAATCCCTCAATACCGAACAAGTACTCAGGCTTGAAGCGTGGCATCTAAAGACAAGTGCAAGGAGGGAGTTAAGACATTTATCCAATTAATAGCACAAGGTTTTGGATTAATTTGAATAAAGTTAGGAAATCAAAGTGAAAGGTAAATAAATAAAGTAAACTAATCTTGCAAGATAAGTTGAAAACAGGATCACAATTTTTTTGCACTTTTGAATAACAGGTTTCAAAAATAAAATAAAAGAGAGTTATAAAATCAACATGCTAAGTTCATTATATTGCAACATGATTGAATGAAAATAATGTTGAAAAACTTCTGCTGGTAAATGGGCCATTAGTACAGTAATAGATGTACAGTACTAACAACACAGGAATAATAATTAAATTTTGAATGAGAACAATTAAAGAGACTATAATCTGCATGTGCCATTAGTTTGGTTTAATTAAAAGAGAAAGAAAGGAAAACAGTTCTACTTTTTCAATATTTTTAGAGGGCTTCTATAGGTAACCATTTGGCATAACCTAGGGTCAAGGAGGCTCTGATACCAACTTGTCACGCCCGGAATTTCTATCCAAAACTCCAAACGCTTACATGTGTGTAAACCCTAGTTCAGGAATCAGCCGAGGCACATAATAACAAATTGATAATAGAGTGCAAATATTTATCTAATTAATAGGCGAATATAAAGTCATTACAGAGGTAGATAGTTCCTCTTAAACAATAAAGATCAAAGTAGCAGAAAATAAAATAAATAGCGCAGGCGACTCCATCCCACAAGCAGCTTGACCAGGGCTACGCCCAATCCTCCACACCTTCAGCATCACTGTAGAACTCCTCCTCTGATGAATGATTGCAAGGTGAGTATATGACATACTCAACAAGCCACGCGGCAAATATGCAAGTGCAGGGGATAACAAAGGATGGCATAATAGTCTCATTTGCATAAATGGCATTCAATAAATACTTCAGAATTTAGAAAAACAGTAAAGTATTTAATTAAACAATATTAATCCAACGCTATACAACATACCCGTTGCATAGGCCCAACCATTCTGAACAACCATTCCCGGCTACACAGTTCTATCTCCAAACCAGGAATATACCATTCCAAACCAGGAGCTAAACAAGTTATTACCAAATACAGCATCATTTATTATGGTGAGAGGTGCGAGACTAATCACGAAAGACATTGTTAGACCCGCACATAACCGCGGGCACGGCTATTCGAATAGTTTTACTCTGGCCAGAGGTGTACCACTGTACCCACAAGACACAACCTCAACATCATGTCAACCATGCGTCGTGATACTTAACAAGTACCTGAATATAGATTGTGACAATACCCTCCGCATAACACAATTCAAAGCAGTGCACCACTCCTGGATCATAATCACCCCCTTATAAAACAAGGCATGGACTCCCCAGCGACCCCCGTGGGCTTATCTCTGCCACTTCTTAGTCTGGTGCCCCACAATGAACCACACTATACAAAAGGTAAAGCCGTTGCCCATGCTGGCTTGTGGTTGGCACGGTTAATGTTTCACAACCGAAAATCGTGAACCGGTCCTTAATTGTCATGAGCACGACCATCAAAACCATGTGCTCATAACCCACCATTACCATGTTTTAGTTGGCATCTTAATTAATCATCCTATCATGATTAACCATCATGAGCTACCATTAATCCATCCTTAAGTAATAGTGAAACATTAATTATCTCATTTATATGAGCTAGTGTCTCTAAGCATGGCTAAGCATCCTAATTACTTTAGCTAAAACCATATAATGTTCTAGCTAATCCAATTATTAACAAGGTGACAAAGTATAGGTAATCAATAACAAAGGACTATAACAAAGGCAATAGGTCGTTCCCACCCGGTGACATTCAAAAATAAATGCAATAGTTGAATAGAAACAATAGCTTTAAACGGGATCAACATGCTCAAAGGGTTGTTTGGGATCTGTGTGACTTGCCTTGCTGGCCTTGGAATTCTTCAAAGTCTTCTCTTGCAAAATCGGACTCTCCGGGAATGTCAGAATCTAAGCATAAAAGAGCAAAATCACCAAAACAGTACATAAACAATCATAAACAGCACATGTGGATATTTTTAACATGTAGATCTCAATTTTAGAAAAATTTAGAGACTTGAACCAACTAAATCCGAGCTAAGTTGAATTAGTTATGAATTTTTAGAGATTAAACCGGATTAAATCATTTATATAGATTTTAATTGGATTATGACGCAATAAAGAATTATTTTTGAAAAGGAAAAAGGATTTATTGCGTCAGTGGGGCTCGGGTTCATGGTGGACTGGGTGCACAGAAGCGGTCTACGGAACGAACGGCTGAGATCTAATCTAAACAAAACGAACGGCCGAGATCTAACCGATCTACCACGGGTCTACGGCTGACATGGCGCTGACGTCGACGATGACGTTATTGCTGACGGTGGCTCGGCACCTTGTGCTCGCCGGCAAACGACGGCGTGGCGACGCAAACGGATAGCACCTACGGGTAGAGGGCGACGCAGCGAACTCACCGAGGGCTCTGACGACGACGGACGGCAACAGACGGCGACGGCGGCGAGGTCGAGGACGAAGACGTTCAGGTTGACGGCGACGGCGATGCTCCGGCGATATTCGGCGAAAACGGAGGACGGGACGAGGACGGCGATGACTTGGCGAACCCGACGGCGACCTTCCCGAGTGACAATGACGACCAGAGCGGTGGTGGCGCACGGCTGGACTCGCGGCGGCGACGGCGGCGTACGGGCTGACGCGGAGGCGGCGCTACAAGCGACGGCGGGCTAGGACGAAGGTGGCGGCGAACAGAGGAGGTCTTGGGGATCCTTTTATAGGGGCTAGGAGGCAACGGCTAGGCCCACGGCGACCAACGGCGGGGATGGAAAGGTTAGGGTTTGAGGGAAGAAATTAAATCCGAATCGAGCTCGAATCCGACGATTTCCAAACGAAATTAGCTAAAGTTTCTATAAGGGAAAAGATAGAGGAGATCGAAGGGATCATTTCCCCTCTATCAATTTGATCGGATCGGGAAAGATGCGACCGAATTTGGATAGGGCGACGGCGACTTGCGCGCGGCTAGGGCGCGGCTGGCGGCTGGAGGTGGAAGACGGCCCTGACAGGTGGGCCCCACCTGTCAGCGGGAGGGAGGAGGGAGAGAGGGGCGGCTTGGCTTGGTGGGCCGGCTTGGGCCGCACGCGCACAGGCCGAAGGAAGGAAGGGAGAGAGAAAGGAAGGTTTTGGGCGAACTTTCGGCCCAAAGCCAAAAGAGAGATTTTTAAACCTTTTTCCTTTTAAATTATTCATGAAATGCAATTCCATTTATTAAAAATACTTTCTTGGCTCAAATAAATTCCAGAAAAATCTATGAACTATAGAATCAAGAGAAGTATTTAATAAAATTTTATCTGGCCCACTTTTATATTGGAATTTATTACTTAAAATTAGATCTTTTCTTCTAGGCTTTTAAAATCATTTCTAATAATTCCATTTAAACAACAATTTATAAATTTGGGATTTTTAGGGTGTGACACTAACCCACTCACTGTATGGTACGGGATAGATAATCCTGGCATGCAGGAGTTTCAAGACCTCTTTCTTTACAACCTCTCGCATTGTATTGTTGAGCCGTCATTGAGGTTCCCTAGAGGGAGTACTCTCTGGGTCAATAGGAATACGATGAGTGCAAAGCGCGGGATTAATCCCCCTAAGGTCCTTAAGCGAGTAGCCAAGAACAGAACGATGCTTTTCTAACACGGTGAGAAGACGTTGAGTCTCGTCTTCAGAGAGCTTGTCACTGATTATGACAGGAGCCTCTCTGTCGTTGTGTAGGAAGGCATATCGTAGGCCTGGAGGTAGAGGTTTAAGCTCAAGCGGAGGTCGAGGTGGTGGTTCCATGATTGGCAGGTCGAGAGTCTCACCGGGATCTGCTTCTTCCTTGATGAAGTCGGGGACCTCATCTTCCAGAAGGGCCTCGGGAGACTCATGAGGAGGAACTGCGGTAACCTCTTCCGCTGACTCAATTTCTGGGAGAGGGTCGGTCAAGGTGATCCTTGCCCGCGAGAATGGAATTGAAAATTCATTCTCTCCCAGTGTTATTTTGAGGCTATCTAATCAGGGTGTGTTGATGAGAAGTTTCTCAATGGGCAGCCCGATTAGAATATCAAAGTCTTGGATTCCAAAGACGTGGAAATCCAAGATCGTCTCCCTGTCTTCAAAGCAGACAGGCACATCTTGTACAATCCCAAATCCTTCGATGATATTTCTGTTCGGATGCTTGAAGAATTTGTTTGTCGGGGTCACTGCCTTATCGCTTAAATAAGCGAATGCAAAAGACTCAGAAACGAGGTTAGCCTCGACAGTTGGACTGTAGAGAATACCGACATTGTTCCCTTCCAGGTGACAAGGAATTATTCGGGGAGCGGTATTTATCCGAATTACTTCGGATGAAAGCTCTGCCTCCCTTAGCCATTCGTCGCTCATTATGGATGTCAACTCACGGACAGTTTCTCATAGGAACCCAAGTTCCATAGGATCGAGAGGTGACAAAGGAACGGGTGGTTTCCTCTTGCTAAAATAGTTTAGGGTATTGCCGTAGTCTTCGTCAAAACCATCCTTGAACAGAATTGTGGCACAATCCAGAGTCTGAATTTCTTCATTCTCGACGTACGGCTGCTCCGGAACCTTCTCATCAATCGAGCTAGCAGAAGTGGACGGTTCAGCAAATGGCTCGATCGTTAGAGGTTCCTCTATCTTGGACACGGATACCTCCGGCTGGGGTTCATTGGACTGCGTCATGAAGGAAGTATTTTCTAGAATGCGATCCAAGATCGTTTTTCCTTCTGACGGCGTTTTGTGCATGAACGATCCTCCAGCGGTTATGTCAAGATAGAATGCAGACTCCTTATCCAAACCCGTATGGAAATGTTGAAGAAGCACATACTCTGGTAAGGACAGGGTTGGTCCGGACTGCACTAAATTAGTGAATCTGGACCAAGCTACACCAATTGATTCGTTTTCGATCTGCTTGAAACTGAGAATTTCTACTCGAAGGGGAGTAATACGAGTAACTGGGAAGAAGGCAAGACAGAATCTATCTCGCAGCTTTTCCCAGCTAGCGTTTACACATCCAACGGTAGAGGTGTACCATTGCTTTGCTCTCTCTTGAAGAGAGAACGGGAACAATTTCCACGGCACAGTTTCTTGTCTCATGCCACGAATCTTAAGGCATGACCAGACTTGTTCAAAGTCTCGTAGATGATGGTAGGGATTTTCTAGATCAAAACCAGAAAAAGGATTTTCCCTAACCATACTAATTAGTTCAGGACGAATTTCATAGCCAGTTGTATAAATGGGCTCTGATGAAGGAGGTGGCTCATAGAATTCGCCCCGAGGAGCAGACAACTCAAAAAGAGGTTGGTCCATGGTCAAGAAGAGTTTGACAAGAATACTTCTCTAGGATAGCAAGGGTGAAGGTAGAATAAAAAATGAAAAAGGATATGAGGATGAACTGGGTTCAGAAATGATCAGCAACCATTCCCTAGCAACGGTGCCAGAAATGCTTGTTGGTATTTGATACGGTTACATATAAAATCCGCAAGCTTACGGATATACCGATGTAGCACTTCCCCTACGGAGTATTCCAAGGGTATCGAATCCAAGGGAACGTGTGTGATCAGACTTCCTCCGGTTCATCCAAGGACACCAAGCAAATGATAGGCCCGGATAGAGAGGATTTACTAGTGAGAAACAGTGTCTAGGGAAAGCTTAATTTTAATCCTAACGCAATACTTCAGGCACTGGCAACCCGCTGTTCCCAGATGTCGCTCTACTACATACCCGTACAGGGAGGACTTCAGTGATCTTGAGGGTTGTCACCACCTCTACACCCACCTCAACGTATTGTGGGATGCGCAGCAATTACTGGATAATAATTACCTAAACACCACGTCTAAGCAATTAATATCTACTCTAGTGTTTATAACTCACCAAAGCAATCCCTATATTTTAGTTGATTATAGTAAACAATAATCTCGTATGCTATTTAGGAACTAACCAAGAGATAATTCTCACAATATAAATCTAAATTACTCGAGAAGAATATTATATTGAATTCGGAGTAATAAACAGAATAAAAGAAATAGGAGGAGATTACCAACAACTCCGGAATTCTTCCGACTCCTTCTACTCTACTCTCTTCCTATTCTAGTATACAATATAGTACAATAGAGCCTCTTATAATTCAGTTCATGCTTGGGAGTGTGTGTTGAAGTGAGTGAAGTGAGGTCTTTATATAGATGTAGGTATGACGGTTATAAGAAGGGGAATTGTCCGAAGTGCCCCTTAACCGCCATTAGGAATGCATCAGGAGCGTCCATGCCAAAACCTGGGATCAACGGTGATCACCAGAGTTCGGCCGAACCAGGGGGTTCGGCCGAACCTGGGCTGGGCCCCCTGGCCTGGCCTTTGACCTAGCTCCTCTCCTAGTCCTCCTTTATCCATTCTTCGGTGTTTTGGGTTGATTCTCTGGTGTTTCTATGAAGTCCACAACCCATCCTTGTATGGATACATGTTTCTCCTCACTTTAGTCTAGATTTCCTCCCGCACCGGGGTTTATTACCTACATACAAATATATACCAACATTTGTGGAATACGTGTGATTAAGCACCTATCACTATGTTGGATGTTTTATTATCTAGACTTTATGCAGATGTTGGCGGTATAGAATCGGCATTTAACAGCCGCCAACAATGTTTGCCATGGTCAGAAAGATCAAATTTCTCCTGTGAAATATATGATAAGGCAATGGTTAGAAAGTATAAAGTTCTCTGCTCCTGTTGAGTGCACTTCTCTGAATACTCGGATAGCAAAAGGGCTAGGGGTCGTTAGCGACCAAATTGCTTTTATCTCAGCCGCTTGTCCGTGTATTGATGCGACTTATCTAGTGCAAGGGCATATTCTTAAACATGGAGTAGATGGATCTTCGATTTACTTTTTCCCCGGTTGTACAAATGAAATCCCGTTGCCAAATGCGGGGTATCATTTGTACAACTGCCATGAACTAACCATTCCCTTGCAGACCATAGAAGAATCTCGTGCATGTGGAGCATACAGGGAGACGCGCAACATGACAAGGAATGAACGAGAGAGTTCATCCTCAACACCCGTACAGATGTATGAGGCGGGTTGGGCACCAACTGGGGATGCACCCGGATGGACCCAAGCTCCACACCACAGCATCGGAGTCTCAACCTGGGCAAGTGCCAGTGAGGACCGGTGGCGTGCGCCTCATGACATCCGATGGGGGGGACAACCAACCTTCCATATCAAGTGGTGTGCCTCTATCTCCAAGTGAATGGCGCTTGAGTTCCTCTCAATGGGACTTGGGTGAAATCACTAGGAGAATGGACACCCTTGATGTGCAGACGGGGGAGATCCAGTACAACCTCACGGAACACATAGCACAAACGCAAGAATGGCAACAATCTGCTGATGCTCAGTTTGCCAACTTCAACAACATGACGCAGCAACAGCTTGATGACCTTCAAGCGTACTTCCACTTTCAGGGATTCAATCCTTATCAAGGACCCTGAGCAAAAGCCAAGCTTGGGGGAAGACATCTCTCCCCCCACTGAGGTAACTTATATCACATTGCATATTTCCCTTTCCAATTGCATATTTGCTTTCCAATTGCATCTTATAAAAATGAAAACAACATAAAAATTTGCAAAATAGAAAATATCAAAAAAGATAGGATAGGTTTGAGTCATGCTAGGTAAGACAAGCTAGTTCTCTAGTTGCTCTGTTTTATAACTCTTATATATGGGTTCATGGAAAGTGCTCTTGCAAAGGTTAAATGTGAGTAGCCAACAATTATTCGGGAACCTAAGGTAAATGAGCTGCACATGCTGATCTAAGTCTAAGTTGTTGTGAGATATGAAATAGTAAATAAGAGTTGCTATGATCCTGATACTAGTTTGACTTGAATTCCGGATGTTTGTTTTTTTCAAAATGATAAAATTGAAAGTTCCTCATTTGATATAAATTCCTACCAGAGCCAAAAATATGCTATCATGATTAAACCATATACATTTTGGTTGCTTGTCATTTCATTGAACTTTGTCAAACTCTCGTGACTTGTGTAGATACTTCTCATGCTCTATGATCAAGATCATACATCCACATATATGCACATGCTAAACTCCTACACTGGGAGCTAAGCAATATTCCATTCCATTCCCATTTTTCCACCAAAATAAATTCTCCATGCTTTCATGTGCTTTCTTCTCCTAAAGAGAAAAGTCCTTTTGAAAAAAAAAGAGGAGGGAAAGGCATGGTTATGAAATATATATATATATATACATATACATGTATACATATATACATACATATATATATATATATATATATATGTATGTATATATGTATACATGTATATGTATATGTATATATATACATACATATATACATATATATATATACATATATATATATAATAAAATTATGCCCTATCAAGTATGAGCATGATGTTGAAAAAATAATAATAAAGTATAGCCATGCCCTCTCCTAATCAATAAAAGAAGGATTTTTGGGAGAAGAAAGTAAGCACAAAGGAGAAGCATTTTCTTTATTCTTCATATATCATTTTCACCATATATCACACACATTGCACGATCTTGATCTTGAGTATGTTTAGTTATCTGCTTTTGTCTAAGTTTTTGACTTAGTAATAAATGTGAATGCAAGTATGGCATGTTTGATCCCTACCGAGCTCCACATATTAAAACCTTAGAGTAGAAATTAAAAAGGCAAATTTGGTGAGGAATCCAAAATTTGATACACTTGGAGAGACTGAGTGAATCAATTTAGGAACTTGGTTTTCTTTCTCAAAATCATTTGAAAACTTCCGGAACAAGAGTTGAATAAAGATTGGGTGATTGGTGCTCTAATTGATGTTCTGTCTTTCAACCGCCCAAGGCAAGGAGAAGTAGTGTCTCGTGGGAATCAAGGGTAAGGGTAAGCCACTGTGCCAAAGATTATTTAATCTGAGAGAGAGTACATATACCTTACACCTGTATCTTTGAGATATGCAGCATAGTAGCAACTCCTGATCAACAACCAAGTCTTTGTTTCCTTTCGTCCTTCACTTGGGACGTGCAAAGGTTTAAGCTTGGGGGGTTTTATTGACGGTCGTTATCGATCAGTTTCGACCATCAATATTACCAAGATAGAGGAGAACTAGTGATGCTTGCAATGCATAAACATGTTAGAATAATAATATTCCACTAGTGTCGGGTATTCTAACCTTTTTGCAGAGAATAACCATGAAGTGGAGGAGAATCGACATCAACACAAATGATAAATCAATTGGACGATGTGGAGAATTAGACTTATGCATGAATGGGCCAGGAACTCAGAATGTGGACACCCCGAGTATTATACCATCCAGTGTCCAACGTGACCACCACATACTGTTGGAGGAGTTGGATCCAAACACACATAAAAGCCACTCGTCCTCAATGTGTCCATGATCACGGTTGACACCTTTTGCTATAATAACCGGAATGCCGAGTAGTGATCGCAAGAAATAACCATAAGATAACTTGCCAGGCTACTCCGTCATATGCCCGTCAACCACACGAAGGCGGCGACTAGAAAACAAGGAATACCCCAGTGCTTCGATCCAAAGCGCTATCCTCAATTATCTCAAGCGATCAAAACCCATTACTCGTGCTCAGCTAGTCCCCAGGAATGCGACTAGCCTCACACATTCATCGCAAGCAATTGGAACATTATCAGAAGAGCATAAAAAGGGGTTAAGTACAGCAAGTATCTGGTACCGAATAGGGTCCGAGGTCCCATCTAACAGCACACAAGTAGCAGCGGAAGATTCAAACAAAAGCCAGAAGCACAAAACAAAAACCGGTGGTGCCACAACCCCACAAGGGCAAACCAACCGGGCAAGAGCCAAGCTGAAGGTAGCAGAAGATCAATCACTGCCCTCGCCGCCCCCGTCAGAACAGTGACCACACAGGAAGCATAATTCTACGCTGGAGTCCTCACCTAAAAAGCAGCGGAGCCGGGTTAAGTACAAGATTGTACTCGCGTGTCTTACCCATAAAAATATATGTAAGGGGAGAGAGAAGTATGCAGGTTTACCTTAACCAAGAGCAACCTAAGTTCAACATTTGCATAAAGCCAATTTTATTGAGCAGATATAGGTGAAAGCGATAACACAATAAACTGATTAGCAACATTATAAAATTCTGGACAGGGAGCAAATTAATCTGAAAGGTACAAGTAAATGAGCCCAAATGGCGTTCACAAAGTTTGATGCTAACATAACTGAGGCACACATCAAGCATTGTCCATAACCATGGGCACGGCTATTCGAATAGATTATACTCTGATCAGAGGTGTACAACTGTATCCACACGAGATGAACAAGGATAAAATGCCGCCCACCACACGGGTGCGACCTACAAGTGATTCAAGCTCATCACATGTCCTTTCCTAGCCCCACCCCAACCATTTAAACCACACCGGGGCCCCCGACGACTCAGTCACGTGCGTGTGATGTGACTAAGGCGGGTTCACCATGCGGGAGATACCCCCTGTCATACCTCGGCCAGCTGGGCACTCCGCGGATCCCAAATCCTCACGTTTCTCTGATGGGCGTAAATGATCATAGTAGGTTTAGTAATCAAACAGGCCGATCCCATGATACGGCGTGTGGTAAGTACGTAAGGTGCTTGAATAGACGTCAAAATGTTCGGTCCTTAACGACCCAGACGGAGTTACTGCATCAGGGGAAAACATACCTCCCATCATCGCCCTACCACCCGTCCAAGTCAATCATATTTCATCAACCATTATTTAATGTAAGTGCTCCAGCTTTAGCCCATTAACCAAGTTATCCATATCCCAGAATTAACAAAACTGTCCAGCCATATAGTTGTATCCCCACTAAGCAAAACTAAGCATAATAAATAAAACATCCCAACTTTTCCCAACTAGGAGAGTAATAGGTATATGACAGCTATATATAACTAAGGTAAATGCACCAATTAATTATCTACCATGTCACCCAATACTATTAACTAAGCAAATGCAGATATGTATATAAATAGATTCGCAACCAATGGAGTTTAAGTAAAACATGGGTGCTAGATGCTTAGGTGCTCGCCTTGCTGCTGTGAGTAATCACAGTCAATCTCAGGTTCTTGCTCCACGTACTCCGAATTCTCTGAATCTACCGATAAGAAGCAAATATGCATATAAGATTCAAATAAACATGCATATGCAACATGCTCTATAAAACATGGCCTAATTACAGTAGGTAGAGAGTACGATAAATTGATTTTAGAATCAAGAATCATCTCATTTACATTTGTGGTTTGGGAGATACAAAAATAACAAGCCATGTACACTGAAAATGGCACTATGCTAAAACTGAATATAAACTATAGATCATTTGGTGATCCCCACATTTTCTAGCAAATTTTCATGAGTGCAACTTGCACCATACAAAAGAGTATAACTTACTGGTTATATGAGAAGTATTTGTATTATTTAATTTGGAGTTTGAACAAGTTAGCAGGTATGTAAGAAACCTGGAGAGTGAGAAAAAGAAAACTGTTGCTAGCTGTTTATTTTTTTTTTCTGAATAAATCAAATTGACATCTTACACTTTGTGGCAAAACTTAGTGAATTAAAAACATGAGGTTGGATGTATAATTTACTTAAATCACCAGTTTTGTGAAAACAAAAGGAAATTACAAACATAGATTATTTAACTCTAAATTAATTTATTTTCTGTTTTGCTAAACATTTTCTTTGGAGAGCAACACAAACAGATGGACCTAAAGTTATGCTACTGTTGGTTGCGGATGGTGCAGCTCAGAGGTAGGACAAAAATAATGGAGGTCATTTGTGTGGTGGCAAAAATGACATGGTGCTCAAAACACTCCCCCAAGTTCAACAAGTGAGCTAAAACAAAATTTTCGTAGCAACAAACCGTCTCGAAGTCACAGCTCAAAACACACGGGCAGCAACATGATTGATGGAGTGCTGTAAAATACCCTTCATGAGCACAAAAATAACTAGCATATGGAGATCATGTTGCTGTACATGGATAAGAAACTCACCAGAGAAGGACATCGAGGGAGACACTGAACTAATGCAGTAAGGAAGAAGATGAACTCAAAATTCTAACGAACTTTATGCACGAAAAACATACATTAAGGACTTCATCCTACTGCTAAGAAGCCACCTTTTAGCTTGAGATGAAGAGTCGAAACCTCACCAAAATAGGGAGACAAGAAGATACCGAGCTGCTGCCACTAAAGAAGAGAAAAAACAGCTTGCAGCTTTGCTCCTAGGCTTGAAATCTTGAACCGGTGACCTATGGAGGAGGCTAGGAATGCTCAGCATGTTTGGGAACCTAAGAGAGAAGCTATGGATGGGGAAGAAAGCTCACTAAGTGGAAATCAGGAATCCGGAAGCCTTCGGAAGAGTTCGGGTATGGCTCTAGTAGCTTTCCTTTCCTCTTTTGTAAGGTTTGTACTTTTATTAGAATAGTCTTCTATATACATTTATGGTATTGAAATACTTTACAAGTATATGATACTTTACAGTATGTTCATGTTATACTGAATATACTGGCTAGCTTATCCTTGAGATGCTTTGGTGCGGGTATAATGTTTGCTTATGCAATTACTCTATGTCATGACGACGATATTAGAGTAGTATCTGGTAGTTTAGACGTGGTGTCTAGATTACGGGATATCATTATTTGGGGTTATATGCTACGGATGAGAGGTGGGCCGCTGATGGTGACAGCTCAGTACGGGTATTCCTCCGCGCCTGTATATAATCCTAAGTTAATTCCCTGGGGAGGGTATTCCTCCGTATTTAGCGCCGATTGTATGGTCATGACGGGCTGTCGTAAGGAACTCGGTAGTCAGAGGTGGCTTCTCGAAGTACCAGTGAAACATACTGAAAATTTGCTATTTTCTAAATATGCATCATGCCGATTCTTATGTTTTTAATAACTTCCTAAACCTAAGAAATTACAATTAGAGGGACCTCCTAAAATTAACATGCATAAATTCCCTTTTTGGTATTTAAAATCTTTCGTGGTTTTTATTCTAAAAATTGGTCTTGTTAAATTGAGGTATTCTCTTTGATTTGATTTTGCATTTAAACCTTCTTTCGGCCAAAATTTCCTTTATTCAAATTTAGTTTGAAAATCCTTTTTGCTTTTATGAATTATGCTCTAAGAAATCCTCGAGCACTACCCTTGAACCTAAACCAAAGTAATTCCATTTTTTTTGGAATTAATTGTTAGCCCATCCTTTGATCTTAAACCCATCCTTTGATTCTCGATCCAAATATTCAAGTTCCTCCTTTTGATCTAGCCACCAATTTAACCCCTGTGGCTTGATTCCCTCTTCGGCACAAGAATAGCATTATTACAAATATTGTGAATAATTGCTCTTGTGCTAAGAGAATAGACTTTATCCCTCCACCCCAAATTCAAAACCTCATTTAGCCCATATCTAATTCTCTAAATTTCATACCACATATTTTGGCTAAAATTCTATTTACTCTACTCCCTCCATATTCCCTCCACATACTCAAAAATATATTCAAATCTAGGACCATATTATTTATAGTGTTGAATATTCCTATTTCCTATTTGAGTGCTTCCAAATAAATTCCCTCAAACTTCACCTCTAAAGATATTGCACTCAAATAAACCAGAAAATATCTCTTTTGGAAATTATATTTGGATATAATTTCCTTTCAAACCTTCTTATTCAAATATTCTCCGAATTCGACTCCCTTGTAAAACTTAGCCATCCAAATTGCTTCCAATTACAAACTCTCCTCTAAATTAAACCTCTATGAAAATTAGACTTTCTTCCTTTTTAGATTGGGCCGAATTCTCCTTTTTCCTCCTCTATTTCACTCGGCCCAAGTCGGCCCAACCACCCAGCCGAGCCGTCGCCTTCTTCTCCTATGGGCGCACAGGGCGCCCACGTCGCCGCTGCCGCCGCACGCAATTTTGCTGCTGCCGTCACAGCTTTTGCCGCCGCCATATTTCCGTCGCTGCTAAGCATCCGCCGCTGACATCAGCCGCCACCTCAAACCGCTGACGCCAGCCACTACACCAAACCGACATGACCGACCAATCGGATGAAAGGCCGGCGCCGTCATTCTCTTCCTCACGTCACCGTTGCCGTGATCCCTTCCCCCTTCTCCTCCGAAACCGCCTCATCTCGCCTATATATAGCCGGCGAGATCACCCTTACCTCCTCACATCATCAGAGCTTGAAGCTCTTCCTCTCTCTCCATCCATGTCCAGCCGCCACCGATCGTCGGCCAATCTCCCTCACTAGAGCTCTATTAGCCAAATCCTCACGCCATCGGCTTTGTTTCCCTCCGGTGAGTCCTTTTTTCCACTTTTCCCCTTCTCTCCCACCCCATAGCAACCACCACCACCACCTTTTCTCATCGCCGGAGCAAAGCTTTTGTCTCCACCGTTCCGGCCTCCTCCCTTGTTCCCTTCGCCTGCCACTGCCCTTCCTAAGTGCGCTGTGCGCGGGAACACGCGCCGCCAGTGACGCCGTTGTCCACCATCCACCAGAGCGCCGGTAGCCCGCTCGCCTTTCCCTCTTCCTCCTACAAGAAATATGACCTTCTGTGGCGAATTCCTCGTGACGTCGGAGCTATTCGTCACTAGCACATTCCATTTTATGACGATTAGTATGAGATGGGGTGGATTAGTGACGAAAAAAAAGTGTTCGTCGTTAATACCAACTAGAAATCGTCATAAAGTATTTCAATGGGATATCGTGACGAATATTAATTTTGTCATAAGGGGTACAAAGCAAACGTCATAAATTTATATAATGCGTTTCTAGAAAAATATATTAAAAGTTTAAGCAATTTAATGAAGTGAATTAATAAGGAAACTAAAACTTTCTTTTAAAAATCATGAACAAAAATATTTTTGTAATATTCAACGTGGTCTAAATAATTCTCTGAAATTTTCCGTGAATTTTCGGTGCTCAGTAACTAAATTTAATACCACAAAGTTTATTTAACCTATTAAAATAAATGGAAATCAAATTAAAAATCCTCTTTCTGTCCTTGGGCCTTTTTTGGCCCAAGTATTACTCTCTCCCTCCCTCAGCCCGTAGCCTCTCTCTCCCTCCTCCTCCCAGTTCGGGCTGCCGGCCTAGCTCTTTTGTTCCTCCTCGCCAAGAAGTCTATTTTGCCTCCCTCTTTCTCAATTCAAATAATTTTTCGGGTAGTAAATGATTTCAAATGAAAAAATTACCAACAAAAAAGTTGCATAACTTATCAAAATCTACAGCTTTTCTTTTGGTCATTTTGCTATATGACTTTGTTTCAATAATTTGAATTTGAATTTCAAATTATGACAACTTCAAACAATGTTTTCAAATACTAAATAATTTCAACTGAAAACATCATCAACAACAAAGTTGTATAACTCACCAATATTTACAACTTTTATTTTGGTAATTTTTCTATATTACTTTATTTGAATAATTTGAATTTGAATTTCAAATTATGACAACTTCAAACAACATTTTCAAATACTAAATGATTTCAATTGAAAAAGTCACCAATAACAAAGTTGTATAACTCATCACTATATATAACTTTTATTTTAGTTATTTCTTAATCCGACAAAGTGATAGTAAAATTATTCACAAAATTTACATATTTCTCCTATAGCTTATGAACCATATAAGAGATATGTACATTTTGTGAATAATGTTACAAATCACTTTATCGGATGAAGAAATAACCCAAATAAAAGTTATAGGTCTTGATGAGTTATACCACTTTGTTATTGATGACCTTTTCAGTTGTAGTCGTTCACTAATAAAAAATTCTATTTGAAGTTCTCAAACTTTGAATTTCAAATTTCAAATTATTCAAATAGAGTCAAATGGAGAAATGACAAAAATAAAAAATTTGCGTATCTATGAGTTCTACAACTTTGGTTTTGGTGAATTTTCCATTTGAAATCATTCATTAACCCCAACTTTTGTTCGAAGTTGTCAAATTTTAAAAATTCAAAATTTGAATTGTTCAAATGAACTTATTTGTAAAAAGAACCAATACAATAGTCGTAGATCTCGATGAGTTCTATAATTTTGTTGTTTATGATTTTTACATTTGAAACCCAAAAGTCAGCCTAAAATTAAATTTAAAGTTCTCATAAATTTGAAACCCAAAAGTCAGCCTAAAATTAAATTTAAAGTTCTCATAAATTTAAGGTGAAATGTCCATTTTATCTATGCAATTTCGTAACTACTATAACACACCAGGGACAGTTTGGTAAATTCGCGTCGGATTGCTTCTTATCCATGTAACCCGTTCCCAAAACCCTAGCCCAAACTATCCATTCGCCGCCGCCACTATCCACTCCCCTACCGCCACCATCCCTCTCCCTCTCCCTCTTCGCATGGGCACGGCGGCGACGCAGCTGGTGGTGGCTGGCTCGGTCGGGCGGTGGTGGTGCAACGATGGCCGGCCGTAGGGCCACCAGATCTGACGGCTACGAGAAGAACGGCAGCGGCGGGCTGGCCTCGGGGCCACCAGGTTCGCCTTCTTCCCGCCGGAGCCGGCGACCTACGCCGTCCGGAAGGACGAGGCGGGCGGCGGGCGGCTCGTGGCGTCGGGCGTCCCTGGGACGCCGCCGTGGACGTGCTGCTCGTGGACACCACAGGGGCGGAACTAGGCCTAGGGCAGCCACCCCTCTCCTCTGTCTCTCACGCAGCACGCAGCAGGAGCGCGGCATCCCACATCGGGCGGCGGCGCCCTCGCCACATCAACGGCGGCGGCGCGCACGGCGTATCGGCGCGTCTCGGCAGCGGCGGCAGCTCGGCCGTGGCGGCGGCGTGCATGGCGCATCGGCTGCGGCAACAGGGCGCAGCTAACGATAGCGGCCTGTGGCGCTTCCCCTTTCTCAGCCACTTCTCCTCTAAAGTTTCAAGAGAAGCTTGCAGAGATGATAGGAGGATGGTGTCTTGCCAAAGATGGCAATGTTCTGAAGTCTGAACTCTGAAGGTTAGCTGAAGCCGATGGGTTCTGGTGACTTTTGCCTTTTTTTTCTATGCAATTGACTCTGGTAGCTGATGGGGCTTGCTCTAATTGTGATTGTTTCTAACCCTGGGCTTCTCGCACCAATTGAATAACTGGATGTAATTCGTGTGTGCAATGTATTCTTGCAGGTTTACCCTGGTAAGTACAGGGGAATTTCATCTGGATTTGGTGTCCTGCTCCAAGAGCAAGGTCTTGGTGGATTCTTCAAGGGCTGGATGGCCACGCTGGTTGGGTACAGCAGTCAGGGGGCTTGCAAGTTTGGGTTCTACGAGTTCTTTAAGAAGTCCTACTCGGACATTGCTGGCCCCGAGCATGCTGAGAAGTGGAAGACCTTCATCTACCTTGCCGCGTCTGCATCAGCTGAGGTGATTGCAGATGTAGCTCTCTGTCCCATGGAGGCTGTGAAGGTTCGAGTCCAAACTCAGCCAGGATTTGCTCGGTGCCTGACGGATGGGTTTCAGAAGATTGTCCAATCTGAAGGTGCCTTTGGGTATACATACTGCATTTCTTGTATTATCTCTAGAGTGAATTCCCAATAGAAGTATTGACTGCACACTGCTTAGTTCAACATAATGCTTTCCTATGTTAGGGAGCTCTGTTATAAGCTTGAATCTCCATTAATATAGATAAAAATGTTCTTTTATTTACTGAATTGAACTAATTATCCTTTATCTACCATAAAAGTTGTTTTGCTCTTTCTTTTGTTTGTCAAGTGTTAGTATGAAATCTGTCCATGTACTGAATGCACGAGCCTAAGTTTTCCCTTTTCTATTAAACTATATTCCTGTGTGTTTTCCCCTTTTCTATGTAGTTCACTTTTATCTTCTTGACACACTCTTGGACACAGGATGCAGAGAGTTGTCGCTACAGGAATGTAAAATCAATTTCTTTATATATGAGGTACTAACATATCATGATCAAGCAATTATAGATATCTCTTGCATTGTTCCTTCACAAAGCTAGTATTAGAAACTCATCCTTATGCATTACAGACAACTATTTACCATTTGCCAGAAATATATCATTTTCTGACCTTGTATGAAATTGGACAAGATTGGATTTATGCTGAACATTATTCATTGTGCACCTGAAACTTACAAGCTATTGCGATTTTATCTATTTTACAAAATATGATATGTGATATAATTATGTCATTATTTTTTCGCATGACTATTCTTGCATACAGAGAGTTGTTTGCTTGATGTCACAGGCTCACAGCTATCCAAAGCATGGTTGATTTGAGCGTTTGTTTGTTTGTTTTTTAAATTAGTGTTTGCTTTGACAAGAATTTTTACCTTTGGGCAGACTATGCCAAAAAACAAATGGAATGATGCGTAATGATATTTTGCATTCTATATTATAATTTGTTCATTTGATCTTTTTCCTTCTTCACATGCAGCAAACTTTTCTTTATTAACCCATTAACAGTTATGATCTTCCTGATTGTTTATTCACATGAAAATTGTTCATAGTCATACTGAGTTTCAGTTTCCATTGTACTTGCAGATATCTCATCATCTGAATATACCAGAGAAGTTAGCAAGGCAGACAGCAGACCAATCATATGGCTGGATTTGGGTGTTAACTGGGTTGTAAGTGTTGTGTTGTATTGAATGTTTGTTGGGTGGTGTTGGCTGCTAATTGGGCTGTAACCTTTGTGCTATATGGGTTGTTATTGTGTTTGATTGTTGGGCCTATATGGGCTTAGCTCACTTGTTATTTGATACTAATGTAAAAAGATATAATATGATTGGGCTGAAAATGGTGTGTATAATGTTTGGGCCTATATGACTTCTGCAATGGACTTGGTCCATTTATTATTTGATATTAAAGCAAATGGATATAATAGAATTGGGTTGAACACATGCTACATCATAAATGGGCTAGGCTAAAATCTAGTTGGGCTTGCCATTGGGCTAAGCCTATAAATAGGGTGTTCAATACATGGATTTTAATGGGCCATAGGATATTTTATGACGTTTTTTTGCTAGATAATGACGAATATGAGCATCACAAAGTTACGACGACAGAAGGATCGTCACTAGATTAATGACGAAAAAAGTAAGGTTTCGTCATAGAACGTCATTAGAGACGAATGATAGGTGACGAATGAATTTTCGTCACGCGAGCGTCATAGATTACGAAACGTGATGAAAAATTTAATGTTTGCGATGTAAATGAAGCGTCATCTATCATAAGATCTCTTGAAGTGTCGTTTCTCTGTGAAACAGAGAAGAGAAAAGACGGGAGGAGAAAAGAAAAAGAGAAAAGACGGGAGGAGGAGGAAGAAGGAAGAAGGAGAAAAGAAAAAGAAAAGGAAAACTGACAGGTGGGCCCCTACAGTACTATTTCGCATTTTCTTGATTTGATTCAAATCCTATTCTTTATAAGCCCATGCCTTCTTTAGAAGCCCATGTCTCCTAAACAGTAGATCCGATTCCAATGAAACTTGGACCTAAATTCATCTAAATTCAAAATCTATATTTTGATACTAAATTTGCTATTTTAATATTTTATTTGAATTCTCTTAATTTATTCAAATACCGTTTGAATTTATGTTTGCCTTTTCAAATATTTCCTTTTAACCCAAAATACCCTTTAGCCACTAAAAAGCCGTCGGTTGGAACTTTACGCCTTCCATGGGGACGGTCGTACGGTCTACTGACCCCGACGTCGAACCGTTGGTTGTAAAGTCCGACAAAACCCAAACCTAAGGTCGAAGTGCTGCTCCTGACATCTTAGGCCTCAATGCGTATAACGATCAGAGCTTCACTATTCCCTCTACCTCAACTGTACACTGCACAGTTAGCTTTTAAGCTCTATATGATCCTAGCCACTCCGTCACCAATCTGCACCCACCTCTTATCCCTCTAGCCGTTATATTGTCTATTGACATCAGCTAAACACCAAACCTAGTCGTCATACTACCCAATTCTAATGACGACCAGCAAACACCCAAATCCCAGCCGATATTCATCCTACCTCGATATCGGCTTAATCAAATGAAATCCTAGCTAGCCTGCTATCCAAACTCCATACCAGCCATTTACCCTCCAACTACCCATAGCTTAAACATGAAATACGAGCCGATATGCTATCCTATTTTAGCATCGACTCGAGAACAACTAAACCCTAGCCATTATTCCACTAAAGCCTACTCTTGATCCCCTCTCCAACCTAGCCTACAACCCCTTAGAGCCTACATATAAAATACTAGCTCTATAACCCATTAAGGAGATATTTATACCCCAAACCTAGCCTTTCTCGCTCTTTCATCGTTTTCTTGCTATTTTATGGCTTTTATTGAATTTGGTTCTTCCTCTTCTTTAATAGAGTATTTTATTCTGGATGGCAACCTGTGGCATTTCGAGCATCGGATAATCAGGTTGCCTATCTCGGATTTATTTGCGTTGGAGCAAGGCAAGTTATTATTCCTCTCCTTTGAGCATAAATGCCCTATATTCTTATATCTCTATTCTATGCATTAGTCATGCATGATTTTGAATGCATAACCTGAACATAGCAAACCAGATATGCTAGCTTTGCTTAGCCCTGCCTAGTTAGTCTGCATAAAAATATAATGAATTTAGATTGGGACAGTACGTAGGAATTGGTTGATTTCCGGGTGGCTAGTGTTGTCTCAATCGATATAGTTATTACCAAGTACTTATGTCAAACGAACGAGTACGACCGCAATTCTAGAATGGGGACAGACCTTGCAAAGTAAGTTATCTAGCGAAGGTGATACCTCTGTACAGTGGTTCTTATTTAAGTCCTCGCGCAGGAGGCAAACTTATGCCGAGAAGGGAAAATATAACATTTATCGAGGCGCAGGTAAATGATTTGTTGAGCTCAAGTGTGTGTATATTGTGAAAACCTGGTTAAGATGACGGGGGTCTCTCAACCAGTTCTCTCGCTGCTGATAATGTTACGTTCAGAGTGCATGAGGATGATAGTTCATGGAACAGGTACCACTGATGTTAGTAACCGAAAAGCTTTGCCATGTCTAAGCTAATGAATATTGTCATGTCATGGATTGCGGGTAAGCGTACATTTACTGCAGTGGAAATGAATCTATTCGAATAGCCGTGCTCACGGATTTGAGTATCGGGACTCATATGGTATTTGGTTAGAGACCTAATTCAAGATTTTACTAAATACTGTTGCATTAAAAACACAACAGGTTTTCTACTTCTATGTTCTCTGCTTTCTGCAAGTAATCATAACTCTACTCAAATATTACCCTTTCATACATTCATTATTGAATATAATAGCTTGCTGAGTACGTTGTACTCACCCTTGCTTCAACCCCCCTTTTTCCAGAGTTAAATTGAAGTTCTTGCCGAAGCCAGGAGTTCAATCATATAAGTTAGTCTTATTTCAACCTACTTCTCAAATCTAGATTAGTTAGATGGTTTAAGTCTATAGCAAAATATTAAGGTTGAGTCATTCTATAGCTTCTGCTATAATAGTTAGCCACAATCTTATAAATTCCCCTATTATTGTATGTAATAACATCACCTTTGGCGCCTTATCCAAATGTATGCAATGAAGATCCAGATTGTTGAATCTGTATCAATCTACTGATCTAGGGCTTGATACAGTCTAAACATGTCAGTTTCCGAATCATTAGTTTTGGGAGCCGACAACCAGGAGGGCATCGGATAGAGGGTATTAGCTAATATATCGGTTAACTAGAATGTATGTATACTATGTATACTAGAAGTATAGGAATAGATTTTCTTTCTCTTTTCTTTCCACTTAGCTTAAATAATATATCATGAGAATGAGTAGTTAATGCTTGTGTGTCACTCTACCCTTGGATTATCTTAACCCCTGCTTAGAATATGATTATCACAAGTAATATATATAAATTATTAGTCAAGTTCTCTCTACATGATCTTCCCACGGGATAAAATAAATACGATACCCTTGGAATACTCTCGGGTGAAATGCTACAATGGTATATCCGTGCGCTTGCGGATAAACTCTGTAACCATAATATACCAGGAGTATTTATGCGTCATTGATGGGAATTATATTTCTAGTAATGTCGTTAAGAAATACCAACAGTGTCGCACTCCGCTCTTCTGGGATCAAACAGGGGAACACCAGTTGTTTGGTACAGAAGATTTAAATGAGGCAGAAGAGAAAGTCAGAGCTAACAGGGAAAGATTGAGAATCGAGCAATCTCGACAGAAAAGCTATGCAGACAACCGCCGAAGGGAGCTCGCTTTCGAAACAGGGGATTATGTGTATCTCTGTGTCACTCCGCTCAGGGGAGTACACCGCTTTCAAACCAAAGGAAAGTTGGCACCACGCTTTGTGGGGACATACATGATCTTGGAACGCAGAGGTGAAGTTGCGTACCAGCTCGAGCTTCCCTCCAGCATGCTTGGTATCCATAATGTGTTCCACGTCTCTGAGTTGAAGAAATGCTTGAGAGTTCCTGAGGAATAGGCAAGTCCAGATCACATTGAAATTCAGGAAGATCTGAAGTATGTGGAGAAGCCGACCCGTATCCTCAAAACCAGCGATAGAAGGACCAGAAACAAGGTAATCAGGTTCTGCAAAGTTCAGTAGAGCCACCACTTAGAGGAAGAGGCCACCTGGGAAAGAGAAGATGAATTGAAGGCTGCCCATCCACATCTCTTCGCTAGCTCTTCCGAATCTCGGGGTCGAGATTCCGTTTAAGGGGGTAGGTTTGTCACGCCCTGAAGTTTCCTCCTTTTCTTGCTTTAAAATTTGGTAGAATAAATTGCTCGAAGAAATTGTTTAAATTAACCTACAGTTGAATCCTAAATTAATAAATGCAATTAATAATTGGAATTTCCACATGTCACATTATATTAACAGGATTTTTAGTGGAATTTTTAGAGCCCTATAAGTAATTTTAACCAATTAAAATTCATTAACCGCAATAAAGTATCCCAGGAAAATCCTTTTCTTTTTTTCCCTCTCTCTTTTCCTCCTTTTTCCCTCTTGTTGGCCCGTCGGCCCAACCTCTCCCCGCGCCGCCCTCCTTGCTGGGCCGGCCCCTCCTCTCTAGGACGCCGACAGGTGGGGCCCACCTGTCGGTCGTCCCTAACCTCCCGCCGCCCGCGCCTCGGCAACAACCACCTTTGCCGCCCACGCCGCCGCGCGCACGCCGCTCCTCCGCGCCCCGCGCTCGCGCCCACGTCGCCACCCTCTCCCCCCGCATCTTCCGCGCGCGCTCCCGCAAGTGGTGGGGGATTTGAAATCCCCCAACACCCTCTCTCTCCCGACCTCCCCCACGTCGTCGCCGGCGCCAACCGCCACCGTCCGGCCACGTCTGCCCTTCCCGAGCCCCTATAAAGCATCCCCACACTCCCCTCCACCATTTCCCTTTTCCGCCGCTCCCTCCCGTGCTCCCTACCGCGCCCGCGCCGATCTCCTAGAGCTTCGCCACCGCCGCCCATCTCTGGCCGCGCGCTGCCGCCGCGCTGCGCCATCGCCGTCGTCGCGCTCACCGAGCCCGCCCACACCTCGGCTGCGACTCGGTTGCCGCAAATTGCCGTCAGAGCTCTGTTCCCCACGTTCGCCGGTGAGCTCGCCATTTTCATCCATCTCCGACCGGCCATTTTGGTCATCGCGGTCGTCCCCTCCATTCCTAACGCCACTCCGCTCTCCCCGTAGGTATCGCCGCCACCCGTTCGCCCTCCGCGTCGCCGGGCCGTCACCGCTGCTTCATCCTCCGCTCTGGTCGCCGCCGCCCCATGGTGAGGAATCCCCTCTCCTCCTTCTTTTCCTCTCTCCCATGAGTGCCGCTGCTCCTCCGCGCGTGCGTCGTCGTCTTCGGCCGCCGCCGCCTCCTTTTCGTGCCGTCCGCCGCCGCCTCCCGCTCCGTCGGTTGCTGCCGTCGGCGGCCGTGCACTGTCATCGTTCCCCATGGCTAGCCGGCCAGTTTTGTGCCGACCCGAGCCGTGCCTAGCCGCCACCCGCGCCATCTGATCGGCCTCCTGGCCGATCTGGACCGTCAGTCCCGTGGACCGGCGGTGGACCACCCTCGTGGTCCCGATCCACGGTAGACCGGCCGCCTTGTGCCGCCGACCCGTGGGGCCCACCTGTCGGCACCCCTCTGCTGACGGCAGCCCTGGGTATTATTGCGCAATAAATAATTAAGGCTTTTCTTTTTATAGTAAAAACACAAATTATCTTCTAAAATTCATAAGTAATTCATCCTAGCTCCGTTTAAGTTCATTCAAGTCTCAGTAAATTAAGAAAAATGCAAAGAATCGATTAAAAATGGCTTTGTTTCCTGTTTCAGTAGTCTTATAGCATGTTTTGCTTGTGTGCTTTGTTTGTCACGTAGATTTCGGCCGTTTCGTCGATCCGCGGTTCCTCGAAGACATTGTTGTGGTCTCATTAGTGCGAGAGCAAGGCAAGTCATGCATTACAATTGATCATATTTTACCCAATTTACAAATGTCCTGTATTTCTATTAAATGTTGCATTCTATTACAGTATCATGTGGGATGGGTCCTATTACTCAGCCATTTATTGTTTACCTTATGCCGTTGATAACTTGGGTATCAAAATGATTAGAAGTTGGTTTAGGAAATGCTTAACCATGCTTAGCTCAACTAGTACACAAATGGGGATCACATTATTACATAGACTTTGACTATTAGCATAGCTTTGGATTGGTGCCACCGCAATGGTGGTAGTTAATTAAAATACACTGAATGGTGGGCTGTGGGTGCATGGTTTTGCTGGTCGCACCCATGGCAATTAAGAACCGGTTCACGGGAAACCCTAGGAGACTTACCGTGCTTACCACAAGCGGGAGTGGGTAACTGGTTGACTTGTAGTATAGCTCGACCCTTTCCTAGGCAATGGTGGCTTGGGTCGGCCGGGGTGTCCGGTTGTCCAGCTGCCGGATTCACCGCGGTGCACGAGGGGACTGCCCACTGCCTGTTGAGGGGTGGGGGTGAAACCTTAGCATGGTGTGGATGGTTAGGGGAGGGTTATGCGAAGGGTCTTGTCACGATTTCCCCCTTTGCATTGCCATGGTGGTACTTTGGGGCATGGCGACACGTGTGGAATCGTGTCTTGTGGGTACAGTTGTACACCTCTGGCCAGAGTAAAACTATTCGAATAGCCGTGCCCGCGGTTATGGGCGATCAACCAGATTCAGGCCTCTGTCATCAACTTTGCTTCAGCAAGCCTTCTCATAGGCGAATTAACAAGAAAAATAGCAAGAAAGGAGCCCCAAACTCTTGAGCATCTGTTTCGCATCATCGATGTCTACGCGCGTGGCGAAGAAGATACCAAGCGAAGGCTGGAGATACAAGCTGACTATGATAAGGCCGCCGCCGCCGCGGCCACGCAGGCCACGACACAAGCAGCCGAAGTCATGCTAGCAGCAAACTGACAGATGCAGCCGGCGAACCAAGCGCAGCCTACAATGGCCGGCCAAGCAACCATGACATTGAAGAAGTTTAGAGCCGAACGCGGGAAGGCTGTGATGGCGGTCGAAAAGGTCCAAACTCTCCGCAAGGACTTCGACGCGCACCAAACTAGTAACCAGCAGCAACCTTTTTTGCAAGAAGGCCAATAAAGACTTGTACTGCGTGTTTCATGGTCGCTCTTCACACTCCTCCGAGCAATGCTGAAACATTCGGCAACAAGGCAACCAGAAAGCGCCAAGGGAGCAACAAGTGAAGGCCAAAGAGGCGGCTCGTGAACCTGCACAAGAAAGAGCGCCTCCAGCCGATCAACATCAAGATACCCCGCGAAGAGTGATCCAAGTAATCACAAGGGCTGACCCACCTTCGCAATCATCGAAGCTGCAAAGAAAGACGCAGCTTCGTGCAGTGCACAACATCGCTTCGGCGGGCAAAGATGACCCAAGATGCCCGGCTCAACAAATCTCGTTCAGGCCCAAAGATGCTGAAGGGGTACTATTCCCGTGTCAAGACCCACTAGTTATCTCTGCGGAGATAGCCGGTTTCGAAGTCCGAAGGATCCCGGTGGATGGTGGCAGTTCGGCGGACGTCATCTTCGCCGAAGCCTACGCTAGAATGGGGCTGCCGACCTTGGCTCCCTCTCAGGCGCCCGCTCTGCTCCGAGGCTTCGGGGCGAAGCGGTGCAAGTCCTGGACCAGGTCCAGCTCACTGTCGCCTTCGGCTTAGGGCACAACAGGCGCGAAGAGACAATCCTCTTCGACGTCGTTAACATCCCGTACCACCACAACGCCATCTTCGGCCGTGCCACCCTGAACAAGTTCGAAGCTATCGCCCAGAACAATTACCTCAAGCTCAAGAGGCCCGGCCCGGCTGAAGTAATTGTAGTCAAGGGGCTACAGCCTTCGGCCATGTGTAGGGGCGAAATAGTGGTGATCAGTAGAGAAGTCCACAACGTTCAGGCCGAAGACGGCGACCGAGCAAGACTCGCACCAAGGCCGTCCCCGCATGGCACGGTGATCAAGGCCCATGTTGATGAGACCGAGCAGTCCAAGGTGGTTTCCCTAGGCGGCAGTTTGGGCGAAGAAGAAACGAACACATCAGTGCTGTAATCAAGAAAAAACATTGACATTTTCACCTGGGGACCAGATGAAGTTAGAGGCGTTTCGCCCGACCTTATTATGCACCATCTGGCGGTGAAGTCGGACGCCAGGCCAAATAGGGGTGGGCAAAAATTAACAGGACACCGCACACCAAGCCGAACCTACCCAAAAAAGGCATTTTTTTGGTGTTTGGTTTCACATCAGTTTTATTTTGAGGTTAGATCGGTGTTCGGTGTATCGTTCGATTTGTACGAGCTGAAAACCGAGTAGACCGTATAAACCGATACACCTAACTTTCAGCCCATATATTACTTATTCTCTTTCCTTGCTTAAGCCCAAGACCCATAAAGACAACCCCAATCCGTGACCGAGAAAGAGACAGCCACAGGTAAAGCCGCTGCTTCGTCTCCATGCGACGCCTCCATTGTCTCGCCGCGGAGAAGAAGAAGAGCTCACCCCCGCACACGTGCATCTCTCCTCTACCACCGTGCAGGTCTCCTTGTTCCCTTCTTTCTCACCTCTATCTCCTCTTTCTATTTTCCCTGTTGAGTATGTTTGGTGGAAATTGAATCTTTCTCGCCTCTATCTCCTCTTTCCGTTTTCCCTGTTGAGTATGTTCAGTGGAAACGGTGGAAGTCTGTAACGCCCCTATTTTCGTTTGGGATTGAAAATCATTAAATAAATCATTTCTAGAAATTATATTAAAATTTAAAGCAATTTAATCAAGTGAATTATTGAGGGAATTTAAATTTTCCTTTAAAAGTCATGGTCGGAAATATTTTTGTAATATTCTCTGTGTCCTAATGAACTCTCTGAAATTTTCCTACGAATTTTTGGAACTCAATAGCTGATTTTAAAAATACAAAGTTCACTAAAGCAATTAAATTAAAAAGAAAAACAAATTAAAATCTCCCTCATTTGCCTTGGGCCGTTTTCGACCCAAGTCGTCCCTCATTTCCCCCTCCCTCTAAGGCCACCCTCCTCCCCTCCTTTCTTGGGCTGCTCGGCCTAGCTCGGCTCCCCCCTCCAAGTTCGCATCGCCTCCTCCTTGGCTCCCTCCTCTCTCCCAAGCCACCGACAGGTGGGGCTGTCACGCCCGGAATTTCTATCCAAAATTCCAAACGCTTACATGTGTGTAAACCCTCGTCCAGGAATCAGCCGAGGCACACAATAACAAATTGATAATAGAGTACAATTATTACTCTAATTAATAAGCGAATAAAATGTCATTATAGTGGTAGATAGTTCCTCTCAATCAATAAAGATCTAAGCAGCGGAAAATAAAGATAAGCAGCGCGGACGACTCCACTCCACAGGCAGCTTGACCAGGACTACGCCAAATCCTCAACACCATCAGCATCACTGTAGAACTCCTCCTCTGATAAATGATTGCAAGGTGAGTATATGACATACTCAGCAAGCCACGCAGCAAATATGCAAGTGCACAGGATAACCAAGGATGGCATAATATAGGTTTCTTTGCATAAATAGCATTTAATGAATGTTTCAGAATTTAACAAAACAGTAGAGTATTAATTAAACAGTATTAATCCAACACTATACAACATACCCTGTTGTATAGGCCCAACCATTCTGAACAACCAACCCCGGCTGCTCAGTTCTAACTCCAAACCAGGAATATACCATTCCAAACCAGGAGCTAATTAAATTATTACCAGTTATAGCATCTTTCATTATGGTGTGAAGGGTGAGACTAATCACGAAAGACATTGTTAGACCCGCCCATAACCGCGGGCACGGCTATTCGAATAGTTTTACTCTAGCCAGAGGTGTACCACTGTACCCACAAGACACAGCCCCACAACATGTCACCATGTGCCTTAATACCACCACGGTACCTCGGAAAGGAGCTGTGACAATACCCCTTGCACAACACAATCCACTACAGTGCACCATTCCTGGATCATAGTCACCCCCTTATAAACAAGGCATGGACTCCCCAGCGACCCCCGTGGGCTTATCTCCGCCACTTCTCAGTCTGGTGCCCCGCAATGAACCATGCTATACAAAAGATAAAGCCGTTGCCCACGCTGGCTTGTGGTTGGCACAATTAATGTTTCACAACCGAAACTCGTGAACCGGTCCTTAATTGTTATGAGCACGACCATCAAAACCATGTACTCACAACCCACCATTATCAGGTTTTAGTTGTCAAATTAATTAATTAACCAATCACGATTGATCATCGTGAACTATCGTTAAGCCATCATTAAGTAATAGTGAATCACAAGTTATCCCATTAGTGTGCTAAAGTTTCTAAGCATGGCTAAGCTATTATACCTAATATCTAGTTGAACCAGTATCAAGCTCAACTAGTCAAGTTACCATAACCCAAGGTATCAAGGAATAAAGTAACCAAGAACGAAAGGGCTATAACAAACAATAGGTTAATTCCACCCAATGACATTCGAAAATAAATGCAATAGTTGAATAGAAACAATAGCTTTAAACGGGATCAACATGCTTAAAGGATTGATTAGGATCTGTGTGACTTGCCTTGCTGGCCTTGGAATTCTTCTAAATCTTCTCCTGCGAAAACGGACTCTCCGGAAACGTCGGAATCTAAACAGAAAAGAGCAAAAACACCAAAACAGCACATAAGCAAGCATGAACAGTACATGTGGATATTTTTAACATGTAGATCTCAATTTTAGAAAAATTTAGAGACTTGAACCAACTAAATCCGAGCTACGATGAATTAGTTATGAATTTTTAAAGATTAAATCGGATTAAATCATTTATATAAATTTTAATTGAATTATGACGCAATAATGAATTATTTTTGAAAAGAAAAAGGGAATTATTGCGTCAGCGGGGCTCGGGTTCACGGTGGACCGGGCGCACGGCGGCGGCTCACGGAAACGAATGGCCGAGATCGATCTCATCCAAAACGGACGGCCAAGATCTATCGGTCCACGGCCGGACCACGGGAGACGACGACGATGACGTCGGCGGTGACGTCACCACCGGCGGCGGCTCGGGCGTGCATGCTCGACGGCGAACGACGGCACGATGGCGCGAACTCACCGGTGACCAAAGTAGCGGCGGAGGGGCAACGGACGGCGACGGCGACGAGGAAAAAGTGGCGGGGACGATCGGGTCAACGGCGGCGACGGTGCTCCGGCGGCTGATAGCGACGGCGAAGGGTCGGACAAGGACGGCGACGCGACGGCGACCACGACGGTGACCTCCCCGAGTGACAGCGATGACTGGAGCGACGGCGGCGCACGGCTGGAGCGATGGCGGCGACGGCGGCGCACGGCTGCACGAGGCTAGGGCATTACGGGCGACGAGAGACGAAGGCGAAGGCGGCGACGGGTAGAGGGAAGCTCGGGGGTCCTTTTATAGGGGTTGGAAGGCGGCGGCGAAGGCCCACGGTGACCGGCGACGTGATGGAAAGATTAGGGTTAGGGAGAGAGAGACGAATCCGATTCGAGATCGATTCCGCGAATTTCCAAACGAAATTAACCGACGATTCCATAAGAGAAAAGATAGAGGGGATCCCGGGGATCATTTCCCCTCTATCAATTTCACCGGAAACGAAAAGCGGCGGCCGGATTTGGAAGGAGACGGCGGCAGCGCGGCGCTAGGGTTCGGGCGGCGAGCGGCCGGAGGTAGACGACGACCTAATAGGCGGGCCCCACCTGTCAGCGAGCGGGAGAGAGAGAGACGGCGGCTGCGCGTGCGGGCGGCTCAGCTACGGGCCGACTTGGGCCGAGGAGGAGAGAGAAAGGGTTTTGGGCCGACTTTCGGCCCAAAGCCAAAAGAGGATTTTAAAAAACCTTTTTCAATTTAAATTATTCATTAAATGCAATTTCATTTATTAAAAATACTTCCTTAGCTCAAATAAATCCCAGAAAAATCTAGGAATTATAGAATTAAGCAAAGTATTTAATAAAATTTTATCTGGCCCAATTTTATATTGGAATTCATTATTTAAAATTAGATCTTTTCTTCTAGGCTTTTTTAAAAAATCATTTCTGATAATTCCCATTTAAACAACTATTTATAACTTTAAGATTTTTAGGGTGTGACAAACCTACCCCCCTTAAACAGAAGCTCGTCCTCGAGATTTGGAAGAACTGGCGAAAAGATGCGGATGAGCGGACTTTAGTTCATCTTCTCGTTCCCAAGTAGCTTCTTCTTCTGAGTGATTACTCCATTGAACCTTACAGAAACGGATAACTCGATTCCTGGTCCTCTCGTTTGTCTCCAAAATACGAATTGGTTTCTCGACATATGTCAGATCCTCTTGGATTTCTATCTGTTCCAGATTAGCTTCCTCAGTAGGTACCCTTAAACACTTTTTCAATTGTGACACATGGAACACATCATGGACTCCTGCCAACGATTGAGGTAATTCCAACTGATAAGCAACCTCACCTCTTCGACTGACAATCTTATAAGGTCCCACAAAACGCGGTGCCAATTTCCCTTTGGTATGAAAACGATGAACCCCTCTGACAGGCGTGACACGAAGGTACACATGATCTCCTTCTTCAAAACTCAAATCTCTGCGGCGATTGTCGGCATAACTCTTATGGCGAGACTGAGCTACACGCAATCTTTCTCGAATGGTCTTTACCTTTTCTTCTGCTTCCCTTAGGATATCAGTTCCGAAAACCTGACGTTCTCCCGTTTGTTCCCACAAAAGCGGAGTGCGACACTTGCGACCATACAGTGCTTCGTAAGGAGCCATTTGAAGACTAGCTTGATAACTGTTGTTGTATGAGAATTCCGCATAAGGCAGATTCTTATCCCAACTTCCACCAAAGTCTAAAGCACAAGCTCTCAACATGTCTTCCAAAATCTGATTCACCCTTTCGGTTTGTCCGTCTGTCTGCGGATGATAAGCAATACTGAAGTTCAGCTTAGAACCCATCTCTTCCTCAAGCTTCTTCCAAAACTTTGAAGTAAACTGACTATCTCGATCAGACACTATTTTCTTAGGGACGCCATGCAAACACACAATCCTTGCCATATACAATTCCGCCAAACGACTTCCGGAATATGTTGTTTTTACTGGAATGAAATGAGCCACTTTGGTAAGTCTGTCGACTATCACCCAAATAGAGTCATGGCCCGATGACGTTCGGGGTAAACCAGTGATAAAATCCATACCGATCTCTTCCCACTTCCATTCTGGTATCTTCAAAGGTTGCAACAAACCTACGGGTTTCTGATGTTCTGCCTTAACTCGCTGACAAACATCACACACAGCTACAAACTCAGCTATCTCACGCTTCATACTGGTCCACCAAAATCTTTCTTTGAGATCTTGATACATCTTGGTACTATCAGGGTGAATGGAGTACAAAGTGTCATGAGCTTCTTTCAGAATTGTATCTTTCAACTCTTTGTTCTCTGGAACACAAATTCTTTCGCCCAACCATACGGTCCCTTGCTCATCTTCCAAGAAACCGATAGTTTTTCCTCTTCTCATATTCTTCTTGATCTCATGAATATTAGGGTCATTAATTTGGGCTTCTCTAACCTGATCAATGAATATCAGGGTCATGAATATCAGGCCGCTCAACTGGGGTATAAGCCAAACGTCTTCTCCTTCTGGATCCTTTTTCTTCAACTGAGGTTGGTTGATTATTGCAAGAATGAGCATATGACATACTCAACAAGCCACACAGCAAATATGCAAGTGCACAAGGATACCAAAGAATGGCATAATATAGGCTCATTTGCAAAAGCAGCATTTAGCAAACAATTGAGAATTGTAGAACAGTAGAGTAATTAATCATCAATTTTAATCAACACTGAACAGCACACCCATGCTGCTCAGGCCCAACCATCCTGAACAACCATACCCGGCTGTACAGATCTATCTCCAAACCAGGAGCTAAACAAATTATTACCAATTATAGCATCAATAATTATTGTGAGAGGTGTGAGACTAATCACGAAAAACATTGCTCAACTCGCCCATAACCGCGGGCACGGCTATTCGAATAGTTTTACTCTGGCCAGAGGTGTACCACTGTACCCACAAGACACAGCCCCACAACATGTCACCATGCCCCTCGATACCACCACGGTACCTCGGAAAGGAGCTGTGACAGTACCCCTCGCACAACACAATCCACCACAGTGCACCGTTCCCGGATCATAGTCACCCCCTTATAAACAAGGCATGGACTCCCCAGCGACCCCCGTGGGCTTATCTCCGCCACTTCACAGTCTGGTGCTCTGCAATGAACCATGCTATACGAAAGGTAAAGCCGTTGCCCATGCTAGCTTGTGGTTGGCACGGTTAATGTCTCACAACAGTAGTTCGTGAACCAGTCCTTAATTGTCATGAGCACGACCATCAAAACCATATACTCACAACCCACCATTATCAAGTTTTAGTTGGCAAATTAATTACTAAACCAATCACGATTAACCATCGTGAGCTATTATTAAGCCATCATAAAATAATAGTGAATCATAAGTTATCCCAATAATGTGCTAAAGTTTCTAAGCATGGCTAAGCAATTATATCTAATATCTAGCTGAACCAATATATAAAGCTCAACTAGTCAAGTTACAATAACCCAAGGTATCAAGGAAGAAAGTAATCAATACAAACAGGCCATAACAAAGGAATAAGTTCACACCACCCGGTGACATTCGAAAATAAATGCACAGTTGAAATAAATAGAGAATTGAAATATAGGATCAACATGCTCAAAGGAATTGTGTTTGAGATCTGTGTGACTTGCCTTGCAATAATCGGTCTTCAATCAATCTTCTTGAACACTTCCGGCGCTCTCACGAACCTTCGAAACGACGGAAACGACAAGCTAACACGCAAAACGAGGAAAACACTAAAAAACTCCAAATAAACAATACATATAAAGTAAACAAACATGTAGATCATAATTTTAGATGAATTATGAGACTTGAACGGCCTCATTCTGACTTCATATGAATTAAATACGAATTTCACAAGATTTACTCTAATTAAAGCCCATTTAAAAAGAATTAAATAAATTTAATTCTATTTATGGATACTTTTAATATGTAGATCTTTATTTTATACAACTTTAGAGACTTGAACCAACTAAATCCGAGCTAAGATGAATTAGTTATGAATTTTTAAAGGTTAAATCGGATTAAAACATTTATATGGATTTTAATTGAATTATGACGCAATAATGAATTATTTTTAAAAAGGAAAAAGAGATTATTGCGTCAGCGAGCTCGGCTCACGGTGGACCGGGTGCACGGCGGCGGTTCACGAAAACGAACGGCCGAGATTCATCCATCCAAAACGGACGGCCAAGATCCATCGGTCCACGACCGGGCCACGGGGAACGACGACGATGACGTCAGCGGTGACGTCACCTCCAGCGGCGGCTCGGGCGCACCCGCTCGCCGGCGAACGACAGCACGACGGCGTGAACGGAGGGCACCTACGGGTAATGGACGGCACGGCGAACTCACCGGTGACCAAAGCGGCGGCGGACGACGACCGGACGGCGACGGCGACGAAGAAAAGGCGGCGGGGACGATCGGGTCAACGGCGGCGACGGTGCTCCGGCGGCTGATAGCGACGACGAAGGGTCGGACGAGGACGGCGACGCGACGGCGACCACGACGGTGACCTCCCCGAGCGACGGCGACGACTGGAGCGACGGCGGTGCACGGCTGGAGCGACGGCGACGACGGCGACGCTAGGTTGCACGAGGCTAGAGCACTACGGGCGACGAGAGACGAAGGCGAAGGCGACGACGGGTAGAGGGGAGCTCGGGGGTCCTTTTAAAGGGGCTAGGAGGCAGCGGCGAAGACCCACGGCGACCGGCGACGGGAAGGAAGGTTTAGGGTTCGGAGGAGAGAAATCGATCCGAATCGAACTCGAATCCGGCGATTTCCAAGACGATTTAGACGATGTTTCCAAAAGGGAAAAGGTAGAGTGGATCACGGGGATCCTTTCCCCTCAATCAATTCGGCCGGAGGAGAAAAGGGGCGGCCGGATTTGGAAAGGCGGCGGCGGCTAGGGTTTTGGGCGGCAGCGGCGCGACGAAGACGACGGATCCGACAGGTGGGCCCCACCTGTCAGCGAGCGGGAGAGAGAGAGAAGAGCAGCGGCTGCGCGCGCGCGGGCCGACTGGGCCGAGGAGGAGAGAGAAATGGTTTTGGGCCGACTTTCGGCCCAAAGCCAAAAGAGAAATTTTTAAAACTTTTCCCATTTAAATAATTCATGAAATGCAATTTCATTTATTAAAAATACTTCCTTAGCTCAAATAAATCCCAGAAAAATTCTAGGAATTATAGAATTAAGCAAAGTATTTAATAAAATTTTATCTGGCCCAATTTTATATTGGAATTTATTATTTAAACTTAGATCTTTTCTTCTAGGCTTTTAAAATCATTTCTAATAATTCCTTTTAAACAACAATTTATAATTTAAGGATTTTTAAACAAGAAAAGCACTTAACACTTATAAGTAGATCATTAATGATGAAATAATTACTGAACTGTTCTTTGTATCATTTAAAAATTGAGCTCTGAAAAATCCGAGAAAATTTCAGAGAGTATAATTAATCATGGAGAATTTAATAAAAATTAAATCCAACCATGCTTTATTTTTAGAAAATTTTATCTCCCACATTTAACTTCACTTGTAAATTAAAGAACATTTAATATAAATTCTATTAATAATTTATTAGATAATTTATAAACGAAAATCAGGTTGTGACACTGCACGACTGGGCTATTATGCCGCCGTTGTTGGGTGTCTACATCTTCACCGACCGGCTTACCTTCGCCGCCACAGACTGGTGTCTCCGCCTACACGGCTGGTTGGTCACACCATCGTTGTTGGGCGTCTACGACTTCACCGCCGACCTGCCTCCGTCGCCGCCGACTGGTGTCTCCGCCTGCACGGCTGGCCTATTATGCCGCCGTTCTTGGGCGTCTATGCTTTCACCACCGGCCTGCCTCCGTCGCCGCCGACTTGTGTCTCCGCCTGCACGGCTGGCCTATTATGCCACCGTTCTTGGGCGTCTACACTTTCACCGCTGGCTTGCCTCCGTCGCCGCCGACTGGTGTTTCCGCCTGCATGGCTGGCCTATTATGCCGCCGTTGTTGGGCGTCTACATCTTCACCGACTGGCTTGCCTTCGCTGCTGCCGACTGGTGTCTCCGCCTACATGGCTGGTTGGTCACACCATCGTTGTTGGGCGTCTACGTCTTCACCAACCGGCCGCCTTGTCCGTCGCGCCGACTGGTGTTTCCGCCTGCAAGGCTGGCCTATTATGCAACCGTTATTGGGCGTCTACGTCTTCACCAACCGGCCGCCTCGTCCGTCGCGCCGACTGGTCTTTCCGCCTACACGGTGGGTTGGTCACACCACCGTTGTTGAGCGTCTACGACTTCACCGCCGGCCTGCCTCCGCCACTGTCGACTAGTATCTTAACCTTCACGGCTGATTTATTATGCTGTGGTCACTGGGCAACTACGTCTTCACTACCGGCTTGCCTCCGTCACCGTCAACTGGTGCTATCGTCTTCACGGCTAGCCCATGCTGTCGCCACTGCTAACAGGCGTCATCATTTTCATCGCAAGGAGTCTACGTCTGCTACCGACTGGTTTCTTCACGTCCATGGCTACATGATTCTGATACTGTTGATTGGCCTTATCATCTTCACTGCCGGTCGTCTCGTCATCATTGACTGGCGTCATTGTAATCGCCGGTTTGCCTTCGCCACCGCCCATGGTGTCTTCACTTTCGCGGCTGGCCTATTTTGCCGCTATTCAATGACATCTTCGTTTTCGTCATCATTCTACTTCTTCCGTCGCCGACTAGTCATGCCGCCGCCGACTGGTGTTTTTATCTTCACAACTATGCGTCTTCGCTACCAATTTGCTTCTATTGCCGCCGACTCGTGTTCACTTCATCACGACTATGCAACTTTGTCACCATGGTGGAGCGACTTCATCTTTATTATCTTCGGCACCGGCAAACTCTATTGCCTCCACTTCGCAAGCTTTGCTACTTAACAACCACGACGTCTACAAGAACTTCAACAACTCGGCATACGTCACCAAATATGATGCCGTGTTATTTTACTACAACAAGTGATGTTCCAATATTCAAGATTTCTACTCGGACATACTCAATACATATCTTCACTCAAGTGATGGCTACTCGACGACAAGAATCTACAGTTTTCGACTCTATGTTAAGTTGCTTTCCAACTAACCAAAGAGTCGGGGGCTACACAAATACAAGACTCAACATCTGACAAGTTTTTTGTCAAGATGAAGCAATCAATCAATCAACGAGTCAACTCTGGGAGTTATTATCTTCGTCTTCGCTTCAGAGCCAACATTTTACTTCAGCAACTCCAATTATTACACCGACAGTTTTGATTTCTGGACGCTGCCACAATCTACTCCAAAATTTTCTAGTATCAAGTTTGAGATTTTATCTAGATGTCTGGGAGTTTGGAGTCATCAACCAATCAAGTTCTACTGACATCTTTATAAATCAAGGCGCATTGCATTAATCTTCGTTATGCACACGCTCGCATCAAGGAAACTACTCGAGCCTCGATATCTTCTCAATAGTTTGATGGATTATTGTCATTGACATCATCACCAGCACCTCTGCTTCATCGGCCCTAACATCTCCGCCGTTGCTAATGGATGACTACAACGACTTATTTTTTCGCCTTCACGGTTGACCTTTTACATAAACGCTGATGAGCATCTTCGTCATTATCATTGGCTGCTACACTGCTGTTGACTGGATCACCGACATCGTCATCTTCATCAACATCCTGTCAAGCCTCTTCAACATAGCCTACTCTGCTGTCGTTGATGGGCCACTTCGTCATTATAGCCGGCTATCTCTATTGCCGCTAATCATCATTACCATCGAAGACGTTTGTCGTCGCTGACTATTTTTCTTCATCTTCATGATTGATAGATTTCGCCATTGCCATTGATGAGCATCTATGTCTTCATCACTGGCTTGCCTCTGCCGCGCCCATGGTGTCTTCGCTTTCACGGCTGGCTTATTATGTCTCTACTGATGGGCGTCTTCGTCTTCTTCACCAGGCGCCTCGTCTGTTATTGACTGATTATTTCACTGTCATGGCTGCACAACTCTGTCGCTGTTGCTGGGCGCCTTCATCTTTATTGTTGGTTGACCTGACTGTTGCCGATTAATTTCTTTGCCTCCACGGCTGTGCGACTTCATCATCTTTGATTGGTGTCACTATCTTTACCACCACAAATATATTCGTCACCTCTAATGAGCGATATCATATACATGTTGGGTCACTTTTCCTCCATGCCGACTGCATCAGATATTGCCAATGGACAATTTCGACTATAACAGAAGGACAAGCTATATGCTCAGGGGCTTATCAACTCAAACACAAGGATCATACCTTCAATTTGGACTTGTTCTAAATACATTTAACATGGATTTATAGTCATGAGTCGATTTCCTAGGCTCAAAGACTGGACTATTCATTATTCCTCACGAGGGCCATCAGCTGAGTGCTTGCACCAATCGGGATTCAATTATCACATCTACTTTAGTATTCTCCATGAGGGATAATTAATCAGATCAGAAGCTATTCATATGAGCTACACTTGGTCTAAATCACCCGGAAGATTTATTACTCGGGAGCATGTTACATGCGTCATCCTTTAAAGGGTATCGAAGGCATATTTTTTGGCCTAGGCCTAATATGTCTGCAGCCTATATTTTCAGGTGTGGCCTGTCACGTTCTTTTAGAGACTTAGGCACTTTTTGCTTAGGCCAAAGTGCGTGTGATCAAGTGCCCAATACCTTAAAATCCTTTTATACCACGGTTACTCAACTTTTTAGGAGTTGGTACAATGCAACCTAAAATGTGTGAAACAGTAAAGCTTTATATAGCTGCCCTGCTGACTTTTTTATATAAGTTAAGGTGTTGTTTGGGTTTTCAAGCAATTGATTTGATACAATATCGTTGCTTTTTGCCACATAAGTGTGCATTTTTATTGACCAATATTATGGCTTGGCTCATTATATATTATGGTCATTTTTCAGGCGGTTGGTAAATCCTTTATGAGTTTACTTACTCGGATTTTACACCACATATGCCATATATTTCCAGGTGTGGTGAAACCATGTGTCTTTTAGGGACTTAAGCACATCTATTAAAGCAGTGTGCGCATGACGTATGCCCAATACTTTGGAAATTTCTTTATTCACAACATTCAAGCTTTTTTATAGCTGTTTTGCTATGTGAATTTTCAATGATGTAGTCAACTTTAGGTTGCTCGCATCAATTTTTACAAAGCAGACGGTATATCACTTGGATCATGTTATTTGGGAATTCACACCGCATATGCTATATATTGATATCAAGTTACTTGGTTGATTACAATTATCAAAACCACTCGGTTGGTTGGATTATTTGCTCATTGACTATGTATTTAGTTTGTTCAACTAACCAAATAGTCAGGGACTACACCTATTAGGTGCATCTAGTCGATGCACCTAAGTCTATATTTAATTATCTTTCAGCCCTTCACAGTCTTCAGATTTAGTAAAAGTACTTGGGAGACCATGGCAAAGATGATTGAAGTACTCGGCTTTGGAGTAATCTGGTTCGAGAGAAGATTATCTTTTCGACTGTGAAGGTCTCAGGGGCTACTGTGGAGATTATGGGTACCCCATACCCACACGGCATGGTTATCCGACTGATATAGGGGATAACTTATATTTATGAAATATGTAACAGATCATGACTTGCATGATCTTGGGTATTACGTTTCCTTGTATATTACGGAACGGCCTAAAGTCCTGGTTTGATAATATTGTAAAGTAGATTCAGGAAACTGATACCGTATTGGTTAAGATTTCTATCTTGTAATCTTGCCCCCCGTCCTATATAAGATGAGCAGGAGGCCCTCTAGGGGGCATATGACACAATATGATCATCAGATCAATACACACCCGGTGGATTTAAATCCCCAAACAGGAGTAGGGTATTACCTCTCATTGAGAGGGTCTGAACCTGTCTAAATCCTTTGTCTCTGCATCCATCCACTTTTAGGTCTCGTGCGCTACCCCTTTTATTATTGCCGAATTCATGTTTCGACATAAAGAATAATTAATGTGGCGTGCTCGGAAAACAGTTTTTTGAGGCCTCTTTAGATCACAGTAGGTTAACTATTCAACCTTTCATTTCCTTCTGATCACAAAAACCTGTCCAAGGAAAACTGAAGTAAACTTTCCGCTGTCCATTTTCACGGGAAAAACACTTGAAAAAACAACTCATGCACTCTGATCTCTTTTTTTTTTCCGTTTCCTTCGCCGACATCTGGATAATTGTTCCCTACCCTCCCCGTTGAAAAACAACCTCTTGGCTCACGTGTTCGTTATTTGTGAAGAAATGGGAAAGGCAGAGTTGGTTGTAATCAACATATTAGATTAGTGAACGACACAGTACATAAAATGTGTGTTACTCTTTACTTGCTACGTTGGTTGGTTCCCATGCCCATCCAAAAGCTCCCGTCTAAACTCATCTGTTTTACTCCGTCATTTCTCCTTATCAGCTGCAGCCAAAGTTTACATTTTAAAACTTAATTTAATTTGATTTTGATGATTTTATTATAATTTATTTTTCAGTATTAACCGTTAACTCGCTAAGAATAAAAATATAAAAGTATCATCAATAAATGATTTGCAATGGCCCGCCCTCCACAGCCATATGGGCTAGCCTATCCAAAGGGCGGGTGCACTTACACATATCACCTCACTTATACTTTTGCCATCGCTTCGTATAAAAGGTTTAACTTGGGAGTGATATGGTTGGAGGAACAAACCCTTATAAATTGGTTTCAACCTTGGTAAACTAGCATTGCAATACTAAACATGCGCACGTAAATCTTATGGGCTACACAGGCTGAATCCAAATTGGACTAGGATATCACAAATCATAGCGTGAACAAGTCATGTATTGATTGTTTATTTTGTTATTCCTTTGCTCTGCAGCATTATGAAATCGACAACGCCCAACTCTGGACTCACTCGATTACTTCCATATATCCAACTTCTATCCATTTGCAAATTATGAAAAAAAAGATATAATATACTCCCTCTGTCCTGAAAAAAACGAATCTAAAACTAGATATAACATATTCTAGTACAATAAATCTAGATAGAGATATGTCTAGATTCATAGTACTAGGATGTGTCATATCCAGTACTAAGTTGGTTTTTTATGGGACGGAGGGAGTATGTAGCTATATATTATACATAAATTTTGATTTTTTTTATTATTACCCAGGAGCCTTTTAAAAAATTTTACCTTCAAATAAAGAGCGAAATTCGCCCATCTAGCCCTCTCGAAGTGTAAACGGTACATTGGTTGGGATAACCATTACATGAAGGTCCTAGAGGATTTATAGTGTCACCTATCGGTAACGGCCACAAATGGACCCAGTTAAAGATCAACCCTCATCGGTGACATGCTTCAAAGTCATTTTTTTTGGCTTTTATACCGGCCCCTGCACCGATGAAGCTCATCAATGACAGAGTTTTGTTGCGGCTATTACCGATCACCTTTGTCTAGCCGCATTCAAACCTCGTCACCGATGAGGGACATTGGTGATGGGCCAGGTCCCGAGGACGCTGATCGGTGCCTCTTTGACGGGGTTTTTCTTGGCTCGACAAATATAACTATCTTTGTGATGGGCCGCAGGACTCCATCATAAATGTGCCGATTTGGATGCCGAGTTCTATACTAATGTTAGCTTATTAGTTAGGGAATGTTGTATTAATTATTTCAGTAAACCTTTCATTTTATATTATAAGTCGTTTTGGTTTTTTAGTTAAAATTTTTAAGTTTAGTCAAGTTTATAGAGAAACATAACAAAAAATACTATCAAATATATTTTATGTTAGGTTTAATAAAAACACTTTGACGTTATAAAAGTGATATAATTCTCTATAAACTTAATAAAATTTTGATTTAAATAAAATCAAAAGTGCCTCATAAAGTCATAATATGAAATTAAGGGAGTAACATTTCTCGTTTGCAGCTTCAACAAATTAAATGCTTCCGAAATTAGATATTCAATCCAAACTTATCACAACAATGCCAAACGGGAGCTCAGTAATTACTACATCTCGGAGATACTAATGGGAGTTAAATCGGTGTCTCAGAGAAGAAAAGGATAGCGATTGGAAGTCGTCATTGTCACGTCCAGAAATTCCCGAATAGAATTCCAAGCAGAATGTACATTAAAACCCCATCCAGGACCGACCAAGGTATACAAACGACAAAGTTGACATACAGATCCACGTCTTACAAACATTATAAAAGTCTTACATAAATACAGCGGAAATTAAAAGATAACTGGTACTAAGCCTTGACTTGGATTGCAGCGGGAACACCACTCCACAGGCATCCTCGACGGCACGGACGAAGCCTACTCCTCGGAATAGCCACCATCTGACGCATACTCAAACTCTGGGGGTTGGGGAAAAGTAGAGCAAGGCTGAGTACAACCACCGTACTCAGCAAGTCATACCGGAATAGGGGGCATGATGCAGGATATAACCAAAGGATAGCCAGAACAGTTCATTTGCATAACGCGAGCATTTATAAACAGTAGTTGAAAGCAGTAAAGCAGTTGTAGTAATTAATCATCCACTGTCCAACGCTACACCACGTTACAACAGGCCCATCCAACCACCTGAACTAATCAATTCCATTGGACTAAGCTAGGGTGAGTCTAATCACGGTGAATCTGGTTGACCGCCCATAACCGCGGGCACGGCTATTCGAATAGTTTTACTCTGATCAGAGGTGTACAACTGTACCCACAAGACACAGCCTCACGACACGTTCCCGTGCACCGACATGCCACCACGACATACCGGAAAGAGGCCGTGACAGGACCCTTCACATAACCCCCTCTAACCAAACACACCACACCTCAGGTTTCACCCCCACTCCTCGCAAGACAGCGGGCAGTCCCCTCTCGTACCTAGGTGAATCCGAAAGCCGCATAGGCCGTCGCAGGGCCCATCCGAACTCCATCACGCTCACCCTTGCCTGGATGCGTCGACTAGAGGAAAACTACACTACAAGCCCAGCCGTTGCCTACGCTGACTTGTGGTAAGTACGAGGAATTCTTCTAGTGTTTCCCGCGAACCGGTACTTAATTGCCATGGGTGCGACCATCCAAACCATGCACCCATAGCCCACCATTTAATACATTTTAATTAACCAACACCAGAGCGGTGGCACTAATCCAACATCAATACTAGAGTCTGAAATCTATGCATTAGTGTAGTTCCCCCCATTGTGTACTAGTTGAGTTAAGCATGGCTAAGCAATCCCTAATCCAATGTCTAGTCATGTTATATCCCCAAGCTAACAAAGGAGCAAGGTAACAAATAGTATGGCTGAGACAGTAGTTAATCATCCTAAAGTAACATTATAAAACAATGCAGTATTTAAGGAAAACAATAGAGCATTTGCAATATGGGACCAATGTGTTCAAGTGACGAGCATGACTTGCCTTGCTCTGCTGCTGGAGGGACCTCGGCGACTATCTCAAAGTACACCGGAGCGTCGGGAGAGTCGGAATCTATACGACATACAAGACAAACAATGCAAACAGGCTATAAGACTACTGAAACAGAGAACAAAACCATTTTTAATGGATTCTTTGCATTTTTCTTGATTTACTGAGACTTGAATGGACTTAAAGGAAGCTCAGATGAATTTTCTATGAATTTTAGAAGATTCACTGTGTTTTTACTAAAAACAGAAAAATTCTTAATTTATTTATTGCGCAATTATTAGCCCTGGTGACGTCATCGGAGAGAGGGGGCGGCGCCGACATGCGGGCCCCACATGTCATAGGCTCGGGGCACGGGTCCATGATGGACCGAGTCCACGGGACCGGGGAGGAGAGGTCCACCACGTGGCGCACACGTGGCGCCGACGTGGCACCAACGTGGCGGCCACGCGGGCGGCCGGATGGACGGCCCCGATCCACTCGGGGTGGATCTTACGGCGGAGGGGCGGCACGCGGCCGGGCGCGCGGGCGGCTTAAGCCGGCCTTGCAGCCACGGCGCTGGCAGCGCGGCGCGAGGCGGCGCAGGAGGAAGAGAGGGAAAGGGAAAAGGGTGCCGGGTGCTCACCACGGGTTCGGACGGCTCGGGGAAGACGACGGCGAACGGCGTCGGCGGGCGACAAGTGGCGAAGGCGACAGGCGGACGGGCTCCGGGGTGGCCTAGGGGACACAATGGGAAAGATTAGAGAGGTTGAGAGAGATCATAGAGGGCAGGGACGCCGGCCGAAGGTGGCGGCCATGGCTGAACTCACCGGCGGATGGGGCGGATGGGATTCTGGCGACGGACGGCGTCGATCGAGCGGTGGCCGTTGTGCTCCACGCGATGGAAAACGTGGTGGCGTTGGCGGCGAGGCTCGGCGTGGCGGCTAGCGATGGCTAGCGGCTGCCGGAGAGCGGAGAAAGGGCAGCGGCGGCGGGTGCACGGTGCTAGAGCGAAGGAGGGCACGGGGGAGCTCGGCGAAATGGGGAAAAAGAGAGAGGGAGGGGCGGTGGTGCTTAAATAGGGGAAGGGAGGTCCGGACGTGGCCGGGAGAGGTGGGAGCCGCCAGCCGACGTGGGGGAGTGGGAGAGGAGAGAGAGGCGGGATTAGAAATTCGAATCTCGGCCATCCCGTGGGTGCGAGCGAGCGGGAGATGGGTAGTGGGGGAGCGGGAGACGCGGGGGAGACGGCGACGTGGGCGCCGTGGCTCGGGAGGCGCGGGAGCGGGCGGCTGCGGGGCGGCGCTGGCTGAAGATTGAGGATGGGCCTGACAGGTAGGGCCCACCTGTCGGCGACCCGAGGGTTGGAGGGGCTCGGGCGGCCGGCTGCTAGGCCTTGGCCTTTGGCCAGCCCAGCGGGGAGGGGGAGGGGAAAAAGAATGGCCAGGCGGCCCATTAGGAAAAAGGAGGGGAAAAAGAAAAAGAAAAAAGGGGAAATGAATTTACAGGGATTAAATAATTGCTCGTGCTCATTTTTAATTGGTTAAAATTATTTCTAGAGCTCTAAAAATTCCACTAAAATCCTGTTAGCATATTTTGACATGTAGAACTCAAGAAAAATCCCACATGCCATTTTCGATTATTATTAGCATTAATTCAATTAGAGTTTCTCTCTTGCTTTTACACATGTAAATTTTTGAGACCATTTATTAATTAATTTAGGTTTAGGAGAATAACTTCAGGGTGTGCCAGTCATGTAGAAAGATTAACTACAGTAGTTAACCTATTGCATTACCAATTAATCGAGAGTGGCCGACACGGCAAGCAAAGCAAGTGACGAGACGGAGCAACTAGACACCTTGCTGCTTCTCACTCAAGGCTCAACGACTACCAAACTACAAGTAGCCAGCTAGTACAACTACTTGTACTAGCTGGACATACGTACACATCAAAGCAAATTGTATTGATATGATTATATACGTGTCCAAATTATCAAAAGGAGAAGTGGTATAAATCCGTATACCACATGATACACACACCAAACCAATCAATGAAAGAATCATTCTACACGGAAATTTAAATACAAGAACTGAATTATACACACAAACTCCACCAATAATATATCGGAGACCAGCTCGCCTGAATCTACAGTATTTCACCAGCAATTACTCACAACAAATTCATCACTAATCCAACAGTTGCAGCAAGGATGAGTAGACTTGTGGTGCTAGATTAATTAATTTTTTTAATTAAGCAGGGATCATTAGCCTTGGCTTCTTGAAGCTGGCAAGCGGGCTGAGCACCTCCTCCTCCTCGGCCGCCGCCGGCAAGCACCGCTCCGTCATGATGTCCGGCAGCGCCACCGCCGGCAGGTTCAGGTCGAACCCGCGGCCGGCGACAGCGGCGCCGCCGCCGCTTCCGATCGGGCCCTCGTAGTGGCACCGCTTGTGCCCGCCCAGCGCCTGCCCCGTCGAGAACGTCTTCTTGCACACGGAGCACTCGTGCACCTTGTTGCCGCCGCCGCTGCCGGAGCCGGAATTGGACGAGGACGCGGCCGGCGAGGCCGTCGTCGCCGCCGGCTCGTCGACAACGACCACGGCCGTCGGCAGCGGCGTCCTGGGGCGGTGGCTCGTCTTGTGGCCGCCGAGCGCCTGGTAGGACGAGAACACCCTGCCGCACACGGAGCACCCGTGCTGCTCCTGCGGCGCCGGCGCGGGATCGCGGTGGCCGCGCGCCAGCATGAGGAGGCTGAGCGCGAGGTGCTCCTCCTCCGAACCGTGCGGCGGCGGCGCCGCGGCGCGGTCGCGGTGGCGCCGCCTCGAGCGCTTCCGCTTGGACCACCCCTCGGCGCCGCCGCACCGTTGCTGCAGCTTCCGCGCCCCCACCTCCTCGCCGCTCGCCGCCGGCGGCGACGACAGCATCGGCGCGGCGCCATCAAGAACCTCCTCCACCGCCATGCCTACCTAGCTAGCTAATAATTAACAAGACAAGTATGATCAGTGGAGTAGAGTAATGGGCAAAGAAAAGAGTAGTAAGCTAATTGCTCTAGCTAGGCATGCAGTGGCGTTGGCAATTGTGAGAGAAGATGATGAGTTTGTGACTTGTGAGGTGTGGATTTATACAAGCAAATTACAGAGACAGCAAGTAGTTGGTGGTGTAGTAGTGGTGGTTTGTAGGACATGGGATTGAAGAGCTTGTGTGTGTGAGTGAGTGACTGAGTGAGTGGTGGTTGGTTCTTGGGAACTAAGCAAAAGACCAAGAGAAATTGTATTTGGTCAACCAGAAAGGAAGGAAGGAAGGAATTGTTGGATGTAATGAGGTGGATGCTTCCAAGTGGTGAGAGGGAGGAAGGAGAGACAGATGACTTTGTTTTTGGTTAGTGTTTGGAAGTCCAGAAGCACGGTAATGGAACATGCATGGTACATTATTAGTACAACATGCATGGTTCACAACGGAGAGGAGAAGAGACTTGTTCTTGCAGTCCACCTCCCCCCATGGAAATTAAATTGCGGTTGGATTAATGCAACCTTCGAATTGGTTGGGTGTGCAGGTGCCAAATGGATAGTACTCCTATGAACATGATCTGACGTCACATTGGATGAGCAACATGGGGTGCGTTGCCTGTGCCATGATCTATTGTGATGTGCCTCCACTAACAAAAGACAATGTTGTGTTGGCTAGCTAGTCCCACCTCAATTGGTATTTGAACTAACCATCCCTACTAGTAATAATCAATTAATGAACAGAATTGTGTTATTCAATATTGTTATACACATATTGTGTTGTTGCTTTTTTTAATTCTGAATATAAAACCCACATATGTATTTACAGCGCAAGTGAGCTCCACAGTGCAGTGGCCTGCAGCGTTGATTGGGACCACTGAAAATCAGAAAGAATTTCGCATTCAACTTTCATACTCGACAAAAATAAGGGTTGGTTTAGTTCTCACAATTTTTTCACAAAAAAAGTCACATCGAATCTTTGAACATATGCATGGAGCATTAAAATATAGATAAAAATAAAAACTAATCGCACAGTTTACATGAAAATCACGAGACGAATCTTTTAAGCCTAATTAGTCCACAATTAGTCATAAGTGCTATAGTAACCTACATGTGCTAATGACGACTTAATTAGGCTTAAAAGATTCGTCTCGCAGTTTCCAGGCGAGTTATGAAATTATTTTTTCATTCATGTCCAAAAACCTCTTCCGATATCCGGTTAAACATCCGATGTGACACCTAAACGAACTAAACAGGACCTAAGAAGCATTGCACTATAGCTAGTTTGTACACCCTCCGTTCCTAAAAAACCAACCTACTACTAGATGTAACACATCCTAATACTATGAATCTGAACATTTTTTTTTTGTCTAAATTTGTTGTACTAAAATGTATCACATCCGATATTAGATTCGTTGATTCTTTTTTTGGACGGAGGGAGTACTCTTGACTGCAGGGCGACAGGGGGAAACTGTTTTAAACACTCGAGTGGACATCCACCCGTTTCTTACATGTCATCTAAATGGTTATGAAAAAATTTCAAAAAAAATGACATTGATAGGTTAATATGTAATATACCACTTCACAAATATGCAAGTCCAAATTCGACTTCTACAAGTTATAACAAAAACAATGAATTTAACCGTGAATATACGTATACTAGTTAGAGTTTGATTTGTTATTTTCGTTATAACTTGTAGAAGTCAAATTTGAACTTGTATGTTTGTGGAGTGATATATTACATATCAATCTATCTTGTGAATTTTTTTGAAATTTTTTTATAATCATTTAGGTGGCATAAAAAATAGATGGACGTCTACCCGAGACCCGAGATATTAGAATCCATCCTCGGCGACAGGGGTGTGCTGGAAACAGAGAGTTTGGGCCGTGGGTGTGAGAGAGAGAGAAAAGGCGCCGCGTGGAGGCTGTGGGGAACGGTGAGAGGAAGGGAAAGGTGGAGGGTCGTTGGAGGTGGACCGGTCACGTAGGAACCGTGGCCGTGTCGACGTACGCACAAACACATACGGCGGCCTTCCCATTGGCCAGGCCAGCAATGAGTCCAGAAGAAGCCGGCCGGCCGGCGACGCGACCGAAGATCCATCGTCGGCGAGAACTTTCCGGAGGTTGACGGCAGGCAGGTAGGTTGGCTCGGATTCGCTGGCGCCACCTGTGCTCTTTTTATCACTGACATGCCACTTTTTTCGCTACCTCGCTACCAGCTGATTGCTCTACCTGTGCACACGTGCTTGATTACTCGTAATTCCTCCTGGTTAGTTGGAGTACGTAGTATGTTATACTCCTACGCACCAGTATTATAGTATAGTACTCCTACGCACCAGTGTTATAGTATAGTTATAGTGGTACAGGGTCTTACCTGTCAGGTTAATTAACATACTTTTACTTTTACTTACCTGTCAGGTTAATTAACATACTTTTACTTTTACTGTAGTCAGTCCGAAACAGTCGAGACCTTATTGTCAAAGTCAGCGGTACTACTACTATCCCTTATATACTCTGCGCGCCGTAACGACCGGTCGAGTACCGTCACGTTAATTAAGCCAGTTGATCGACGAATAATCCGCTAGATCGATCAAACCGCGAGTCAACACGGGCTCCGAAATTAAAGGTCGCACACGTTCCGCCGCTACACGCAAAAACGCACGGTCGATTGCTTTGCTGCTAGCTAGCTCCCCCCCTGGTTCAATTCACTGGGGGTCGGGGAGGCGCACATGCCTATGCGACTAGCACAAACTATGCGTGCGGAGCCGGTGTGCCGGTGCCCGGTCGCGGTGCTAGCTCTTGTTGGTTGTTGCTTTACGGGCGCGAGTGCGTGGATTCCTCCGCGTCTCCGCGGCGCGCGGGCGGTGGTCATGTGCGCACGCCACCGCCTACGAGTACGACTGTGCCAAGCTGTGCGCGCGCGGCGGGTCATGCATGGCCTACTGGATCATGTACACAACGTAGCTAGCTAGCGAGCAAAGGCCCCGGTGCAGCACCAGCCTGGTTTGTTTGTTTGTGTTGCAGCCTTGGGTTGGGCACTTGGGCTAGGGTTGTACGAGGCCACGAGCCCTTTATGGAATCGGCCGGCTAGCTGCTGTCGTTCATTCATCTTGTACAAAGGAAGTCTATACTGTATCCCTCAGTTATAGCCTGCGTCCGATTTTTCTCTATCAATTGCAAAACCAGATATGGATACCCTCAACTCTTAATACCGGTTGAAATATTATCCTTGGCTGGTTTTTAAGGTGATTTTCATCTAATGTGGTGTGATTATATAAGTTAGCTTACATTGAGTCGGACAAAACATCTATAAGGCCCACCTTTGGTTGGAAAAAAAAAACAACCACTCGCTTTTTTCCCTCCCTCTCTCTAGCCCACACTGTTGTAAGAGCTAGAGCTCCACTCTCACTGCCTCGACATCTTTGTTTTCACCTTCTCTACCACCTCAAGAAAAGCGACTGGCCAACCTTAAGGAGGACTTGGTGCTCATGGATGTTGGCAACCAGATCCGATGGCAACGCTAGGTGATGTCCACCACATCGCTGCCACCATGAGCTCTCCTTTGATAGTGTATTAGTGACCTCGACTAAAATCCGCACTTGACTAGGTGGGTGGTGCTCCCCAATCAGCAAAAGAGTGGCAAGGAGGGCAACGTGCTCTGGTGAGCAACAGGTCAGCGGTAGCCAGTAGCTCCGATGATAGATTCCTTGATCCAGGTGGTGGTTCTGCCCTTCTCGACTTTCTTCACTATCATCGCTGATGGTTCCTGCGTGCTCAACAAAGGAGAGGCAAATGAACCAATAATGATAGTTGATGGACAATTTATATCTAACTTTGTGAAATTGTGATTGAGGGAGAACAATTGGACCCATATTTTAGTATATAATTTTGTTCTTACATCTTTCTAAGATATTTTAGTATGGGCCCTATCAAATATTCATATCTTTGTGATGGATCTTCTGGAACATCTTTTGCTAGACATCTCATAACATGAATTCATGGCTCCTTCTCAACCAACCAACCCCTCCATGTAATGCGCTCGGATTCACGGATTTGCTCACTCACGCGCAGTTGTCGGATCACATATCAACAGTGAGAGATCGCTGCGGTGGACCTTGTTATAATATGCAAAGTTTGAGGGTTTGTTTTCAAAAGGTGCTCAAGTCTGACCAACCCATCCTCGGCCTCATCTCTCGCGTCTCTGCTGCCTAGTTCACCTCCTCTGCCACATCACTGGCTTCACTGCAAATAACCTGCGTCTTAATTTCCTATGGGTGTGTGAGCACCTCCGCGGATCCACATCGGTAGTGAGGAAGCATGGCAACGATGCTGAGTCAAAAGTAGATATTGTTGGAATTTAATCCAATTAATTGATTGAGTCTTAGCCTAAACATGATCACCTCTGCTTAATTATGTGGAAATTGATCTAACTGACCTGAGATGAAGCCATTGTCCTTCTTCTTTCTTCTTCTTTGTTTCTTCTGTTATGAGATATCTCATGAACCCCTTCCAGTGTCTAATCGATCGGACTATTAATTTAGGGTTTAGAGTTAGAGAGAGTTAAGTCGTCAATCTGCCTCCCTCCTTCTCCTTCTTTATATAGCGATACTAGTGGGGCTCGGGGGTTTATCTCCAATTAGTTTGGAATTCTGTTTTGCACCGATCACACAAAACAAAATCTAATCTCTTATTTTTCTTTCTTGATTGGGAAGGAAATCGGTGGTTAATCTCTTTCCTAATCCTTATCGACAGTGAGTCGATAAAATCAACCAACATTCTCCCCTTGATTTTGAGACTTACTTACGAGTCCACTAAATACTATATCTCACCAAAGCAATGTGTCATAACAACTTTAAGCGTCATAAGACAACAAGACTTATAGTTCACTACAATACTTAAATAAACTCAACTTAACTTAGTGGGTGTTGATCGATAAATTTAAGTCCCCTCATCCAGGTTTTAGTAAGGCTCTAATTTACACATATACTGGCCAAAACATAATCTTAATTTATGAGGCATTAGAGTATGGATCCATTAGCACAAGCTTCATTTAATAATTCGATCCTGGGATATATCTTTCACAACCATATCAATGTGTTAGGCAGAAAACACTTCACATGTTGTTACTAGAATAGAAAATTGTGTTTAATTAGTGCACAACTTATAACACAGTATAATTTTGAGTAGTTTATACCATTTTGAGTGGTTTATGAGCGCTATTTACCACTCTTAATTCTAGAAAATATTCTTAAATATATGATTAATCATAACATGCTTTAAAATCTAACTGCATCGTCAACTATGCAGTAAGAGATTATTTTGGAGCTTTTCCATGGTTCTGCTCCCTTATGTGTGGACATAGCTTAATCTAAATTAACTTAATAATATTTATAAATATCCACACATCTCACAAAATAAGTATCCAAAAGTCTCTAAACTTCTGAGATCATTAGACCTTGGAAATGTGAGCATGTTACTTAAAATTGTCTTGCAAATAATACAAAACATTCTTAATACCAGTGGTCTAGTCTGGATTTAATTAAATACTGCCAAGATTCCCAGTAAAAATGTATGCCAAATATGTATGCATCCAGATTTGAGCTAATATCAAGCTTCTGTCAGCTGAATCATAAATAATTATCTTTATAATTTAATTTCAGCTTGACTAACTTTAACTGAATTATCTTAAATTATTTCTTTAATTTATATCAAGGTATGACTTACTTATATAAGCCCAGTACTCCTACAGACCAAAATTTCATGAAAAATTTTCTTTAGTTTCTAACAGCAATTTGCATTGCTTGACAATAAAATGTCATTAGTATAGAGTACTGGTGAATGAAATTCCTACCTTTAATTTTCATGCAGTTATCCACCTCACTTGAATTGTTCAAATTTTCCATCAGAGTCGGGCTTAATTTTATTAAGCCACTTAAATGGCCCACTATTTTGACTCATTTAGAAACTTCTACTAAATTCTTTATTTTGTTCATCAATCTCAATTTATTCTTACATGGTTCGAAAACCATTTGGACGAATGCTTATTTTTTTTAATATCTTATAAGATGAACAAGCTTCATTTACCGTTTACCACCATAATCCGATCTCTTAACTTCATTTGATTTTACCATTAGTATCTTAAATTTCTTAAAGGAAATCGAAGGTCACTTATGGGTAAACATAGCCATAAATAATCATTTGTTGGCTAATTTCTTAACTTAGTGAATTTTTCACTTAAAGCTAAACAACGCCATTAAAATCTAATGGAAAGAATATCTCTATCTCATGAGACGTTCCAAACTCTCCTAGTTATGTGACATAAGCAACAATGACATAAATTCAATGACGTCTTACTTCCATCATTATAGAATAATTATTCTCCTCATTCTTATTTAAGCTTAGTTCACTAATGACACAGTAGAATTTAAAACATCATCAATGCTTGATTAAGTCCACAAATGGATTTCTTTAAGTCTGCACCCTATATGTGGCTTGTCTTTCCATAACAAAACCCTCAATCTATGTTATGTATATTTAATTGTGCAAGTCACAAATTAAGAGATACAAAATTCTAGCATCCACATAATGGAGCTATGAGTCATAAATGAGGTAGAGTAATATTCTCTTATTAGAGCTCTTGATGAGCCCCACTGATTTTATGTTTATGTAATGGAAGCATAATATCTTATTTTTTCCATAAACTTGAATCACTTAATTTCACTTAGTGAATTATCATCTAAGTAATAATAGATGTCAAAAATTTCTAACGGTGAAGTGTCTCAACCTTAATGAGACGTCCATTCTCCCCTAGAAATGTGGCCGAATAAGAAAAAAAAAGATAATAATTCCACAGACTTTAACTGATAAATAAAGTTATTTATTGCTAAAATATTAAGTGGCCATATTATTGTGGTTGCTCGTGCAAATAATGTACATTAGTACAATCACTTACACAATAATGATAAGTTAATCTTTATTTCACTTTGTATCACCGTTGGGCAAAGACAACGAAGGAGTCGTTAAATGAAATTAGTTATAATCCAAAATCAAGTCACCGTTGAGCAGAAATGATTAGGGAATAAACATTAATGTCTTAAATCACATCACCGAAAGGTAGAAGTGATAAAGTAAATAATTTAGAATCCTAAATCAAATCGCCATCAAGTAGAAATGATATAGGAAATAACGCCATTAGTGATGCCATAGAATTAAAATTAAAATCCTTAGCCATATGGCCCATATCACCGTTGGGCAGAAATGGTAAAGGAATTAAGCTTACTGACAAATTAGAGATCCTTGATCACATCACCATAGGGTAGAAGTGATAAAGGAATTAATGCACTAGTGGCACAAATAAAATTCTAAGTCATATCACCGTTAAGGCCAAAATGACAAAGAAGATTAAAATAATGATTGACGATACTTAGACTTATCCTTAATTACATCACCGTTAGGCAGAAAATAATTAAGGAAATAAAAATCTTAATGAAATCATCTTTCTTTCTAGATAAACTTCCCATTGGTTCCATTTATCTAGAAATAATTTACTCAGTATTGCAACTGATCTTAAATAATAAGCATTGCTAACTGCATATAATTAATTTACCTTGGGTTAATCAATCATATGCAAAATAAACTTAGAATTTCATAGTCAAAACACCATTGCTCATAAATAATAATGAATAATCTTAAAATTAATTCCTTAATTATACCACTGTTGGGTAGAAAATAACCAAGGAGTAATAATTATAATAACGTGGGTTAAAAAATAACTTCAAGTCTTAATGCTTTCTAGTCGAATTTCTCGTTGGTTCCATTCGACTATAAATAATTAAGTTACTAAGGCAATGACCATCGTAATGATGTTTACATGAAATCATAAATACTTTCTAGTTAAATTCCCATTCAACTAGAAATAAATTAAATGGCTTAAAGAAATAATAATCTTAATAAATATTGACATGAAATCATATTAACGTTGGTCAAATATAATATCATATCATTAATTTCTTTCTAGCTAAACTTCCCGTTGGTTCCATTTAACTAGAAATAATTTTCTAAGTGATCAAAAAATTGACCATAATTTTCCAGCAATTTTAAAATAGCTAAGAAAGTTCATAAATGAATTTATGGAAATTAATAAAACATTAAATTTGCGGGATTTAATTAAAATAGGTTTATGGCCCAGGTCTTCCAAAATCGGCCCAAACTTGGGCCGGCTTGTCTTCGCGCGAGTGCGCTATTTGGCGGCGGCGACCTGTCGATTCGACGGCACGCAGCCGAGCGCGGCCCATATATGCAGTGACGGCCCAATGTGCTGCGCGGCCCAGTGGGCTAAATAGTCAACAGCGGCGGCGGCCCGACGTGGGGTCGATCTGAGCCATCCGATCTGATGGACAGCTCGGATCAGTCCCGCGCCGATGAAATCGCCGGCCGGGATGGGGGGTTCAAACCCTAACCCTAATCCCCATTTCTCCACTTCTCTCACCCGAACCAATCTCCCCGCGAGCGAGCGAGTGGAATCGGCGGCGATCATGGCGGTGACAACGTTCCGGCGAGGTGGAGCACGCGTGCAACGACGAGCACCGAGCGGCTTCCATTTGTGCCTGCTGGGGGGGGGGGGCACGCACGAGGGCAGCGCCAAGCCGTGCCGGGTGTCGGCGGTCCGGTAAGGTGGGCGCACAAGTGGCGGCGAGCACCGATGCGGCCTAGACATCGTGGGGGGAGGGGGTGGGGCCCAAACTTCCCGTTGCCGGCGAGGGACGGTAAGGAGGAGACTCCAAGACGGCGCACACGTAGAGAACCCAACGCGGCCGCGAGGAGGTGAAGGCGGCGACGCCGCTTCCCGGAAAGCTCCGGTGTGCTAAAGGACTTCGAAATTGGTAAGTGAAAAACCCGAACTCAAGCCTAATTTGCTTCCATTTGGATTTTGGGGCTTATGGTTTCTCACACTGAAAAATAGAGATTAGGGTTCTTGAGTTTTGGGATTTTGGGTAGATTGATTCAATCTGGCTTATCTGGGGTTCTTCACCCAAAATTAGGGTTCTTAGCTTCGGGATTTTAGGCCTATTTGATCCGGCTCATTGGGTATTTTGGAAAATTAGGGTTTCGCAAAACCGTGGCTTAATTCTGTCTTGCTTAACGGTGGGGAATTTCAATCTAGTTTATCCCCACCTTCTTGATTGCTAAGTGCTACCGAAACCGTAGCTTTGGTCTAGGAAAGTCAGAGTGCGAGGATTCGGAATTTCAATCTTGTTTATCCCAATCCTCGTTCTCTTATGTAGTGTTTGTTTTAGGGATGAAGTGGGATGGGTTAGACTTATCCTAGTTTTGTGGGATGGGATGGTTCCAATTGTCTGTTTGGTTTATGGTATGGGATGGTTATAGTTTTCTGTTTGGTACAAGGGATTGAGGTGGGATGGGATGGACGGATTTGTACTTATCGTTAGTGCCGTTTGGGGTCGGAGGAGCTCAGCGGCGGTCGCGGAGGCGGCGGCGGTCGTGGACGAGGCGGAGGAGGCGGCGGGCGCAGCGATGGTGCTCGCGATGGTGGTGGCGCTCGCGGAGGTGGTGGTCGCGGTGCTCGTGGAGGTGGTGGCGCTCGTGGAGGAGGCGGCGGGCACGGAGGCGAGGCGGCGATGGGTGCGGAGGCGAGGCGGCTCCCGGATCTGAGAGGAGCGGCGGCGGTGCTCGCGGAGGTGGCGGCGCTCGTGGAGGCGGCGGCGGGTGCAGAGGCGAGGCGGCTCTCGGATCTAAGAGGAGGCGGCGGAGGTGACGGCGCTCGTGGACGAGCGGCGGCGCTCGTGGAGGCGGCAATGGTCGTGGAAGAGGCGGAGGCGGCGGGGCTCGTGGATGCGCGGAGGTGGCGGCAGGCGTGGACGAGGCGGCGGCACTCAGGGAGGCGGCGACGCTCGCGGACGCACGGCGGAGTTCGCGGAGGTGGTGGATGGCGCGGTGACGCCGTTCTCTCGTCCCAGGTGGGACGAGTTCGTCTGCCAGTTTTTCGCGGATCAGTTGGTCCCGGATCTAAGAGGAATATTCCTCTCCAAGGACCAACCCATCCCACCCACCCCTAAACCAAAATACCCCTAAAAGTGGGTTCGCCCCATCCCATCCCACCTCATCCTTGCAACCAAACACTACCTTAAATTTTACTGCTAAGCATTGAAAATAAACTTAAAAACTTGAATTTTAGAAAAAAACTTCTTCAATAATTTGCCTCTTCTATTGTTGGCCGAGACCACCAGTATAACAGGGTTAGATGGCTTCACTTAGAGATGATGGGATCAAGTGGCTAAGATAAGGCTCTGATACCACAATGTTGAAATTTAATCCAATTAATTGATTGAGTCTTAGCCTAAACATGATAACCTCTGCTTAATTATGCGGAAATTGATCTAACTGAACTAAGATGAAGCCATTGTCCTTCTTCTTTCTTCTTCTTTGTGTTCTTCCGTTGTGAGATACCTCACGAACCCCTTCCAGTGTCTAATCGATCGGACTATTAATTTAGGGTTTAGAGTTAGAGAGAGTTAAGTCGTCAAATATGCCTCCCTCCTTCTCCTTCTTTATATAGCGACACTGGTAGGGCTATGGGGTTTATCTCCAATTAGTTTGGAATTATGTTTTGCACCAATCACACAAAACAAAATCTAATCTCTTATTTTTCTTTCTCGATCGGGAAGAAAATTGGTGGTTAATCTCTTTCCTAATCCTTATCGACAGTGAGTTGATAAAATCAACCAACGATATGTCCACGGATTTACATTCACAGAAAACCCGACGAATGCATGTATGAAGAAAAATACAATTATTCTGTACCTCTTTCAAACTCTTTTTAAAAGGAGATCATGACTGTATGATAAGGTAAGATAAGATTAGGACTCCAGCACCTTCCAAAACAGTTGTCACTACTTCCGGCATCAAGGCAATCTTGCCAGGTTTTTTTTAAAAAAGTGTAATATTGCCGTCAAATCAGACAAACGAACACGTATTAAGCCAAACTAAACCTGCACTGCAAGATAATTAATTATCTGATTAAGGTAGGAATACTCCAGTTCCTCCCTGTACGGCAAAGTGTGCACAAATGACACGAGCCACGCAGGGCCCTTTCCCAGCACTGCACACGCGGTTTCCTTCCCACTTTACTTCAGCACATTTCGCATAAAACACCCTCAATTTCGAACTAATCAAGCAGCGCTCCACGCAGCCCCACCGGCAGTGAGCCAGCCGCGACGCGCACCCACAAATAACCAAACAACACCCTGAAACTCGTAGAAATTGCATTTTCTCCTTCCTTCCCCTCGTCTCCGCTCCAGTGTCTCTCCGGTCCAAGAAACCGCCTCCTCCGCCGCCGCCCCACGGTGACCATGGCCGCCGACCTCCGCATCTCCATCGCCCACCAGACCGCCTTCGCGCTCCGCCTCGCCGCCGCCCTGTCCTCCCCGGCGCACCCGGCGGGTGGCGCCGGGAGGAACGTCGCCTTCTCCCCGCTGTCCCTCCACGTCGCGCTCAGCCTCGTCGCGGCCGGCGCCGGCGGGGCCACGCGGGACCAGCTCGCCTCCGCGCTCGGGGGCCCGGGGAGCGCCGAGGGCCTCCACGCGTTCGCCGAGCAGCTGGTGCAGCTCGTCCTCGCCGACGCTTCCGGCGCCGGCGGCCCGCGCGTCGCCTTCGCCGACGGCGTCTTCGTCGACGCGTCGCTGTCGCTCAAGAAAACCTTCGGTGACGTCGCCGTGGGCAAGTACAAGGCCGAGACCCACTCCGTAGACTTCCAAACTAAGGTAATAATGATCCCAATTCAATTCCCCACCAATCTAATAGGTAAGATTTCTTAGAACAAGCACATGGTTTTCTAAGGATTATTACGCCCTTGCAAATTACTAGCTAGATGTCTTTCTTCACTAGATGTTTTAGCCATTTTAGGCTTCTGCTTTTAGTGGTTACTATTACCTAGCAACTTAGCTAACATTGATTGGGAGCATTATTTACTACTACCCTCTTTGGTGTAAAAGCTCCTAATCTCTGTTGATTTTGTAGGGTTAAATTGAAGTTTCCACTTGATATATCAATTTTGAATGTATCATTGTTAAAGCATCCAATCTGCACAATTACTGTATGGTCTAGCACTCTAGCTTAGCTTGTGGTATGTTTGTAAAACTTGATAATTCAGTCATTAATGTATGGGTTACTTCACAGTAGGTGTTCAATTTTCAGTAATAAGACCATTGTGAATTGATGGATCGTCATATTCTTACTATTTTGTTTTTTTTGTTGCTTTTTTTTAGCATATAGTTCATCTAGACACTACCACCATGCAGCCATGCAATCGTGCTCTTGTGAAATTAGGGTAAAATCTTCTTTCTAGTGTTCACTATTGTGGGAATTATTTATGTCATTATGTGGTTTCCATTTACTGCCATTCTGGAAATTATGTCTCTAAAAGATGATGAGCCCATTTTACTCATTGGACCAGCGGAAAGGTTAGTATTGGTTTGATGCCACTACTTCCAGATAGTGTCATGACCATTTAGATCAGTTTACTGATGTGAAGTGCTAAATCTTTCACGAGTTTCACCAGTACATATAATTACTTTATGAGAATGTTAGTGCAATTTCTTGGATGCTTAGTGCATTTCTCAGCTCTAGCATTCTGATTTCTAAAGCTTGACAATAGTGTTGAATACTGATATTGTTTCATTCAGGCTGCTGAAGTTGCTTCTCAAGTGAACTCATGGGTAGAGAAAGTCACATCAGGCCTCATCAAAGAGATACTCCCTCCTGGATCTGTTGACCATACTACCAGGCTGGTTCTAGGTAATGCGCTTTATTTCAAAGGAGCATGGACTGAGAAGTTTGATGCATCTAAAACCAAAGATGGCGAGTTCCACCTTCTTGATGGCAAGTCGGTTCAAGCACCATTCATGTCCACTTCAAAGAAGCAGTATATTTCGTCTTATGACAACTTGAAGGTACTGAAGCTTCCATACCAGCAAGGCGGGGACAAGAGGCAGTTCTCCATGTACATACTTCTTCCAGAAGCACAGGATGGCCTCTGGAGCTTGGCTGAGAAGCTGAACTCTGAACCAGAGTTCCTGGAGAAGCATATCCCAACGCGGCAAGTTACTGTCGGGCAATTCAAGCTCCCCAAGTTCAAGATATCGTTTGGATTTGAGGCGTCTGATTTGCTCAAAAGTTTGGGGCTCCACCTGCCATTTAGCTCTGAAGCTGATCTTACAGAGATGGTCGATTCACCAGAGGGAAAAAACCTGTTTGTTTCATCCGTTTTCCACAAGTCGTTCGTTGAGGTGAATGAGGAAGGGACTGAGGCTGCTGCTGCAACTGCAGCAGTGATCACACTTAGGTCAGCTCCAATAGCTGAGGACTTTGTCGCAGATCATCCTTTCCTTTTCCTGATCCGAGAAGACATGACAGGCGTGGTGCTGTTCGTCGGCCATGTGGTCAATCCCCTACTTGCTGCATAGAGCGTTTGCCTGTAAACAGCTGTAGTGGTGCGGCCGCATCTGTGATCCGTGGTATGCAACTGCAGGCTTTGATGAACATTTGATCATGCTGACTTCACAATAAAAATGACAAATGTTCTGTTTTCTGAATTGTGACTGCTTGTACGTGATGCATGTAAAGTTCTGTTGTGGAATGGCTGGGTTCATGGATGAGATGAGACTCGTTGGTCGAATTGTTCATGTTCCACAGGCCAAGTATGAGCAACGGTGATGGCTTAGCTTCAGCCAGCTGTGTTGTTCAGGTTGGCTTTGAGCCTTGAGCTGGTGTTGATGTGTCCCTGATACGTTTATTGATGTAATGGTGTTAACAAGTAGTTTGATACGCTTAATACAAATAACAGGCTAACACTATCACACACAGAAAAAGAACTCATCTCAACCAAAAGGATAAAAATTCACGAAAATCAAATACATCAACAGGACTTGCACATGATGCTTTGAAAAGGAAGCAAAGTGCGTGTACTGACCCAACTGACTAACTGAGGCATCTCCTTTCCACACACACCAGTTTGCTTTTAGGGTAGCAAAGATAAAGGTTCCAAACAGTTTCTCAAAGTTCGATTCTAGGATAGCAACAACTTTACAGCTGAAGGGCTAAAGCTGCCGTACACAATGGTTCCCAAACTAAAATCAAAAGTATAATAAATAATTAATTAACCCTAATCATCTTAAAAACTTATATACATGATTGGCTGCGCTTTGCTACAGAAAAATATATTGTAATATTATCTATAAATAAATTAAAAATATATCTTTCATAAAATGCGTTACCCTTTCTTTTACTATATGGAATAGTCATCTAAATATGATTTTATAAGTGACTATTCATTTAGATTCACTTTCATCACCACTACATTCTTTTTAAAGTAGTACAGATTATACAAGACCAATTGACCTATTACCATCCTACGCAATATTGTTCTACAAAAAACTACAAATAACCGATCTACGGATGCATGTTTGCTATGAAAATAAAATCAAGAGATAGTGGGTATATAACCTACTTTCCGACTCAGCTTTCAAAAAGAAAGAAAGATGCGATCATATTAGGATGCAAGTATGCAACCCCACAATCCCCCACATAGACACAAGGTCGTCATTACTTGTAGGAGCATCGGTCCAAGCAAAGTAAGAAACAACACCGCGCACCGCCCGGCGACCATGGACGTCACCACCGCCGACCTCCGCGCCTCCGTAGCTCACCAGACCCGCTTCGCGCTCCGCCTCGCCGCCGCGCTCTCCTCCCCGGCGCACCCGGCAGCAGGCGGGACCAACATGGCCTTCTCCCCGCTCTGCCTCCACGTGGCGCTGAGCCTCGTCGCGGCCGGCGCGGCCGGCGCCACGCGCGATCAGCTCGTCTCCCTGCTCCTCGGTGCCGTCCCTGCTGGAGGAGGAGGGCCGGCCGAGGGGCTGCACGCGTTCGCCGAGCAGGTGGTGCGGCTCGTGCTCGCCGACGCGTCGGCCGCCGGCGGCCCTCGCGTCGCCTTCGCCGACAGCGTCTTCGTCGACTCGTCGCTGTCGCTCAAACAAAGCTTCAAGGACGTTGCCGTGGGCAAGTACAAGGCTGAAACCCACTCCGTCGACTTCCAAACTAAGGTGATTTGAGGAGGATGATCCCTCTTCTTCCTGCTTCTAGTACCTAATAGTAACATGCATTTCAAAACGTTGACATGGTTTACTAGGGATTATATTTCTAGTTTGAACAAAAAAAAAAGTCCGAATTACCCTCTAAATTATTAGGTTAGTACGAATTACCCCCTCAAATCTAAAAACCAGATATCTTTCACTCTCAACTATTAATACCGGTCAAATTAACCCCTAACCCCTGACTCAATTTGAAGTGGTTTTGGTCCTATACGACAGTCCAATCAACATGAAAAATTAAAAAAATGGTGGGGCCCATATGTCATATCTTCCCATCCTATTGCACTCTTCTCCCAAGCTTGAATGGCGAAGGTGGTGGCACGAGGAGGCTGCTGCCGTTGGAGCAAGAAAAAGAGAGATGGAGGGAGAGGAGCATGACAAAGCTAGGCTGGCGGCCATGCTTTCTCCTTCAGTGGTGGCGATGGCAATGGCTTCCGGTATTGTACGGCGAGTCTCGGTGGCGGTGAAGATCATGATGGCGGCAAGTTCACAAGGCGGCCGCGGAGGAGGCATGCACCGGCGGAGGCCGAGGAGGAGGTGCCTCCGCCTCTCGCCATCCCCAGCCACTCGAGCTCCTCCGCGTCGCCAACCTTGGCATTCAGCTATGCATGCTGCCATCCGCTATCCCCAGCTGTTGCCGGCCATAATATATCGAGCATCGGTGTCAGCGTGTCGCCGTCCTCGGCTCCCTCTCCACTGCTTCGAGCCGTCTCCGCCTCCGCCTGCCGCCGTCCTCTGCTCCCCCTCTGTCGCTCAATGATAGAGAGAGATGGAGGTGAGGGGAGGGAGAAGAGAGAGATGATTGGGGAAAGAGATAGATAGACTGATAGGTGGGGCCCACTAATTTAAAAAAGAAGAATTGCTGACTGGATTGCCACGTATGCGCCACGTAGGACAAAGCCACTCCGAATTGAGTCAGGGGGAGGGGTAATTCGTCCAGTATTAATGGTTGAGGGTGAAAGATGTCAGGTTTTCGGGTCTAAGGAAGCAATTCGTACTCACTCAATAGATTCAGGGGATAATTCGTGCTCACTCAATAGTTTTAGGGGTGTAATCCGTGCTCACTCAATAGTTTCAGGGGGGTAATTCAGACTTTTTCCTTCTAGTTTTCCATCGATATGACTGGGGATAGATTGGAGGATTTCGGAGGAAGTTCGAATTGCAAATTTCAAATTCTGCAATGTGAATTTTGGATCGTATTTTTTGGGATGAGGTTTGTTTGGTCTCATTGGAAGGATTTTGAGATATTTTGGCACTTCTTAGTCGCACACGAAGATCCAAAAGTTTTGCAAAGACTTTTGTAAAGTAGTTGTTTTATTAAAATTGTTTTAATGGCCCAAAAAATTCAGGGTGTTACATGTTTCTTTGCTAGAAGACACTCTGCTCATTGTTTTAATATATCCTCTTCTTTACCGGAAGATAAAATTTTGTAAAAGATGATTTTACCCTTGAGCTACGTTACAAGGTATAAAATTGAACAAATTTTGGTTGACTTTAAACATTTTACAAATTTAATGGTTTTCCAAAATTATGAAAATAAATTATTTTACAAAATTTATTTAAATTAGACAATATTTGTTCAAAACCATTTTTTTATTTTTCTTAAAAGATGATTTTTTTTATTTGTAACAAGTTTTAAATTTTGTGAAATATGTTTAAATTCAGCAGGCCCGTCAATGACCCTTTGCCAAATAGGCAACCGTACAGGGCCCCCTTTTTTGGGGGCCCATATAAACATGAAGGCCCACTTCAGCTGTAGCAATGCAACACAACATCAACTAATAGACAATAGCCCAATGGGTAAATCAACAATGCTAGGCTTGGCCCAAATTCAAGAGGATAATGTGCGATCGTTGATTTGGTCCTGTTGTTGATTGCTGAGCGATCTAATTCCGTGCGGCGCCGATTTCAGAGACCGAGACGACGAGACGTCGATCCCAATTCCATGCGCAGCGACAGCGATACAACTTGTTGCTTGCAATTTCAACGCTCTGAGCTGCAGCGGCCACGGCTCTGCCTTGCTCCCTTGTCTCATCTCCTAGCTCATGCCTTCATCCTCCTCGTCTGCTCGTCATCGTCAACTTGACGTCTTGACCTCAATGGCTCGACCTTGTAGGCTCGGACGGGTAAGATTAGACGGTGATTGACTAGATGATAGATCGTAAATTCATAATATTAGAACACATATTGTATATATATAATTGAGTGAAAATATGTTTTATTTTATATTAGACATGATTTTTTAAATTATAGGGCCCCAATTTGCATTTCACTTGGGGCCCGAAATTCCTAGAGACGGGCCTGAAATTCAGCCAAAATAAGTTCAAATTTTAATTTTGCATGTTGGCCAAAAAGTAAAACTTTTCAAAGTTTTATCTCACTGTTGGACGAGGATATATTAAAATAATAGTTTGAATGTCTTTCGATAAAGTACCACAGATTTAATGTGTCATATAGTAAAGTCACAAACTGGAGTGTCCTAGAGAATTTTGCCCTTCGAATATTTGATCTCTTGAGTTGAGGTAAAAAATGTTGACATAATGGTCACAGTGTGTTTTAGCAAATTCCCATAAAACCGAACTGTCCAATAGTCAAGATATGTTTTAGAATGTCCCACGACAAATGCCATGAAAATACAATGTGCTACGAAAATTTTTGCACAGTTTTAGGGTTTTCGTAGAAGATGTTTTGGGCTTTCGTAGAAGGTACTTTCTATTGTGGGAATTATTTATCTCTAAGAAGATGATCGAGCCCATTACTCATTCGATTTGTGGAATGATTAGTGTGATAATTCTGTATATTGATGCCACTACTTGTAGAGTGTTATGACTCATGACTATTTATATCAGTAGGGTCATGAGAAATGACAATCTTTCATGAGTTTCATTAATACATGTGAATTCGTTCCCATAGACCGATGGACCTTCCCATAGAATTACTTCACGAAAATGTTAGTGCATTTTCTTGGATATTAAAAAAGCTTGACATTGATGCTAAATGCTGAAATATTTTCTATTTGTTTAGGCTACTGATGTTGCTGTCCAAGTTAACTCATGGGTAGACAGAGTCACATCAGGCCTCATCAAAGATATCGTCACTCGAAGATCTATTAACCATACTACCAAGCTGGTTCTAGCTAATGCACTTTATTTCAAAGGAGCATGGGCTGAGAAGTTTGATGTGTCTACAACCGAAGATGGCGAGTTCCACCTTCTTGATGGCGATTCAGTTCAAGCTCCATTCATGTCCACTAGAAAGATGCAATATCTTTCATCTTATGACAGCTTGAAGGTACTGAAGCTTCCTTACCTGCAAGGTGGTGACAACAGGCAGTTCTCCATGTACATACTCCTTCCAGAAGCACAGGATGGCCTTTGGAGCTTGGCTGAGAAGCTGAACTCTGAGCCAGAGTTCCTGGAGAACCACATCCCAATGAGTCTGGTTCATGTTGGACAGTTCAAGCTCCCTAAGTTCAAGATTTCGTTTGGATTTGAAGCGTCTGGATTGCTGGAAGGTTTGGGGCTCCCCCTGCTGTTTGGCTCAGAAGTTGATCTTACAAAGATGGTCGATTCACCAGGAGCACAAAACCTGTTCGTCTCATCTGTTGTCCACAAGTCGTTTATCGAGGTGAATGAGGAAGGGGACCGAGTCTGCTGCTACTGTCATGGTGTCCATGGAGCGTTCAAGACCGAGGCGTTTGAACTTCGTCGCAGACCATCCTTTCCTGTTCCTGATCAGGGAAGACATAACAGGTGTGATCTTGTTCATCGGCCATGTGGTCAATCCCCTACTTGCTGTATAGAGCGTTTGCCTGTAAATCGCTGTGTAGTGGTGCGGCCGCATCTGTGATCTGTCGTAAGCAACTGCTGGGTTTGATGAACATTTGATCATGCTGACTTCACAATAAATATGACAAATGTGGCCTGTTTCTGAATTGTGAGTTTGTGACTGCTTGTGCCTGATGTATGTAAGGTTTGCCGTTGTGGAATGGCTAGGTTCATAATAAGATGGGACTTGCTGTGGTGGAATTGTTCATGGTCAACAGGCCAAGTATCAGCAACGGTCATGGCTTAGCTTCAGATGTGTTGTTCAAGTTGGCTTAAGCCTTGAGCATGTGTTGATGGGGATGTCTGCATGTCTGCAAGTCTCCCTGGTTCGTATATTGATGTGGAGTAATGGTGTTAACATGCAAATCATCCCTCCGGTCTAAAATAAACAAACACGCATTCTATTATTACGGACCGTTAATTTAGGATGTGTCATATTTTGTCCTACATTAATATGTTTAATACAAATTACATCCTAATACTATCACACACAAAAAATAACTCATCCCAACCAAAAAGGTTAAAATTCACAGAAATCAAATAAATCGATGGGACTTGCACACGACGCTTTGAAATGGAAGAAATACGCTCACATTTTTGTCTAATTATTTGATAACCAAGCCCCCCCCCTAATTGTCCTCATTTTTTTCTCTTTTCAAAAAAGAAAGTTCATGTACTGATCCAACTTGGACATCTCTTACCCTTGTACCCATATACACAATAGTCGCTTTCTCTCAGTTAGGGGAGCAAAGACAAAGGTTCCAACAGTTTGGTTCAAGGATAGCATCAGTATTACAACTGAAGGGCTAAAGCTTTCCTAAACTAAAATCAAAAGTATAATAATTAATTAATTATCCTTAATCATCTGAAAACTTATATACCTTACTGGTTAAGTGCTCGTGCTTTGCTACGTAAAAGTATACTATAATATTGCTTAAAATAAATAAAAATATATATTTCGTAAAATATGTTATCCATCTTTTATTATAAGGAATATTCATTTAAATATAATTTCGTACGTGACTATCCGTTTTATTTAAAATTTTTAATATTAGGAGACTCGATAGGTTATTTGCAAAATTTATCATGAGGTGATTGAGGTGGTAGATTTTACTGCCACCACTACTAAAGGAATATAGGTTGTACCATGTGAGACCAATTAACCACGTGAAGTTTCATGCAATATATTTTTCTATAAAAATCTTACAATAAAACTAATGTATACGTGATGCACATTTACACTAAACAAATTCCAGAGATAGTGGGTATAGAACCTACCTTTACATCTGACTCAACTCTTTCAAAAAAAGAAAGATGCCATCAGATTAGGACGTAGCGCCTATTTATTAGAGCTCCAACTCGATCATAAATTAGCTCTAGGAATTAGGTTTAAAGTTGAGTTATGGAGATGCCTAAACCAGGCTTTATTTCTCAAATTCATTTTATAAGACGTTTTCAGCTCTGCTCTCATTTTAGATGGAGCTGAAACTGTTTGGCTGAGCTTCAGCTACCAAATAAGCCCGTACTCCCCGCCCACAACCACAAGGTTGTTATTACCTCTATCATCGGTGTAATTTTTGGTCCAAGAAGGCGCTACTGCACACCGGCGACTATGGACGCCACCGCCACCGACCTCCGCGTCTCCATAGCTCACCAAACCCGCTTCGCGTTCCGCCTCGCCGCCGCGCTCTCCTCCCCGGCGACAGGCGGCGCCAGCACCGGCGGGAGCAACGTGGCCTTCTCCCCGCTCTCCCTCCACGTGGCGCTCAGCCTCGTCGCGGCCGGCGCGGGCGGCGCCACGCGCAATCAGCTCATCTCCCTCCTCGGTGTCCCAGGAGGGCCGGCCCAGGGGCTGCACGCGTTCGCCGAGCAGGTGGTGCAGCTCGTGCTCGCCGACGCGTCGGCCGCCGGCGGCCCTCGCGTCGCCTTCGCCGACGGCGTCTTCGTCGACTCGTCGCTGCCGCTCAAGAAAAGCTTCAAGGATGTTGCCGTGGGCAAGTACAAGGCTGAGACCCACTCCGTCAACTTCCAAACTAAGGTGATCGATTCTCCACTTCTTCCTGTTTCTGCTTTCTACTACTAGCTAGCAAAGTGCCTGTACGTTGCAACGGGTAAAATCTATGTTAATGCTAAATTTTAATGTAAGTTAGTCAACGAACGATCTCCAAATATAATTATATGGTTCCAAAATACCACTGAACTTATGAAATTAAGATACTCAGGGATAAGCAAAAGGAGATTGAGAGCAGGGTGCCAGTCAGATGAATCGGATCGTGTGACTGTTGTGTATGTTTTTTCAAAATAAATGTAAGTAGTACCTAAACACACAACACAACAGCATGCAATACTATGTCTGCACAAACACGAAAATTGTTCAGAAACAGCTTCTTTCAGTAGTACAGAACATGGCCATACATATCAATAATTCAATAATTCAAGTTCCACATGTTCTTTTCATAACCTGGACCAAGATGAACGGGTGTATAATTTGTTTTTCCCTGATCAAAGCTTCCAGAAGGGCTGACTTCAACCCTTATCACAAAAACCAACTTGACTGGAACACAACAGCTAACCGGCCTCGATCTCCTCCTGTCTATATTTGAAAATAATGAGACCAGGCTGCAAGATCGATGACCTTCTTCCCTTGGTTGAAATTCAGAAATCCTTCCGGCTGAAGATGTTCTGCATTTGCCTTTGTTGCCTCTCCGCAGGCTCATTCCCCAGTCTGGTCATTTTTCCGAGTTTTTGACAATGTGAGCCCCATCTCAATAACCATGGGTTCACCTTCTTGACCTCGATCCAGGCCCCAATCAATATTCTGTTCGAAATCAACACATCCACCAGCAGTAAGGTTTGCTCTTGCTAGAAATTGTTAGACTAGCCAGGTTGCAGACATGGTTAACTTCAATTCATTTTGCATCTGGAAAATTTGCCCAAACCTAGTGAAAAATCTACTGGCATCATCTCAGTTCTTTGGCTTCCCAACTGCTGAAATGAACTCAATAAGAAAAGCTGAAAGTTATTTAACCACAGTATTAGGCCGGTAACATGCATGGTTATGTCGTTTAATTAGCATAGGTGACCTCACTGAATAACTGAAGTTGGCAAACGTGAAGTTGGCAGAGATGATGATATTTGCCCAAGTAAATCACACATGATGCGAACTCACTCCTGAGGGGTGGCCCGATCTTCACGGCAGTAGGTTTGAAGCAAAAGGCACGGGCGTAAACCGTGCACCTCGAGGGTAACTAACTGCGAGCAACAAGATAATAATTAGCTTTATACCTACTAAAGTTAGATGCGTCTAAGTGATGAGGGTGAGAATGATCCGAAGCCTCCTAGACTCCGACCCATCAAACTAAGCAATCACAGAACCACAATCCAGAACTAATCCACACGAGAAGCCCGAGAGCCAAAATCACGAACTAGGGGGGCACCAAAGGAGCCTTCTCACCAATCCAAAAGAACTCACAAGAACAAGAGATTTACTCCAGTCCAACAAAAAGTACCTCGAGTTACCGGTACCTTACGGTACCAAATGTTTCCGATCGTTGGATCTAACAATACCCATCCTGCCCAGCTAGATCCAATGATCGGAAGTGATTTAGTACCGTGAGGTACCAATACTACAAGATACTTTTTGCTGGACCGGAGCAAATCTCCAAGAACAATGGGGGTAAAACACTTGTACAGTCTTCAGCAATCTCTCATACATGAGGTTTTCAGTTGAACAAAAGTTCTCTGATGGATGGAGTAGATGAAACTAGACTTGTCCCTCTTTCCAACAGTGTATGCCATGCAACCCATCTCCTGATTGGCTAGGTCGCACATGCCTTGGAAGTTGACATTTTATAGTGTAAACTATCTTCTTGTTGGTGTAGACAGCTGCTAGTAGTGTATGGGTTGATTCCTGCTTGGCGTAACCCTTGTCGCTCTCAACGTAACTCATCCTTCTTTGCATAGTGATGATGTCTTCGGGTGTAAACCTTAACGATACAAAGGTAAAGCATTTAGGTAGTATAAAATCCGCACTATTATTTGGGTTAAGTTGAGCAAAGAGTGAGTTCATCTCTTGTTGCATTTTTCTAGCACGCCTACACGTAATTGGACTATGATATGTTAGATCATTCTTACTGAGACGCAATCCATCAACATGGTTTACGTCATCTTTATTTTCTTCATGTGATGTATGATGTAAACCATCACCCTTGTTTATGTCTTGTGTAGTTGTGATGTCCTCATCAACACAGCGTGGGGGCACCGACGGCGTCCACAGCTAGGAACCTATATATGGGATACGACCAACATAGCGGCGTAGATGCATCGGTGTTCACCTCGATCTCTGCTACCTCTACCTCCTTCATCCCAGACTCGATCGGTGCACGCACGACTTCTGCCGGTGAGTTTGGTTACGTGATGGAGGGCAGTGGTGGCTCATGGGGGAGGGGGGGCTTGTCGGTAGGGACAACCTGGGGCATCGTCGCCGCTGGATTGAGGCAATGTCATGGTGGTAGAGGTGAGACCGTACAAGTTGGGGATGAAGTGGCAGCGCTGAGAAGGTAGGGCTTAGACGGTGGCAGAGGAGAAGATAGGGTGTTATACGGGTGAGTTGTCACTGATAGTGAGGGCGTCGTTGCAGGACAGAGAAGCAGCTTTGTGAGAGATAGAGAAGTGATTCGCAAAAGACGGTGGCTTGGCATGCAATTCGCAGAGGCGACACAATGGTGGCCAGGAGCGGAGAAAGCGAAGCACGCGAGAGAGAGAGACGGAGAGGCCCGAGGAGGGAGACGTGACTGGCGAGAGATTGGGATCGACCGGACTTGACCTAACTATACCGACATTGTGGGTTCCACTTGTCAGTGGAATACTCAAAATAGAACGGATACCACCAATATTAATATTTTAAGTAGTATAGATAATAGATCTAGGAGTAAGGCTGTGTTCTAATATGCTACTCCCTCCGTCCCACCGAATAAGGCACACACGTATTTTAATATTTAACCAATATATTCTTAAAAAATAAATCTTATTTGATGAAAATAATATTATACATTAACATTTGAATTTATATTTGATGAAAATAATATTATTAGATTAACATTTGAATTTACTATCAACATCATAGTAATATACTATAGTGTATGAGAAATTTAAAATTAGAGATTAGTTTTGAAGATCGTGCCAAGTTTAATTACACTTTATTGAGTGGGACGGAGGGAGTACTATGGATAGCTACTTCCTCTATATTTACCATTAGCACCGAAACTGTTAAACGATGTGTCTTTTATAAAAAATATATATATTTTTTATATATCAAAGTTTCTTTAAGTAAATAAATCTATTTTTTTTATTTGACAATAGTTAACATTTTCTTAATGAGCAATGCTATGGTGTTCTTTACTAGTAGTATTATACTACCAATATTATTAGGGATAAATTAATTATTTACTAATACCATGATTAAGAGTAACTGTTATTTATGTTTTTTTCTGGCTAAATCTATCTATAATCATCCATTGTGCTGGCATCGCTCATATTCCATAGAAAAAATATTCCAATAAAACAAGAAAAAAATGTTTAGTCACTGCTAAATGACGATTATACCTTTCCACACCTTTTTATTGGACAATAATGTCCATCCACGTTTCTACTACTGCTAACTAGGGTGGTAATATAAATAGATTTGAACTATTCAATCAAATGAAATTAATGGTTTAGATTGCTTTCTGCTGCAAGTAGAGACACCATAGTGAGGCTCTTAATTAATTATGCATTAATGACTTGTCTTATTTTTTTTGCAATATAAAAGCTCCAGCCAACCGCTTGCTTACTCAAACGTAATATAAGGCTCAACTACTCCTAATATTAATATAAAGACCAAAAAAAAATTTAATCACCCCCTCGATTAGATCACATCCATACATATAAACCAAATTAAAGAAGCAAAAGGAGATGATAGTTAATGTATGTTTGCATGCACGCCTTATGTGAGACATGGAAAACAAAATGGTTGTGCCTTATATTTTGGGACTGAGGGAGTACTAGAGTACTTCCTAAAGCGATGACATGGTGTACTTCTAACATGTAAGAATTATATTTCTGTTTTTTCTAGATATAGCTAGAGGTTTATCTTTTCTTGTGCCATTTGACATTTCACTGAGCATTTTAGCCATTTTAGCTTTCAAATTTAGTGATTATTTCCTAGCTACTCCCTCTAGTAATATATATTTGGCGCTTAAGACAAGATTAGGCCAAGCTTTCGTACATTTGACCATCAATTTTATATTGTGACAAGTTCTATAGAGTCCAATAGGTTTAGGCCTTGCTTAGTTCCCAAATTTTTTTCCTAAAAACATCACATCGAATCTTTGGACATATAAATAAAATGAAAACTAATTGTACAGTTTGTATGGAAATCGCGAGACGAATCTTTTGAGCCTAATTAGTCCATGATTAAGCATAAGTGCTAAAGTAACCTACATGTGCTAATGACAGATTAATTAGGCTTAATAAATTCGTCTTGCGGTTTCCAGGTGAGTTATGAAATTAGTTTTTTCATTCGTGTCCGAAAACCCCTTCCGACATCCGGTCAAACGTCCGATGTGACACCCAAAAATTTTCTTTTCGCGAACTAAATAAGGCCTTATTATAATATGATATGACTTTTCAAGTCAAATCTACACCTTACCATTTTTCTTATTTTCAAACTAAGTATTTGAGAAGCAATTGATGATGATTTTTTATAAGTTTTAAATGTCAAATGTTTATGATTGGAGGTAGAACTTAACTAACATAGGAAGCATTATTTACATAATTCTTTTAAGACACTAGTTTTATGACTTCCCATAGGATACTTATTGGGTTTTTATTTTTGCCAAAATACATCCTGGTCATTATTTTAAGAGTAATTTCATCAAACCATAGGTTTTAGGGTATCTGTTACGTAAAACACCCTAGGTATTTGTTTTGTTTCAAGAAACCTCATATTTTGAGGCAAAATATTTCGTGAAACTCTAAGTTTAAGCTTAAAAGAATTTAAGAATATACTCTTTTTAAATAATTTACGTTTATATAACTACATGCATAGAAGGATTAGTAAAATATATCTGTCCCCAGAATAGTGACACGGGTACGCGCGCTGAAAAATCACGTTGTGGAGGCACGGGACTGCCGGTCGGACCGTTCCCATACCCCGGGCGAGCAGAGCTGCCACGATCCCGTAGGCCGGAAGTGTGGCACCACGACAGTCTCACTGACACACGGTCCCGCCGCTGGGGAAACTGCACGGCAGCGCGTCGGTCCCGTGGGCCGGCCATGCGGTAGTGTGAGCCAGCCGCGCGCGCGACCAACCGCAGCTGCATATATGCAGTGACACATGCACGCATGCGTACACGTTACTCGGCGCATGCACCCATGCATGTTGCCGGTCTCGCATGTCCAGCCCACGGGACTGCGAGCTGCCGCTCGATCGACCAGCTAGCGGGACACCACGCGCCTACGCCGCCGCAGGGTTGCGTCAGCTGTCGGTCCCGTGTTTTCACCCCGTGGAACGTGAATTAAAAGGAATATTAGAAATAATAGAAATTTTCATTTTTTTTCTTATCATTCATTTGACTACTATATTTATGCATAATAATCGTAAGAAAACAAAAAAAACATAGTTTTGAGTACATAAAACATATTTACCGTACTTATATAAGCTTCGGTTATCGGTATTGTGACCATTTGTGTGTATATGTAACCGATTAGTGGAGATTGCACTGAATTCTGAAAATTCTGCGGTGCGAAAATGCCAAATAAGAAAAAAGTAAGTAGGGATGTGGATCTAGACTCTACTAATGTGAATATATTAAAAACATATATATATATATATAATATGGGTATTTTTCATAAATTTAGGGCTTCTTGAAACACCTTGTCTTAAAACATAGGATTTCCCAAAACAAATCGCAATAATTGTGGTTTTGTATTTCGTGTTACTGATACCCCAAGATCTAGGGTTTTGTAAAATTGAATCTAATATATCCTCTTCCAATGGAGATAGAAAACTTTGCAAATGATGATTGTACCCTGGGGCCACCTTGCAAAGTTTAAATTAGAACCATTTTGGCTAACTTTCAACCTTTTATAAAATTTAAAAATTGTCCAAAATTATGAAAATAAAAATATTTTACAGAAGTTGTTTAAATTCGGACTATATTTATTTATTATTTTTTAAAAAATAAGTTCTTATTTTTTTATTTGTAACAAATATTGAATTCCGTAAAAAATGATTAAGTTCAGCTAAAATATGTTCAGATTTTAATTTGGAAGGTGGTCCAAAGGTATAATTGTCTTTTGCAAAGTTCTATCTCTCTTTTGAAATATGATATATCAAAATAATGGCTTGAATGCCTTTGGGCAAAGAACCACTAGACTAAAGTGTCCTATAGCAAAGCCACTAAACTAGAGTGTCCTATAACAAATATCATAAATTGAGTGCCATAGAGAATTTTGCACTTCTATTATTTGATATCTTGAATTGAGCTGGAAAATGTTGAAACAACAGTCATAGTGTTTAGCAAATTGCCACGAAAATACAATGTCCTACGGAAATTTTTGCACAGTTTTTACTATTCTAGGTTTTCATTGCTTCCTTTTTAGCATACAGTTTAGGTAGAAGCTACTAGCTCTGTCCTTTAATATTTAAAGTTGGTTATTTTAAAATTAAACTAACCAACGTCATATTTAAAAGAACAGAGGGAGTACTTTCTATTGTGGGAATTATTTATTTGTAAGAAGATGAGCACATTACTAATTTGTAAGAAGTGCCAATCTTTCACGAGTTCCATCAGTACATGTGAATTCCTTCCCATTGACTGATAAACCTTCCATAGAATTACTTCGTGAACTTCTCAGTTCTCACAATCTAAAGCTTGACATTGATCCTAAATGATGGAATATTTTCTTTTTATTCAGGCCGCTGAAGTTGCTGGTCAGGTGAACTCATGGGTAGACAGAGTCACATCAGGCCTTATCAAAGAGATACTCCCTCCAGGATCTGTTGACCATACTACCAGGCTAGTTCTGGGTAATGCCCTTTATTTCAAAGGAGCATGGACTGAGAAGTTTGATGCATCTAAAACCAAAGATGGCGAGTTCCGTCTTCTTGATGGCAAGTCGGTTCTAGCACCATTCATGTCCACTTCAAAGAAGCAATATCTTTCGTCTTACGATAGCTTAAAGGTACTAAAGCCTAACCTGTATAGGTCTACCCGTATAATTTTTTCCTGCTATATTCAGTGAAATTGGTATATTCTAAGTGTTGGTTTGTAAAAAAAACAGGTACTGAAGCTCCCATACCAGCAAGGCAGGGACAAGAGGCAGTTCTCCATGTACATACTTCTTCCGGAAGCACGGGATGGCCTCTGGAGCTTGGCTGCGAAGCTGAACTCTGAACCAGATTTCCTAGAGAAGCGTATCCCGACGCGGCAAGTTACTGTCGGCAAGTTCAAGCTTCCCAAGTTCAAGATATCGTTTGGATTTGAAGCGTCTGATTTGCTCAAAATTTTGGGGCTCCAACTGCCATTCAGTTCGAAGGCTGATCTTACTGGGATGGCGGTTCTCCAGGGAGACATAACCTGTTCGTTTCATCCGTTTTCCACAAGTCGTTCGTCCAGGTGAATGAGGAAGACACCGAGGCTACTGCTGCATCTGCAGCTGTGGTCACTTTTAGGTCAGCTCCAGTAACCGTGGACTTCGTTGCGGATCATCCGTTCCTGTTCTTGATCAGGGAGGACATGACAGGTGTGGTGCTGTTCGTCGGCCATGTGGTGAATCCACTTCTGTGATCAGGGAAGACAAGAATGGGTGTTGCAATATACTGTAGAGAAGCAACATTTGATCATGGTGACTTCTCAATGAGTATAACAAATGTTCTGTGTTTGATTGTGCCTGCATGATGTATGTGAGGTTTGTGTAATGGCTGAGTTAATAAATGAGATGAGACTCGCTGGTCAAATTGTTCATTGTCAACTGGTCTAGTATCAGCAATGGCGATGGTGTAGCTTCAGCCAGCTGTGTTGTTTAGGTTTGCTTGACCAACTGCTGATGGCGATGTCTGCATGCCCCAAATGATGTACTGATGTTAACAGAGTAGTACCTTAATATGATGAATGCCTGAACATCAATAATTAAGAGGCTAACGCTAACGCATACCGAAGCAGGGTTGGATCATTTCGGTCCCTTCGATACGATATTAGTTCGGCCGAATGTTTTCAATTTTTCAAATTTTTCATGAATTTAGATAATATTTATTCAAATTCAACTAAATTTTGCTCAAAATTTCGGACCGAAATTTTCGAAATTTCGGGATTTCGGTGACCCCCGATCAAAAGTCCCAAACCGAGAAAGTGAACCCTGTACCGAAGAACCATATCTACTATTATAAAAATTAAGAATGTTTTCGTCGGTATTTGGTTCAAATACGTCATTCGTGTATGAGTCGGTTTTTAAGTTTCGTTTGGTTTTGAAAATACAAATCTGTATTTGAGTCGGGTTTTTAGTTCGCTTGCTTTTGGAAATATAGAAGGAGCCATGTAAGATAGCTTTTTTAAAAAAATTCATATGCTAACTTGAGACGATCGGATTCCTAATTGCAGCTCATAAAAATATATATCCAAGCGGATCCCCACAGTGAACTTCACCTTAACTAAACAGTATAACAATAATAAGATTAAAAACCTTCACCCGTTGCAACAAACAGGCATTTTTTCTAGTCTAAACAAAAATGGGAGAAATTCACTGAAGTAACATAAATAAATTTAATGACGTGCAGTGCAGATGGTGCTTTGAAATGGAAACAAGTTCGTGTACTGAGCTAACTGGGGCATCTCTTATTCGTCTACACATACGATTCATACAAGCACAACGGAATGACAGTTCAGTCTTCACGCTACTACTACTACCACTACATCGCTTTCCCTCGGTTAAGGGGAGCAAAGACAAGGTTCCAAACAGTTCTCAAAACGAGATCTAGGACACCCCAATACACAAATCAACGGCGACAAAACAGGAGACAACAGGGATGGATCATCAGGCATAAACAGCATAGGCAACTGAACTTTTTTGTGCTGTACTCTTGACACATGAATCCACTTCTCAGTTTCTTGGCCATCTTTGTCATCTGTGACTGTAATACAACAAACCAATTCGCGGGCAACTGACAAGCAATCTGCCTGTCTGCTTGCTAGAATTCACAGCATCACATAGCGTATACTATCTCCCCACTGCTTTCCACCTCAAGATCGGGGTCTGAATCAAGGTCCTCCATGTCATCATCGAGGTCAAGGCCATCATTCAAGAACTGGTTGATTCCACCAGACCCAGCTGCTGGTATGGTCGCCTCTGCCAGTATCTGCATGATCTCATCCATGCTCTGCATTGGCTGTTCGGGCTCCTCGTACTGGTTGCTCATCTTGCTATCATCCATAAGGTCAGCTGGGAGATTCTTCAAGAACCATGGATGATTTCTGATCTCGGGGATAGAGATTCTCTGTATGTCCAAACAATTGCGATTTATCTCAAGAAGGAAATGATACAGAAAAGAGGCTAGCAACTAGTACAGTATAAAGGCAGAGATACTCACAGTGGCTGGGTTGGCCACAAAAATCCTCGCAATAAGATCTCGGCACTCTGGAGATATGTGGACATAATCTGGAATAGAGTACTGCACACCCAATATTCTCTGCGAAAATTAAGATCATCGATCAGTTTTCGTAATCAAAATGGTTTTGAAATTTTGAGACCGCAATGGAAACCTGAATTGTCTTCCTGAAATTCTTAGGCTCATCTGGGTCTTCAAAAGGATATGCACCAACCAGCATTACGTAGAGGGTTACTCCACACGACCACACATCAGCAATCTTTGTTGAGGAACAAATATATAGTCAGCAATCGCACTGATGCATCGCGAAGAAAGCACAGTTGCTTAAGTGGAGAAAATGGTACATGTATGATGTATCAATAAATCAGACACCATGACACAATATGCAGGACGCAGGGCATGTAAATTCAAATATACGAGTACCTTTCCATCATATTCCTTCTTCAGCAGAACCTCAGGAGCGATGTATGCCGGAGTTCCAACAGTCGATTTTGGTTGCGAATGAAGAACAGACGACTGCCAATGAAGAAAAAAAGTCATGACATGATTAGAATAAAGTTAAAAAAGATTCCAGGCACAAATTCCCCGAAGGGCTAAACAAGACACATGCACAGCTCAGATTCCAATTTGGCATAACAAGCAGGATAATGCTGTGGATCACAACCAGGAGATAGAACATAGCAATAACATAATCCATAAAGCAGAGTATTTCATGAGACATGACAATACCTTTGAATAGCCAAAGTCGCATATCTTGAGGCGAGGCGCCGTGCTGCCGTCGAGCAGGGTGTTCTCCAGCTTCAGGTCACGATGGCATACTTGCTTGACAAAAAAAAAAAAAAAAAAAAAAAGGTAACCACAGAATTTTAACTACCACAAATGGCATACAAGCTTGTCAAAATTTTAAGCTACAATTAATTGGCACACATGGCATCATACATACCATGGAATGGCAATAGCTGACTCCTGAAATCAGTTGCTGGAAAAAGAACCGTGCCTGAAGGATAGAAAAGACAATTTTGGTACAAAGAAATGGCAAAATTATGGTGGAAAGAGAGAAATGGCAAGGGTACCTACCTCGTCCTCGCTGAACCTGCCGGCGTTGCAGATGCGCTCGAAGAGCTCGCCGCCGGAGGCGTACTCCATGACGATGGCGAGGTGGGTGGGGGTGAGGATGACCTCCTTGAAGCGGATGATGTTGAGGTGGCGCAGCGACCGGTGGTTGATGATCTCCCGCTGCACGTTCTCGTCGATCTTGTCGCCGCGCTCGATGTACTTGACGGCGACGAGCTGGCCGTCGGCGCGGCTGCGCATGAGGCGCGCGACGCCGAAGTTGCCGGAGCCGATGTCCCGCACCAGCTCGTACCGGTCGCCGTCGTGCATTATCGGCATGTCCATCCCCGGCCCCACCGTCAGCGCCGCCCGGTCCATCTCTCCCTCCTCCCTCGCCGCCGGCGAAACTAATCACCCGCGCGCACCCGTGAAGCTCTCGCTCCTCCTCCCCTTTTAGGTGTAGCTCCACTTCGTCTCGTCTCCAGCAGCAAGAAGCTAGTAGGCGGATGGATTCGGTTTGGTTGGGGATTGGGCGGCGGAGCAACCCCTCCTCGTGATCTCCTCTCCCCCACCTTTCTTTCTCCCCACCTCGCTCGCCGCCTTTTCTCCCCTCATTTATTATTATTTCTCCTACATATAGTATCAATTATAATTCATTAATTATTGTTATTATCTCATCCTCTCTGCATCTCGCCGCCGACTCGCCGTTTATTTTTTTTCCCTCTTCCCTCTTCTCATCTGCAGCAGCGAGGCGAAGAAGAACTATCCAGTGGGGAAGATGACGAGGTGGCGGGTGTGACGTGGTGGGGCGTTGCCGCCTACTACGTAACGTCACTGCCACCTGGGTCCCACATGGTCGGTGGAAGTTGTCTTTGTGTGGGGCCCATGTTTCAGTGGATAGATGGGACCTTGGGCTGCTCGTGGGCGCGGGAAAATATCGACGGAGGCGACCGGTCAAAAAAGCGCACGCGCGTGGAGTTCATTCAGGCCGGTAAGGATCGGACGGTGATAGACCGGTTTATCGGGCGAGTTGGACGGCGCGGGATCGACTTGTCGGCTGTGCTTGAGAATGTGATGGAGAGCCCCTATAAAGGGTCATTTTGACAGGAGGCAATTAAGTAGGTCGGTTTCCTTTGCAGAGGGGTGTTTATAGATTATAATTAATATTATAATAATTCTTTCTACAATCCAAAAAATTTAAATATCAAGATAAGTATCATGTCTATTTGTAATATGCGTATAACTTTCGGTTAACATGTGAGATTGGTAGGTCTAATGTTTGTATTACGAGATAAGAGCATCCCAGCAGATATATGCTAGCCGGTACTCCATCCGAAATTTGGTGCATAGGAGCGTAAAACTGGCCTCCAGCAGAAACGCTATCGCTCCTCTAAAAGTAGGAAAAGGCAAATATAGCATGTCTCTCTCACGCCATATCATAACGAATCGAGTTTCCGTCCCCATCCAGAGTTCCACGACCTCCCCCTCCATCATCTTCATCGCCAGAGGGTGGAGAGGGTGTAGCCGTGGAGTGAGGATGGAGAGGGAGAGACATACCAGATCTGGAAGGAGAGCGCTACCAGTGGCAGCCTCCTGCGCCTAACGTCGTCGCTTGCCTCCTCCGCCCACCCGCAGCGGCCCCTTGCCCGCCTGTCGTCGTGCATCCCAGTCACCACATCCGTCCTGCAATAAAAGAGAAGAAAAGAATTAGAGAAGAGTATAGAAGATTTAGAGAAGAGCAGAGAGAAAAGAACTGAGAAAATGAGGAATAGAGTAGAAACTTGGGGTAGATTTATATTACTATATTTTTTTTCTGCTTTTATGTTCCTTTTATTTATGTTGCTATGATTTTTCTTGATAGGTAAACTCACGGACAGCCGTTAGAAAGCTAGCAGTTGAACATATCAAATTGAAAAAGAAAATACTCACTCAATACAACTATATCAATTAAAAAAATACCAATTAAAATTATATCCATTAAAAATTTACTTATTTCAAAAGATTATTGTGATAAATAACATCATTAATAGTCATCCAAAATATAGCCCTTAAAAATAATACAAGTAAAATAATACAAGTAAGGTTAGTTGAAAAATATTACTAAAATAAAAAAAATATGATATGGATGACTGTTGGAGTGAGAAGGGATATGAAGGAGGTATCTTTTCTTATGTCATCCATAAGAGTATATGAAGTAAGAGTATATGAAGGATTAAATTTGGATGAGCTCATCGGATGCTCCGAGTGTATGATTCTCAAAACGCACAAATAGAAAAAAAAGAAGAAGATTGAAGTGTCCTAACACCTTAAATTCTACAGATTTAATTTCTTTAAAATGCTATTCCTATGATCCAATTGACTACTTAGGAAAACTTTTTGTATGATTGAATTCCTCTGAAATGCCTTCAGAAGTCCTTTGTTGCAAAAGAGCCCTGATTGCTTGATTGCTGCTCATCATTCAATTTAATTGAATATCTCAAAATAGATATGCCCACAGGCCACACAACTCTTGCTAATGGTAAGCTTGTATCGCTGCCGTCAGCTTCCTTGTAGAGTTTGTGTTCACCAATGTACTTGATGACTTCATCACAAATAAGACATTTAATTGATAGGCATCTTCTTATGCATTCTCTGTAATTTGATATTGCAAACAAAATGCAGGGCTCGCATGTCAGTATTCAATTAATAGAGGATGTTAGGGATATAAGAATGTCATGTGATAAACCTCGGAAAGAACATATATACCTTACTCTGGATGAACTTATTTGATTTGGAACAATCTCTTCTTGCGTAAAAAAAAAATCTCTTCGACCATGATATTGTCCTGAAAACGATTCCATAAAGCGAATATGTAAACGATATAAGAGAAGATAACTAATTTACTGTAAACTCCTCAAGTTAGTCATTCCTACTCTGCATTCCTGCAGTATCTCACTGTTGGATATTAGTTTCTCATCATCTTTTCCTTCTCGTTGAATGCAAACAACACCAAAGTCCTTACATATGCAGGGGCAGATCCAGAATAAGATTTAGGGGAGGGGGGCATCTCCTTATTCCTTCCTTCTTCAATCTCCCTACTCTTTATTATTTCACTATTCTTCCCCTTCAATCTCCCCTTCTATCAATGGTGATCCAGCGAGATAGGGGAGACTCGAGTCCCCCAACACCCATGCTGGATTCGCCCCTATATATATGGGACGCCCAGCCTCATCTTTTCGTTTATGCTTATACTTATCAGCCAAAGTTTGAATTTTCACCCTTAAATTTAAAGTTGATTTTGGGGTTTTTCATCAAAGTTTATTTTTCAGCCTTTACTTTTATATCATTAAAAATACATATATAAATTTTTTTTTATAAATTATTTTTCGTTTGCAAATATACCGTTTTGCTTATTCCACTGAAAAGCAAAACAATGGGATCGCTCATCTTTTCGCTTAACCTTATGTTTATCAGCCAAAATTTAAATTTTCAACCTTAAATTTGGAGCTGATTTTGAGGGTTTTTTTTATCGAAGTTTATTTTTCAGCCTTTACTTTTACTCCCTCTGTCCTAAAATATAAGCATTTTTAGCATAGTGACAAGTCAAACATTTTTAACTTTGAGCAATAATAGTAAAAAAATAAAAAAGATCAATCATGTAAAATTGATATTACTAGATTTATCATTAAACAAACTGTCATAATATGCAACTCATTTTTATTTAAAACATTTTATTTTTATAGATATTGCTGGTGAAAGTGGCATCTCGTATACCGTGTCAGGATCCAAAAATGCTTATATTTTAGGACGGAGAGAGCAGATCGTTAAGAACACGTATATATAAGTTTTATTCACAAATTATTTTTTATTTGCAAATATGCCATTTCGCTTATTCCGCGAAACGATGGCTCCGCTTTCTGACCCGGAGACAGAAGTGGGTGCCATCAAAGTAAGCTCTTCCATTAAAGTGAATTATGCAATTTTTTTCAGCGTCATATAGTCAATCACACGTAGTACAATTTCGAAATAAATTTGAAAATATACTTTTTTTAATAATTTGCATTTATATACGTCGGAGATAAAGTTTCGCGCAAATATGCCTTCCTCGCGTGCTGGGAAAGCAAGAATGAGATGGCAGCGCAGGCTAGTAGCGCGGGAACGCGGTGGCGCGGACTGGGGGTGCGGGACCGGCTCGGTCGCGTGGACTGGGGGTACGGAACCGAGTCTGTCCCGCGGCGCGGCTATGCGGAGTGGTGGTGGCAGCGGGACCGGCCGCCTGGCCAGCCGATCGCGCGGAATGGAGGCGCGGCGCGGGACCGAGACAGTCCCGCAGCCCCAATCGGTGGCACCGACGTGCTCCGCGGCGCCCGCCTCCCAGGCCGGTCACGCAGAACGGAGGCGCGGGACCGAGGCGGTCCCGCAGCACCATTCTGCGGCACCGAGCCACCGGTCCCGCGGCCCCATTCTGCGGCACCGAGCCACCGGTCCCACAGCCCAACTCCTGTCAACCACACTCCCTCTTTTTCCAATTTTAAGTCCAACTATAAGTTTCTCTATGGCCAACTTAGGTGGTTCATTTTATTTAAATTTTTTTTATAATTAGTATTTTTATTATTATTAGATGATAAAACATGAATAGTAATTTCTGTGTGACTAATGTTTTTATTATTTTAAATAATACAGATGATCAAAGTTGGCCACGAAAAATCATGGCATCACCCTGGGACGGGAATGCACTGCTACTCCACGCCTCCATTCCGCGGGACCACACCGAAAGTTGTTTTTTCCACCGAAAGTTTTTTGTCCTCTCGCTCCATGTGACATGCTCAGCCGGAAACAAAGAGAGAGTGATGCTAGTTGTTTTCACATGTTGTCTGCCGAAAGTTTGTCGTCGTCTGGTTAAAGAGCCTACTTGTCGAGTGCCTATAAAAGGAGCGTTTTGAAACGAAAGAAGCAGACTCAAGTATAGCAAATAACTCATATTCGTAGAGTTTATCATTGGTGTAAGCTTCAATAGGTTAGTGCACTTGGCGAATTCACAGGCCCTATCTTATGGTATGAACTGAATACGCGATGATTTGCACTGCGTATTGGGGGCTTACCATAAGATAATGCCGTGAATTCGCCAAGCGTTCAAACCCACTGAAGTTGTGTAAAGGTAAATATTTTGAAGTACTCGTGAAGAAAAGGCGGGTAAATATTTCGTTATTTCCCCGTGACATGCTAAGCCAGAAACAGTATCGCTGCATATGATATGTTCAGCCAGAAATAGAAACAAAAGAGAAAATGAGAGAGTGATTCTTCCCAGCTTTTTTCATATGTTGTCTGGTTAGAGCCACTCGTTGAGTGCCTATAAAAGGAACGCCTATAAAAGAAACGTTACGAAATGAAAGAAGCAGACTCAAGAATAGCATATCATTGGTGTAAGCTTCAATAGGTTAGTGTACTTTGCAAATTCACAGGCCCTATCTTGTGGTATGAACTGAGTACGCAATGATTTATGGTGCATATTGGGGGCTTACCATAAGATAATGCCGTGAATTCGCAAAGTGTTCAAACCTACTGAAGTGTTCTGTAAAGGTAAATATTTGTAAGTGTTCGTGATGGAAAGGCAGGTAAATATTTTAAATTTATTTATTTAGAAATGTAGCTGAGACATTAGAAAGTTTTAACACACAACATTACATATTAGTTTGAATGAGCAAAATATAAAATCGTTCTACTCATTAGCCTCATCATCGAAATTTCATGACGTGCTAGTGTCCTTTTTCTTTCCCTTTCTTCTAGCACCAATTGGAGGTCTGCGTCCTGACAAAGATAATCTTTCAGACCTACAGACCACCTCAACACCGATGAGATCAACGTGGCCGTAGTTTTGGGTCGGCTGAGTTATTGGTGGCGATTCATCAAGCTGCGACGGTCCTATCTCGTGTTATGCTGTTGACCACCCCCCACTGTAGCTACATGGTTCTCCGTAGGACCGTGTGCTGCCGGCATATCCCATCATTTGTTCGGGGTTGTACACTTCTACAAAACATTGAATGCAAAGTTGTAGCGTACACACATAATGGAAATAAAATATTTTGTAGTAAATTATAGTTTGTACTTGTTGTTTGTGGTTGCATGATAGGTGGTTGACTGAACAACCAATATCCATGGCCTAACATTTCGAGAAATCTTGGTCCTTGTGGTTGTGTGTTTTCATTTATGGACATTTGGTACATCCCCCTACAGGTGCAACGCTAATTTAATATCACAATATAAAGATGGTAAAAAATAAAATACATTATGTACGAACCAATGTTGTATGTGGGAGCTCCTTGCCACCGATCGTTCATTCCCGTTGAAAACATGGGTTTGTTAACTTGAGGTACACCTGCAAAAATAAGCAAATATGTGCGTGACTCAGTAAATTACAAAATGATGAACATTAACATGTGTGTTTATTGAAGTATCGGAAAACGCTCCTTGGAACTGTGAGCTTCCAGCTTCTGTATGCATCGGGGGAACCATTTGGCTGGATCCTGCGAACCGCGCAAACCCTCCCTGCCATTGACCAGTGGTACTTGCATGTGGAATAGAAGGGATCACCGCTATACTACCTGCAATAATCTCTATAGGTGAATATTGAATTCAAAAGTAGCACCAATTTTGTTCAGAAAACAAAAGGCGAAACCAACACATAATTTTAGTAAATTCAGAAAATTATAAGTCACTAGATTAAATTAGTATTGGGTACAACAATTAATTCTATAAGTTAGGCCACTTGTACTTAAATAAAACTGTGCATGAAAAAGAGCTAAATTTTTGGACGATTTTCATAATAATATGTACAGATTTTGGTTTAATTTACAAAAAGGTTACCATAACTATAATGATTAAAAATAGCACCAAATATAATTCATATGTTTTCATATACATAAGTTGTAACGGGTTGATTAGAGACGTGGGAATGCTAGATTATATATAATAGTATTAGATGAGAAGTTAACAAGCCAACCGTGCGAAACTATTTTCTGAAACAGTTTTACTCGGTACAGATGTGAACCCTTGATGCCACTGTGTGATCCTCCTGTTGTTGTTGGTATAGGCCTAGCCACATGCGTGATACCTGTAAAGAATCTTTTATTTATACAAGTTAACAAGTAGTATGCTCAAAAAATGTTTGTATCATGCAGCTCGTTCTCTCTGATATATCCAAGATCTTCACGGTTCCATGATGCTGGAACAGGTTGGACTTCGTACTCATCATCATCTGCCTCCTCATCCTCCTCCTGAGCCAAGTTAGCTCCATCCTCACAAGCATGCCTATCAACCCTCTCAATCTCGTCCACTGTAGCATTTATATCTCTTCCCCTTCATCGGCTTCACCCGTCGCATGTTGTTGCACCGTGCTCGGCAATTCGGTTTGTTCAACTTGTTTGATATGCAGGCTCTGCATGTCAATGCCGATATTGTCCTCATTATGCTGGGAGACTTCCACATTAAATGCACTCGATTGAGCACATGCCTCTCCCGGCATATCGAACTAACCGAACGATGTGTTTGGTCGAGCCCTCCTCGGACAAGCCTGCACCAACATGGCCATCTCGTATCCTCGGCATCTGCAACCTTGCAACCAATCGTTTTATGATTGACTTCGGGTTACTTCTTTTAGTTGCCATAGGATGTTCGTGCCCGAACGACTCCATAGCAGACTGACATTAACACTATAGACTTGTGGGTCCAATGAGAATGAGCATGTCAACCAGTACCACACTTCGGGCATTGTTAGATTGTCCGGATTTGGGTGATACAGTGTGCATTGACTAAAGTTGCTCTAGTCAACACCCATTTCGTTGGACATAATATCGATCCCCGTCGCCATAATATACTCTAAAGTTTGCCATTCCTAAACAAATAAACAATTGCATTACATACGACCCAACTCTAATCACACTATAAGAAATCTTACGATATATGACTAAAAGTCGTAAATTTAACTCTTAATCAAAACTATAGTAGTGAGTACGAGGTTTGATGAGAACGATACTCACAAATGAAGATATGGATTATGTCATTTTCATTTTGTATGTGAAGCGTTTTGACGGCCTTTATTAAGCTAAAGGTTGGTGACATACCTATAATTGAGTTTTTTTTAACAAAATTTGGATATTATTTAACATATGAAACTATTGAAAATTGAATGACCTTACAATTAAAAACAAAATTCACTTAATAAATCATTCTTATATATATATATATATATATTTTATTAAATTTTCCATATATTAAAACACTCCCTCAAACTTTCTTCCAATTGTTCAATCGAAGGATTTAATTTTTACATCGCAAACATCATTTTTAGCAATTAGTTTAAATGAAAAACAAATTAAAGCCCTCCATCACAGTTGGGCTGATTTCGGCCCATTTCCTACACTCATCTGATGGTGGGCTGAAATCAAAATGGGCTAAAATCACCAAAGACTAGAGTCCAATAGGTGGCTGATTTTAGGAAAAAGTGCACCCAAGGTCCCTCAACTTGTCATCGAATTACAAAATCGTCCCCCAACCACAAAACCAGATATCCGGCGTCCCCCAACTAACCAAAACCGGCTATAATAGGTCCCTCAGCGGTTTTAACCCCGATTTTATCCTATGTGGCGGCTGACTCAACGTGGGACCCACGTGGGCCCCACATGTCAGGCTGCCACATCAGCCTTTTCTCTCTTCCCCCTCCTCTCTCTCCCTTCTCTAACTCAGCCGGCGGGAGGAGGAGGGGGGCGGCAGCCGGCGACGGGCGACGTGGGGTGAGAAGCGGCGGCGGCCCCACCCTCCTCTACTGCCCGACGCGCGCGGCCGCCGAGGCGCGCGAAGAGTGCCCCACCGCGGCGTCGAAGTCGGGCGTGGAGACGGCGAGGTGGGCGGCGGCAGCGGCGGGGGTGGGGATGGGAACGGCGGTTGGCGGGGGAAGGGGAGGGGAGCAAATTGAGGACGGCGCGGGAGACCGGGACGGGAAGGAGAGCGCCGCCGATGGCTGCCGTCATGCAGGGAGGACCGTGGTGGTCGTCTGCCTTCCCTCCTCCCCCACGTGCCGCGTGGCGCCATTGCCGTGACCGTGCGTCATCGTCGGGGTGAGGCGGCTGGCGGCTGGCGAGAGAGGAGGGCAGATGCGGTGGCGGCAGCGGCGTCACCGATGCGGCGGGGAAGAGGGACGGCGCGGCCGACGGGGAAGGAGAGGCGGAGAGGAGAAGGAGCGGTGAAGAGGGTCGGCGCGGCCGACAGGGAATGAGCGGCGGGGAAGGGGAGGGCAGCGGCAGGGCAAGGCAGCGTCGATGGGCGTTCGCGGTGGCGGAGAGGCAGCGGCCGCAGGCGAGCGCGGCTGCAGATGGAGAGCGGCGGCGCCGACGACTCCGCGCCGCTCGGCCTCATCGTCGTCGGCGGCTTCGGGTGGGGACGCCACGCCGCCGGCTTCTTATCGCTCGTCTGCGAGGGGCGCCGCGCCGCCAGCTTCTCGTCGCTTGTCCGCTAGGCCGCGGCCGGACCGGAGTGGCGAGCGTCGACGACGATGAGGCATGCGAACTGGTGAGCGGCGCAGACCTCTTCATCGGTGGCGACATTGACGACGAGGGCGAGGGCGTCCGCGCATACCTCCTCTGCCTCCCCCGCCGGCCGCAGCAGCGTGCCGCCATTGCCGACGCCCGACGGCAGCGACTTGATGGCGGCGTCGTCGAGTCGATCTCCGTATGATGGCCGCAGCCGCACGCCGCCATCGCCGACCACACTAGGGGGACGGGGAGGCCGGTGAGCCCGCGCGCCGCCACTCGGGAGCCACCATCGCTGGCCGCGCGCGTTGCCGCTCGTGCGAGAGCAGAGAGCGAGGATGAGGAAGAAAGGAGAGAACACAGAGAGAGAAGAGAGAGAAGAGGGGGAAATAGAGTATGTGCTGATGTGGCAGCCTGACATGTGGGGCCCACGTGGGTCTCACGCTGAGTTAGCCGCCACATAGGACAAAACCGGGGTTAAAACCGCCAAGGGACCTATTATGGCCGGTTTTGGTTAGTTGGGGGACGCTGGATATCCGGTTTTGTGGTTGGAGGACGATCTTGTAATTCGATGACAAATTGAGGGACCTTGGGTGCACTTTTTCCCTGATTTTATCCACTTCCCTACACCATCCTCCTCAAATGGGCTGAAATAAGCCTATACTATTTGGGGTATTTTCTTTGCTTTTATATTTTTAATAATTGCTGAAATTATTATTGCACTTTTAAAATTACCAATATAGCTTCAAAAATTTCACGATAATTCCATAGAGTATTTTAGTTCATAGAGAATTTCAGAAAATTAACTCGTACCATGATTTCTTAAGAAAAATTTATTCCCTTGTTCATTTTATTAGTTTAAATGATTTGCACATTTAGTGAATCCCTAAATCAACTTTAAATTTGGTATTTCAAAGGTTAAGCAACAATTATAATATCATATTAATATATGTTCGCTGGTTTACTATCCAAATAACAAATGGTTCATGGATACATATTAATGTATTCAATTTTTTTTACATTTAATTTTCCACGCGGCGCGGCTCTAAATACTATTGAAATTTATCCACGTATTATGTACAATAAAACATAATACTCAAATAATTTTGCTACAGATGAAAGCAAATTTAACAACATAATAATAATTACCAAATTTAAACACATAAATATATATATATATATATATATGCTTACCTCTATCTCTCCTATTTATTTCTCGTCCTTCTCCGAAATTGCAATTTCTAAATTTAATGTACCACGTTCACACTTATAACCTTTAAAATAATGAATATATGTCAATAATAAATCTTGCAAAACCATCGTGCAAGTTACCTCTAAATTTTGTTCTTTCATTTGTCGTATTCACTCTCAAATGGTACATCAACTAAAAAAATTCTTACCACATTCAATTATTCGTGCAGCGTGGCTCTAAATACTAGTTAAATTTTTCCCCTTATTATGTACCAGTAAACATAATACTACAACCATTCTATGCTCATACTAAATTAATATATTTTTTACCCGTTTCTCTATCTTGTTCAGATATCGTATATACAACTAAAGAAATTTCGAAATATATACATTTCTTCTCACGGCCTAACACACTAATAAAAATTTATGCACGTCTTATATATAGTAAATATAATACTAAACCCATTCTATATTCAAACACATTCATACTACATATTTATCGACTTCTCATACTACATATTTATCGACTTCTAACGTAAGTGGTACCTAAAATTTCTAAACATGCCATATAACCGAACAATTTATATGTAATATATGAACACTATCTAAATTATAACTTATCCAATACACTAATAATTACATCTAATACACAAGCCATCGCTAAACATATACTTGATAATATTTATATTACTAATTTACCTCTATTTCTTTAATTGCTGGAAGCTCACCAAAATGTTATCTAGCTCTCCTCTGTTTCACAATGCTACTCTCTCTTCTGCAGGAGTAGCGTCTCCTCTCTATTGCGCAGCTCTTGTGTGAGGGGCATCATATCTCTCACCCTCCCTCTTATTTTATGGTGTGAGCTCCAAACGAAAAGAAAAGACATGATTGACGTTTTTACTGTATTGATGGCGCGGATTTATATTTTGTCTACCTTTAGCAGCAGCACGCATCATGGGAGACAACTTCACGTGGATGAGATGACAAAGGAAGCACGTGGGCGCAGCACGAATCCGCAAGCGGCCAGCTCCCGCGCTCCCGGAATGCGCGACCGCCACAGTCCCGCACAACCAAGGCGCGCGACGGCCTTGGTCCCGCACGACCGGTGCGCGTGACCGCCTTGCCCCCCTCCCCTCTGCGCAAAAGTTTAGGATTCTCAGTTTGTTTTAACTGTGCGTAAAATTTTAGGAGTAATTGGACCTAAAGTTTAGGAGTGGTTGATTTGTTTTAACTGCACACAAAAGTTTAGAAGTGCTTGGACCTAAAGTTTAGGAGGGGTTAGGAGTGGTTGATTTGTTTTAACTGTACACAAAAGATTAGAAGTGACTGTTGACGGTCGTTATCGATCAGTTTCGACCGTCAATACTACCAAAATAGAGGAGAACTAGTGATGCTTGCAATGCATATGTCTGTTAGAATAATAATATTCCACTACTATTAGATATACTAACCTTTTGCAGAGAACGACAATAAAGTGGAGGAAAATCGACATCAACTCAGACGATAAATCAATCGGACGATGTCGAGAACCAGACTTGTGTATGAATGGGCCAAGAACACAGACTTGACACGATGAATCAGGCCAAAATTCACAAGTCTACGAAGTGAAGCAGCGGAGGAGGCCACCAGTCGAAGATGGGCTGGGTTGGACCAGCCCATGGTTCGGCCGAACCTCCCATGGCGCCGATGGATACAGGGTTTGGATGGACGGCTGGGATTGATCCCCAATGGCGGTTGGAGGGTATTACCGACCATTCCAACCGTCATTACCTGCCTATAAAAGGAGCTCCTCTTCTCACTTCACGTACACACCTCAAGCAATAGCTCTCTTATTTCTCTCAAATTTAGTTTAGTAGTATCTAGCTGGTGGAATAGAAATAGAATAGGAGTCAGGAAGCCTTCGGAAGAGTTCGGGTATGGCTTTAGCAGCTTTCCTCTTCTCTTTTGTAAGCTTTGTACTTTTATTAGAATACTCTTCTATATACATTTATGGTATTGAAATACTTTCAGAGTATGTGAGTACATACTTTATATTATGTTCATGTTATACTGAATATACGGCTAGCTTATCTGGGAGATGCTTTGGTGCGGGTATAATGTTTGCTTATGCAATTATTCTATGTCATGACAATGATATCAGAGTAGTATCTGGTAGTTTAGGCGTGGTGTCTAGATTACGGGATATCATTATTTAGGGTTATATATTGCGGATGAGAGGTGGGCCGCTGATGGTGTCAGCTCAGTACGGGTATTCCTCCGCGCCGGTATATAATCCTAAGTTAATTTCTTGGGAGGGTATTCCTCCGTATTTAGCCCCGGTTGTATGGTCATGACGGGCTGTCGTAAGGAACTCGGCAGTCAGGGGTGGCTTCTCGAAGTACTAGGAGGGCATCGGATAGAGGGTATTAGTTAGTATATCAGATAACTAGAAGAATGTGTGTATACTATGTATATTAGAAGTATATGAACAGATTTTCTTTCTCTTTTCTTTCCACCTAGCTTAGATAATATATTATGAGGATGAATAGTAATGCTTGTGTGTCACTCTGCCCTTGAATTATCTTAACCCCTGCTTAGAATATGATTATCACAAATAATATATAAATTATTAGTTGAGTTCTCTCTACATGATCTTCCCACGGGATAAAACAAATACGATACCCTTGAAATACTCTCGGGTGAAATGCTACAATGATATATCCGTGCGTTTGCGGATGAATTCTATAACCATAATATACCAGAAATATTTCTGTGCCATTGCTGGGAATTATATTTATAGTAATGACGTTAAGAAATACCAACAGTGAATGGACCTAAAGTTTAGAAGGGGTTAATTTAACAAACTTTTGAGCAGTCCCGCGTTTCCAATATGCGGCACCGCAGTGCGCGGTACCGAAGTTCGTCCCGCATAACCAATCTGCGGGACGGAGTCGGTGCTGCTCGCCCATTCTGCGGAACTGAGCTGGTGCCGACCGGTCCCGCAAACTACCGCGGTGCCACATGCCCAATGTGCGGGACCGCATCCTCCAACGTGCGTGACCGCTCCGGGCACGGGTCCCGCGTCCCCAATCCGTGCTTGCGCGTCGCTCCCGCATCGCTGCTCCGCGGGTTAGGTATATTTTTGCAAAAACTTGCCATCCACGTATATAAACAAATGATGAAAAAAAAGGTGTATTTTCAAATTTTTTTCGTACAATTGCCGCTCTCATTCATAACCAAAAACTTGATTATTCTCGCTTCGTATATCCCACCCGGCCACCACATATTCTTTTCCTTTTCTTTTTTTTGTTTTTTCCCGTTGGCCGGCCGTGCCTCTTTGCTATAGTGCTATCCAAACTGCGGTCCCGCCGGAGCCACGGGCCACGGCTAGCCCTCGACCGCATCGCCTCCTCTCCTCGCGCCCTCCGCCGCCGCCGCCGCCGCCGTAGCCTTTTCCCCTCCCCTGTGCGGAATCCTCCACGCGCGCACGGCCGGCGACCAGGTTTGTGCTGGTATTCATCCACCCTCTCTCCAGTCTCCACTTCATGAATCATTAGTAGACGCCATGGCCAACGAATCCAAGAGTTGTTTAATTGTGCATAGGGATTTAGGGAGACGAGTGCTTTCGTGCTCTCCTACCGGTGTGAGTTTTTTTCTTTTCTTTGGTGGAGAGAAATGTGGGCATATCTGATCTAGTTTTGGTTCAGTTTACGGCCTATCCTTTACTTGTTGTCTAACTTCGTTAATTTGTTGGAATTGTGCAAGAACAGGGAACTTCAGCATGCAACAAATGGCCGTATCTGCATTCACTGCAAACCCATCCTCATCATATGGCAATACCTTATCGGGCTTGTGCTCCCGTCGGCCTGAGATATGGCACAGGAGACGCATCGGCAGCAGAATTCGGGCGCAGGCGCAGTCGCAGATGCAGTACCGGAAGCTGGGAGATTCAGACCTTGTCATCAGTGAGGTCACTCTTGGAACAGTATGTGCATATATATAACTGGAGATCATGTTTGCTGCTCTTGTTGTTGTTTTTTACATTTAATTTTACATCCCACGCTAATCCTGCTTTTTGTTCAGATGACATTTGGAGAGCAAAACACGGAGAAGGAAGCGCACGATATTCTTTCTTATTCTTTCGATCAAGGTGTCAATATCCTTGACACAGCAGAAATGGTTAATTAGTACATTCCTTCTGTTTTCTTTTCTCCTGATTTACAGAGCGGCGATTGCTTTAGTTTTTCATTTTGTAACAGCCTTTCTCCATTTCGCCTTTAGTATCCAGTGCCACCCAGAAAAGAGACTCAAGGAAGAACTGATCTATATATAGGCAGTTGGATGCAATCAAAGCCACGAGATAAGGTAACTAAAATAAGCTCTTGCATTTATTATCACATACTAAGTTAAGAAAAAATAGGTAGGAACTATGGCATTCGCTAAGGGGAATATGGGCGTTCATGTCAGATATACAATTTGAATCCATGCGTGGGAAGGTTAAATACAGCCTGTCAGCCTCCACAGGATAATAGCTATAGTCACTCAGGAAATTCATCATCTTTATTCAGTTTAATATGATCATTCTTTAACTTTGGTGTTTAGGGTCTAGGTAGCATAATTATACTAACTGCAATAAGTTGAAGAGTATAAGTAAATACAACTCAGACTTCACTACGAAAAATTCCCTGAATGTCCAACCGATGATGGAATATCTGACAGTGTTACTGAAACATTGTGTTTGTGTGGTTTGTTTCTGTGCACCTAGATTATTCTAGCCACAAAAGTTTCAGGTTACTCAGAGCGATCTACTTTTCTCCGGGACAATGCGAAAGTGGTTCGTGTTGATGCTGCCAATATCAAGGAAAGTGTCGAAAAGAGTCTTTCCCGCTTATCTACGGACTACATTGATTTACTTCAGATACACTGGTTAGTGCTTTTTTTTCTTGTATAATTTAGACATCTTTGGCCAGCTTGATTCGCACAATCATTTTCAGAATGCATAACCATTCATTGGATTCTTCCAGCTATCAGTTCTTTATCTACATAGCATATGGAAAAGTATATTTCTTTCAAATATTATTTTCCATGTGATGAGGATATACATTATTGCAAGAAGAAAATTTAGTTTATGTATTAACAAGGGCATGTGGTGTCCTTTTTACCTACTGTTTCCTGTTGTTCCTGCTACTTTTGATCTTATTGCACTTACCTAGGGATACAAAATATCTTTGGCTTTCAGTGTCTTGTAATTTGCACTTCTCTATTCTTATCCTCCCATACAAGATTTAATACATTATCTTTAATTTTGTGATATATCTGACACCGTGACTACCTAGCAATATTCCCTTTGGAAAGTATACCAATACAAATAATATATATGACGAAATTAGCGCACATGTGTATTTGAGAAAAAAATGATGAAAATGAAAATTGTACATTTGAGTTCTCTTTTCACCACTTAATCCATTGCCTGATATAAATTGTTTTAGTGTATCTGCTATCTTAACAGAAAATACCGTGAGCTATTTAACTATTCAAGTATACTTGTTTAGATAGAAGTTACTCTCGTTATACTTATGTGTTTGAAGTTTCTATCTTCACACCAATGAACAAACAAGACTGATCCAGATGTTTGTTTTATATCTTCAGGCCAGATAGGTATGTTCCACTATTTGGTGAATACTGTTACAACCCAACCAAATGGAGGCCAAGTGTTCCATTTGAGGAACAGTTGAAAGCTTTCCAAGAGCTAATTGATGAAGGAAAGGTAATGCATTTATACTGCATCTTCATTTTTTGCACTTAGAAAGGCTTTTCTGTCAGTGAGTGGGACTGGTGGATTACAAGTTTACAACCATGTAGCTTCATGCCTGCCCTTCATATGAGCCACCTTTCAACAGGGCATGACACTTACATCTTTTATCATCCAGTTAAAGATGTGTATTTTTATAACATATGAGCGCATGTAACTGTTGTCTTGGTAGAGGTGCATTTCACTAGTTTCTAGTTTTTTTTTCAAAAACTCACAGCAAATTTAGAGTTTGTGAATAATGGCAAGCTGTAAACCATTGTTTAATTTGATTTTAATCACCGTTCTAGGTTCGTTATATTGGTGTTTCCAATGAAACTTCATATGGAGTGATGGAGTTTGTACACGCTGCAAAGGTTCAAGGACTTCCAAAGATTGTGAGCATCCAGAACAGTTATAGTCTAATTGTGAGATGCCACTTCGAAGGTTAAACTGATAACATTTATCCGTTCACTTTATTCATTGCAAGACTCTTTCATGCTCGTGGTTCTGAGCTTAAGTATGATATATCTCTGCCATATCTTTTGTTCATAAACATTGGTTACCTTACCTGTTATCTCCAACAGACATGAGATGCAGATAAACATTCATTGTTAGATAACTTAATTTATTGATACACCTATTAAGCCCTAGCAAAAGCAAAAATGGTTCTATAGTTAATTTGCTCATACTTTTTGTGAAAGAATTATAAGTTTATAACACATTCTTAAAAATGATTTATACCAGTGTAGTGGATTTATTCACATAGTGGACATTCACCACAATTTGTTTTTGAGCAGTTGACCTTGTTGAAGTGTGCCACCCAAATAACTGTAATGTTGGGTTGCTTGCCTACTCCCCGTTGGCTGGAGGTGTTCTCACTGGAAAGTATATTGATACTAACCCTGACATATCAAAGAAGAGCAGGCTAAATCTCTTCCCTGGATACATGGAGCGTTACAATGCATCGTTGGCCAAAGTATGTGTACTCTACTCCCTCAAATACTTCAACCAACTAACCAGTTAAATCAAAACATTTTTCGATTCATTTCTCATCTGTCCCAGTTAAACAAATACTTTTTCTGTTCATTTTATCATCTGTATATGGTGACTTGCTAACTGGTGCATTTGTTTTGACAGGAAGCAACGAACGAATATGTCAAGCTTGCCAAGAAGCACGGCCTAACACCAGTCCAGCTTGCACTGGGCTTTGTGCGTGACCGTCCATTCACAGCTAGCACAATCATCGGAGCAACGACCATGGATCAGTTGAAGGAGAACATTGATGCATTTACCAGTGCTCCACGGCCTTTGGCACCGGAAGTTCTTGATGACATCGAATCCCTCTTCAAGAGATACCGAGACCCAACACTTTCGTAGGTGAGGATAAAAAAAAGAACGCTTTCGTAGGTGTTTTTTCATCCTTTTTTCCTTATAAATGTGCCTTCCACAGACAGGAGCCCAGAAACTAGTTGTGTGCTTTTGTGGTTTCACCGTATCATCCATGCCAACAAGACATGGATTTGTCTATTCTATTGATTTTATGATTAATGGCACCACAACGTTTTTCTTTTTCCATTAGTATTTTGCTGTTCTGGAGACGTTTTTATGATCACTCAATTTAAGTGTTGAAGTCCCACAGGAAGGCATTCATATACCTCAACTAAAATGTGTTTGAGGTTTAATCAACTTATCACCACAGCACATCCATGTGCAGCTTGAAAATTACAACTGGATGAAAGAAATACATTTCTACAGCTTCATTGTTGCTCTGCTTACCTGCATAAATGAAAGCTGTTACAGGATGCACCGTGTGTTGGCAAATACTTTGAGATGTGCTATGAAGCATGAGATATAGTACTGGGGGATGAGGCCCCTCCGACTTACTGCCACTGAACGTTGGTCGCTGACATATGAACCTGCAAGCTGGGTGACTCACATGTCAGTCACTTAAAATCAGAGGAAGTTAGAAGATCTATTTCTAGTGGTAGGTTCCTAGCGACCAAACCTAGAAGTAAAGTTCGCCCTTGCGAATAGCTTGATACACTATCCACACGAATATCACCCCTTTGAGCGAATAACCCGATGCTGAAATGTGACAAAAGGAAAATCCATGGGTAGTTCTGGTATATGGCTTCAATGTATTTGCCTACTTGTCGTAATCACATGATTTCGAGTGTTTAGGTTTCCACCATCTGTTGATTATAAGTAATTTTTTTACATTTCCACCACATCATGCATGTACATGAGTTACCGCACACATTACCAGTAATAACTTGCTACGCTAACATAAGTACTCTATATCCTCTACAACTAAGTGAGTTCTACAGTCAAGCTAGGCATAATAATTGCAGATCAAGAGACCAGTTAGCATGATCTCACATCTCCCCATATCATGCACCTGATGAATGAAGCAATTCTTCGTCATCAGAGTAGCCAAAATCTTGAGACGGAGAGCAGTCAAAATCTTGTGATTTCCATGTGTGGTTTTTCAGTGTCCTACTACCATCCCTGTGTCCATTCTCTGCCAGTTGTTGGTCTTGCAATTCAAGCTGTCTTCTTACCCAAGGAGGATCATCTGCACGAAGCCACAGCTTCTCGCCAGTGTCCTTGTGCTTGAAATCAGGATAGTAGGAGTATGGCTTGGATTGTCGGTTGTCCCACCATTCGTAAGGGCTAGCGAAGAAGACCTGCCACAAGCGAAGCCGATCTATGTACTTCTTTTCTGTAATTATTTCATCTAACTTTTGAAAAGTACAAGGTTAGAAGATTTGGTAAATAATAGAAAAGAATATAACTGTACAAGATAACTCAGCAGAAATACCTGTGGTAGACAGCATTGATGATTTGTCTGAAGAATTCTCATCATTTTGAGGCCTCTGATTTTGATCAAGAACATAGTTTAGGTCTGTGACATGTATCTATAAAAAAGACGGAGTTAGAATCACAGTGGCATGGAAGGGATATTGCACTGAAAACATATTTTCTTGGCCACAAATATCACAATGTGTTGCTAACTAAACATTTGTCAGAGGAAATCAGGTAAGGACAATTTGAAGAATGGCAATAGGTGAAGGAGGGCTTGAATGGGGAGAAACAGAATCTAGAATGAACAGGGAGAGAGAAGACAGTCAAGAGAAAAATACAGCAGGAACCAGTACTTCTGGATGGAGGAACTTCCTTTATTTCTTCTAAGGTATCAAGCATACTAACATGTTTTGGTGCAACTTCAACAACTCTTGACTATGTATCTCTGATATAACTAAATGATGCATCTAACTACTATTACAGATTTCAAGGTTTCAAATAGCAGCGGTGGTAGCAGCCAGTGCTCACATTAGCAGTAGTGGGTACTACCGCTACTGAGATGAGGTACAGCTGCAAATTAGCGGGTTACAAAATAGCAACTGCTATATGCACTGGAGTCTGAAGTCTGAATTTTAAAGTTTAATTTTGTAGTTGTAGTGTTAAGTCATGTTGGCTACTTGAGAATCCAGATCTAAACTTCGACTACCTTGTTAATTACTACCACTTTTCGTGCATATACTAGTGAGTTGTACGTCTATCTGTATCTTTTATGAGTGTTTCGGACCTATAAATGTCACCATTTTATTGTGTTAAGAGAGTTGTGAACTCTTGATGTATGCATGATTAACTAAAAAAAATTGAGTTTTTTTATTCCACTAATATAGCAGGTGGTATCTTCTATTCCAATGTCAATCCACTACTAACCTGCTATATACTAGTTAGTGCAAAATCTACTAACCAACTAGCACAAACTTTCCTCAAGGACATGGTGCTGTTATTGTGGACATCAAACTCTTTCTATGAACCTGTTTCCCACTGCCACTCCTGTAGCTTTTCTTCCCTTGTTGACAATTATGCACATCCACCACAAAAGGTGTTCACAACACAAAAGCAGCACGGAACAAGCAAACATTCTGAGCATAACTTTGTATTTTTAATTTGAGCTAAAGTTCTGATGTTAATAAATGTTCTGCATACGAAGATGTATAATCTATATAAGCGAAGGTTGTGGAATAGAAAATATATTAGAAAAGGCACAATCTGGTGACATACAAATCATCAAGGTCCTAGGGCCTAGGTGTGCGCTCCTTTTATATTTCACAAAGAACATCAAAAAGTGTTCAAAAGAAGTTATCATTGACAAACCTTGTAGAACGTATGCTTCTCTCCACTTGGATCAACTTTATGATATGAATTCAGAAGGCCAGATACATAAACAAGGTCATTTTGTTTCAAATGCTTTAGGCTTACATGTGCCAGTTCGCCTTGCAAATTCAATGTCACACTGTTCAAGATCATAATAACATTGTAAAAGTGGTGATAAACTCCATTACACGAAAGTACAGGAATCATGAGCCGAACAAGAACATATACATTTCATTCATGCTCTACAAAAAGGACAAGAAAAGAAACCCTCATTGAACCATGCATACCTTGAATATCCCCTGTACGATTAACAGGTTTGTGAAAGAAAATGAGATTCTGCTAAGCTGATTCAGTTTTACTCCAAACAATATACTCTCTTTTTTGACAGATATATACAGCATGGAGTAAGAATGAATCTGTTAAAACAATGTACAAACACAAATTGGCCCTAGAACTCATAATCATGAAAATAAGTACCCAAAGTTAAACAATGGCCTTCTCATCAAACCAATTTGGAAATGCAAGCTGAACATGTCTAGTACAAATGGACTTAGGACTAGATGAATTCTGCAGACAGCATGAATGGAAAGGTAATTCCTACTCATAGCACATTAAATGTAGCAATTAAGCACCACAAATCACGAACCGACCGTAACAGGCATCACAAGATTGAACTTACTATGAGCGCACACAACTAACGATTACTATAATAATAAGAATTAGCACTAAGATAGACCGAAGAAAGGCCTTCCGTTTCTGTCAGGGATCCAAACTAATTGCGATTCAGGGAGAAGAGGGGGGTCGCTACCAGAAGTTGGACGAACTCGAGGAGCGCGGGGATGAGGGCGAGGAGGAGGCCGACAGGAAAGTGTACGCCATGGGCCGCTCGTCGGAGCTGCCGCGGCACGGGCGCACCGGCCCGTCGAGGCGGCCGATGAGGCTGCACGAGTTCCTCGGGAGCCCCCTCCTCGGCACGACAGGGGGAGGCCGGAGCATGGACATGCGGTACGCCACGCTCTCCACCTCCTCCCGCCCTCCTGCGTGGAGGGACCGCCGGAGCGCCGCGGCCGCCGACGAGCGCCCCGCCGCGGCGGCGGCGGCGGCGGCGAGGGAGCGCAGCATGGGGACGTTTCGGGGAAGTGAACGGGAGAGAGATCTGTGGGCCCCCATCGTGATGCCCTTAATATCCCTGAACGGAAAAACAACGGGTCCCCCAAAATTAGAGTAAATTTCCAAAACTACATATGGTTCAAGCTGTAAAAAATCACACACATTTTAATACTTGACATTTAAGTATATATATTTTGGTAGTTTAGTTTTACAAAACTACACTATCGATAAATGTATTCACCTGTGAGATGATGTGTTTGTTCCATCTAGGATGAGGACGTGTCATCCTATTAATTTCGTGCGATGGCTGGTAATAGGATGTATGTCCTCGTCCTAGGTGAAACAGTCACGTCATCTCGCGGGTGAATCCATTCATTGATAGTGTGGTTTTGTGAAACTACACTACCAAATATATGTACTTAAGTGCCAAGTGTCAAAGTGTGTGGTTTTCTACAACCAGGACTACAAAACGTGTAGTTTTGAGAAATTTACAAAACCAGTGCAAACGAGGTGTCAGTATTATCCCCGGTTTTAGCTGGCGTAATATCTACGTGGCTAATTTGACTAATTCTTTGTCCCGCGTGGTATTGACGTGACGCTTACATAGTACCCCTCATTTCCAAATTGATCATCATATAAGTTTATGCACCAAGACCAAGGATAATTTAAATCACATCAGTCAAGACACCATACACACATTCTTCCACAATACATGCATCAATTAAAACACCATGCCAATTACTCCCATGCAGTATTAATTGTATTCTAATAAAATCCATGTCCATGCATGTATATGATGATCAATTTGGGAAGGAGAGAGTAGTTTAATTAAAAAATAAAAGGAGCAAAGTTGAAAACTAAATCTATCTATATCTATATATACCTAATTTAAAAATACGTAAGGCTTCCGCTTTCACTTTCGTCCGTCACCCCTGCTTCCCCCTCCCCACCCCCCCCCAAACATCTCCCTCCTTCCCGGTGCCTTGATCTTCACACGCTCCCCCTACCCACGGCCCCTCTTCTCCCTGACGTCCCTCCTCTCCTACCTCTCCCGGCGACCCTCCTCTCCCGCCTCCATCCTCCCTCATGACACCCCACATCTATCCCTCGCCGCACGTCCTCCCCCTCTCCCGCGACATCTCTTCTCCTTGACATCTCTCCTCTCCCCTGCATAGCCTCCCTCTTGTGCGTTCAAGAAAAACGAGCTTCCTATTGTCGTTTCTTTCTCTATCGGGATCATGTTGTTGTCAGCCATGTTCCCATTGTTCTGGTTTGCTTCGTTACCAACTGCCACCATCTATGGACAAGTTACATCGTGGGACATATCCGGCCATCTTACTCACCCTTGTTTGGTCGCTGGAGCACCGTTGCCCATCTTCCCCCCTCTTCTGTTGGTTGTGTTGGTTAGGGAAGACGATGAACAATATTATTATTTTTTATTCATCTTTTGTTCTTCCTGTGCGTTCAACGAAAACGGAATCATCTTGTCCGGGAACGTGTTTTCACACACTCATCTGGTCGTGTTCACCACCAAAGCTCGTTGTTGTCATTTCTCTCTCTATCCGGACTACGTCGTTGCCAGCTCCACTCACGTAGATCGGATGCAAAGTATGGTTATGCGAAAGACTGCAGCATCAAGAGCTAAACCAGAAACCCAATTTGAAACTACATCCATCTAGTTTACAGTTTACACTACCCACCAGATGTTTTGGTTTTGCTTCTTTGTAAACTATCAGAACTAGTACCTTTGTTCACACAATCAAATGGATTACATAATGAATAAAATTTCTCTGGGTTCTAAAGGAGATTTGTACAGTGAAATGGTACTGCGGTTTCATACTTTTTCCCTCCTCTCCCCCCCCCAAAATGTTAAGCTAAGCAGAATTTATCTACTAATAAATCTATTCATAATTTATTGTACTACTTAAAATCCATTCATAAATTATTCAAAAAAAAAAAACTGATTCGTCCGAGACAAGAATTTAGGACATCTCCAACCCTCCATGTCATCTAGTGTCCATAGCATTAAATACATTGCCACATAAGTAAAAATATGATATGGCAAAAAAGTTAATAATGAGAGAGGTAAAAAGGTGAAGAAATCATTTCTCATACAAGAAACCATCTCTACACAATAACCAAGAATGAAAATAATGGGATAGGTGGATAAAAGGAGAGAGGAGAGATGATTGGTTGGGAATTTAATTTGAAGACACCATCCATTGGATGTATAGTTTCTACACTTAGTGACTATATGATATGGCAAGTATGGAAACTACTTGATAGTTTCTGGGTTGGGGATGGCTTTAGAAAGAACTGAGCTGAAGATGCTACTCCCTCCGCCCAAAGCGGAATTGACCGGTGGTGGTTGGTCGAAGCTCCAGTGGGTCCCAGAATATAAGCATTTTTAAAGTTGGACAAAATTATCAAGAAAATTGGTAGGATTAAATAGGAGAGTGTTGTGATTGGAGAAGAAGTGGAGGTAGGTAAAAAAATTGAATGGTGGAGAATTGTGATTGGTTGAGAAGAGAATGTTGATGAATAAGTTGTTATATTTTGAGACAAATTTTGAAGGCTAGAAGTTGTTATATTTTAGGACGGAGGGAGTAGAAAGTAGTGTATTCGTACTAAGTTGAACCTTGTGAATATAAACCTTGTGAATAAATTGTTGAGTTTAAAAATGTAAAAAGTATATGAGTAGATTTGTCTTGAAAAAACTTTTATTAAAGTATACATATTTTATTTTTCAATAAATATTTTTATAGAAACAAGAAGTTAAAAGTTGTGTTTTAGAGACCGTGCCGCTGTCCAAAACGAATTTCTTTTACGAGTAGGGAGGGGCTGGTTGAGACCGGAGACCGGCGGAGACGTAGCCGCAAGCGGAAAGATATCCCGGCGAGGGAGATCGACGAGGACGAGGTGGCGCTCAGCTGTGTGCGCTGGCAGCTGGCACATCAACATGAACGAGCGGGAGGGGGGGGGAACTCCTCCGTCGGAGCTACCGTGCGCCGGCGAGGAGGCCTAGGAGGCTGCAGGAGAGGACCCGAGATGTGTCTCTTTTCGGTTGCTTTTGGGTTTAGTATGGGCTTTACTGGGCCTTCGCCCTTTTCACTTCAATGTTGAATGGGCCGCTGACATGTTGCCCGTTGGCACGTGGGCCTACCGATGTCACGCTCGCTGTCGCTGGGCGGCACATCATATGGGCATGGGCTGTATCTTGGCGGTGTTTATGTTGGGTTGGGTATTTACGTGGGCCATCAATGCGGGCTGGTTTTCAGCTCAATATTGACTAGTCTATACTGCCCAATGTTATCCATTCTCATATAACCCCTACCAGTTTACGTTTAGAGAGAATCTATTCTATACCCCTGAATTTATTTGGGTTCAACAATTTGCCATCAATATTATCTCTTTCTATAATATACCGACGACTTTATCAATTATTCTACAATACACCATTGGGCTAGGTCTTCTTTCCAAAAATATCGGAAGTACCCTTAGAGACATACAAGATTAACAATTGATTTATCTCATTAGAAGTTCTAAAAAAATGGAAACTTTTATGTTGCCTCCTTACACAACATGAAAGTTTATATGGCCTCCTTACACAACATGGAAGTTTCAAGTTTTTTTTTTGGTATATTTAGTTTTTAGAAAAAAAAATTATGTGGTATATGAGAGAGAATTTGTTTATACAAGAGATAATAGCACAAAAATTTCTTATGTAGTGTATGAAAGATGATATATATTAAAAACAACAATAAAAAGTATTTACAAAGCATATAACAAATAAATTATATTTCCTTTTTAAAAAATAGACATGTAAAAAACTTAAAACTTGTATACAAATTTTCATGTTGTGTAAGGAGGCCACATAAAAGTTTTCATATTTTCTTGAAACTTCTAATGAGATAAATCAATTGTCAACCTCGTATGTCCATAAGGGTATTTTGGGTATTTTTTAAAAAAAGGTCCAGTTAATGACGTATTGTAGAACAATTGATAAAGTCATCGGTATATTATAGAAAGCGACAATGTCGATGGTAAATCGTTGAACTCGAACAAACTCAGTGGTATAGAATAGATTCTCTCTTGCGTTTATGTTTCACAATCTATGTTATTACACCAACTTTTAACAGGTTCTCCCTCATTTCACTATTCCCTCCATCAAAAAAAAACAAATCACCTACTTTCAATATGAACAATCGTAGTATTACTTAGACTAAATAATTGTTTATTAATTGATTTAGTAAATTAGAAACTGAATTTGTTTTCTGTTGAAACGGATCGGCTCTAGGCTACTACGTTACCTTGAGATAAAAAGGGAGCGAATTTTCGTCAATTCTCATTAAACTAAACCAAACCTCACAGGAGTACAAATAAATGAGTAGAAAGTACTACTGCAGGGAATGCAAAAGTAAGTTTCCACGTCATGCATGTACGGACCATGAATCAAGCTTATTCAGAAGTTCGAACAATACTTTTCTTCTCTCCCCTATAACATAAAAAAAATAAAAAAATAAAAAAAAGATTTTATCTGCTGCCATCCGTTGACTGACGAGGACACATCAGGTTGCACACACGTCCTATGCACTTGTCCGATAAATTGGATTTTGTTGGATTAGCTATATTTGGACAAGGAGTATGAATAGGACCAACCCAACCCAATGCAGTGATGCACTGTATGTGCTAGACCTTAGATAGTACTACTAGATAAGGGTAAGGTTCATTTCTAGCGTTGTTCGAAGTCTATTTTGCATCTACAAAACTGGTTATTTTCATCATCAACTTCTAAAACCGGAAAGACAATTCAACACCCCAAGACAATTTTTTGTAGTTTTGTTTAAAATAGAAGCAGTGTTTTCCTAGTTTGTGTTCCCATTGCACACGTTCTGTTAATGCAGGTGTCAATTAATTAATGAAGTTCACGTGTTAGTGAGAATACATTAGCAATTTAGCATATCGTTCAAACCACCTTTTCAAATAATATGTTTTAGGGTGTCATATGTGTCTCTAGTTTTAAAAATTGAAAGTGAAAAATAACTGGTTTTGCAATTCAGAGCAAAAGGGTGACTTTTAGCAAAACTAAAGGGGCTAACAATAGACTTAATCCGCTGGATAATTAATTTTGGATGTCCTTTTAATAGTATATTTTAGTATATTAATTCATCCATGAGTTGTGTATTAAGGCTGGATAAAAACAAGTCAGCTCGGCTCGATAAGTGTTACTCCCTCCGTTTTATAATGTAAGTCATTTTAGCATTTCCCATATTTATATTGATGTTAATAATATTTAGATTTATTAACATCAATATAAATATGGGAAATGCTAAAATGATTTACATTGTAAAACGGAGGAAGTAGCTCATTTTAGCTCTCGTTATCTTAATGAAGAAGCTAGGCGCGGCTTGTTACCGTTAACGAGCTAAAAGCTTGATTTCAGCAAGCTTGTTAAGCTTATTAGTAAGTTCTATCTCATTTATAACACTTTTATAATTTTATATTAACCATTTTGTCAAACAGTAGTTTAATAACAAATACTGACTAATAAAGAGCTTGGTAGATTTTTTTTTATTTTGAACTCCTTAATTTTAAAAATAAACTCTCTAAAAACTTATATCTCCAAATCTGAATCATTTGGCGATATCAGCCACGTGGTGGTAAAACATTGATACGCCAAACCCTTAATCCTTATAGCTATTATGGATATCTGAGCACAAATTCGAAAATGCCATATGGAACTAATGATGAGGTAGAGGAGAAAAGAGAGAAGAAAGAGAAAGAGTCACCCTCATGCAAGGGACTCTTTCTATAAAGGGAGATGAAATAAATAGATCTGCAATAGATTAAGAGCAAATAAATAATGTAGAATTATTATGTTGTATTGGGGCAATGTGTTGTATGCATTACCTCTTAAATAATAACTGGATGATGTATATAAGTTTAGAGGTGACTATCACCTCTACTATAAAACTTCTTCTTCTGATGTAGCATTGTTATTTTGCCACAGCTATATTGGCATGCAAAATAACACTGGCACATCTAATTAATGCGGGTGATATGGCATGCAGTGTTGTTTCGTCAAGAAGGGTGACATGGTAAAAATATTAAGATTTGATATTAAGTTTTAAGAGGGTTTATTTTTTTAGAAAAATAAAAAGGTTAAAACATAATAAAAAATTCTAGCTTGAACGGAGTGGAATCCTCCGCTATATAGCATGGTGCTATAGGGCAGAGGTCCACAGTAATAATGGGCATTAGCCCTCATCTCAGTTCTCTGTTTGAAGTTCAACGCCTGGGGTGAATAGCTATAGTACAAAATTATCTGTACAGTACAAAAGTTACTGCTGCTATAGTACCTGTGCACTGTTCAGGGAGTCAAGCCAACGCGCAAGACGAATGTTACTGCAGATAGTAGCTCAAATGTGTAGAGGACTAGACGACATGGACGACGCGCTTGAACCCATTCTCGACTTTTCAAATTGCCCCCATTGAAAGTCGGTATTATTAGTGTTCGTAGCCATAATTTTTTATGAAGTCAATCGAATTTGTCAAGATTAGCAACTACAAGAGCAAAGATTTGCCATTTGTTAAACCAAAGTGTGTATATGTAAGAGCATCTATATAAGTCACACTCTTTCAGAAAGTACAGGGTGATGCACACCATTCACCACACACATGTTACCATGGTATGGTGGGTTCAGCAAAATAAATTCGTAGTAGTATGTATTTATTCTAACTTGTATTCACACCACAATTTTTATATAAATTCGATTGGCTAGGTACATACACATGCGAAGGCATATGATTACATTGTACCCCCCACTGGTGGAGAAACTATCTTTGGTCGATCGGCCAAAATCCACAATAGTCCCGGTTGCAATAAAAACCGGGACTAAAAATAATCTTTAGTCCTGGTTAAAAACACCACAGCTATTTTATGATCTTTAGTCCCGGTTGGTGTTACCAACCGGGACTAAAAATCATCTTCACTCCCAGTTTATCCCGTGTCAGTAGTCTGTCAGGGGGCCGAGGATCTTTAGTCCCGGTTGGTGGTGACACCAACCGGGACTAAAAATTATATTGATCTTTAGTCCCGGTTAGTATTACTAACCGAGACTAAAATTTAATACGTAGTATATAATTCCTATCCCTTATCCTCTCCTACACTTCACAGATCCGTTCCCCTTCCTCTTCACAGATCTAACTCCTCCTCCCCCTCCTCCACTTCCTCCTCCACTCTCCTCCCCCTCCTCACTTCCCATCCGGTGGCCGGCAGTGGCCATGGCGGGCGGCGGTGCCACGCGCGGCGGCGGCCGGTGGGGCCGCGCCCGGCAGCGGCCATGACGGGCGGCCGGAGGTGCCGCGCGCAGCGGCGGCCGGCCTCTTTTCTTTTTTTTTTCTTTTTTTTGATATTTTGTGATTGATTGAGATGTGTAATTTTATGATTCATTGCATGGATATGAGATGCATATTCTATGATGTATTTGATTTGTGTGTATTTTTTAGGATTTGTGATGTATTTGATTTGAGTGTATTTTTTTAGGATTTGTAATGTATTTGATTTATGTTTATAAGTAACTTAAGATTTGGGATGTTACTTTAATTGGGGATTTGGGGATTGATTTAGGGATATACATGGCACTAGATTCGAGAGAAAATATAGAGATTAAATCTGGCAAAAGAAAAAAAAAGCGCTACTCTCTCTTTAGTCCCGGTTATCAGATTTCTCTCTTTTTTCCGGTTGGTGGACTAAAGATCGATCTTTAGTCCCGGGTATTTGAACCGGGACTAAAAATAGCGATCTTTAGTTCCGTATTCGTACTCTGGTTGAAAAACTGGGACTATAGGGGTTACCAACCGGAGTAAAAAGGACCCACCGGAATAAACCGATCTGATATCTTCACATTACTCACCACTCTATGTGATGAGGGTACCTTCGATCTATGTAGGCTTGCCATTGAGCGGAGAGAGCGGAAATGGGTTTTCGGGTGACAGTGGCTAAGATTTGGATCGCCTTCGCAGTCAGTCCCATAGGAGACGATCTGAGGATCGAGTGGTGTAAGTGAATTTACATTTTTTTTAAAAAAATATTACATGCATATAATTTTTATATATCTGGTTTAATTTTTGGGAGATATTGGCAAATACAATTAGAAAACTTAATTGGACATAAGTCTAAGGGTTGGTTTGGTTTGTGGCCTAAATAGGCATTACCAAATTTTATCAGTGCCAAAATTTGGCAAGTTTTGGTATGACTAATTTTGGTAAGACAAAGTTGTGCTTGGATTGAAGCCAAAATAGCCTAAGTTCACTATTGAAATGACCTATTTTTTTAGACATGCCAAAATTTGGCTTCAAACCAAATAGACACTAAACACTATTGAAATTGCCAAATATTGGTAAGCCTAATTTAGGTCTCGAACCAAACCAGCTCTAAAATGTCACCCTCTACTGATCAGTAAAAACATATTGAAAAAAAAACCACTACTTGAAAAATTTGGGCCGGTTGGAATACCGGGGCTACGACACCGTAGAGCTTATCATAGAGCCATCAGGATCAATGGCATAGGCAAAGGCAAATTCGGGTTACAACAGTCGCAGCCAGAACCACCACCTGTCAAATAATTCCTTTAAAAAAGTTTATAGGCTAAAGTTAAGTGGTCTAATTAAGCCTCTCTATATATTAGTTATAGGCACGCGCATTGCAATGTTTTTTATTCAATTTACTAAGATGATTTAGGTCTAGTGGGTTTTTAATCTTTTTATAATGGTTGGTTCTTTAAGAAAGTAGAATTTTTTTTTGGGGTGGATGGTTTTTTATAGGAGGAAAGAGAGGTTTTTATGTGGAGGGGAAGGATGATTTTTTAAAAAAAAATGTATATATGTATGTTTAGATTAAACTGTGAATGAGATGGCTCACCCAAATAATAACTCGGTAGTACTCTACTGTCAACACCAGCTCTTTTTCTAGATCTACGGATACCCTGCACCTCTCCCAAACAAGCTCTATCTAGATTGCCAATAAAATGTCCGCCATTCCGGGGTGCATGCATCTCACTACATACCTCGATCTTTAATTGTGCAGTTACAAAGTCATATGCAACGAAACAGGCCAACAAAGAATTAATTAATTAATTAATTAATTAGAAATTCAGTTAGTTATCACTGTTCCATTGGGGGTTTGCAAATGCTTCGCGATGCACGTATGCACACAGCCCGTCAAATCAATCGGCAATTGATGAACGGCGACAAAAAATAGATCGAAGCCACATCATATATATACTCCAGTATATATCATCACCACAATGATACGCAGGCGACGACGCACAGTGACAGGTAGCATGCCACAGGAGCATCATATCACCAGCGTACGTACGCGTGACCACCGACAACGACGCCTCTCACAATCACAGCGACCTCACCTCACCTCCCTCTCTTTTGCATTGGAGGCCAACACATCCACCGAACAATGACCTTACATGTTGCGAACTTGCCATGGATCGTCGGAATGTTTAGTACTATGGAATATATACAAGTCGGTAACCACGTTTGTTTTGTTTTGTTTGGTTTGTGGTGAGGGGCGCCGGTCAAAGAGGATTGTTGGACACGCCACTTCTGTATCATGTTTTGGTAGTAATTGTTTTCTCTCATGACGACTAATGATTCTCATCACCTGTTAACAAGAATTCTAGTACTTTTGAAAGGGAGATTGATTTATTACTTTTAAGAATTTAAACGGTACACAAGATGATATATATGTGAAGCCAGGCAAACAACTCTCATGCACACGTGGGTAAGCTTTGTTGGATACTAATTTACATTAAGGATCTGTTTGTAGAGCTATAACTCCCAAATTTAGCTTCAGAAGTTGAGTCTGGAGTGGAGTTGTGGAGCTGCCTAAATCCAACTACCTCTCTAGTTCATTCTGTGAGAGCGATTCATCCAGCTCTACTCCTATTTTCGGTGGAACTAAAACCACCGCTGCCGCCTTCCTCTCCCCCTCCACCCTACCTCGCAGCCGCTGGAGCTAGGAAGGTGGCGGTGGGGCCTTCTCGCGGCGGCGCCTCTTCTCTGCGCGGGGGACGTGGCGTTTCGCCGCCGGCGGCGGGGTCTTTCAGGTTGGGCGGTGGCAGATCCGGCCCAGCCACTGCCGGATCTACGACGGCGGCGTCGGGAAGCACGACGCGGGGGCGTTATAGTCGGCGGATGTCGATGCGGCGCGAGACGGCGTGGAGGTCATTGCGGCGAGTCGGCGTCCGGGGCGGCGCATCGGCCTGCTCGGGGTGCGGCACTGCACCAGCTGGCTCCGTCAATCAACGGGCTACAGGGGTCCTTTCGGGTGGTCGTGTCGGCGACTCCGGCCGCTCCAGTCACCGGCAGCCACCCTTTTCTCTCCTTCCTTCCCTCTTCTTTCTTCCTCTCTATGCCGTCTCTCGGCACAAGCAGAAGGGGGAGGCCGGCGCCTCCCCCCTTTCTTCCTTCCTTTCAATTGCTCTGCTGCTCGCCCTAGAGCTCCTCTCTATGCGCTGGTGGTGAAGTTGGAGGTGGTTGCCGCAGTTGTAAGGATTGTCCCGCGAAGCTCGGAGATCCTCGCCAGAAACATGGATGACACCGATGTCTTTGATGCTGCCGACGGGTGATACCCGTAGACCGGATATAGAGAGTATTGGGGTACGCTGGTATAAGGGTCTACGTAGTACGACATCAAGCAAACAGAAGACGAAGATTATACTGGTTCAGGCCCCTTGATAGGTAATAGCCCTAATCCAGTTGGTATGGGATTATATGATGGAAGTCACAGGTTACAAAGGGAAAGATGGAACTCGATGAAGCCGACGAGATCGTATCGGGTTAATCCGACTAGACCTCTCGGCAATCTGGCTTCCGCAGGCTCCGACTTCGTAGGCTGTGGTGGTGATGTTGGCTGTAAGATTCGATCCCTTAGGTCCTCCTAGGGGGTCCCTTTTATATCGCAGGTCAAGCGGTTTCCAAGCAGGACTTGGAGACGTCGAAACGCACACGATATGTTGACAACCCAGTCTTGTCCGAGTAGGTCTCTTTTCTTCTGCCAATTCCGTGAAGGATTTCCTTAACTCATACAGAAAATGTCCATGTATGCGCGGGCATGCCATATCGATATGTGACATATATCGAAGGGTAAAGGGTATCCCTAACCCGTAACCCTGACAGTAGCCCCCGACTTCTGCTTAAATGAACTCGTGTGACCGATCGCGACTTTTGATGTCGAAGCTGATGTCGTTCTCGGTGTGGGAACCGTAGAGACAGGACATAGTCGAGAACACCATGCGAAGCCCAACGGTCATGAGTGAATTTAAACTGAAGTCCAAAAAACCGCCGCGCGTAACGGACCCAGAGAATTCCGGCGGGCATCTCTCTCTCCTTTCCTTGAAATTTGCGCCATGCGAAGCGTGTCTATTTAAGGGAGTTTTGGGGATTCATTTTGAAGTCTGCTTGTTGTGAGAAAACTTTCTAGCCTCCAAGCGTCCCTCGTCTTCCCCGCCCCCGTAAAAACCCTAGCTTGTTAATCTCCGTCCTTCCTCCGGCGATCTCTAGTCGGCGATGGATCTCGACAAGTCTACTTCCACCAACGCGTCGCTGAAGAAGCTCTAGGAAGATGGCGCCCTTCCTGGTCATGGAGTCATGGAGAGAGAAGTAGGAGGTACTGAACCCCAGCCTGTCCTAGGTCGCATGGTTGCGATCGAGGACTACATTCTTTGTGGTTTTCTCCCTCCACCTTTTGAATTTCTTCTACTGGTTCTGAACTTCTACGGCCTTTCTTTGCTCCACTTGAACCCCAATTCCATTGCCTTCCTTAGTATTTTTGCGCACCTTTGCGAGGCCTACATTGGGGTAGAACCCTTCCTCGATCCCTTCCGCTTTTACTATGAGTTGCGTTGGATGGAATCCAACAGGGTGTCTGGATGCGTCGGGTTCCGACTTCGGGATGGTTTGAAATCGTGCTATATCCCGTTCCAGTGCCCTTCTTCTCGTAGCAAATGGCGGGCGAGGTGGTTCTATCTTCAGATAGAGAATTCGGATCCTGCCTTTGTTGTCCCTGAGGAACAACCAGACAAGACTTCGTCTTGGGCCGCAAAGCCTGCCTTGACCCCTTCCCTCTAGTCCTTCATCGATGCCATCGACGACCTCCGAGTACGAGGTTTGTCGGGGTATGAAGTCGCTACCGACTTCGTTGGTAGGCGGATCCAGCCGCTCTAGGCCCGAGCCCACCCAGCCTTTGACTATTCTGGGCCGGAGGACGTGACCCGGGTTTCTCCTCGGGGTATTTTCCTTTTTGGTTAAATTGATTCCCTTATGTGCATGTTCTTCCTGACTTATCGAATTCTGTTCTCGATCTGCAGGCTTGAGTAGCGCCACCGTGGAGCGCCGTGTTGGCCAACTGATGATTAGTGGCCCGACAACAGCGAGCGACGTCCCCGTCCCTCTTTGTGAGAAGGAGGCGACCGAGCACGAAGCCGCAATCAACGTGAGTGTATTCGACAATCCCTTTATTCTTGCTTCCTGGATCGGAAAATGACTTCATGCGGTGCAGGCTCTCCCTCTGACTGTCGTCATTGGACCGCTCGTGGACCACCAGGCGGCGGCCTCATTGAAGGAGGACGTCGCTAGGGAGGCGTCCGACATGGCCGTTGCCGCTCCTGCCACGACTAGTGGCAGCCGTATCCCGAAAATGGGGAGAAAGTTCACCTCCGTGCTCGGCAGCCGTCGGAGAGCATCCTCCTCGCCGATGAGTCCCTTGACTTGTTAATTTCATAGTCGGAAGATGTCACCCTCAACTCGTGCTGGATTTACCAGGCCGTGGATGCGTCTCCGCCACCTCCGCGGCGGAGGAAGCTGGTGACGCTAGGCGAGAAGTAAGTAAACAAAAATCGAGATCATTCCCTTGTTTATCTTCTGGCGACTTGTTTTGAGGGCCGGACATGAGAATCTTCTGCAGGTCGGCGCAGGCGAGGGCGGCGCAGGACAGGTCCGGAGGGGTCTCCAGCGCATCTCCTGCGGCAGCCTCGACCGATGTCGTGGTCGTGGCGAGGAGCCGTGAGGCGACGTCGAGCGGTCCAGCCAGTGACCTCGGACCTACTCGCGGCCTGTCTGCTGACGTCCTTACCTAGGGGGAGCTTCAAGCTGAAATGAAGTGTATCCTCGAGGCTGGCGCTCGCGGTGTAAGTCGCGAGATCGCAGAGGCGAAGGCAGCGGCAGCGTCGTCGGCAAACGAGCGTGCCGACAAGCTGGAGCATGACCTGGCGGAGGTTCGCGAGGACCTCCAGAAAATGAGGGAGCTGGTGGTCGGTAACGAGCGGCAACGGCGGGGACTCGAGGACCGGAAGTCGGAACTCGAGAACAACTTGTCGGAGATCCGTGGCTCGCTGCGGGTCACCTACACCAGTCTTCATCAGCTCGCCGGGGAGTGTGGTGTCACGATAACCATCCCGGCGAACCCCGACGAGTTCTCGCTGACGTCCTCGCTTGCGGAGCTGGCTACGGCGATGGAGGCGATACCTTCCAAACACGCGGCCAGGCTCATGGAGGAAGCGTCCAACGGGATCTACACCGGAGCCTGTCACGTCCTTGCATGTGTAAGGTTGGCGCACCTCGAACTCGATCTTCGGCGGATCTTGGATCAGGGGGCGGCCGATGACGCGCGTAAGGGCGTGATGGAGGAAATCGGCGAGCTGGGAGAGTCTGTTCTCCCGCTTTTTGAAGAGTAGGACCTCAGTTCACTTGTAATCGATTGTGCTTTGTAAAACATTTACCGGCTTCAGCTGCCTTTCTTCGTGCAGTTATCACCTTGGTCTCTGTTAGCACATTTGTCCTGAGTATTTTTGGTTGTCGTTTGTAGGGATGTTGATGTCGAGGATGTCCAGCAGCGTGGGCAGCCCGAGTTACCGGTGGTCGTTCCGGCGATTGCGCTCCAAACGCCTGTGTCGCAGGACGATATGGGACGAAACTCACTCGTGGAAACGGACGTGGCGATGACCTCCTTAGGTTGGTGATCTTTGTTTTCATCTCCTTCATTCTTCTTTCTGGAGTAACTTGGTTTTTGTGTTCTCGGAATGGAAGAGTAGACCTCGAGAGTAGACTTGCCGGCCAAGACCGTCGCATCCAATATTGGAAGACGAAGTATGAAGTCATGGAACTCGAGAGGGCGATGGTGGAGGTGAAAAAAGACTAGGCCGTGGAGGCACTCAGGGGTCACGAGGTGTGGTTCGACTCTTATCTAAAGAGTTGCTGCACGTCCATGGCCCATGTTTGTAGGGAGCTCCGGGTGCCCCGTGGAGATCCCGAGGAATCGGCGGCTAGCTACATCTCGTGGCTGAATGGGGCATGTACTCAGCTCGAAGGCATCGGCAAGCGCATTGATGAAGCCCTGAAGCAGGAATGCCGTCGGTCGAGCCGATATGCCGGAAGGCATGTGTTGGCCTGCATACGAGATCATCGTCCGCAGCTGCACCTCGAGTTTCTCCATGAAGGGTTCGCTCGTTCTCGGAGGACTCCGGCGGAGATAGACCTCCTGGCGAAGTCGATGGCTCCGCTTGCGGAGAAAGTTTTCCAGTCGATGGACTGGCGTTGGCCTTCTTGGTAGCCTTTGTACCCTGCGGTAGACATCTTAGGGAAAAATGTAATATAATTTTGGACTTGTGCGGAATTGTAAGAAGTATCTTATGAAATAGAAAAGAAATCTATCGTAACGACCCCTTCTTACTCTGGATGTAGTGTGTAAGAGTGCCTCCTCAGTTCTCGACTTTGGGCAGTCGTTTGAGTTGTACACTCTCCCTAGCCCCCAGCCTTGTTGTCGGAGAATGGTTCTCGGAGGACAAGGCTCTTGGACCTTTGACCTGCCTCGGTTGAACAAGCACTGATCCTAGCCCCCAGCCGCGAAGTTGAAAAGTTCATTTCCGATTATGCGGCTAGGTTAATACGCACAGGGAGAACTCTTACACGACCAGGTCTGACATGGTCTTTTGTCTCTACAGAATCCGACAAGGCCTTATCGGCTCTGGGCATCCCCAGCCGAAGATCCCTTAGGTTCCTCGGAGGCCTTGTCGGCATGGCGTAAAGGGACATGAGGATAGGTTTCAACACTAGGTGTCATCTGGGTGAGGGATCGTCAGGCAGGAACACTGTGATTGTAATATGCGCCTGAAAATAGGCTTTATTGATGATGTAAGTTGTCTTACAGGTATGGATGGTATTGACTCATACATAGAATTTACATAGTTGGTCAATGTTCCATGAGTTTGCCAACTCGCGGCCATCGCCGTCTGCAATTTTGAATGCGCCTGGTCGCAAGACTTGTGTGATCGTATATGGACCTTCCCATTTGGGTGAGAGCTTGTTTCGCCCTGCTTGGCTTTGAACCCTTCGGAGGACGTAGTCGCCGATCGAAAGTATGCGAGCTCGAATGCGCTTCTCGTGGTAGCGGCGAAAGGCTTGTTGGTAGGCGGCTGCTCGAACGGCAACTCGTTCACGATGTTCCTCGAGTAGATTCACATCGTTGTTTCGCTGCTCCTCCTGTTCCTCGTTAGAATACTTCTGTGCTCGTGTACTCTGATGTCGTAGCTCGCTGGGGAGCATGGCCTCGGAGTCGTACACGAGGAAGAAGAGTGTTTCCTTGTTGGACGTTGCGGTGTGGTGCGTATGGCCCATAGTACTGATGGGAGTTCTTCGACCATTTGTTGTCATGTGACATGAGCCTGTCGTAGACACGGGTCTTGATCCCTTGTAGTACTATGCCGTTTGCCCTCTCGACTTGTCCGTTGAGGATGGGAAACCGAAGCAAAGCATATTTTGACTCCCAGCCCGATGCAGTAATCCTGGAAGTCGGCACTGATGAACTGGGAGCCGTTGTCGGTAATGATGCGATGCGGTAGTCCGTATCTGCAGAATATCCCCTTGATGAACTTGATGGCGTTGGCGGCCTTGATTTCCCCCGTGGGTACCGCTTCGATCCATTTAGTGAATTTGTCGATCGCCACGAATAGGAACTTGTAGCCGCCCTGTCCTCGTGGGAATGGCCCGAGTATATCTAGCCCCCAGCACGAGAACAGCCAACTAAGAGGGATGGTCTGTAGCGCTTGTGCAGGTAGCTTTGTGTGCTTGCTGTGGAATTGACAGGCTTCACATCGTTGGACCATGTCACATGCGTCTTTGAGGGCGGTTGGCCAGAAAAACCCTTGTCGAAAGGCTTTCCCGACCAATGTGCGACCGGCGGCATGTGACCCACAGATGCCTTCATGTATATCGAGGAGGAGGTGTCTGCCATCATCGGACGAGACGCATTTGAGAAGTACTCCGTTTGGCGCTTTCTTGTATAGATCGTTGCCGATCGTACAGTAGGTTTTTGCTTTACGGGTTATTTTGTCAGCCTCTGCATCGTCTGTCACGACCGGGAAAATTGCCTTTTCCCGAACACTAGTGTATTAATCCCCGTCCCAGGAAAAGCCGGGGTACACCACACAAACATGATATAAAAGACACATCTTTATTATATCGATAATATTTACATTATTACAAAGGCGCTTCAGGCCTGGCAATCAAAAATAAACAGCAGCGGACTAGCGGGCCTACGGCTCCATCTTCACAGGCGCTCAACTGGGGTATAAGCCAGGACTCCACCTAAGACATCTTCTCCAAAGCTTCTCTTACTGAAGGGGGAAAAGATTGAGCAAGAATGAGTACAACCACAGTACTCAGCAAGTCACACCGGCAGATGCATAATTAATGCAAGGGGGTACAAGGGGATAATAATAGGGGTTAAGTTTTGCAGTAAACAGCATTTAAAAGTCACTTAGTTGCTCAAGCTATTTTATAAAGACGATCCTAGAGCTACACAGTATTATTAAACAAGGCCGTGAACCCTCACGAACCTGCCTTAACCCAAGGCCTACGATGATTCAGACCGAACTGGCAACCCGACCCTGGGTTCCAGCTCGTCCCAAGCCAACCCAGGCCAACCATTCCACATTTTAGTTGTTGAGCAAATTTTAAGAATTAAAACACTGACTTGGGTACATTGCTCGGCTTGCCCATAACCGAGGGCGCGGCTATTCGAATAGATTATACTCTGATCAGAGGTGTACATCTTTACCCACAAGACACCTCTTCCTCACGTGTAACCACGTGCCACATACCACCACGGTATACGGACGGAAGACGTGACATAGTTTCCAACCCATCCTAGCCATAGACAAGAGTACCGACCCAATCCCACCTACGGCCGGAACCTCCGGGACAGGTAGGCAGGATTGAGCCCCCTAGCAGCAGGGCACCAACCCTCTGCCATGACATCTCGACTACCGGGCCGCAGCTCGTGTAGCCTTCATTTGCCCTGGAGAATGTCCATCGACCCCCGACTTCATCCATCTCCAATCCGTGTACTTTTGTTTATAACCAGACTGAGCCACAAACTAAGCCTTACCCACTAGACATGTGGAAGTACGGTAGTGCTTTGCAACAGAGGCCCGAAGACCGGTCCTTATATGGCCGAGGTGCTACTATCAAAACCATGCACCCCGAGCCCAGCCTAAAACCATTTTGGGGATTTTGAATAGAAGGAGCGGTGTGAATCCAATTCCACAATAACCAGACCATTCCAAAGTATCCAGGTGATATGAATCTTTCCCAAAGTCTATAGTTATAAAACCACCTAATGTTGCCTAATTAACCAGCGAAGCATCTACCTAAGTTCATGCTAGTGGAACCATAAATAGAGTATCCACTAGTTGGGGTTTTATTTTCCTAGGGTGAACAAGGTAATAATAACAATAGCAATAATAATAAGGTCATAACAAAGGTAAATAGGCATGGCTAGATAAAACAGTGATAACGCGGGAATTTAAATAAAGCGATAATGCAATAATTTAAATCAACATAATTTTACAAACTGGGATTCAATATGTTCAAGGATGATGCGACTTGCCTTGCTCGCTTTCCCAAACGTCGGCTTCAACTTCCACGAAGAGCGGATCTTCCGAAGCTGCAGCGTCTACACGACCAACGGAAAAGAAAAGGCTTTTACTCTAATAAACTCCATACAACAAGCAGGAACAAAGCACAAAAATGGGTTCTTGACTTCTTAAGGAAAAATTAGAGACTTGAACGGTCCAATTCCGAGTTCAAATGGCCAAGTTATGGCCATTTGAAGTTTATATGCTCTTTAAATGGATATTTGCGAATTTCTTCATTTAAATTTTTAATTTAAAACACACTTATTGCGTCAGCCAGGAGAGAGGGCGCGCGGACCGGGTCCACGGGAGTGGGGCCCACGCGGCAGCCTCTCGGTCCACGGTGGACCGGGAGCACGCGGCTGGAGGCGGCCGGCGCCGTGGGTCCCACGCGTCAGCCGCACCCGCGGGCGCGGGCGGCTGACGGCCGGGTCCCACCTGGCAGCCGCGGGGCGCGCCCGAAGGCGGCCTCGCCGGCACGGCCGACGGGAGACGGCGCGCCCGCGCCCCGATGGTCGCCGCCGGCGACCAACGGCGCGGCGGAGCGGCGCCCGAGAGAGGGGAGGGAAGGGGGAAAGCGAACGGCGGTCCTCGGCTCACCCCGGGTCGACGGCGACGACGGGAACGGCGACCGGAGCGGAGGAAGGCGGCGGCGCGGCTCGGGTCGACGAGGACGGCGGCGCTCCGGCGGTCGGCGGGCGAAACGGAGGGGTGGCCGAGGTCGACGAGGACGCGGCGAAGCCGAAGGAGGCGACGTCGGGACGGGAGACGGTCCGGGGCGATGACGGCGGCGAACCGGAGCTCGGCGGCGACGGCGGAGAGAGAGTGCGACGGCGCGGGCTCGATTCCGACGGGGAGGAGAGGCGGCGAGTGGCGGAAACGGTGGAGGAGGGCACGGGGGTGGTTTAAATAGGGTTGGGAGTGAGGGAAGGCGGCCGGAGGAGAGGGAATCGGCCGCGGAAGATCCGGCCGCCATTGATGCGCCGGCGAGCTTTGCGGGATTAAATCCGGACGAATCCGAGGGAGAGAGAGAGGGGAAAGCGGGGGAAAAGGGGGAGGGAATCACGGGGAGTGATTTCCCCCTCTTTATTGCGCGTGGGGACGGCGGGATGCGGCGGATTCGGCGGCGGCGGCGGCGCTAGGGCACGGGCGGGCGGCGGGCGCGGCGCGAGGATAGGGATGACAGGCGGGCCCCACCCGTCAGCGAGGGTGGCGGGCGGGCCCGCCCGTCAGCGGCGCGCGCGCGGGGAGGAGGCCGATGGGCCGCGGGGAGAGGGGAGAGAGGGAGGGAACTGGGCCGAGCCGGCCCAGTAAGGGAAGGGGGGGGGGGGAAAGAAGACTTTTAGGGTTTTTCTTTTTATAAAACCTTTTTAACTTTGTGTATTTCTTTTCAATTATTATTTGTGCTTTGAAAATTCCACTAAAATTTATTTACGCATTTTAGGTTTTTAGGAAATATACAAAAATCCTCCAAGCCACATTCGAATTTTTCTTGTACGTATTTTAGTGTTTGCCAATTTCTTTCCGAATTTTAATTAATTCTATTATTCCTTTTAGAAAATGATTTTTATTTCGGGATGAATTTATCAGGACGTGACAAATCCACCCCCCTTACAAGAATCTCGTCCCCGAGATTCGAGGAGGCTAGCAAGAAGATAGGTTGGGCGGTCTTCTCTTCTTGTCTGACTTCTTCCGCTCCGTCTTCTATAGCAAACTTGCCTAACAAAACTTCTCCACTCTGGACTGCTTGGCTCGATCTCCTGTTGCAGATGGAATCTTCTCTTCACCTGACTTGTCCCTGGTTGAACCTTTAGCTGACTTCGACTGGGTTGCGGCACTTGAAGATGGGGCTTCAGTTCCAGAACTTTGCATAGTTCATATCTTTGGAGTCAACCTCATACAAGTTATCAACTTCATGTCATGTGTCGAAACCTGCTTGTCATTACTAGGATACCATGCTTGTCATCATGAGAATACCATGCTTGGCGTTTCCTTCCAGCTTACCACTATAGGCTTTAGACTATGATATCCCGCTTACTAATGATACCATGATTGACAACTTGCCATTAACTATCTCATATTAGCTTTCCTGGTCTCCGGTGCTAGGTACTTCTGCTATTCGATGCAAGGGTCAATAATTTTCGCCTTTCAGTTATGTTTCTCAACAGAGCCAACTTATCCCACTTGACATGCTTTGACGCCTTTCCAGATGACTTTACTGCTGGACTTGTTATTGTTTGATCGTTATCCTGCCAAATCTGAAGCTTCGCTGTTACATGTGATTTTAATCTGACCTCTGTAAACTATCTTCGAACATAACACTTGGTTCATAACTGGGAATAGCTCCCATGAACAAGCAACTCGGATTCACTTTCTTTACATTCGGTTTACTTCCCATTATTATCTTCAGGTTGTCCTCAGTTAGCATTCAACGTATTCCTTTACACCTTTAACCTTGATGTGCTCTTTCCCATTGGATCATCTCCCAAGACATGGCATTACCTGGTAACCGGTGCTTGCACTTTTCACTCCGTGTAGCATCTGATACCGGGTTGAAGGTTTCACTCTTTGCCTTCATAGAAACACTTTTACCTAGGTCATCTTGCTTACTTAATGACAAGGTGACTGTTGCGGGGCAATTACAATTAGGGGTCTTCCTTGAGCGATGCAGAGCATGTTTCTGTTTATCAATCACCTTTCGGCCTACTTCTTTCATGCTGGAGAACATCTTTGCCAATCTCTTTTATCAATCATCTTCCGGCTTATCTCTAACAGGTGGTATTCTTTGATGTGGATTGCGGACGCTTCTGGGGACGATGAGGTCCTTTGGCTTGCTGCCTTTCAGTGAAACCTTGATGTGGTTCGTCAAAAAGCTGCACTGACTTCCTTCAGGGAAACACATTGCTTGCTATCTGTATCTATGTCATTAGGGTTTAATTGCCGATGATCATCTTTAGTGCTTCCTCGAGATGGGGAGCATCCATATTGTTCTTCTGCCATATCACCTTTGACCCTTTTCTGATACCTGATAGACTAATTACCAATCATCGACTATTATGTTCCCAAATATTGATGTCTCCTGGATCTTCTTAACTGTTTGCAGGTATATCCGAACTTATCAATGTAGAGGCATGGCGGGTACCCTTATGGGTTTCATCCAGCAATCCTTATCTTGATCTGTAAAAAGGCGTATCCAAACTCCTATCCCCAACTACCATCTCATTGGCTTTTTAACCCAACACAGTTTAATTGGTTTTCTTTTCCATCAACAGGTTGGTTATTAACTCGAGGTTAGAATATAGTTCCTCTGACACGAGACCCTAGGTCTCCTTTGTCAGTAAACAATTGTACACATGATCACATATCCGCATCTTCCAAAGGAATCCTCTTAGAATTTGTCTGTATTACACATTTCTCCCTTATTACCCGAATACAAGGCACTGCCTTAAGCAAAAAGGGAAGGTACTTATCATCGGTACATTGTATCCTCAACATGAATCATCTCTAAACATAGCAAGCTCACTGTTTACAGACATGAATATATTTATTGATTACATGATTGCTGCAAACTTTCGACTGCACAATGATAGGTAGCGAACTGAAAACCACAAGCGTGGCTGCTCATTTTGACTCTGGAGAGATATAGCGGGCATTGTTCTAGTGACTGCATCATCCTTGATTGGTTCTGTGATGATGTGATAGGACTGCATATTGCTATTATTCACCGGAGAAGCTTCCTTCTGAGTGCTGTTTGAGGCGAATAACGGTCTTCTGCTTGGTATCGCCCTCCGGAGGTTGATTGCCCTTGGCTCGGCCTGGAGTAGGTCGGGGAGAGACACAACTTCTTCCATCGACGACAAGTCTTTGCTGAGGCTGTCGGTGCAGAGAATGGTTGGTGCTGAAGGTATTATTGCTATGATTTATTGCAGAGTCAGGTGCAGCAGGAGGAGCATTGGTGCTGTGGATGATATCGTCGATGTGGCTGTTGGAGCTGACTAGCTGAGGAGACAATCGTAGGGTTGTTCGTTGGATTTCTGCGGTCTTGGTCTACAACACACTGAGTTGGCAATCCTTGGGCACATGGTTTGTACCTTCGCACAGAAAGCATGTGATCTTGCGGGTGGGACACTCCCCTGGTGGATGGTCTTCTTCATAGTGAGAGCAGAGTGTGAGACACATGCTAGCGACGTGTCCAGTTTCTCCACAACGGGTGCATTCCTCTGATCCGAAGAAGACACATCTGAAACTCTCAGTCCAAACAAATGTCTCTTTGGTTGATCACTTGATTTTCTTCGCCATCAATCGCTAGGTTATTTGATTCATAATAGATTATGAGCTTACGGAAATGAGACCCTAGGTCTCCCTAACCAGCAACAAAATGTACACAACTCACAGCACTTGCAATCTTAACATGGATCCCTCAATAAACTTATCAAACTCATTCATTATCTCATGTTTCTCTGTTATTACATGATTGACGGGGAACAACTATAAAACAAAAGTATTTGAACACTGATGCTCGGGTTCTTCATCTGGTACTTGATTTCTTGGCTGCCGTGCTGGAACATCCAAAGGTACAATGCCGATACTGGCCTCTGTCTTGTCAATTGATGGCTGGGGCTGAAATTGAGCATTGACACCTTGTGGTAATGCACTCGCTGGAGTTGGAGCTGTTGCAACGCGGGCTATAGGACTGCTTCGGGATGCATGGATGACAATTCGCTGAGGAACAAGCTTCTGATTGCAGGGGGCTGCGTGGACTGACGTGCTGGCAGCTATGTTTCTCGGTTTTGGGCACTTGTCGGCGAAATGACCCATTCCTTGACAATTGAAGCAACAGATATCTTCCCGGACTCGGCATTTTCTTTTCTCATTTTGATTCCTCTGTCCTGGCACTGGAGTTAGGCTGAAACTGTAATCTTGGCGAGGATTTGTGTTGCCTTGATGCTTCTCTCCGTTGGAACTGGCGGGTTGGTGGGCCATCTTCTTCGTTAGTAGAAAACTGAATTGACAATCTTTTGGTACATGATCAGTTCCTTCACAAAAGAAACAAGTGATCTTGCTCGTTGGACACCTGTCGGGTGGATGGTCTTCCTCACAATGAACGCATGTAGGGGCACACGAGCTGGCAACATGACCGATTTCTCCACAACGGGAACATGCCTTATGTTCCATTTTATTCTGGTTGAAACCTTGGGGAGACTTCTCCTCTTCATCATCTGAGGAGACTTGATCTGAATCTTCACTATCAGACACTCTACCTCCATTAGCTAAAAGATGCTCTGTCAACTGTGGTGCCCCTCGGAAGGTATTTCTTCTCTGACGTTTTGTCATTCCTGGTGGAGGCCATTCTGTGCTGGTAATGATCATCTTACGGACTTCATCTTCGGTTCGCATTGGTGTTTTTCTTTTCTGCTGGGGACACTCCCTTGCATAGTGCCCTTGCTCATCACACATAAAACAAATGATACTTGCGTCTTTTGAGTCAACATGTGGCACGTCACCATGGGTCCTTCGGGATGCTGGCGGCATGCTGACTTGTGGTGTGAGTGCTTGGACTGCCTCCAACTGCACTTGAGGTTGTATCTGACTCAGGTTCAGAATTGGCGTCTGATGCTGCTGTAGTATCTCTATAAGCAATCGGTTCTGGTTAATCAGGTGTTGGACCAGTGTCACACAACTGGTGTCTGGTGCTTCATTCACTCGGGAGCTTGAGGTACCAATGTCCTGTCTTCTGACCTTATTGCCTTTCTCATTGTCAGCCATCTGTTGCAAAGGTTTGGAGAGGGAGAGAGGGAAAACAAAAGGGGAGAGACAGATTAGAAACTAAGGATAGGACCTTAACAGATCTATGCCTTTTGCTGTTATGATGTATGTTGGGCTTATTCTGCAAGTTGATTAAGCAAACAACCTAGCATGGTTACATCACAACCCACTGATGCAAACCATGCGCTACACACACAAGCAAGGAAACACACGACTAACGACTCTGCCCTAGAGGGTGGCTTAGGTTCTGCGACGGGTTCTCCAAGATCTTCACTCCTTCACAGCTGGCTTCACTGCTTCCTCCACTTCGCTAGCGGATCCTCCAGCCTTCCGGAGCTTCGGCAGACAACTGACGATGTCTTCTTCTTCACTGACCTGACCATCTGGTGCTAGTTGAAATTTGAAGAAGGAAGAAAAGAGTAAACCTTTTGCAAATAGCATTAGGGGAAGGAGAAAAAGAGGAACTTTCGCAAATAATTTTATTTATAAAATATGTCCTTAGGTTTTATCCACTTGGCTTATCCTACAGTCAAGATGGCTCTGATACCAGCTTGTCACGACCGGGAAAATTGCCTTTTCCCGAACGCTAGTGTATTAATCCCCGTCCCAGGAAAAGCCGGGGTACACCACACAAACATGATATAAAAGACACATCTTTATTATATCGATAATATTTACATTATTACAAAGGCGCTTCAGGCCTGGCAATCAAAAATAAACAGCAGCGGACTAGCGGGCCTACGGCTCCATCTTCACAGGCGCTCAACTGGGGTATAAGCCAGGACTCCACCTAAGACATCTTCTCCAAAGCTTCTCTTACTGAAGGGGGAAAAGATTGAGCAAGAATGAGTACAACCACAGTACTCAGCAAGTCACACCGGCAGATGCATGATTAATGCAAGGGGGTACAAGGGGATAATAATAGGGGTTAAGTTTTGCAGTAAACAGCATTTAAAAGTCACTTAGTTGCTCAAGCTATTTTATAAAGACGATCCTAGAGCTACACAGTATTATTAAACAAGGCCGTGAACCCTCACGAACCTGCCTTAACCCAAGGCCTACGATGATTCAGACCGAACTGGCAACCCGACCCTGGGTTCCAGCTCGTCCCAAGCCAACCCAGGCCAACCATTCCACATTTTAGTTGTTGAGCAAATTTTAAGAATTAAAACACTGACTTGGGTACATTGCTCGGCTTGCCCATAACCGAGGGCGCGGCTATTCGAATAGATTATACTCTGATCAGAGGTGTACATCTTTACCCACAAGACACCTCTTCCTCACGTGTAACCACGTGCCACATACCACCACGGTATACGGACGGAAGACGTGACATAGTTTCCAACCCATCCTAGCCATAGACAAGAGTACCGACCCAATCCCACCTACGGCCGGAACCTCCGGGACAGGTAGGCAGGATTGAGCCCCCTAGCAGCAGGGCACCAACCCTCTGCCATGACATCTCGACTACCGGGCCGCAGCTCGTGTAGCCTTCATTTGCCCTGGAGAATGTCCATCGACCCCCGACTTCATCCATCTCCAATCCGTGTACTTTTGTTTATAACCAGACTGAGCCACAAACTAAGCCTTACCCACTAGACATGTGGAAGTACGGTAGTGCTTTGCAACAGAGGCCCGAAGACCGGTCCTTATATGGCCGAGGTGCTACTATCAAAACCATGCACCCCGAGCCCAGCCTAAAACCATTTTGGGGATTTTGAATAGAAGGAGCGGTGTGAATCCAATTCCACAATAACCAGACCATTCCAAAGTATCCAGGTGATATGAATCTTTCCCAAAGTCTATAGTTATAAAACCACCTAATGTTGCCTAATTAACCAGCGAAGCATCTACCTAAGTTCATGCTAGTGGAACCATAAATAGAGTATCCACTAGTTGGGGTTTTATTTTCCTAGGGTGAACAAGGTAATAATAACAATAGCAATAATAATAAGGTCATAACAAAGGTAAATAGGCATGGCTAGATAAAACAGTGATAACGCGGGAATTTAAATAAAGCGATAATGCAATAATTTAAATCAACATAATTTTACAAACTGGGATTCAATATGTTCAAGGATGATGCGACTTGCCTTGCTCGCTTTCCCAAACGTCGGCTTCAACTTCCACGAAGAGCGGATCTTCCGAAGCTGCAGCGTCTACACGACCAACGGAAAAGAAAAGGCTTTTACTCTAATAAACTCCATACAACAAGCAGGAACAAAGCACAAAAATGGGTTCTTGACTTCTTAAGGAAAAATTAGAGACTTGAACGGTCCAATTCCGAGTTCAAATGGCCAAGTTATGGCCATTTGAAGTTTATATGCTCTTTAAATGGATATTTGCGAATTTCTTCATTTAAATTTTTAATTTAAAACACACTTATTGCGTCAGCCAGGAGAGAGGGCGCGCGGACCGGGTCCACGGGAGTGGGGCCCACGCGGCAGCCTCTCGGTCCACGGTGGACCGGGAGCACGCGGCTGGAGGCGGCCGGCGCCGTGGGTCCCACGCGTCAGCCGCACCCGCGGGCGCGGGCGGCTGACGGCCGGGTCCCACCTGGCAGCCGCGGGGCGCGCCCGAAGGCGGCCTCGCCGGCACGGCCGACGGGAGACGGCGCGCCCGCGCCCCGATGGTCGCCGCCGGCGACCAACGGCGCGGCGGAGCGGCGCCCGAGAGAGGGGAGGGAAGGGGGAAAGCGAACGGCGGTCCTCGGCTCACCCCGGGCCGACGGCGACGACGGGAACGGCGACCGGAGCGGAGGAAGGCGGCGGCGCGGCTCGGGTCGACGAGGACGGCGGCGCTCCGGCGGTCGGCGGGCGAAACGGAGGGGTGGCCGAGGTCGACGAGGACGCGGCGAAGCCGAAGGAGGCGACGTCGGGGCGGGAGACGGTCCGGGGCGATGACGGCGGCGAACCGGAGCTCGGCGGCGACGGCGGAGAGAGAGTGCGACGGCGCGGGCTCGATTCCGACGGGGAGGAGAGGCGGCGAGTGGCGGAAACGGTGGAGGAGGGCACGGGGGTGGTTTAAATAGGGTTGGGAGTGAGGGAAGGCGGCCGGAGGAGAGGGAATCGGCCGCGGAAGATCCGGCCGCCATTGATGCGCCGGCGAGCTTTGCGGGATTAAATCCGGACGAATCCGAGGGAGAGAGAGAGGGGAAAGCGGGGGAAAAGGGGGACGGAATCACGGGGAGTGATTTCCCCCTCTTTATTGCGCGCGGGGACGGCGGGATGCGGCGGATTCGGCGGCGGCGGCGGCGCTAGGGCACGGGCGGGCGGCGGGCGCGGCGCGAGGATAGGGATGACAGGCGGGCCCCACCCGTCAGCGAGGGTGGCGGGCGGGCCCGCCCGTCAGCGGCGCGCGCGCGGGGAGGAGGCCGATGGGCCGCGGGGAGAGGGGAGAGAGGGAGGGAACTGGGCCGAGCCGGCCCAGTAAGGGAAGGGGGGGGAAAGAAGACTTTTAGGGTTTTTCTTTTTATAAAACCTTTTTAACTTTGTGTATTTCTTTTCAATTATTATTTGTGCTTTGAAAATTCCACTAAAATTTATTTACGCATTTTAGGCTTTTAGGAAATATACAAAAATCCTCCAAGCCACATTCGAATTTTTCTTGTACGTATTTTAGTGTTTGCCAATTTCTTTCCGAATTTTAATTAATTCTATTATTCCTTTTAGAAAATGATTTTTATTTCGGGATGAATTTATCAGGACGTGACATCGTCCTCAGGCAACTCTTCGCTGTTGATGAATTTGATCAGTGGGGTGCGCCAGTCGTCTGTGGTCTCGATATCGGTGATGGCGCGTTCTGCCTCTGTGGCCTCCGAGCTGGTGTTGGGGGCGGCTGTGTTGATCTGCCGATTGCCTCTTTCACTGATGGCTTCGTTAGGATGTCCAGAAAAGTGCCGGGCTCGAGTGGTTCTCGTCTGGACGCATGTCGCGCTAGGTCATCTGGCTCGATGTTGTCCTTGCGGTATACGTGTCGGACGTCGATCCCATCGAATCTTTTCTCCAGCTTCCTGACTTCTGCGAGGTACTTAGATAACTTAGGGTTAGAGCATTTATAATCTTTGTGTACCTGGTTCACGACTAGCTCGGAGTCCCCTTTCACGATCAGTCGTTTGACCCCAAGTGTGGCTGCTGCTCTTATCCCGGCGAGTAGTCCTTCATACTCGGCTGTGTTATTGGTCGCCCTGAAGTTGAGGTGGATTGCGTGCTTGAATTGATCTCCGGAAGGAGATGTCAAGATGAATCCTGCCCCTGCTCCTTGGCTGTTGAGTGCACCGTCGAACGCCATTGTCCACGTTTCGTTGTCGATCTGGTTGTCTGATTGATTATCAGGCATGGTCCAGTCAGCTACGAAATCGGCGAGTACTTGGGACTTGATGGCTGTTCGTGGTACAAAGTGGACATCAAACTGACTTAGCTCGACTACCCATTTCGCAATGCGGCCGACAACGTCTTTGTTTCTCACGACTTCACCGAGGGGGAAGGAGGAGACAACTGTGACCCTGTGGGCTTGGAAGTAGTGTCGTAGCTTTCTTGATGTCATGATTACTGCGTAGAGCAGTTTTTGGATCTGTGGATATCTAGTCTTTGCGTCGTGGAGAGCTTCACTGACATAGTATACTGGTCGTTGGACTTTCTCTCTCTCGACGACAATTACAGTGCTGACGGAGTATGGCGTGGCGGCAATATAAAGGAATAATTCTTCATTAGGTTGGGGAGCAACGAATACAGGGGGATTTGATAGGTAGCGCTTGAGTGCAATAAATGCCTCTTCGGCTTCTTGTGTCCATACGAATTTATCTTGCTTCTTCAGCAGAGCGAAGAAGGGTTGTCCTCGTTCTCCCATCCTAGCGACGAATCTGCTTAGTGCTGCCATGCATCCGGTTAGCTTCTGTACTTCCTTGAGTCTTGCCGGCGACTTCATGTTCTCAATAGCCTTGATCTTCTCGGGATTCGCTTTTATTCCTCTGCTAGAGACGAGGAAGCCGAGCAGCTTGCCCGACGGTACTCCGAAGGTGCACTTATCTGGATTGAGCATGAGGCGATATCGTCGGAGGTTGTTGAACGTTTCCCGTAGGTCGTCAATCAATGAGTCGCTTTTCTTGGTCTTGACAACAATGTCGTCAACGTATGCCTCAACGTTGTTGTCGAGCTGGTCGCTAAGTGCACCATGGACCGTACGCTGGAAAGTGTTCCCAGCTGTTATGAGTCCGAATGGCATCTTAACATAGCAAAATACCCCGAACGGCGTGATGAATGCTGTCTTCTCTTCGTCCTCTCTCGCCATGCTAATTTGGTGGTAGCCGAAGTAAGCGTCGAGGAAACTCAACAGCTCATAGCCGGCTGTTGAGTCCACCAGTTGGTCTATTCGAGGAAGAGGGAAGTGATCCTTGGGGCACGCCTTGTTGAGGTCGGTGAAGTCGACACACATTCTCCATTTCCCATTGGCCTTCCGCACCATGACTAGGTTGGCTAGCCAATCTGGATGAAGTACTTCTCTGAGAAAGCCAGCTTTGAGAAGTTTGTCGAGCTCTTCTCGTATGGCTTGTCTTCGGTCTGGTGCAAATCTCCACAGTCTTTGCTTTATTGGCTTGGCATCGGGTCGCACCATGAGTTTGTGCTCGATCACCTCCCTGGGGACCCCCGGCATGTCGGACGGCTGCCAAGCGAACACGTCAGCATTGTCGCGGAGGAAGGTGATGAGCGCGAGTTCCTATTTCTCGTTTAGTGATGCCCCGATCTTGACGGTCTTGTCAGGGTTGGCATTAGAGAGAGGAACGATCTTGGTTGCGCCGTCCGGTTTCGGCGTCTTGTTTGTCTTGCTCATTTTCTTGGGTGGCTCGGTTGTGGCGGGTGGACTTGGCATTTGCTCGACCATGTCGAGGCTCCGTTTGTCGCATTGTACCGCCAACTTTGCGTTCCGGTGATTGTTCCCTTCGGCCCTGGCATCTTGAGCACTTGATACGCGTAGTGAGATACGGCCACGAACTTTGCAAGAGCAGTTCTCCCGATGATGGCGTTATACGCTGTATCGAATTCAGCGACATCAAAGGTGATCTGCTCTGTTCGGAAGTTGTTTGCTTGGCCGAAAGTCACAGGCAGCGTGATTTTGCCCATTGGTCTGGACGAAGACTGGGGAGTAATTCCATGGAAGGGTTGATCGGTGGGTGTCAACTCGCTTCGTGGGATTCCCATGGCGTCCAATGTGCTGGCGAAGAGGAGCTTGATTGAGCTGCCACCGTCGATGAGAACCTGCGCGACCTTGATGTTCCGAATAGTGGGTTCGACCACGATCGGATAGCGTCCTGGGATAACGGCAGTCTTGGGATGGTTTTCTTCCGAAAATTGTATCTTCTGTTCAGACCGCTTCATCTTGGGTGCAGCCCCCTACCACGTCGAGCAGACTTCTCGCTCCACTTTCTTGTACTCTCGCTTGGAGGAGTACGCTGTAGAGCCTCCGAAAATGTGTGAGACGTGGAGGTCAGAGTCTGGATATGTTGGGTCCGACTCCTGAGCGGTCACATCCGCATCCTTCTCGACCACGCGTACTCGTTTGCCTTGTTCCGATGTCATGTGCTTCTCGAGCGATTTTTTGAAAACAAGGCAGTCTTCCAAAGAAAGTCTGTTCGACTTGTGTATGGGACACCATGTTTTCCTTGCGTCACTACCTTGTGGGTCTGGGCGCTTGGGAGGGTTAGCGTATTCTGCTGCGAGTACTTCTACTTGAGCTTTCCTATTCGTGTTCTTGCTATTTTTCTTTTTGCTTGACTCAGGTGTGTCTGTGGCTGGTTTTTTCTCGCCCCCGGTCTTCGGCTTGTCGTTCTTGCGTCTAAACGCATCGTCAACGTGGGCGCATCGCTCAACAATCTCGAATAGTCTCTGAGTAGTTGTGATGCGTCTCGTTGCTAACTCCTGGGTAGTGTAGCGATCTCTGACACCAGACTTGAAGGCGCGAATTACAGAAGCATCGGTGATTTCGGGGATTGTATTTCTGCACTCATTAAAGCGCCGAACATATTCCCTCATAGATTCACCTGAGTTCTGTGTCAATGCGTGTAAGTCGTCTTCGATCGCGTGGCGCTTGTAGGTTCCCTGGAAGTTGGCGACGAATTGCTGCCACAGGTCTGCCCTCGAAGAAATCGAGTAGGGCGGAAGGTGCATCAACCATGAACGCGCAGAGCCTTTTAATGCAGTTGGCAAGTAATTCGCCAACGCGTTGTCGTCCGCTCCGGCAGCATAGAGTACTGTGGAGTAGACTTGAAAAAATTCTTCTGGGTCAGTGCTCCCATCATACTTCTTTGTTGCTCCCGGTCGGAACCTCTCAGGCCATCGGACATCGCGCAACGAACGACTGAAAGCCCTACACCCAGCACTGGGGGCAGTGGGTTGTCGGCGATCGTATGTCCTTCGTGGATGTCTGTCCGATGATGAGGAGGAGGAGGAAGATGAGGACGACGATGGGTTGCTTGGTTCCGGTGTAGGATTACGAGAACGCCGGCCGGGTTCTCGAGAGTCCTATCGTCGCCCTCCGTTGTTGTCCCGGCGCCGTTCTCTGTTGTCTTCGTCATAATGGCGGCGTCCTCGACTGGTATCGCCCGGCGTCCGTCGTTCACGATCGTCACGAATATGATGGTTGTGGCGGTCTTCGTTCGAGCGGCCTCCCCGTTCTTCATTGTCGTGATGTCGTGAAGAAACGTGATGTCGGGAACGGTTCTCGTTTTCCCGTGTGCGAGCTTCTCGGCGACCGTTTAGGTGATCGTGGAGATCGCTGGTGCCGCGAGGTGGAGGGCTGGCTCGATGGGGTGATTCCTGCTGTTCGATGTTTTCGCCGTTGGCACCAGCAGTTGGTTGCTGTTCCGCGTGGGTTGCAGCGGCGGCCTCTTCGAACGTGTTGCTGAGGTTGGTCACTGACTCCCGTAACCGTTCCGTCCATTGTGCGAGGTCATCGTGTAGAACGGGGTCATAAGGGGTCTCCCTCAGTATTGCGTTGAGGGTCCTGATGTGCTGAGCTGGTGTAGACGTTTGATTTTCCACCCCGGTGTTAGCGCGTGCCGATGTGCCTGTCCCGTCGATAGCCAATACCTCATGTGGCGTACTGGTTGACGAGGAGTCGTAGTCCTCGAGTAGATGTAGGACCGACGGTTCGGAAGAGCCGATGTCGATAACACCGACGAAATGATCTGGGGTCAGCGTCGTTCCTCGTTCTTTGTCTGCGCCTCCAAGGGTCTTGCCTGGCTGCTCGACCTTGGGAGATGACATCTTTGTGACGCTGAGAAAAACTTTACAGCTCGAGAGGTCATGATTCTTTGTCTTGTGAATAGGACAATAGGTACCACGAGTTGGAGAATCACACTGAATTCCATGCTCCTTGCAGGCGCGAATCTCGGCGCGGGCGTTGAGGAAAACCCAGCAGGCTTGCAAAGTATGTTTCCTGGTTTTGTGGATAGGGCACCAGGACCCTGTTGCTTCGGAAGTTGTTCTCGTCGGCTTGTGTTTCTTGTCGGAACAATAAGGTTTGGCCGCATTAGAATCCTTCTCGAGCTCGGACGTCGTCGATGTTCCGTTCTCCACTTCGGCGGGAGGACCTTTCGACGTGGAGTTGTCATGGTTTACAGCCACTACGTTCTCGTTTCTGGTCATTGATGGCCCAGCTGAGATTGGCATCGTGGTGTAAACCGGAAAGACAATTTTGCCGACTTGAGTCGACACTAGCATCGTTGAGGCAGGAAGCCCGTAGTTGAGGTTGGTGTTGACGCTATTGTCGACGAGGCTGGATGACATAGTAGTAGAACCTTGAGCACCAAGTCCCCCTACCTGGCGCGCCACTGTCGACGGGTGATACCCGTAGACCGGATATAGAGAGTATTGGGGTACGCTGGTACAAGGGTCTACGTAGTACGACATCAAGCAAACAGAAGACGAAGATTATACTGGTTCATGCCTCTTGATAGGTAATAGCCCTAATCCAGTTGGTATGGGATTATATGATGGAAGTCACAGGTTACAAAGGGAAAGATGGAACTCGATGAAGCCGACGAGATCGTATCGGGTTAATCCGACTAGACCTCTCGGCAATCTGGCTTCCGCAGGCTCCGACTTCGTAGGTTGTGGTGGTAATGTTGGCTGTAAGATTCGATTCCTTACGTCCTCCCAGGGGGTCCCTTTTATATCGCAGGTCAAGCGGTTTCCAAGCAGGACTTGGAGATGTTGAAACGCACACGATATGTTGACAACCCAGTCTTGTCCGAGTAGGTCTCTTTTCTTCTGCCAATTCCGTGAAGGATTTCCCTAACTCATACAGAAAATGTCCATGTATGCGCGGGCATGCCATATCGATATGTGACATATATCGAAGGGTAAAGGGTATCCCTAACCCGTAACCCTGACAGATGCCCCTGCCGTCAGCTCTCAGTTCCCCTTCAGGCCGGCCAGGCCTCCTTCCCTCCTTGATGCTCCTCCCTTCTCTTGGCCGTCTACTTCCAGACCCGGCCGTGGAGTCTTTTGGTGGTTGAGGAGTTTTGTTTGTCCGTGTTGGTGGTCCAGTCTGTCTGTAGTCAGGGCTCTTGGGCCTCGCTGGTGCTTCACGTGCCCTGTGGCTATGAATACCTGTAGTTGTGCCGAGTGTGGAGCGGTGCGCATCGGATTCAGCCGATGAGCTGGGCAACGATAACACTCAACACTCTTCCTCTAGCTTCTTGGAGGTCCTGCACTTCTTGAGGGAGTCTTGGGTGAAAGCCCTGCCTGGTCTTCCAGGATCGGTGACATCGACGCCTGTGGGTGCCGTTTCCTCCTTAATGGTGTTGCCTTGTGGATTCTCTCCCCTTCGGGTGAAAACCAAGTCTAGATTTAGGCGGGCGTTGGCAGCGGCTTCTGTCGTTGTTCACCTCCTTGGAGGCTACGCCTTGAAGGTCTACCTCTTCCCTCGATTAATTCTATGGGTCTAGTCGTTTTGTCATAGGCTTTTTGTGTCTTCTGTGTAAGGTTTTGCCGGTTTTTCTTTAACAAATTGTACAGTTATATAGTTTTCGGGCCCGGTTTTCCTTATAAACAGGGTCAACTCTCTTCTTGTAATATATCCGGTAGAAATCCTACCATCTACTGTTTCAAAAAAAACTGTTTGGCTGGGCTTCAGCTCAAGAGAGGTGGAGCTAGAGCTGGAGCTGTTACAAACATGCCCTAACTAGTGAGCTCCGAGACTTGTCGATAGCATCTAATTTGTCTCATAGTTTGAGCATATTTACTAGGGGTGTCCTTGTGATTCTTGGGTGTGTGTGGATTACATATATATGTGCGTGTCTATCTATTTTTATTGGTAAAAACAATAATAATTTGATATCGGTGTGTATATGTTTAATTGAGCCCAATGGTTGTATATACAACGTACACACAGTACTTTGGAGATCAAACCAATTAATTAGATACCAAATTATATAATATCACAACATATCCCTAGTCCCTAGGGATAATAGCTCATACTATACTATAATATTCTTTCATAATCAACATTGGGACATCAAATTATAGCGGACAAGATAGGGTCCATTGGGAGATTCTCCTCCCCTTTGGTAGTCTTGGGGGCAGTGCACTGCTGTAGAAACCATCCTTATTGTGTTGACCAAAAATCACATTAGTCTCGGTTTGAATAGAAATCGGAACTAAACATCATTTTTCGTCCCGGTTTAAAACTCCAATGGGACTAGATGATCCGGGACTAAACATTAAAAAGCGCGCGCGGAAGGTAAAAAAGAAAAATCGCATGTGGGAGGGAGAGACACAATTGCGCACGGGTAGAGAGCAAAAAAAAATCTCTCTCTTTCTCTCCCTCAACCTTATCTTCTTACTCATCCTCATCTTCTTCTTCTCCTCCTCTCCTCTCCTACCCAGCCTCCTCCTCCTCCTCTCCCGTGTCCTCCACTCTCCTCTCTCCTCTCTCCCTTCCCTCCCCTCTCCGACGACTACGGCCGGTGGGTGGCGGGCTGCGGCAGGCGGCAGTGGGCGGCGGGTCATGGGCTGCGACGCCTTCCCCTCCGTGGGATGCGGCGACCGGCGGCAGCACCCGGCGCGGCTGTCGCGGAGGGCGGTGGCATGCAGCGGTGGGGCCGTTGTAGATGGCGGCGACCGAGCCTGTGGAGGGCGACGGGGCACGACCGTCGCGGAGAATTTTGTGTTGTAAATATCTGTGTTGATTTTGTGATGATTTTGTATTGTAAATTTGGGGATGACTTTTAGATGTTTTTGTGAATGATTTTGTGATATAAATCTGTGGATGATTTTGTGATGTGAATGTGGATGATTTTGTGGATGAGGATGATTTTATTGTTGAGTTCGGTTTGAAATCAATATTCAAATAGAAAAAAACAATGAAAAAGGAAAAGAAAAAAAAATATCTTTAGTCCCTAATGATGGCGCAGCCGGACACGTGGCTTAGCTATCTTTAGTCCCGGTTGGACTAAAGATCGATTTTAGTCCCGGATTCGTAGCCCCGGTTTGCTACCCGGGACCAAATGGGTTTGTAAACCGGGGCTACAAAGGGTTTGTGCAGTAGTGGTGGTAAGTCTCGAGTGGGATGGATGACATATCTATGTAAAAAAATTGAATCATTATCACGTCCAGAAATTCACTAGTAATTTCTGAACTAATTTATGCATAAAATCCTCGTCCAGAAATCAGCCGAGATACACAAACTGACAATTTAATATACAGATTCATCATAATAACTAAAGCAATAAATACTTACATAAGAGGCATTTAGTCCTCATCACGAAGAAAACTGCAGCGGAAAAATAAAATCTAGCGAAGCTCCGGCTCCACTCCCACAGGTAGCTCAACTGGGGTATAAGCCAAACGTCTTCTCCTTCGCAACTTTTCTTCAACTGGGGTTTGATTGATTATTGGAAGGTGAGTACATGGAATACTCCGCAAGCCACACATCAAGTATGCAAATGCACAAGGATACCAAAGAATGGCATAATATAGGGCTCATTTTGCAAAAGCAGCATTTAGCAAACATTTGAGAATTGTAAAACAGTAGAGTAATTAATCATCAATATTAATCAACATTGAACAGCACACCCATGCTGCACAGGCCCAACCATCCTGAACAACCATACCCGGTTGTACAGATCTATCTCCAAACCAGGAATGTACTATTCCAAACCAGGAGCTAAATTAATTACCATCAATTACCACATTATTATTAATGAGTAGTGTGGGACTAATCATGAAAGACATTGTTAGACCCGCCCATAACCGCGGGCACGGCTATTCGAATAGTTTTACTCTGGCCAGAGGTGTACCACTGTACCCACAAGACACAACTCCACAATATGTCACCATATCATCATGTGCCCATACTGAACATGTCACCATTTGTGTAGTTGTGACAAGACCCCTCGCATAACTCAACTCAAAGCAGTGCACCATTCCTGGATCATAACCACCCCCTTATAAAACAAGGCATGGACTCCCCAGCGACCCCCGTGGGCTTATTTCCACCACTTTTCAGTCTGGCACACCACAATGAGCATTGCTATACAAAGTGTCCAGCCGTTGCCCATTCTGGCTTGTGGTTGGCACGGTTAATGTTTCACAACTGAAGCTCGTGAACCGGTCTTTAATTGTCATAAGCACGACCATCAAAACCATGTTCTCACAACCCACCATTATCAAGTTTTAGTTGGAAAATTAATTAATTAACCAATCACGATTGACCATCGTGAGCTACCTTTACCATGTACATTATTAAGTAATAGTGAAACATTAGTTATCCCAATAGTGTGCTAATGTTTCTAAGCATGGCTAAGCAATTATATCTAATATATCAAGTTGAACCAATATATAAATCCAACTAGTCAAATTATAACTCGAGATAATCAAGAAATAGAGTGATCAATGCAAATTGGCCATAACAAAAGAACAGGTTCACACCACCCGGTGACATTCGAAAATAAATGCACAGTTGAAATAAATAGAGAATTTAAATATATGATCAACATGCTCAAAGGAATTGTGTTTGGGATCTGTGTGACTTGCCTTGCAATAAAGGGTCTTCAATTAATCTTCTTGAATGCTTCCGGCGCACTCGCGAACCTTCGAAACGACGGAAAACAAGCTAACACGCAAAACGAGGAAAAAGACTAATAAAAACCAAATAAACAGTACACATAAAGTAAACAACCATGTAGATCATAATTTTAGATGAATTATGAGACTTGAACGGCCTCATTCCAACTTCATATAAATTACTTATGAATTTTACAAGATTTAATCCAATTAAACCTATTAAAGAAAAGACTATTTCAATTTAACTAAACAATTTACAAATGATTTATAACTGAGATAAAAGATTAAAACAACCTCCAGAAAATGATTAGATTATATTTGGTAGATGACATATGATAATAAGGACTAATATGCCATTGAAAAGAGAGAACAGATTTATATTGATTTTAGACGGCTGAGATTAATCTTGACATAGAGTTGGCCAAGATCCAACGGATTAGATTGAATCCGATCTAGGGTTTAGATAGACATGGCACAACAGAGACAAATAGGCGGTTAGGTGGCAGCGATGTGGCAGCAGAAATGCAACGACGTGGCAAAGATAAGACAACCACACGATATCACCGGATGGCGGACATGGGAGCGACGATCACTGGTGAACTACGGAGCGACGACGAAAAGGGAGAACACTGGAAGAAAGAGCGTGAGGTGACGGTCCTTACCAACACTTACGCGATGCCGGACAGCGACAGAAGATGCCGGCGATGAGCTTCGAAGGGTGGCGAGGTACTGTCCACGGCGGCGACGACTTTCCGGCCATGAGCGGCGACAACGGAGGGGTGGTCGGGCTTCGTCTTGGTGCTGCGATGCCGAAGGAGGGAGCAGCTCTGACCAGGGACAGCCGGGACGACGGCGAACGGCGGCTGTTAGATCAAAAGACGGCGGCAACCCACTGGTTCACGGCGAGGACAGCTTCCGGCGAGATTTCGGCGCAAGGGAATCGGCTGCCGAGCTTCTCCTCCTCCTTGCGAATCAAACGGCGGTGGCGACGACCGAAGGAGACGATGGACGACGACGAACGGCGCGGCTGGAGTGGTGGCCGGCGCTTGGAGAGAGAAGGAGAGCTTGGGGAGGGGCGGCTAGGGCACGGAGAAGGACGGGACTTGAGCGGATAGGCAGAGGACGACTAGCGGGTCCTTTATATAGGCACGGGAGCTCGAGCCCGGGCCCAAATCAACGGGAAAAACTCCAGGAAAGTTAAGGATCTTCGCTGGAAAAAGGAAAGATTGATCCGCGAAATTGGAAAGGATTTCCATAGAAACTTTTGAGGATTTCTCGGGGAAAAGGAAGAGGAGATTGATAGGATTCCATTCCCGCAACTAATTTGGAAAAAGGAGCAACGAGGAGGCCCGATTGAAGGAGGGATAAAAACTGGACTTCGGGAAAGAGAGGGAGAGGGCTGCAGGCCGAGAGGAGATTGGGCCGAGAATGAGAGGTCTTTTCCTAATTCAGCCCGAAAAGGAAAAGTTGATTTTAATTACCTTTCTAACTAAATTAATCACCGAAATGATCTTTCAATTGTTAAAAATACTTTCAATGCTCAAATAATTCCAAGAAAAATCCTTAAAATAATTGAGCACTCAAAGTACTTAATAAAATTGAATCCAGCTCATTTAATGATTAATTTAATATTTAAATAATTACAGAAATGCTCTTTGTATTATTAAATCTAGGAATTGAGCTCCGAAAAAATCCAAGAAAATTTCAGAGAGTATAATTAATCATGGAGAATTTCAATAAAAATTAAATCCAACCATGCTTTATATTTAGGAAATTTTATTTCACACATTTAACTTCACTTGTAAATTAAAGAACATTTAATATAAATTCTATTAATAAATTATTAAATAATTTATAAATCCTAAAACGAAAATCAGGCTGTGACAATCATGGTGGCCATAATCTAGAAGACATGATTTGCATGCCAACTTATAGATGGCCAAAAGGCCCGAGGCCCGACGGCCCGGCCCATGGTACGGCATTTTGGCCCGGCCCAAGCACGGCACGGCCCAATGGAGGTCGGGCCCGTGCCTGTCCGGCCCGACCACCGGGCCATGCCTGGGCCCCTCCACAGGCACGTTGGGCCGGCCCGGCACGATGGGCCGTTAGCTAGGCCCGATACACAAAAAAATAGGGGAGTAAAAATAGACATATTATATGCCATGGACGAAAGAATAGGGATCTAAAATAGACTTTTTTATCTATACATATGTCAGCCCAAAGAGGAGGGATGGAAAATAGACTTATTTTAGCTATACATATGTAATAGCCCAAAGAGGAGGGACGAAAAACAGACTTATTTTAAAAAAGGCCCGATGGGCCATCTATGCCTTCGGGCCAGCACGGCACGGCCCGACACAAAGTGCCGATCGGGCCGTGCCAGCCCGATGGCTGCTGGGCCGTGCCCAGCCATGCCTGGGCCGGGCCGTGCCGGGCGGGCCTTTTGGCCATCTATATGTCAACTCTCCCTCAACCCCCTTCGCCGATTCAGCAAGACAACAGTTCTTTCGCCGTCATCCAAACTCTCTCTTGTGTCTAAGGTTGGCTAGATTTTGGAATAGTCTTCCCTTTTGTTCCCTAGTAGCATTAACCATGCAAGGTTTGTCATTCGAGTTGATCTCTAAGCACCTATGCAACATCGGTTGACATGATTCAAGCCAGGGCTCATTAGATTCAATGGTGAACTCCGTGGAAATCCTTTGCTGAGTCCGGTGAAGCACACACCAAAATCTATGGCTCAGCAACAAACCTTCGCTAATTTGTGTCATTTCTGTGGAGGCGGACATAGAGGATTACCGGTTTGTCAAGCGGAGTGTATGTCAAAGGAAGCCCAAGGATGCAGTCGTCACGACAATGCTGCGATACCCTGTCATTTTGCCCCTTTACGTTGTTTGGTTTCATTAGGAAGGATTCTTCTTCAGTTCAATTAACCCTCATTTCGATAAGGATGGTTCTTTGCTCTCAGTTCTTATCTTTTGGTGATGTATTGGGGTTTAATCAGATAACTCTATAACTTGATTAGTAAAAATGTTTATGTGTTTTCAAATAGAAATTATAGTTGTTGGCAATGACAAGGTAGGTAGTAATGTCCGTAGTCTCACAGCTAGTCGATGGTCACCATAGTCGAGGTAGTGGGAGTAGGAGTGGGCAGAAAAAGACCGAACCGAAAGACCGAGACCGAGACCGAAAAGACCGGACCGAGAAATTCGGTCATCAATTCGGTCCTAGGTAGTGAAAGACCGAATTTTGTTCGGTCAATTTGGTTAGTCTCCTCAGGTAACCGAATAGACCAAAAAGACCGAATTATCAAAAAATGTCTAAATACAACCTACAATCCACTATGTTTAATAGGATTAAACTCTAATTTTCACATCCCTACTTCTTCTAGGCATGCAACCAAATAAGAGTCTTTACTCATAAGTGCTTACGAATTTTTTTTGTGATTTTTGTGTTGAAAATTTCCATTATTTCTTTGCATATATGAAAATGTTGTTGAATTTCGGTCAGGACCGAGACCGAGACCGAAAAGACCGAGACTGAATTTGTCGGTCATGACATTTTTTCATTGAAATTCGGTCTTCACTTTTCAAAGACTGAAAAGACCAAAGACCGAGACCGAAATTTTCGGTTAGACCAAATGCCCACCCCTAAGTGGGAGGAAGACGATGCTAATATTGGTTGTGTGCAACACAAAACGTAGCACATCAAGCTATTATAAATGTTACATTTATATTACAATATGTATTTTTTTGTCGCCCCCATGTCGTCCAAGCCAGTAGGCTCCGAAAACCCAAGCACCGCCTTCCTCCCACCCCTAGGGCTCCTTCCCTGCCTCCATCCCGCTAGAGCAGCCATTGCCCTGCAAGCAGTAAGGACAATGGTGATGACGGTTTGTCCACAGCAGTGGTTGGCTCTTGACGGTGGTCGAAGGGAGGCACGACCGCAGCAAGATGCACAAGAACAAATATAGAATCATGGGCACGATGGTAGTTGCAAGTTTGTAGCTGCGGCCGACATCGACGGGGATGGCTGAGTCCAGCCCTCCAAGACTAGATCTGATAGTGGCTCGCTGTGGTACTGATAGCGGGCGTGACGGAAGGAACACCCCTTGTGTATAAGGGTGTTGGCGCGACGTTTTTCCCGGAGGATTAGGGGTGGTAAATGGTTGCAATGACTTGGGGTAGAGTCCCACAATGATGATGGCATGGTCATGCAACACTTGCAAGCGATGGAAGATTGAGGCTAACCGGTGGAGGGCGTCAGTGTAGCCATGTCTACGTGTTGATGATGGTTGATGTGGTGTTGTGATGGGGAGGCAGGCATGCAGACTGTAGGTGAAAGTCTAGCTCAGGGTTTATCGGACCGATAATGACAACAATTTTAGACACAGTGTTCCCTTTAGTGGCTTTGTTGAGGCGACTCTCTCCACTCTGGTGGGACTCTCCATACAACAACCTTTTCTAGGATTCCATGGATGGACCTATGTGGAGCTTCCTTGCATGGCATCCCACCGGAGGCGTATCCTAGGAAGTCATGTGTCTTTGTCTCACTGCTTTCTAGTTTCTACCATATTCATTTTTGCGTGTCTGAATGCTGATGGAAGATTGAGGCTAACCGGCGGAGGGCTTCCTACTAGGGTGTTTTTCTCTTCTTGTGGGATTCATTTTGTGGTGATAGCTCATCTCCGAAGGCATAAAAGTGGACTACAAATATTAACTTACCGTTTAAGGTTATCCTTACATGTACATTGGAGATGCCCATCTTAAGAGTGGCTTGTTTCTATCCATGAAGCAAATATGTGTGTTGGACCCACCTTAAGGTATGACCTTTGCATATTGAGGATGCCTATGATTATTGTGGCCACAATGTGGTTGCCCTTATACATTAAAAAAATTGTACTACTTAATGAGAATTCCGTACTCCCTCCGTACTCGTAAAGGAAATCATTTAGGATAATGTTTAAGTCAAACCTTGGGAATATAAATCATGAATAACTCTCAAGTTATTGAGTTTGAAAATGTAAAAATTATATAAATATATTTGTCTTGAAAAATACTTTCATAAACTTTTCAATAAATATTTTTATAGAAACAAGAAGTCAAAGTTGTGTTTTTAGAGACCGTATCACTGTTCAAAATGACTTCCTTTACAAGTACGGAGGGAGTACGAATTATTCGAATTAATTGAGGGTATAAACAACAATGATGTGACTTCAATTTCTAAAAGAAGATGCCACGTAAGATTTTTATGTGGTGGAAGAAAAGGAGAAAAAAAAAGATGATTTAATTAATAGTGGTCTAATAAGAAATTGCTAATGTGCGATTGTTCGCTGTGATCTAGCTTGGCAGAGCAATTGGTTTTCTTTCTCTTTCTAGCCTAGGCTCGTGCACCCGCGATCATTTTCTCTTTCTTTTTTTTAACCGCTTTTATGTTAGAAATCGCTTCGAATTTTATTGTTTCCTCTTTTTTCCTTTTTTTACTGTTACCGGTTTTGATGGAGGCAAGTTAGTCCATCCTTTTTTTTCTTTTCTTTTGTTGCCGACAAAGACGGAAATTGCTTAAAATCGGGCGACCAGGGGAGGTGGGAAAAATCGGTCCTTCCCCCTTCCCCCATGCGCGCGCTCCCCCTCCCCCTATCCGGACCCACCCACTTATCCTTTCCCTTGTTCCACAAAAGATATTTCACCTAGTGTACTTATAATGTTTCACTATACATCTAATGTTGCAGTGAACTGAAATACTCCATTGTAACAAAAACCCCACATATTTTAGAAACCCCTATTAAAAGAATTTAGTTTATTTTTTTTCCACCGAAAAATGTTTCACTATGTATAGATCTAATGTTATAGTGAATGAAACATTCCATTGCAACAAAAAAACCCACATATTTTGGAAACCCCGTATTAAGGGAATTTGGTTTAATTTTTGTTCCACCGAAAAATGTTTCACTATATATAGATCTAATGTTGCAGTGAACGAAACATTCCATAGCAACAAAAAATCCACATATTTTAGAAACCCCCTATTAAGAAAATTTGGTTTATTTTTTGTTCCACCGAAAAATGTTTCACATAGTGTACTCACAATGTTTCACTATGTATAGATATACTCACAATGTTTCACTATGTATAGATATAATATTGCAGTGAACTGAAACATTCTTTCGCTATTTGCTGAAACATTGTTTTTATATAAGGTGAAACAACACCCAATTTAAACGAGTGAAACATTTTTGATCTACTTAGTGAAACAATTCCGATATACCTGGTGGAACATCGTGCAATATTTAAAAATAATTCAATAATAAGCTAAACTTTTTTTCGTCGGAATATATCCATGTGTGGTCTTGTTTTGAAGATTTAATTGCAACGAATTTAATGGTGCAATCAGATCATGATTTAGATAAATAATTTAGGAGAAAAATCAGTTTCAAGTAGTTTTGCATGTCAATCGGGCGCCCGATTTTTATCGAAATCGTCAGGCGCCCGAGCGGTAGGCAACCCCAACAAAGACGTGCATGTGTGCAAAATTGTAGATTAAACTTTTCTGTCCGGTTACTTGCATGGCCTTTTTTGGCCTATTTTTTTATTTTTTTTTTAAATTCGTTTGAAATTCATCTATAGAAACTTTTTATATAAAGTTTATATGCATCAAGTTTCTAGGTCAAAGTAAATGCGTATAAAGTTTATATGTATAAAGTCCTGACTTACACTAGGATTTTAAGTCACCCAAAACCACTTAAAAAATATTTGACAAGCAACTACTACTGACATGTTGGGTAACGACTGTCATCAGCCAATACAAACAAACTATATCTAAAAATAAAAAGAAAAACAAGCACGTGGATATTCACTTGAAAATGCGTCAATGCAAAACAGAAATATATTTCTGGTTCATTAGTATATTTTTTTTCTATTTTAGAATAATTTTCTTTTCCTTTTTTTGGTACTAGTGAGCGTGTGGCACGTCGATACCTATTGAATGGAATCAAATTTGAAAGAGAGTATTTTGGTACTAACAAAAATATACGAACTCATGTGACGGAGATTTTTCATATGAACAAAGTGGTGATAAACAGAGAAAAAAATCATGTTTCGAAGATCCAAATACCATGTTATTATGTATTCAAGAAGTAAAAAATAGAAGTACAAAAATTATATGATAAGATGCTTTATTTAATATGCAATATCAATTTTTATTATAAAAACAGATTATACATGTCAATTGAAGGACTTGTGCATTAAAGCAAGAGTAACTGTTTGTATACGCTGACAATTAAATGTGAAAATGTACTTAAAGAAAAGGTAAATCACATAATACAGTTTGAAATTTGAAACAATAAGGATATGTTCACAGCCATTGGCCAAGCCAAGTTCTTATGCTACGCTTTCGCCAGGTTCCATGAGAAGCTTGTGCTACGCTTTCGCTCTTGTTACGGTGTCGCTTGGAAGCTATCTTAGTTCATTCATACTGACCCTGGTTTCATATTTGACAACTCGAAATGATAATCCAGGTTGCATCCCTGATAACTTGAATGAAGGCCATCTTGACCGCTTTTTCTGGCTCATAGCTGGCCTTAGTTTTCTGAATTTCTTCTTTTTATCTACTATGCACAGCAATACAAGTGCAAGAAAACTGCTGCAATTTAATCTCAGCCTTCATAGAGCAATATTACATGGACAAAGGAATTTATTGTACAGCAAATTGTATGTACACATTTTTGGGCACAATGAACCATTTCATTCAGGTATATATACTGATCAAATATCGAAAAGCAATATGCCAACCTTCGGTAAAATCCCCTCATCTGATCGTTGAGCGTGTCGTTGAAGTCCATAGCGAGCACGCCCTCGCCGAGCGGCAGCTCCCCGTCGAACTCCAGAACCAGGATCTCGTCGTCCTCGAACAGCGACACCTCCGTCGGCGCCAATCCCTGCAACCAACCAACCCGGCACAGAGAAACGCCCCAGCCACGGTGAGACCGCGGCGCACTCGCGCGACGAGCAGGGGCACACTCTGACAGCAGAGAGCAAAGCCACTGGGGTACCACTCACCTGGAAGCGGATGGAGGCGCGGTCGACGGCGAGGTCGGCGGCGTTGAGCACGAGGAAGCGGGTGGGAGCGGAGACGTCAACGACCACAGACGCGTCGTCGGTGAAGATGCAGGCGTCGAGGTCGGGCCGGAGGCGGAGCTCGTACCGTCGCGGCGCCACGAACCGCGGCAGCCACGCCTGCCCGCGGAACTGGTCGGCCGAGCCTGCCGTCGCCGGAGCCAGCGCTGACGCCAACGCCATCGCCGCCGGTGAAGGGAAGGGGGCCGGGGCCGGGGTGACGGGGCGGCTGCGATGAGGGGGAGGCGGTGCGGCATGGAGGAGGAAGGGATGGGAGCACCGGGAGGACGGCGGCGGCGGTTGATGGGGAGCGACCGAGAGGGGAGTTGCGGTTGCGGCGGCGTGGATCGGGGGATTGAGGGTAGGGGAGAGAGCGATCGAGAGGGGGAAACAACGTGCGCAGTGGTGAGATCGCTAATTACAGGGTTAATCCGGCACTAATTGCAATCGTGTGTTAATTGCACTAAATAACTCGTGCTTTTTATATTAGTCTAGATATTTTTACTTCGCATGGACCCACACGCTACAGCCTACAGGCGAACGAGGGGGGCGAGCCGATCGCGTGCAGCGATCGACTGTGTATTAGATGCACCCGGTGATCAATACCGTACAATCATCTAGAGTCAAATCATTAATATTCAAATCTTATTACAGTCAACTAAACAGATAATATATTGTATATGTGTTCTGTATAGATTATGTATGTATGATGTGGAAAGATTATATAGACATTAGTCATCTAAACCATTACTCCCTCCATACTTATAAAAGAAGTCGTTTTAGATAATGTTTAAGTCAAACTTTAGAAATATAAATCATGAATAATTCTTAAGTTGTTGAGTTTGATAATATAAAAATCATATGAATAAAAGTATACATATATCACTTTTTAATAAATATTTTTTAAAAAACAAGAAATCAAAGTTGTATTTTGGAGAACATGTCGCTGTTCAGTGAGGAGGGAGTATTCCTGAGCAGAATCAGAATCATGAGCGAAAAGGAAAACAAAAGAAAGAGAGAAATGGCTTTTGTTAGCTTGGAGGCAAAATATTTCATACCAAATGGCCCTTAAGTGAAATATACACCAATATACCTTCATGAAAACCAAACGTGTATATATATATATATACTACCTTTTTTAATATATTACACCGTTAACTTTTTACATCATGGTTGAACATTCGTCTTATTAAGAAAAATTAAGTAAATGTATTTTCTTTTCTTTTGTTGTGGTTTGATTTATCAGTGGATAAATTTTACGTGTTAGATTTGCACAATTTTTTTAATAGGTCGAATGGTCAAAGGATATAAAAAAATCAACAACGTCGTATATTAAAAAGGGTTAATTTGATCCATGCCATTACAAATGTGGCAAATAAAAAATATACCACTACTATTCACGTGATCTTGGTGCCCTGTAAATTTCTAAAATTGGAACCATGCCACTCCGTCACTCTTTCCGTCCTTCTGTCTTCCCCTTCCTCTCCCCGTCCTCCTCCTCCGCTGCCGCGGATGACGCTGCCGACCCTGACGCTACCGACGCCGACGCTGCCATGCTCGCCTACGTCGCCGAGCTCCGCATCGAGCGTGCGGACTCACGGCCGCCGCCGCACACCACGGTATTAGCGCTCCGACGTCTTCTTGTTGATTTTACTCCGAAGTTTGCACATAGCAATTCTCCATCAGGAGATCGTGGACTAATTGCAAATGAAAGCACTACACGAATTGAAGATTTAATTAGGTCCCCAGCAGACGAGGTGATACGCCTTCTGCATCTTCTCCTCCTCCGACCTCTTTGGCCTTGTGGCTCTACCGCATGCGGCGGCGGCACCGAAGGGGGAAGACGTACGCCACGCCGTTGCCAGCGGTCTGCGACAACAGCGACACTGGGACGGCGTGCCGGTGACCTGCTTGGCGGAGTCCCACCGGCACAGCCCCGTCTAGTCCTTGAGCGCCTCCACCGCTCTCTAGCTATTCTTACCACGAATGACGACGCCTTCTTGCTCAGCGACGAGCTCATCTTCACCTAACTTGGTCTTGGATGGATGATTCCTCGTACGTAGATGCTGTGTTTCTTGGAGCTAGTAGTTGGATACTTGGATGCCTCGATGTATGGCTTCCTCGTCTCCCCCGCCGTGCCCCATCCGCTGCAGCATGGCCCGACGTCGGCGTCTTCCGTGGCGGCTCTGTTCCCCGACCTGATGCGGTACGCGCGGAGTTGCAGCCAGCGTGGCGCTGGTGCAGATACTGGACTTCGTGGCAGGTGGCTTTTCGGGGTCTCGCCGGCGATGTCGTGCCCGCCGTCGACGATGACCATGACGTCGTCACCGAGCACCTGGCCTCACGTCGTCACGGAGAGAGGATAGGGAGGACGGAAAGAGTGACGGAGTGGCATGTTTCTAATCTTAGAAATTTACAGCGGCATCTAGTAAATAATGTAAATAATAATGGTATAATTTTTATTTACCATATTTGCAGTGATATGGATCAAATTAACCCTATTAAAAAACGAAGGAGTATATCAAATGGTTAATGTAAATATAATCACATATGCATGTATATGGTTCTTCTTATATATGTGAGAAAAACCAGTATGGACATAATCTAGCATAGAACATCGCGGATGCCTTTCCAGTTGGGCTCCAGCTGGCCAATGGGTTTGTTGACATACATAGGCTTGCAGTTACTGCTGTATTGTGCAAACAAACAGAACACTTTAACTGAATCCCCAAGCTTTGTATTGTACCCTGCCAAGTTGGCATAACGCCTATCAGGCTATCATCACTCTATTCACCTCTAATTAATTAGCCCGTATAAAAAGAATGTTTTTCTTTGCGAAGAATAAAAAATATTTTTTTAACACAAGAATAGTACGGTAGTCCGGATCAAAATTCAAAGGTATATATCTTCACGCTACTTGACAAATTGATGAAAAGTTAATTTAACCGTAAATTTCAATGACCTTCCTAACTATGAAAAAGAACTGAATTAGCAGCTGCACAGTTTATGATATACTTTACCAAAAAAAAAGAAAGTTACTTTAATTTGTGTTGTAATTCTTTAAAGTAAGTACTACTACAAACGGATAAACTTCTAAACAATATTAGTGCCTCTAAACAAGATGTCGCAGAGTTATATGATGAGATGAAGGAGAGAGAAAGGAGGAGTCGTTTCTCGTAAAAGGAACAATCTCCATACGAACTTTAGGAGAAAGAGGAGGGAAAAAGGAAAAGGAAATTGACAAATAATTAAAATGAAATATCAAGGTTAGCACACTAGAGTTATTATAGATGTAATATATTGTGCATGCTACCTTTTCATTAATGAGTTGTTTACGTGTTCGGATGAACAGAATTAAAAATAACATCTGAGGCTCTTATAAAACTTGCTATTAGTAATCAAATCTGACATAATCATATATTACTATGTTCCCCCTCCTTTTAGTTCAAATTTTATTATTATTATTATTATTATTATTATTATTATTATTATTATTATTATTATTATTATTATTATTATTTTTTGACAAGCGTCCATTGTATCTTCGATTGACGAAGTCATTATAAACTCCTCAACGTCGATCACCTGTTACACACCATTAAAAAAATAATTAGCTTCATGATTCAATTATGAGTACAAGTTTCAATTCTAAAACTTAGGCCTGGTATAGTTCTCAAAATTTTTCCCCCAAAAACGTCACATACGTATGCATAGAGTATTAGATAAAAACAAAAACTAATTGCATAGTTTGCATGGAAATCACGAGACGAATCTTTTGAGTCTAATTAGTACATGATTAGCCATAAGTGCTGCTGTCGACGGGGGAGTTCATTTAAACAGAAGTCGGGGGCTACTGTCAAGGTTACGGATAAGGTATACCCTCTACCCTTGGATATACGTTATACATCGATATGGTATATCTACGCGTATACGGACGTTCTCTGTACACGCTAAGGAAATCCATCACGGAGTCCACAGATGGAAAGATTCCTGCTCGGATAGAACTGGGTTGTCACTGTATCGTGTAGGGTCCGATGTCTCCGAGTCTTACTTAGAAACCAACTGACCTGCGGTATAAAAGGGACCCCCGGCAGGACATAAGGCATCGAATCTCATAACCAAGACAACCATCACAGCCTACGAAGCCGGAGCCTGCAGGAGCCAAGTCGCCGGGTGATCTAGTCGAACTAACTCGACTACGATCTCGTCGGTATCATCGAGTTCCACTATCCCCTTTGCAATCTGTGATTTCTGTTATATAATCCCATATCAACTGGATTAGAGCTATTACCTACCAAGGGGTCTGAACCAGTATAATTCCTGTTTTCTATTTGCTTGATGTCGTACTACGTAGATCCTCGTACCAGCGTACCTCAATACCCTCTATATCCGGTCTACGGGTATCCCCCGTCGACAGTGGCGCACCAGGTAGGGGGACTTGATGCTCAAGGTTCTACTACTATATCGTCAAGCTTTGTCGACAACGGCGTCAACCCCAGCGTCAATCAAGGAGTTCCTACTTCAACAATGCTGGTGTGGACTCAAGTCGGCAAAATCGTCTTCTCGGTTTACACCACGGTGCCGGTCTCGACTGGTCCATCAATGACCAGAAGCGAGAACGCCGTGGCTACAACCCTAGACGACTCCATGTCGAAGGATCCTCCCGCAGAAGTGGAGAACGGAACGTCGACGATATCCAAGCCCATATGTGCTAATGACGGCTTAATTAGGCTCAAAAGATTCGTCTCGCGGTTTTTAGGCGAGTTATGAAATTAGTTTTTTCATTCATGTCCGAAAACCCCTTCCGACATCCGGTTAAACATCCGATGTGACACCCAAAAAATTTCTTTTCGCCAACTAAACACACCCTTAAAATCCGAGCAAAAATATTCTTACTACAAACAAAACTAGCTATACACCCTTAACACCACCGCACAACTAACAATGATTTTCTAGGTATACACCCATACGCGTGCGTGCCTTATAGAGGGCCGGGTACCTATGTATACATGTTACTGCGCTTTCATGGTTGTCGGAACGCACCCGTGTGATGTTATACGGTCGTGAAACTCCTCCCCCATACTCCCTATGTCTTATAGAAAACCAATATCGAATTAGATATATTCTAGTAATACTATGAATATGTTTATATCATATCTTATATTTGTTTTTATGAGACGGAGGCAGTACGTGCGAAAGTGTCACAAATCTCTCTCCCACCCATGCACCGATCCTTCCAGGATTAGTAGTTTTTTTTTCTCTTCTTCTTTTTTTTTTTCGGAAGGCAATCCACGCGACAAGGAGGAGGAAGGGAGCCCCCGCTACTATTTCTTCCATCCTCCCGTTGCTCCGCTCTCCTCTCTCTCTCTCTCCTGATTTCCCATTGGGATCTGAGTAGTAGGCAGCAAGGGGAGGCGAGTCTCCCTCCTCCTCCTGACCTCCTCCCCCCCAAACCGCCGCAAATCCATCGCCGAGATCCAACGCGCCGGACGAGGTGCGTCTCCTCCTTCGATCGCATCGCATCTCCCCCCATTTCTAAATTCCCTATTGCTTTCTCCTCTTCCCTATGTAGCGGCGCTGATCGCGAGCGCCATGGGATTTAAACCCATAAATTTTATTCGTCGTCGTCGACTCTCTCCCTCTCTCTTTCTTTTTGTTTTTGCAAATTGCGCTCGGGTTCCGAGGAGCGGATTGGGCTTGGGGTTTCTTTCTTCTTGTTGTTGTTGGCTCGGAGTTCTCGTGTTGTGTGTGTATCTGCTAATGATGATGACGATTGTTGCGTGGATCCTAATCGCGGGTGCTTTCTCTCCTCGTCTTCGTTGTTGTTGTTGTTGTTGTGATGCAGCATTGCCGCGGCGCGCGGCAGCGGCAGCGGCAGCCGGACGTCGACGACCTCGCTCGCCGCCGACAAGGGAAGGAATTATACTGCGGGCGGCGGCCGGCGCCGGCCAGATCCGCGCCACGGCCAGCCGGATCTGATCCCCTCCTCATCCTCCCCGCCCGCCCGCCGCCGCCGCCATCTAGTCCTCGGAACACAGCAGGTACGCGCGCGCGCGTCTCCCGACCCGTCGTCGTCGTGCGCCAGGAGTAGTTGTCTCCAGGACATGGCTGAATTAATGCGTTAATTCTCTCTCTCTCCCTCTCTCTCTCTCTCTCTCTCCGACGACGACGACATTGACGACGCTGATTAGATTTTAGATGCTGCCCTAGCAGATGATTTGGCTATGTGTACACGTCGCCATTTCTGATTTTTTTTTCTTCTGTTAGGATCATGCAGTGCTTTTGAAAATTTGGAGTGGTTTTAATCGAATTTTCTCTTCTGTTTTTTGTTTCGTTCTGTAGGAGATAATAGAAGGTTGTTAGGGTTCGTTGGAGGACGTTTGATCTCTTTAAATTCGGGTGCTCTGCCTCGCCATCGATTCGGTTGGGACTTGGGGGAGATCGATCGGAGATGTCGTCGTCGAGCTCGCCGTGCGCGGCGTGCAAGCTGCTGCGGCGGAAGTGCACGCAGGGGTGCGTGTTCGCGCCCTACTTCCCGCCGGACCAGCCGGCCAAGTTCGCCAACGTGCACAAGGTGTTCGGCGCGAGCAACGTGACGAAGCTGCTCAACGACCTGCAGCCGGAGCAGCGGGAGGACGCCGTGAACTCGCTGGCGTACGAGGCCGAGGCGCGCCTCCGCGACCCTGTCTACGGCTGCGTCGCCTACATCTCCATCCTCCAGCTCAGGATCAAGCAGGTGCGCGACCAGATCGTCGACGCGCGCAAGGAGCTCGCCGCCTACATCGGCCCCACCGCCTTCGCGCCCGTCGTCGCCGCCGCCGCGCCGCACCCGCACTACCTCCCCCCCGCCGACTACCACCACCAGCAGCTCCAAGCCCAAGGTGGTGGTGGTGGTGCTGGGATGGGCGCCGCCGGCTACGCGCACCAGGTGGTGCAGCACCAGATGGCCGGCCTCCAGGTGCAGCACCCGCACCCGCACCCGCACCACCACCACCACCATCAGCAGATGGTGAACGCGCAGCACATGGCCCTCGTCGAGGTCGCGCGGGACCAGGACATGCTGCGCGCGCGCCAGGCCGGCCACGCCAACGCCGGCGCCACCGTCGCGGTCGAGGCGCCAGGGTCGTCGTCGCTCAACGCCGACACCTTTGACGGCGGCCCGTTCCTCCTTCGCCAGCAGCCACCCTCGTCGGTGCAGACCGAGCCGGCGATGGCCCTCCCCTACCACATGGAGCCGTCCCCGCCGCAGCCGTCGTCCGGCCACTCGCACGACGAGGTCTCGCAGCACCACCACCACCACCGGCACCACCACACGGACGGCAGCGACGAGGGGAGCGGCGGCGCCGCTCCGCCGGGCTGACCGCCGCGCGCCCGGCTCGTCTCCGTCGCCGTGCGTGCGTGTGTGTGTTCCATGATTCCATTCACCTTCCTCTCGATCCATCTAGTTCGTTTCGGTTTCTTTGCAGCTGTTAATTCCTTCATCGATCGGTCACAAGTCTTTTCGTCTTCCCTCATCTCATATGATATCGAGCAAACTGACACCCATGCCTCCCTGAAAGCATCCATGACTTCTCAAGGCGAACGAGGTGGCGATCTTTCTCAAGGTATTTTTCGTTACCACCGACACTGCCACCTATCTTGATTCTTGATTCTTGATTCTTGATTCTGTGTTTGGATTTGTAAATCTCATTGTTGATTGTGCAAACTGATTGCTGATTAATTGCGTTAGTGCATAAAGAAATAGCCTAGCTAAAGAATTGTTTATGGAGTACTTCAACATAGTTGGTGATGGTTTCTTCTCTTTTTTTAGTTACTTTCAATCCTCGTTTTCTTCTCTCTGGTTGTTTTTTAAAATTTTTATAGCCTCGTTTTCTTCTCCCTTTTGAGTTATTTAAATCTTTTGAGTGAAACTAAAGTATAAAAAAGGAAAATGGATGTGCATGCCGATCGAGTTGTATGAGCGTGTGATGTATTGTTTTCTGCTTATATTATTTGATAACTCCAATAGTACTGGCACATATATTCTTGAATTATTTTCTGATGACTTACATGGGTGACCAGTTAAAATACACAACATTACAGAAATTTTGGGATGGAAATATATGTAACAGTGTAGGTAGAAAATTCTCCTTATGTGGTGCACGGTTAGATCCCATTCTACAAGCCAATATTTCTGGAATTTACAGAATCATCATTCTCGTTTATCAAATCATTGTTGTTCAGTGAAAATATCCAGAATTCCAGATATCTAAAACATGTTTTTGGAGTTCGATATGAACCATATATATATATCGCACTGTGTAATTAGAGTGTTAGAGTATGTTAAGAGCTAGATTATAGTTCCTGCTAATGCCATATATATATATATATATATATATTCAGAAATCTGAGTGAAGCAGCTATACAAGTATAGCTAATAAGTTTTTGTTTCTTGCACTGATTGCATGAATATTTTCTTTTGGAATTTTTTAGCACCACATTATTTCCAAGTAGGTGATTCTTCTGTCTATAAGATTTATACCATTATATTGTGCTTTTTTAATAGCAATTTCTATAACATTTTAAGAGTCAGTTCCTCAGTGCATGCTGGCTTGTTTCAAAATCAGCAAAAGTTAAAAACAGTACATATAGTAGCAATTTTCGTCTTTCACTGTAATATCTGACTCTAGAATAGTGTGTATAGAAAACTTAAAAACAGTACATAGGTAGCTAGCGATATGTATTGGTCAGTATTTGACAGGCACTAGAGAGCATGCTCTCATGTTCAAAACGTGTAAAACTGATCTGAAATTGCATTTCTGGTACTTACATATTTTTTGTCTGCCGATCAATTCATGTGGCCTACTTCTATATTTTACAATCTGTCATAGACTAGTGGGTTTCTGTCAGCAAGAAAATAAATTAACAGTGGCATTTCTTTAAATAAAAACGCTGGTCATCTCTCTTATTCATTGACTGAATTACTGTCCAAAAACCAGAGTACAGACTTAATTTTTTCAGAACTGTAACCTAACACAATGGTCATTTGATATGGACTTCTATGTTCATAATTGCATATGCATCTCTCTCTCTCTCTCTCTCTCTTCTGTGTTTGTGTATGTTTGTGTAGGGGCCGGTTTGAAGCTGCAGCAATGCGCATCTGACTCACTGCTGCATATATCAGAGATTTTGACATAGGCATATGCATTCTCTTGGCATCACGCATATGATATTACTATGCAACTCTTTTGAACCCCCAATCAATTTGATTCACTGACTTATCATCCTCCTGGAATTATGCTTTGTCAGGCTCCTTCATGAGTTGCTTTTCCCTCCAGAGTGAGAGCCGAATAAATGCAGCCAGAAACAGAGACAGACTCTCATCATGGAGCTTTGTAGCCACAAGTAAGTAGTGATAGGAAAAAAAAAACCCCACAACATTGTATAGAGAGGCAGGCAGCAGACAGACAGAGGAGTGAGAATGTGAGACAGTGGAGGTCTCTGTTCATCAGAATGGGGGGCAAATGGTAGTAGAGTGATATAACCCGGCAGTCACCAGCTGGGGCACAGGGAGCAGCAAGCGTTAAAACAAAAAAAAAACCAAAGAAAAATACTTCGATTCTTCTGCAGTGTCGATCCTTTTTAACTACTGTACTAGCTAGTCTTTTGGTCACTTCTGCATTGATTCCTGATTCTTTTCCTTTTATTTTCCTGCTGTTGCATTTGTTCATTTGCCATATTTGCTCTAGTATTTTTGTGTACAAAGAAATAAAAGCCACTAGTTCATTTTTTCTGAAATATAGTAATAATGAGTGGATTCTAGTCGTTTTTATTTGTGCAAAGAGACAAATCCGAGTCCCGCGGTGGTTCATCATTAATACTTTACTGCCCTTTTGAGATCATGCATAAGCACAGTTGTTATGCATGCCAATGATCCTTAAGACGTGTCCTTTCTTCAGAAAGATACAAAAGAAGCAGGCGATGAAGTTATTACTATCCTTTGCCTGGGAGACTGACAGCTCTCTTAATTCATCTATAGGTACGCTGTTGAAAAATCATCACCGTGTCCGGATATGCATGTTTGTTTTGTTCGAAATGCAGGACAAACCAAATGCTATTCAATTGGAAGCAATGCCATGCTTCCATTTCATCTTGTTTTCTGAAATTTCAGGGTGGCCAGCATATGCTTCCACAAGCTTCACAGTCTCACATGCATATGTACCATGCCTTGCATTGCACAATCCAATCTGCTCATGGTCCTATCCCTTTCATCACACATGGAACTCAACAGTTTGATGCACTCACCGATGCTCACGACCCTACTCAACCGCCAAAAACGTAATTATTTTCATTTAGGTTTGAACCCACTCAGCATCAATGATCCAATTTATGGAGGATTTTTCATAAGATTTGAATCCTATGGAAAGATTTTGTATTTGACCCTTTGGAACAAATTGAGGCTTTTAGAATGGTATGAAATCTCTTTCGAATGGCTCCCCAAATCTAGGGATTTTGGAGAACCCCAACCTGATGGGGTTTTCTTTTCTGAGTTTAATATCTCCTCATTTTTATTGTGTTTTTTTCTATGGTTTGTCTATGAGCGGCTATCCCTGTATTCTTCTTGTGTTTCGTAGTCCTCCATTTTACACATTATTTCCTATCAAAGCGCAATGATTTCCCTGCATGTAATTTACCATTGATGCGTTTAAAAGGAGTTCCTGTATATCTTGTACTAGCTTTAAATTTATTAGCTGCGCAAGATAGGGTTAACTTATTGAAAAGTGTTACTCCAACTATTAAATCCAGCGAAAATTAGAGTTTAGTTGTTATTGCAATATCTGTAATGTTAGGAAATAGCTTGAGAAATTGTATATAAGGTTTAGGTTCTATATAGTTCATCACCACGCAAGTTTTTATGGCATCTAACCGCCAGGAAGATTAAATTTCCACATCCACATATTATCACTATGATTTCTTGTTTTTTCGCACTTCCCTATATGATTTTGACCCATCACGAAGTGTTAAAGCACACCAACGTGACAAGCCACGTGTTTATTTGTATGTAATAGAGAGCATTTGACGAAAGTTATATCATGACACGTGTGCTACGGAGCTAATTAATCAAGAAACTATGATAAAGTTTACGAGTGTAGCAAAATACCAAATGCATGAAAGCTTTACCGTAGTTTCTTGATTAGCTCTGTAGCTCATGTGTCATGACACGATTTTTGCCAAACGTCTCCACACTTATCACATACAGAGACCAACGCGTGGCTTGCCACGCTGGTACATAAATTATGTTGCAATTAATAAGTGGCTCTTACTAAACGGTCATAAAAAACATGTTCTTTTGGACATGTCTTTCAAGTTGAATTTTCAATACTATTTATTTCTACTTAAATATTTAGATTGCATGTATAAATATCAAACAAGTTGATTATGTGTTACAGCAAGTACTTTCATAACATAGTATTATTAGTTTTTTTAAAGTAATACAAATCAATATGTATTTGGTGAGATTGCCAATGTCCAAATGTGAACGAAGGAACTGTCCCTTTGATTTTAGCTCTGGTACCACAATTGGTGGAATAACCCACCCTAGAATGGGTGCAGTTAACCAAACGAAAAGAAAAGGAACTAGCTAGTATATATATATATATATATATATATATATATATATATATATATATATATATATATATATCAGAATCTAGGTAGGTACTACATGGTATATATATTTCATCAGGACTTCCATAAATATAATTAAAAACGATGCCTGATGATCCTTTGACCATCAATGTTATTGTACTAGATCTGTAGTGAAATCAATACATTTTTGCTAACAACTAGGGCTGACTTCCCTTCTTCCCAACCTGGCCACCCTCTTAATATTTCTTGTCTTGTTCCATTGTTTATATAATCCCCACACACAACCATTCACTAGTCAGCTAGGTCTCTGCTCATGCATGCACAGAGTTTTTTTTTAATTAATTAAACTCCCCTAGCATGTGTATGTACGTGCAAGCTGTGATTAATCTAGGATTAGTGCATGCAAACCAAGGTCTTTTGGTGTACTTGCAATCAAGAGGAGGGCTAAATTAATCAAAAGCAATTGTCCCCATCCTAAGCCATGAGAGCCCCTTTACTAGATGTATGTGCCTGTTTTTTTTTTTCCTTTTTTGATGCTAGATGTACGGTGTAGGTGCCTGTTTTCTTTTTCATTTTTGATGCAAAATGTAGGTGCCTCGTTTGACCAGACATTATAGTGGTATTGTCCATATGCATGCTAAGCTCTATCAGATTTTCAGAGCTCAGGTCAGAAAGAAGTAGAAGGCCAGTGTAACAGTGTTATAGCAGCTAGCAGCACTGCGGCAGTATCACCCAATCAATTTTCTGTGGCCAATTTGGCCATTGCTGCCATTATGAATTGCCAATCTGTATTGTATAGCATTGCATGGGAGAGGGAACAAATTGCTACGCCGAATTGCTTGCTGCCCAGCCCGGACATGTAACAAGGTAGTAATAATTAACTTGTGCACCAGCCCTGAATTTACACACCTGTTTGTCTGTACATAGTAGTAGTACAAAAATACAACGAATAATGCTACACGCACCATGGCGCCGCTAAAATTACCCCCGGTAAATGGTGGCCGACATATGGGCCCCCTGGTCTCATGTGTCGGCCGTCAAACGCCGGGGGAGGCGTAGCGATTTGTGAATTGGGAGGGATGACTGTTTGGTAAGTACATGGTGCAAAATTGAATGCAGAGGCAGATGGGATGGGATGGAGGTGGCGCAGCTGTATAGAGGTAGAGAGGAGTATCTAACAATGCCAATGGTAGGGGACCGGAGACCTCTGAACAATTTAGTCCCTTGTTGTTGTTGTTGTTCCTGGGATCGGTTTGGAGTTATTGCCACGACCATCCAGTTCACCAAAGGCACTGGGAATTGTCTTGCTTTCCTCCTCCATTGTCTCCTTGCAATTTCAGGCCTCTCTGCAAATTGCAAGAGATACACCTACATTTAACCACAACAACACATGCTGTTGGTGCGCAAAGAACATTTAAGTGCTTTTCATTTCATCATGTGTTGTTGAACTAATCTAAAAGGACAAGTGAAGATTTTTTTTTTTGGGTTCATCCTGGATTGATCTCCAATTCTCCATTTTCTCCTTGCAATTTGAGGCCTCTGCAAAACTGCGAAAGATACACCTACATTTAACCACAACACATGCTGTTGGTGAGCAAAGAACATTTAAGTGCTTTTCATTTCAATCATGTGTTGTTGGACTAATCCAAAAGGACAAGTGAAGATGACTTTTTGGTTCATCCTGGATTGGTCTCTTTTTTTTTCCCTGTTAGGTATTGCATTGTGGTCTTAGACCAGGCCGGCCAATGATAGGAGAAGAAACGGAGCAGAATGAGTTCAAGAGCAATCCTGATAGATGGCTTGTGTGCACTTCTGCAATTCAAAGCAGTGTTGTTTTGTCATCTTGGACGCATATTGCCTCAAAAGACTAGAAAAAACGTCAGTAGCAAAGATTTGCAGATGCTACCATATCGAGAGGACGGCAGATGATCTCATCTTGATCATATCATGCAATGGTCCAAAATTCCAGGCCAGAAAAGGAGTTCAGATGGTCGGTCACTGTGGCACTGCCTGGCCATGAAACTGGAGCAAACAGCTCGAGAACGCAGCCCATTAAATTCCAAGAAAGGGTTAAATATGAAAAGTTTTGCCCGTACAGGACAAAAAATACATGCACACATGATTCAGTGACACCATGCATGAAATTGCTGGTCTTATGATCTTTCCACTCCAGTTCATGCATTCAGTATTCAGTACATGGGACACGCTGGTGATGATCATGAGTCATGACAACAACTCAGTAGGAATGATTAACAATAAGAATGGGGCATGGTATGTTTAAAGTTCGACATTATCAGCTCGGCGTGTCAATACACCCAGGCCACAACCAAGAATCGATAACAATGTCTTGTGTATGTTAAACTGAGAAAGCTGGTGTTATTTTGTGACATTACAGCCAAGATTGGTCCTGAACATGATAACTTGTTTGAACCTATTACCACATTGGGACTTGGCAAACAGCTACCAAATGCAAGCACATAGGGAGATGAAGTTACTGGGCTGCTGTACCAACTCGGGTACATTGTCACCAAGCTCCAAAAATTTGCATGGATTCCTCTACTCAACTGGTTCCGAGGCCAAGATCTTGCAGACAGGCATGGTCTCGTTTTTACTCAGTAACTTCAACGACGGATGGACGGGGATGTCATTCATTGATACCCTATCTCCAATGTCAAGATTTGCCAGGTCCACCTCAATTTTTGGAGGGATGTGCTCAGCAGGGCAGAGATACACCAAGCTGGTCCTTATTTTCTGCAAAAAGCCGCCTGTTTTTTTCAATTGAATTCAATAGTCAGGTCAAGCATAGAAAGACAACAATTCAGCAATTAGACACAAATTACTTCAAAGAATAGCAAAGCAAGAGTTAGATAATCCACATAAAGAGGTAAACACTGCCACAGATATTGAAAATGTGGCATGCCATAGTATATACTGCATCCGTCCCAAAATATAACCTAGGACCGGATGGGACATTTCCTAGTATTACGAATCTTCCGGTCCTAGGTTCTTATATTTTGAGATGAAGGCAGTACTTCAGTATGACTAGTTATATATATTATCCACATGTTTGTGTGGTGCCATAGGCACAAAATCATGGTATCTAGTTAAAAGAAAATGACGAAGCAAAGAGCAGATGTCCTAGTTCCACATGTAAAGGCAGAATCACACCAGCAAATCAGATACATCACGATTGTGTCTTGAGAAAACTAGACTGAGAGAGCACCAAATATGACTAAGTAAAGCAGGTAGATGAGTTGTCACTCCCATCTAAAGTGCAACGTGTGCACTCTTATCAGGCAGTCATTAAAATGTGTCACTGCTCAGCGTGAAATCAAATAGTACAATTATGATCAAGAATATATTAGCAACTCTTCAGATTGGCCATATGAAATTGATATATGTATGTTTCACATGAAAACAAATATCAAAATCTTAAATAAACAGGTTTCAGGAATGTATAATTTATAGCAAATGGTATATGTCACATTACAAAGACTGCGAAATGAAAACGACTCCTTTTCGTGACTGGTAGCAGTAAAGATCATGATTTGCCAGGTGTACACGAAAACACTGGTAAAGCCTTACCAATATCATAAACCCCAGAATTAGATGCATAACATAGCATAGCACCATAACCATAACTCAGATACCAACAAATATGTAAATGCAAGGACAGGGGTACATGTTAAATTTTGAACTCCTGTGCCAACCACTTGTCCTCCCTTGGCTAAGAGTGACTACTTGTGCTTTCTCACATGTTCTCTTCAGCTACCGTCAGTTTGGCGCTAACTTGATTACCTGAAAACTACTCAAACAATTTAGGGCATTCTTGGAAGATCCCCCAACTCCCAAGCATAATCTTAAACCTGCTACAAGCTTAAGATATCATGCTCCACAAACGAGGAGCGCCATTGTAACAGAGTTTTTGAAAGATTAAACTAGATTTTGTTGAAGTTTTAAATTCCATTTCCATTTTTGTTTTTGAGAGGCTAGCTTAGGTGGCCCAGAAGAGATGATAAGCTCATTGAAGCCAGCATTGAGGCCAGTGTGGAAATTGAATGTCGGAAGTTGTCCCCCTCATAAATCGACCCGGCCTTACAAATGGTAAGCATATTCGGGACCTATTGATTGCGATTTATCATTGCAGAAGTACCAAAATCACGGCTCGTTCCTTACACGAGGACTTCGATATAAACAATGGGAGGTGGCAGAAAAGGACCACAAACCCAGTTGATGCGGTAGTAAATAATAGAGAAGATGTGTGCCACCTGCCCACTTGCATTAAACAAACTAACTTCCAGAATGCAGCAGACTTGGTGTACAGATACTTAGAATGCGTATAGGATAGTAATACATCATAATGGAAATTTCATACTGTTCATCATTTATTTTGCCAAATCATGGAGCTATCCAGAATTATTAAGGCAAGAGTCCTATATCTTAAATAAGAAAATTGATGCCCCTCTGCAAAACTTAGGCCAGCAATACAGTACAAATAATATTTGCCAATTTCACTGGAAAGGGTAATTAATTTTCCACTTGATAGAATTATATTTTTTTTTATAGAACAGTTACTAGGAACGTGCATTCAAGACAAAATAAATATCTTAAAAGAAATCTACCTACACACAACACCAAGAGTAATTTGGTCCCTACAAGTCCAACATCTTAACAGAACTTCAGATTAGGAAACAAAAAGAAATAAAGTAAATTGCACCATGTTATTCACTAATCTGAATTGAGGAATTCACAATGGAATGCACATCTTCAGACAATAAGAAAGTCATTTTTTTTATTCTGTTAAATAGAGGAATCTGAGCTTTGCCTGGTAATGGAGGGCTCAACAAAGCCCATTAAACTCCTGATTTGGATATTGGCTTTCAAAAATGTTAGCTACTTTTGTGGTACTAAACCTTGATATAAGACAAATAGATGTGGGAATCTCACTGCTTACGCTTAGAACCTCCAACAAACAAGCTATTTTCCAAGTGACCACTTACACAAGGTCAGCAACTCAGCACATCTGCTTGGCAAAAATCCCATGTTTGCTACCACTCAATTATGGGCTCATGTGCAAGAGCACCTCATTATTTTTTTGTCCCCATCCAGGCTCCAATATCAACTTTGAGCACAATGTGCTTACATGCATCCAACCAATGCGCCCATACTACAAACTTGCCAATCCCATGGGTTGACACGATAAGCAAACCATGCCGACAACCAAGGGCAGGCCCAGGCCTCAGGCCTCCTGGGCCATGGCCTGAGGCCTAGGATTCAATGTTCATCATGATGTGCATTTTTCACCATGCGAGACACACAGAACAAGGTATAATGGGTCGGCTCAGTTCTTGGGCCAATCCTGGGTCCACCACTGGCAACAACTCCGTTCTTCATTTTTCTTCATAAATATCGATAAGCAAGCTAACACATTTTTCAATCTGTGGTATAACTTTTCATGTCACTGTTGAGTTCTGACACAATTTCAAACAAATGTGCATACATAGACTCGTAGAATAAAGCTATTCAAATTCGATAGTTTACATGGAATCACAAAAAATAGGGTAACCTGGATCTATTGATCCTTAGCCGTGGCATTTGGGTATCTACTATCTGGCCTATACTTTTCAGCTTATTCACTGGATTATTGAAACAGATTTTTTGTTCCACGCTTCAAAAAATATGTTTTCTTTAAAAAAAAAAACTTTCTTCAACTGCATTGCTTAGAGCCTTAGACCGCTTACTTTAAACTATTTGTTAAGTTTATTTCGTAAAATATTTAAATTATCCCTATAATCAAGGAGATAATCCGTGGCAATAATCCACTCAATGATCTAAATAAAACTGGGGCTAGTTACAGAAGGGCAGAGTTTCGTGCCAAGTGTTAAGCATCTGCAATGCACATTTCTATGTTGAGATTCCATAAAAACATAAGCTATCATCTTGTATATAGCACAGGGATTTTGCCAAATAAAAAGAAAACCTATACCTTTCTTCAACCCAGGGCAGACGTCCTCCCCCTTGAACTCTACAGGCAAGTTCACCTTCAGCATTGTTCCTTCATCTGCCTCCACCAGCACCAAGTTCAATATATTTCCTGTTGTTTCGTCTCTATGCACCTGCAAAACACAAGAGCATCCACATCAACCACAATCCATTTTATGCAAGATAGTGCAGACCCGGTCCTGACGCACAACAAATCCGACCAATTTCTTCTAGCACTCTCGCATATATAGTTGTGAAACCACACCAGTGGTTCCCCCAGCTTTCTCAGGATAAAACTGCTCAAGAACAGTAAACAATCATATAAAAAGAAGGATTGGTTCTCTGCACTCCTAAACTATAAGGACTGCTACATATCTGAGCAATTTCTCCAAAGTAAGCACTACAAAATACTAGGAAGTCGCTAACACTAGTAACAAATAACCTAACAGCCAGCAATTTGCCAGGAGAAACTACACTAATAATGCGCATTTCGTACACAAGGTGAGCAAACGAATCCACACGGCCAACGCCAACTGAGCTGAAATACGAAAAGATTTCCTCGATGCGCAAGAACGAATGAACGAGATATTTTTTGGTGGGTGGAAAGGACAGGAATGGAGAGGGGCGAAGACCTTGATAGGAAGGACAGTGCCGGAGTGCACGACGGCGGTGGATCGCTCGCCGGCGCGGACCTGGAGGCGGACGGGGGTGGAGAGGAAGTAGGGGGACTGCTTCAGAATCTCCCCGAGCTGCTTCCTGTCGGCGGTGAGGAGCTTCCGGTGGGCCACCCCCTCCCCGGGGCCGGCGCCGGCGAGGGCGAGTAGCACGGCCGGGACGCGGCCGCTGCGGCGCTCCCGCGCCGCCGCGCGCGGGCCGGCCGTCTCCCGCGGCAACGCCTGGATCGTGTGGTGGTACGACGCCGAGGCCGCCCGCCTCCACGGCGCCGTCGAAGCGCCGCGGCGGAGCGCCTCTCCGACGGCGGCGGCGGCGGCGCGGCGGAGGCAGTGCGCCATGTGTGGGGGTTTAGGGGGACGAAGAGAGTTGGGCTTGGCCGCTGGTTACTACTTGCTGGGCCGTCTTTTGCATACTACAGAAAATGGGTTGGGGAAATCTTATCCCATCTTTTAAAAGGGTAACTTTTAATCTTAGCCATTCATTCTTCATATCTCATTTCATCTCAACCCTCCACTCATATCTTTGTCCCAATCCCACCCCTCCTAACCCATTATCCAAACAGAGCCTTAGGCTTTCTTGATTTGGGAGGCTATTTTATCCCATTAGACGGCAGACGCACACGCCCACACACCACTACACAACATATAAGACCATTCCCAACTCAATGACTAGAATTGTGTCTATAGCATTAAATAAACTGTCATCTACGATGAAAAATGATGTGGCAAGTGAATAAATGAGAAAAGAGAAGGAAACCATGTCTTGCATGAGACTTGGTTTCTACCCAACATCCAAGACATCATGTAAGATAAGTAGCATTAAATTTAAGTATGGAGTAGTGGTGCTTGTATTGGAAGAGTAGTGTCTAGTACTAGTTTCTTGATGATGTGGAGTTTATGGAAACTATGTGTAGTGTCTTAGGTTGGTAATGGCCTAACACCACACTCTCACATATCCGTAAATGCCCCCCCTAACCAACACATGTCTAGTGGCATATTCCCGATTTCACTAAAATTTTATTGAAAATCTACGAATGTGTGCATAATATTAGTGGATGTTAAGATTTGAACCATGTCACTAATGAAAAAAATTGGAAGTATCAAATTGGGAATTTTTTTTATTTTTAATTTTTTTATTAAAAGTTTTACAAAAATAATTTTCTTGTTCTTGAATTGCTTGTAGAAATTTGCACCCATGTGACACATGCACCACCGACAAAGAACATTAGGCCACTTAGCTGGAAGTCCCTTCTCATCCTAACCGTTCTGCAAGTAGTCAATAGCCCGCAACATACCCGCATGACGATCATGTATAAGGCAAACGTTGGGCCTCATACGCACCACTGCAATGTGCACTCTCTCTAGGAACCAGTATCAGCTTTCAGTGTTCTCACTCTCTGCAAATACAAAAGGCATAGGTAGAACCTGATTGTTCCCATCACACCCAATTGCTGTCAATATCTGACCTCGGTATTTACCTGTCAAAAAAGTTCCATCTATGCATAGAACAGGTCGACAATGCACAAAAGTATTGATGCAAGCACCCAATGAGAAAAAGGCTCTTTGCAGCACACTCTTTGTTCGATCATCAGCCGATGTAAATGTATGTAGGTCATAGTAAGTATTACTATTCCTCTGGGCAATGGTTGCTAACAGATGAGGCAAATTATCATAGGATGCTTCAAATGTGTCATACCTCATCTCAATAATCTTTTGTTTGGCTCTCTAGGCCTTTGCATAGCTTATGGTGTACTTGAATTTGTTCTCGATGTGGCTAATAATTGATTTTGGTTCAAAGCCAATGTTACCAACAGCACTGCTGTACATCGCACTTGCCACAAAAGCTGAAGTGATGTTTCGGTGATACTTCTCCACCCCTTGTAAGTAGCACTGGTGCTCGGTCACAATGCTAACTTTCCAATAATCATTCCATTTACCCTTATAAGCATGGACACGCCACGGACAATCTTCCTTCATGCACCTCACTTCATATACATAATTTGTTGACTTGACCACCCTAAACTCTCTCTGCAAGGAAACTGCCCAATGCTTCACCGCCTCCTTCATCTCCTCCTTATGAGCATACCTAGCATCCTCAATTACCTCGTTCTCCTTATATTCCCAGGGTACATGACCACCCTCTGATATAACAAGTCCAGAGAAGTCCTCATTTGCCCAATCAGTGGCCATTACATCACCTTCCTCATCAGATGATGCGTCGTCCTCCACTTGCTCATTATCCGAATCTTCCCTCTCCATTTCATCAACGATTATACCGACTCTCTCCCCCTCATCCGCCATGCCCATGGCCTGCTCCTCCCTTGTTTGATTTTGCTCATTTTGCATCGATGGTCCAACAACATCCCCTACATTGCTAGGACCCTCCACATCTTCGGTTTGCATTGAAACATTTGTATCTTTCTCTTGTACCGACACAAATATAACGAGGGGCCATGACCGTTCAAAAGCCATGTTGTCCATCGGCATTAGTTCCCAAAAATAACCTTCTACTGCACGACTCACTACAACAGATACTGACATTGTGTAGACTTCTTGGTCTATTCTAAATCCTCTCAACAACTAACTATAAATTGACTGAAATGTTGTCACGACCGGAAATAACCCAACGGGCGTTCCTTACGTGCGTGTATTATTCCTTGTCCCAGGAGGCAAGGTACACCAAAAGTTGATACATTTCAGAGTTTATCAAGCGGAAGCGTAAATAATTAATTTATTACATGGGCGGCGAAGGCCCAGCACACACAAAGACAAACGGGAAACAGCGGAAGACTAGGGCGACGACCACAGGCGCTTGACGGCAGGCACGAGCTAGACACCAAAGCCTTCATCTTCCAGGAACTCCTCTTCTGGGTTTGGGAAAAATTGAGCAAGACTGAGTACAACCACCGTACTCAACAAGACACACCCACAAGTACAGAATAAATGCAAGGGAGTACAAGGGAGCCATAATATAGGGGGTTAGGGTTTGCAGTAAACGGCATTAAAAGACACTTAGTTGCTCAAATCTATTTTGTAAACACGATTCTAGAGCTATACAATGTTATTAATCAAGGCCGTGAACCCACAAGAACCTGCCTTAACCCAAGGCCTACGATGATTCAGACCGAACTGGCAACCCGACCCTGGGTCCCAGCTCGTCCCAAGCCAACCTAGGCCAACCATTCCACATTTTAGTTGTTAAGCAGGTTTTAAGAATTAAAACACTAACTTGGGTACATTGCTCGGCTTGCCCATAACCGAGGGCGCGGCTATTCGAATAGGTTATACTCTGATCAGAGGTGTACATATTTACCCACAAGACACATCTTCCTCACGTGTAACCACGTGCCACATACCACCACGGTATACGGACGGAAGACGTGACATAGTTTCCAACCCATCCTAGCCATAGACAAGAGTACCGACCCAACCCCACCTACGGCCGGAACCTCCGGGACAGGTAGGCAGGACTAAGCCCCTAGCAGCAGGACACCGGCCCTGTGCCGTGACATCTCGACTACCGGGCCGCAGCTCATGTAGCCTTCATTTGCCCTGGAGATGTCCATCGACCCCCGACTTCGTCCATCTCCATCCGTGTACTTTTGTTTATAACCAGACTGAGCCACAAACTAAGCCTTACCCACTAGACATGTGGAAGTATGGTAGTGCTTTGCAACAGAGGCCCGAAGACCGGTCCTTATATGGCTGAGGTGCCACTATCAAAACCGTGCACCCCGAGCCCAGCCTAAAACCATTTTGAGGGTTTTGAATAGAGGGGGAGGTGTGTGTCCAATTCCACAATAATCCAATCATTCTATAGTGTCCAGGTGATGAGAATATTCCCAAAGTCTAGAGTTGTAAAACCACCTAATGTTGCCTAATTAACCAGCGAAGCATCTACCTAAATTCATACTAGTGGTACCATGAATAGAGTGTCCACTAGTTGGGGTTTTGTTTAATCTAGGGTGAACAAGGTAATAATATCAATAACAATAATAATAAGGTCATAACAAAGGTAAATAGGCATGGCTAAATAAAACAGTGATAACGCGAGAATTTAAATAAAGCGATAATGCAATAATTTAAATCAAAATAATTTTATAAACTGGGATTCAATATGTTCAAGGATGATGTGACTTGCCTTGCTCGCTTTCCCAAACGTCGGCTTCAACCTCCACGAAGAGCGGATCTTCCGAAGCTGTAGCGTCTACACGACCAACGGAAAAGAAAAGGCTTTTACTCTAATAAACTCCATATAACCAGCAAGAACAAAGCACAAAAATGGGTTCTTGACTTCTTAAGGAAAAAATAGAGACTTGAACGGTCCAATTCCGAGTTCAAATGGCCAAGATATGGCCATTTAAAGTTTATATGCTCTTTAAGTGAATATTTGCGAATTTCTTCATTTAAATTTTAATTTAAAAATGATTTATTGCGTCAGCCGAGGGGAGGGGCGCGCGGACCGGGTCCACGGGAGTGGGGCCCACGCGGCAGCCTCACGGTCCACGGTGGACCGGGTGCACCCGGGCTCACACCGGCCGGCGCCGTGGGCCCCACGCGTCAGCCATACCCGAGGGCGCGGGCGGCTGACGGCCGGGCCCCACGCGGCGGCCACTCGGCGCGCCCGAGGGCGGCCACGTCGGCGCGGCCGGCGGGAGGCGGCGCCCGCGCCCCTATGGTCGCCGGCGGCGGCCATAGGCGCGGCGGAGCGGCGGCCGAGAGAGGGGAAGGGAAGGGGGATAGAAGCGGCGGTCCACGGCTCATCCCGAAGCGACGGCGGCGACGGAGGAGGCGGCCGGGGCGGAGGGAGGCGGTGGCGCGGCTCAGGTCGACGGGGACGGCGGCGTTCCGGCGGTCGGCGACCGAAACGGAGGGGTGGACGAGGTCGACGGCGGTGCGGCGAAGCCGAAGGAGGCGACGCCGGGGCGGGAGACGGTCCGGGGCGACGGCGGCGGCGGACCGGAGCTCGGCGGCGACGGCGGAGAGAGAGAGCGACGGCGCGAGCTCGATTCTGGCGGGGAGGAAGGGCGGGGATTGGTGGAAACGGACGGAGGAGGCGTGGGGAGGGTTTAAATAGGGCCGGGGCGAAGGAGGGCAGCCGGAGGGGAAGGAAACCGGCGCGGCGTTCTCGGGCTCCATCAATGGCGCCGGCGAGATTAGGGGAGGGGTTTCCAAACGAATCCAAGGGAGAGAGGGAAGGAAAAATAGAGGGAAAGGGAGAGGGGATCACGGGGAGTAATTCCCCCCTATTGATTTCACGCGGGGACGACGGGAGGCGGCGGGATTCGCGGCGGCGGCGGCGCTAGGGCGCGGGGGAGGCGGCGGGAGCGGCGGGAGGAAGGGGATGACGGGTGGGCCCCACCCGTCAGCGAGGGTGGCGGGCGAGCCCGCCCGTCAGCGGCGCGCGCGGGGGGAGGGAGGCCGAATGGGCCGTGGGGGAGAGGAGAGAGAGAGAGAGGGGGGAGGAGAGATGGGCCGGGCTGGCCCAAGGGAGGGAAGGGGGACTTTTGGGGTTTTCTTTTTTTTTTAAAACATTTTTAACTTTGTTTATTTCTTAATAATTATTATTTGTGCTCTGAAAATTCCACTAAAATTCATTTACACATTTTAGGCTTTTAGGAAATATACAAAAATCCTCCAAGCCTTATTTGACTTTTACTTTGCACATTTTAATTGTTGGAGGCTTTCACACGGATTTTAATTATTCTAGGCATAATTTAAAGGATACATTTTAGGGTCGTTTTGGGACGCGACAAATGTTCTCTCCGCAGGCCTATCGATGCCCTTAGATGTCATTACAAAATCTGACAGATCAACACCATCTGGACCAAATCTAAGATTTCCTTCACCGTGAACTATCTGAAATGTGACCTTATTTGACATTGTGCCTGATGAAAACAATAACTATGTTAACCTCGCGTTTCTGTAATACGCACTAACTTACATTCTCTACAATATTGTTCTATCTCCTATGTCCAAAATTCTAAAAATAGGTGACGTTCTCCCGATCAAACTAAACTACATCTTACAATTAACACTACGGTCTATGTCTCAATTCATACTATTATATTCTGTGCTCTAGATCTACACATATGTGTTGTGTGCTACAGATCTGCTAAAATATATGTAACTACAACTAAAACGCAACATATATTACTCAATCATAATATATTAGTACAAATGCAAAAGAGGTATGGGAGCAAACCTGTGATGAAGTGAGCAAACCAGCAGGGCTTCGCCGCTCCCCTTCTGATGCCCTCTCCTCTCCCTCTTTCTTTTTTTTGGAATTTTTCAGAGATTACAATGAAATTTCAGAGAGGGGGAGTGGGATATATAGGGGAGGGGAAAAAATGCCCTCCCCTAGGGCGGCAAGGGGGCCGCTTGAAAAATTCCATGCCCCTCGCCGCCTATTTGCAGGTGGCCCCCCGCACAGTGTAAAATCGCCCTTGTGGAGGGCGGCAAGGGGGCCGCCTGCAAATTTGCTTGTCGGCCGTCGCCCGAGAGCGAACGGCCGTCTTCCACGTGACATTCGCCGCCCTCTGGGAGGGCGATTCCCAGAGGGCGGCGGGCGACCACTTTTGTCAATTTTTGAAATAGAAAATTATTTTTGTAAAACTTTTAATAAAAAAATTAAAAATAAAAAAATTCATCAAATTGGTACTAAATTGTTTGGGCTAGGCTAGTGCTAACCTTAATGAAGCCAAAGAAAAATTTGGCATTTGCCAAATTTGTAGCTACAAAATCAAATGAGTGACAATAAATTTGGATGTATCAACTATTAATAGGATTAAAAATGGTATAAAACTAAATAACCGCTCGAGGAGAATTGTTAGATGGAACATGAGTTTGAGGGGTGGATTGTTAAGTAAGATATTTGGATGGTCTACGTAGAAGTTTTAGGAGAGATTGGAAAGAGGAGTTTAAGAGCAAACATCCATCTTTTCAAAATAATGGCCTACATATATTCATCTGATAGTTTAAGATGGAATTTCCATCAGAATGACTTGTTCTCGGTGAGGTCTATGTATCTAGCTTTAATTAATAATGGCTATATCAAGAGAAATAAATGTATTGGAAGCTTAAGTTGCCACTTAAGATTAAAATTTTCATGTGGTACTTGCTTAAAGGGGTTGTGTTAACTAAGGATAATTTGACAAGGCTGTTGGCGGGTGTTAAATGTTGATTCTATACCGCCAACATCCGCATAAAGATCAGATAATAAAACATCCAACATAGTGATAGGTGCTTAATCTCATATATTCCACAAGTGTTGGTGTATATTTGTATGCAGATGATAAACCCCGGTGTTGGGAGGAAAATCAGACTAAAGTGAGGAGAATTATTGTCACGCCCGGAATTTCTATCCAAAATTCCAAACGCTTACATGTGTGTAAACCCTCGTCCAGGAATCAGCCGAGGCACACAATAATAAATTGATAATAGAGTACCATTATTACTCTAATTAATAAGCGAACAAAAGGTCATTACAGAGGTGGATAGTTCCTCTCAACCAATAAAGATCTAAGCAGCGGAAAATAAAGAAATAAATAGCGCAGACGACTCCATTCCACAGGCAGCTTGACCAGGACTACGCCAAATCCTCACCACCATCAGCTTCACTGTAGAACTCCTCCTCTGATGAATGATTGCAAGGTGAGTATATGACATACTCAGCAAGCCACGCAGCAAATATGCAAGTGCACAGGATAACCAAGGATGGCATAATATAGGCTTCTTTGCATAAACAGCATTTAATAAATATTTCAGAATTTAATAAAACAGTAGAGTATTAATTAAACAATATTAATCCAACACCATACAACATACCCTGTTATATGGGCCCAACCATTCTGAACAACCAACCCCGGCTGCACAGTTCTAATCTCCAAACCAGGAATATACCATTCCAAACCAGGAGCTAATCAGATATAACCAGTTATAGCATCTTTCATTAAAGTGGGAAGGGTGAGACTAATCACGAAAGACATTGTTAGACCCGCCCATCACCGCGGGCACGGCTATTCGAATAGTTTTACTCTGATCAGAGGTGTACCACTGTACCCACAAGACACAGCCCCACATCATGTCACCATGTGCCTCAATACCACCACGGTACCTCGGAAAGGAGCTGTGACATTACCCCTCACACAACACAATCCACCACAGTGCACCATTCCCGGATCATAGTCACCCCCTTATAAACAAGGCATGGACTCCCCAGCGACCCCCGTGGGCTTATCTCCGCCACTTCTCAGTCTGGTGCCCTGCAATGAACTATGCTATGTAAAAGATAAAGCCGTTGCCCACGCTGGCTTGTGGTTGGCACGGTTAATGTTTCACAACCGAAGTTCGTGAACCGGTCCTTAATTGTCATGAGCACGACCATCAAAACCATGTACTCACAACCCACCATTATCAGGTTTTAGTTGTCACATTAATTAATTAACCAATCACGATTAGCCATCGTGAACTATCATTAAGCCATCATTAAATAATAGTGAATCATAAGTTATCCCATTAGTGTGCTAAAGTTTCTAAGCATGGCTAAGCAATTGCACCTAATATCTAGTTGAACCAATATAAAGCTCAACTAGTCAAGTTATAATAACCCAAGGTGTCAAGGAATAGGATAATCAAGAACAAAAGGGCTATAACAAACAATAGGCTAATTCCACCCAATGGCATTCAAAAATAAATGCAATAGTTGAATAGAAACAATAGCTTTAAACAGGATCAACATGCTCAAAGGGTTGATTAGGATCTGTGTGACTTGCCTTGCTGGCCTTGGAACTCTTCTAAATCTTCTCCTGCAAAAACGGACTCTCCGGAAACGTCGGATTCTAAACGGAAAAGAACAAAAACACCAAAACAGCACATAAGAAAGCATGAACAGTACATGTGGATATTTTTAACATGTAGATCTCAATTTTAGAAAAATTTAGAGACTTGAACCAACTAAATCCGAGCTAAGATGAATTAGTTATGAATTTTTAAAGATTTAATCGGTTTAAATCATTTATATAAATTTTAATTGAATTATGACGCAATAATGAATTATTTTTGAAAAGAAAAAGGGACTTTATTGCGTCAGCGGGCTCGGGGTCTACGGTGGATCGGGTCCACGGCAACGGTCTACGGGAACGAACGGCCGAGATCTAATCCGACCGAACGGACGGTCAAGATCCAAAGGCGCACGGCCGGCTCACGGAAGGTGGCGATGATGACGTCAGCACTGACGTCATCCCGACCGACGGCGGCGACGGCGGCTCGGACTCACGTGCTCGCCGGCGAACGACGGCACGGCGGCGCGAACGGAGAGCGGCAACGAGATGCGGGGAGCACGGCGAACTTACCGACGACCAAAGAAACGGCGGAGAACGACCGGATGGCGACGGCGACGAGGTTGAAGCGGCGGCGGTCTTCGGCTTGTCGACGGCGACGGTTCTCCGGCGAAGAACAGCGGCGGCGAAGGGTCAGACGAGGACGGCGACGCGACGGCGACCACGTTGGCGAGCTCCCCGAGCGACGGCGATGACCGGAGCGATGGCGGTGCACGACTGGAGCGGCGGCGGCGACGGCGGCGCACGGGTGCTCGGCGCTAGGGCGGCTCAGGCGACGAGAGGCGAAGGCGAGGGCGGCGGAGGGTAGAGGAGACACCGGGGGTCCTTTTAAAGGGGTCGGGAGGCGGCGGCGAAGCCCACGGCGGCCCGGCGACGGCGATGGAAAGCTAGGGTTCACCGACTCCGAATCGAGCTCGAATCCCCACGTTTCCAAAGCGAATCGGCCGAAGCTTCCAAAGAGAAAAAGGTAGAGGAGATCACGACGAAGGTTTCCCCCCAAAAAATTGCACCGAATCGGGAAAGGAGCGGCCGAATTGGAAAGGCGGCGGCGGCTAGGGTTTCGGGCGCGGCCGGCGCGACGAAGACGACGACTCCGACAGGCGGGCCCCACCTGTCAGCGAGCGGGAGAGAGGGAGCGGCGCGCGCGTGCGGCGGCTCGGCTGGGCTGGGCCGGATTGGGCCGAAGAGAGAGAAGAGAGGAGTTTTGGGCCGACTTTCGGCCCAAAGCCAAAAGAAGACTTTTAAAACCTTTTTCAATTTAAATAATTCATGAAATGCAATTTCATTTATTAAAAATACTTCCTTAGCTCAAATAAATCCCAGAAAAATCTAGGAATTATAGAATTAAGCAAAGTATTTAATGAAATTTTATCTGGCCCAATTTTATATTGGAATTTATTATTTAGAATTAAATCTTTTCTTCTAGACTTTTAAAAAATCATTTCTAGAATTCCATTTACACAATAAATTTATATTTTTGGGATTTTTAGGGTGTGACAATTATGCATCCATACAAGGAGGGGTTGTGAACTTCATCAAAACATCAGTGAATCAACCCAAAACTCCGAGAAATGGACAGAGGAGAGCCCAAGGAGTCCACCGACTGAAGGCCAGGCCAGGAGGGCCCAGCCCAGGTTCGGCCGAACCCCCTGGTTCGGCCGAACCCCCTGATCACCGTTGATCCTGGGGTTTGGCATGGACGCTCCAGATGCTGTCCCAATGACGGTTGCGGGGCAGTTCGGACATTTCCCCTTTGCCAACTGTCATACCTACCCCTATATAAGGACATCATCTCACTCACTTCGACACACACTTCCAAGCTTGAGCTGAATTATAAGAGGCTCTATTGTACTATATTGTATATTAGAATAGGAAGAGAGTAGAGTAGAAGGAGTCGGAAGAATTCTGGAGTTGTCGGTAATCTTCTCCTATTTCTTTTATTCTGTTTATTACTCTGAATTCAATATAATATTTTTCTTGAGTAATTTAGATTTATCTTGTGAGAATTATCTCTTGGTTAGTTCCTAAATAGCATACGGGATTATTGTTCACTATAATCAACTAAAATATAGTGATTGCTTTGGTGAGTTATAAACATTAAAGTAGATAGTAATTGTTTAGACGTGGTGTTTAGGTAATTGTTATCCAGTAATTGCTGCGTGTCCCACAGTACGTTGAGGTGGGTATAGAGGTGGTGACAGCCCTCGAGATCACTGTAGTCCTCCCTGTCCGGGTACGTAGTAGAGCGACATCTGGGAACAGCAGGTTGCCAGTGCCTGAAGTACTGCGTTAGAATTAAAATTAAGCTTTCCCTATACACTGTTTCTCACTAGTAAATCCTCTCTATCCTGGCCTATCATTTGCTTTGTGTCCTTGGATGAACCGGAGGAAGCTCTTATCACACACGTTCCCTTTGATTCGATACCCTTGGAATACTCCGTAGGGGAAGTGCTACATCGGTATATCCGTGCGCTTGCGGATTTTATCTGTAACCGTATCAAATACCAATAAGCATTTCTGGTGCCGTTGCCGGGGAACGGTTACTGATCATTTCCGAACCTAGTTCATCCTCGTATCCTTTTTCATTATTTTATTCTACCTTCACCCCTGCTATCCTAGAGAAGTATTCCTGTCAACTCTTCTCGACCATGGAGCAACCTCTGTTTGAGCTGTCTGCTCCTCGGGGCGAATTCTATGAGCCACCTCCTTCATCGGAGCCCATTTATACAACTGGCTATGAAATTCGTCCCGAGCTAATTAGTATGGTTAGGGAAAATCCTTTTTTTGGCCTTGATCTAGAAAATCCCTACCATCATCTGCGAGACTTTGAACAAGTCTGCTCATGCCTTAAGATTCGTGGCATGAGACAAGAAACTGTGCGGTGGAAATTGTTCCCATTCTCTCTTCAAGAGAGAGCAAAGCAATGGTACACCTCTACCGTTGGATGTGTAAACGGTAGCTGGGAAAAGCTTCGAGACAGATTCTGTCTTGCCTTCTTCCCAGTTACCCATATTACTGCCCTTCGAGTAGAAATTCTCAGTTTCAAGCAGATCGAAAATGAATCAATTGGTGCAGCTTGGTCCAGATTCACTAATTTAGTGCAGTCCAGACCAACCCTGTCCTTACTCGAGTATGTGCTTCTCCAACATTTCCATACGGGTTTGGGTAAGGAATCTGCATTCTATCTGGACATAACTGCTAGAGGATCGTTCATGCACAAAACACCGTCAGAAGGAAAAACGATCTTGGATCGCATTCTAGAAAATACTTCCTTCATGACGCAGTCAAATGAACCCCGGCTGGAGGCATCCGTGTCCAAGATAGAGGAGCCTCTAACGATCGAGCCACTTGCTGAACCATCTACTTCTGCTAGCTCGATTGATGAGAAGGTTCCTGAGCAGCTGTCCATCGAGAATGAAGAAATTCAGACTCCGAATTGTGCCGCAATTATGTTCAGGGAAGGTTTTGACGAAGACTACGACAATACCCTGAACTATTTTAGCAAGAGGAAACCACCTGTTCCGTTGTCACCTCCCGATCCTATGGAACTTGGGTTCCTGCGAGAAACTGTCCGGGAGTTGACATCCATAATGAGCGACGAATGGCTAAGGGAGGCAGAGCTTTCATCCGAAGTAATTCGGAAAAATACCGCTCCCCGAATCATTCCTTGCCATATGGAAGGGAACGATGTCGGTATTCTCTACAGTCCAACTATCGGGGCCAACCTCGTCTCTGAGTCTTTTGCATTCGCTTATTTAAGTGATAAGGCAGTGACCCCGACAAACAAATTCTTCAAGCATCCGAATGGAAATATTATCGAAGGATTTGGGATTGTGCAAGATGTGCCTGTCTACTTTGAAGACAGGGAGGCGATCTTGGATTTCCACGTCTTTGAAATCCAAGACTTTGATATCCTAATCGGGCTGCCCATTGAGCAACTTCTCATCAACACACCCCGATTAGGTAGCCTCAAAATAACACTGGGAGAGAATGAATTCTCAATTCTATTTTCATGGGCAAGGATCACCTTGACCGACCCTCTCCCAGAAATTGAGTCAGCGGAAGAGGTTACTGCAATTCCTCCTCATGAGTCTCCCGAGGCCCTTCTGGAAGATGAGGTCCCCGACTTCATCAAGGAAGAAGCAGATCCCGGTGAGACTCTCGACCTGCCAATCATGGAACCGCCACCTTGACCTCCTCTTGAGCTTAAACCTCTACCTCCAGGCCCACGATATGCCTTCCTACACAATGACAGAGAAGCCCTAGTGATAATCAGTGACAAGCTCACTGAAGACGAGACTCAACGTCTTCTCACCGTGTTAGAGAAGCATCGTTCTGTTCTTGGCTACTCGCTTCAGGACCTTAGGGGGATTAATCCCGCGCTTTGCACCTATCGTATTCCTATTGACCCCGAGAGTACTCCCTCTAGGGAACCTCAACGATGGCTCAATAATGCAATGCGAGAGGTTGTAAAGAAAGAGGTCTTGAAACTCCTGCATGCTAGGATTATCTATCCCGTACCATACAGTGATTGGGTTAGCCCAGTCCAGGTTGTGCCGAAGAAGGGAGGAATGACGGTCGTTGCAAATGCTCAAAATGAACTAATTCCGCAACGAACCGTAACCGGATGGAGGATGTGTATCGATTACAGGAAACTCAACAAGGCTACAAAAGAGGATCATTTCCCGCTACCCTTCATTGATGAAATGTTGGAACAGCTGGCAAATCATTCCTTCTTTTGTTTCCTTGATGGGTATTCCGGATATCATCAAATTCCCATCCATCCGGAGGACCAGAGTAAGACTACGTTCACATGTCCATATGGCACCTATGCGTATCGTAGGATGTCCATCGGACTGTGCAACGCTCTTGAATCTTTCCAAAGGTGTATGATGTCTATTTTCTCGGACATGATCGAAGATATCATGGAAGTCTTCATGGATGACTTCTCAGTTTATGGAAAGACTTTCGATCATTGTCTGCAGAATCTAGACAAAGTCTTACAACGATGCCAAGAAAATGACCTAGTGCTTAATTGGGAAAAGTGCCATTTTATGGTCCGTGAAGGGATAGTTCTGGGGCATCGAGTATCCGAACGAGGAATCGAAGTTGATCGTGCTAAAATCGATGTTATAGATCAACTTCCTCCTCCTGCGAACATCAAAGGAATCCGCAGCTTCTTGGGACATGCCGGCTTTTATAGAAGGTTCATCAAGGACTTCTCTACAATCGCCAGACCCTGACCAATCTGCTAGCCAAGGATGCGCCCTTTGAGTTCGATGACGCATGCCTAAAATCTTTTGAAGTTCTCAAAAAGGCACTCGTCTCCGCTCCAATCATTCAACCTGCTGATTGGACTCTGCCCTTCGAGATTATGTGTGATGCAAGCGATTTCGCTGTTGGTGTGGTCTTGGGCCAAACCAAGGATAAAAAGCATCATGCAATCTGTTACGCTAGCAAAACTCTAACCGGAGCCCAGTTGAATTATGCAACTACTAAAAAAGAGCTGCTCACGGTTGTTTTTGCTATCGACAAGTTTAGATCTTACTTAGTAGGAGCCAAGGTGATAATTTATACTGATCATGCTGCTTTGAAATACCCGCTCACTAAGAAAGATGCTAAACCTCGTCTCTTAAGATGGATTTTGCTACTCCAAGAATTTGACTTAGAAATTAAAGATAAAAAGGGAGTAGAAAATTTTGTAGCAGATCATTTGTCCAGGCTGCATATCACTAACATGCAGGAACAACCGATCAATGATTTCTTAAGAGATGATATGCTGATGACGGTTCGCGACTCCAACCCGTGGTATGCCAACATAGTGAACTACATGGTATCCAAGTACATACCACGAGAGGAAAATCAACGAAAACTGAAGTATGAAAGTCGCCGTCACATATGGGATGAGCCATACCTATATCGGGTCTGCTCCGATGGCCTACTACGAAGATGTGTGCCAAGTGAAGAAGGACTAAAGATCATAGAACGATGCCATGCCTCACCTTATGGTGGTCATTATGGTGTATTCCGCACCCAGGCCAAGATTTGGCAAAGTGGTTTCTTCTGGCCAACAATGTACGAAGACTCAAAAGAATTCGTCAGAAGATGCACCAACTACCAGAGGCAAGGAGGAATCACTGCTCGCGATGCAATGCCCCTCACATACAATTTGCAAGTCGAGATATTCGATGTTTGGGGTATAGACTTCATGGGACCTTTCCCTAAGTCTTGCAACTGCGAGTACATTCTGGTGGCAGTCGACTATGTCTCCAAGTGGGTTAAGGCTATGCCGTGCAGTGCTACGGATGCAAGGCATGCCAAGAAGATGTTCACAGAAATCATCTTCCCTAGATTTGGTACCCCCAGAATGGTCATAAGTGACGGAGGTTCTCACTTCATTGACAAAACCTTCCGAGACCTCCTACGAGAAATGGGAGCCAAACACAATGTGGCCACTCCTTACCATCCACAGACCAGTGGACAAGCAGAAACATCAAACAAACAAATCAAGAATATTTTGCAAAAGACGGTCAATAAAATGGGAACAGGATGGAAGGATAGATTGCTGGACACAGTGTGGGCATACCGGACAGCATACAAGACACCCATTGGAATGTCCCCATATCAGCTAGTTTACAGGAAGCCATGCCGACTACTCGTAGAACTTGAGCACAGAGCATATTGGGTCATCAGGAATTGGAACATGGATTTTGAGGGAGCTGGAGAATGGAGAAAAATGCAGATCGCTGAACTTGAGGAATGGAGAGAAAAGGCTTACCACAACGCAAAGATATACAAAGAAATGACGAAGCGCTGGCATGACAAAAGGAAAAAGATCAAGAAATTCAAGCCAGGAGACAAGGTACTAATGTTCAACTCCAGGGTTAAGCTTTTCGGCCACGGAAAACTGCGCAGCAAATGGGAAGGACCGTTTGATGTCATCGACATCACTTCGCACGGGGCAATCACACTCCGCGATGAATCAGGTAACATATTTAAGGTAAACGGTCAACGCCTAAAGATTTTCCTTGAGCCAAATGAAACTTTAGATGAAGAAGTGGATGTTATTGAATTAATTGATTATGAACCATGTTGATCTCATCTATTGCATGCTTAAAACCCTATATAGTTGTCATTTTTATGCTTAAAATAGGTTTTAGTGGGCCTAGGAAAAATTTGGTGGCTTGCCGGACCCACCAGGGTTCGGCCGAACATGATGGTTTGGCCGAACCAGGGCGGCGCCCGATCAGCCCCAATTTTGAACCTCAGTCTCCCCCGCTCGTCCCTAGTCTATTTAGATGCGCGTTTGGAGGTAGAACGTTCGGATCACACCAGAACACTCCTTCTTCCTCCTTTCCTCCACCTTTGCACACTCTCCTCTCCAATTCCTCGAATTTCCACTCATATCCTCCAATGGCTGGCAAATCCCTAATCCCATTCATCGGCTCTTCCTCCAATTCCACTTACAACCTCACCGAAGAGCCGATACCGGCGAATCAATTGATCCCGGTGGAAGAATACACCATAGAAGGGGTAAATGCACTGTGGGCGCAGCCCCTCGCAGCAGTGCTGGGCTCCCCTGTGAATCTGGAGCCCGTCGGCGAGCTCCCTTGTTCGGCCAAACCAGGGGTTCGGCCGAACCTTGCTTAATGGGCCCCCAATAACCTGCACTATGTTTTGGCCCAATTCTAAATGGTTTTCATTGACTTATGGGGCCTCCAATCCGTGCAAACGTGTCCTGAATGTGCAGATGTGCATTTTGTCGCATGACGGATGTGTTTTCTCCTCAAATTACCTGCATACATATATTTCACCAACACTAGTGGAAATGATTAGTAATAATCCCTACCACTAAGTTGGATACCATGTTTTATTTCTTTATATGCAAGCATTGACAATCAAATATTATGATTTAAGGACCGTCAACAATCTGCATGTCGATTGTCTTTAGATTTCAACACGCAATATGTATAATTTCCTTATCCTCATCACACCTTTTGTAGTTGTGACTAGAACTAGAGCCAGTATGTTACCCCCTACATATAAGATTTCATTGGGGATTTGTCAAAAATCATATCATATCTACTAAGCCATAAAGCTCAACATATGGCAGATGCTTTTACTAGAATATGTTTCTTTGTTTTCGAGTCAATGCCCACAAGCCGATTCCCAAAAAACGGGGAAGTACTATTTAAAGGTTTCAAACCGAAAGAAATATGAACTGATGTTCAAAGGAATCTAGCAAAATGGCACTTAAAAATAAATGATGTATAATTTCATTTTTCATAAAAAAGAACATCTACTATTTGTCATTTCAATTCCTTCTTGCTAAATTATCCTTAGTTAACATTACTCCTTTAAACAAATACCTCATAAAAATCTTTTTTAAGAGACATTTTTAATTTTTTTAAAATTTTATTCCTTTCAAGATGGCTGTTATTTATTAGAGCTAAGTACATAGAACAATCCAAGAATTGACCATTTCTGAAAATTCCATCTAAATAAGTCACACTCATCATTCAACTGAATATACACAATAGAGACCACTAAATTATGCCAATTTGCCAAGTTCTAACCTAACCTTACAAAACTATTCTAAGGGAAACATTTTGAAGAGACAGATATCTCTATGAAGTATTTTCTAACCATTTATCCTCCTCAAATCCTACCTTTACTTTAGAAAAATTAGTTATTTTTTTTGTAACATTGCTATAACAACAATATTTTTCAAAGAAACTCTTAATGCTATTTTCGCTTTCAATGTAACCCCTATCCTAGAATATTGTAGAGAGAAGAAGAGAGGCCAATGAACATGCAAAACCAACAAAGGCATCTAAGATGGGCACCGTAATTAGATGCAAGAAATGCAAACAAGTTGGTAACAACAAAACTTCTTGTGATAGGCACCATGCAGCTACAGGAGGTAGTACCAACACAGCCCACAGGAAGATAACAACTTGGTGCTATCGAACACTCCACAGAGTTTTGTGCAGAGCAAAAAAAGGAAGGCACCAACTACTGCTACAACAAGTTCTGTTAGCCAAACACACAACAACAGTTCAACTAAGCAGAAGGTTAGATGTTTTCCAATTGTTCTTACTTTAATTTGCATTTCCCAATTCTGAACCTATATGCTTATTCACACTGTATGCATAATTTTTTCAGGGGCAACATGATCAAATTGTTAGGATGAATGCTAAGGCAAAGGTTGCAACACAGCCAGGTGGTTCTGCAACAGTCAACCTGCAGGCAATTGTGCCATATTCCTAGGGTTGTACATCAGCTTCAATTCAGATCACATCTAGGAAGGCATCTGTTTCAGTCTCAGCTCAAGAACCAGCAAAGAAGAAAACATCTGCTGGGCCTGCTCCATCCAAGAAGGCCAAGACTCCAGGATCAATTCTCATGCTGCCACCATGGGAATCTGACAAACTTTGAATCAATCTATGTGTACTGCTAAGTATTGACATGCCTTAGCTAATTATCCTATTTGTGATGTAATGTCGTTCATGCCATATGTCATGTAATGGTTAGAATGCTGCTATGCCAGACTTGTAAGGCTCATGTGTGCTGCTATGCCTGACTATTTCTTCTTTTGCTGAAATATCTATGAAATGCCTAAATTGATTTGGCTTATGTCATATTGAGCTGAAATTTGCTGAGTTTTGTTGATTTGGCCTATGTCATTGAGCTGAAATTTGGTAAGTTTTGTTCAACTGAATTGGCACCTGCTATGTTGGTCTGAAAATATTGCCTTACAATGATGCCAGACTAATTGGTTCATTCTTTGCAATTTGACTACAATTTTATCATATGTGGCCTACTGCACAACTGATTTGCTCAAATTTGTATCAAACTAATCATTTCCTTATTACCTACCCATTTTCATAATCTGCCATTTTAGAGTTCAAATAACACACATCTTTCAAACTCTAACCTACTATTCGTATCCTTCAACACCCCTACCATAGCTTCCTTCTCACCAACAGCCTTCCTCGATGTGGCCAACTCATTCCTAGCTAATACCAGCTCTGATTGCGCAAATCTTCCTTCTTCAACAGCAGCCGAAAAATCTCCCTTCTCCCTCCTCAGCTTCCACACTTCGTCACGCAAATCGTTCAGCACTTCTCTAAGGAAACTGCTCAACAGACCATCAACCCAAGCAAAATAATCGCAACCTCCACTCTGCAACAGTGAACCAATTTAACCCTAGAACTCAGCTCAACAAAATCATGGACCCCTAGAACCCTAGAACTTAGCTCAAAAAACTCACCCTTGCATTCACACATTTGAAGTACCGGCGCCCGGGATTGTCCGAGATCCGCGAAATTCACCTCGCCGCCTTGTTGCCGCACCTGCATGCCACCGCTGGCTCATACTCCAAAGGGCCAACCCGATACGGGATGGGGGAAGCAGATGTGCGCCTAGAAGACGCCGACGAGCCCTCACTCCTCGAGCTCGCCATTCACCGCCACTCATCGCGCTAGCAGCTTCACCACCGTCAACCGTGCCGCCAACGTAACCCCCCGCGCCGTACCCCTCTCCGCCGCTGCCACAACCCACTCACAACAACAATGGGGAACAAACGAGCGACAAAAATAACTCTAGAAGAGCCCCCGCTATTTATTCCCAACTACCGTCGCTGAGTCAGCGATGTTGACCGAGTCAAGCGGCCACGTCAGCGAAAACCGCCCGCAAAACAGCCATGGAAGTCGGTTTGCCCGAGATTTCAATGTTTAGGGGTCAAGATATCTGGTTTTGCGGTTTAGGGTCACGTTTTAGATTCGGATCACTTTTGAGGGTCACGAAGTGAACTTATTCCTACTAGAAAATCTATGTGCCTATTAACGCACCCACTATATAGCCTGTTTATTTGTTTATCAATGTGCCTATTAGTTTATTGAATATACTTTACAAAAAATAGTTAATTTTTTTGTAACATTGCTATAACAACAATATTTTTCAAAGAAACTCTTAATGCTATTTTCGCTTTCAATGTAACCCCTATCCTGGAATATTGTAGTTAATTGTGTTGTTTTGTTTTTAAGAAAACATATAAAACATGTTCTTCTATTTTTCCTAATGTTCACACTTCTTTACTCCATATTTATTTTGTTTTCTTTACTTTTCCTCTTCTGTTTTTTTCTTTTCTTAATGACCAAACTAATAAATATGTTCAACAGATTTTCTGTCAGATCCCTAAGATCGTCTATAGTATCACTACTACATGATGGGACCCGTGAGTGTTTCTGTCACAATCTTTCGATGAGAGGCGGAAGGGGACAACCTGGCCACGAGGGCACTCGTCCTGCAAGCAATCGAAAAACAAGCAGTAACAAGTAGAACAAGCACTGAATTGCTAGATGAAGATGATGTTTCATTATGAAAAACACAATATGGCGGAGTTCCGATTGCAAGCAGGCAGGCGGTTTAGCCAACACGCGTGTTGCGAGCAGGTAGCAAGTAGCTAACTCTAATAATCAAAAACCGATTGTTCTTAGCGGCAGCTAAGGGTATAAGAAGAGGGGGAGAACGACCACAGAGGTGTTAGGGTCGTGCTCTATATAAATGAGGAGGAGAAAGACCAATCTAGCTTGATATAACTATATAGGGAGATATGTCTATATAAGTGGCAAATATAAATAAAACCTTAGTAAAGGAACATGTATATTAGGTAAGATCGGCTGAAACCCCGATACTATCCTTACTAACAATCAAGAAGCAGGCTAGAGATTATGGTTCGAAACACGACTTAGTACATCAAATGTACTGATACAACACTCAGTATGAAAAGAAACATGATATCTAGACAATCAAGCCATTGACTGAATTTTCAGGGTGGTAGATGTCTAAGCTAATCTAATCTAGCAATACGATTTAGCAGATATCGGCAGAAACCCTAAAGCGAGAAGCAGCCAATAGAGCTAAATTGATATGCTAAGACTAGATTAGCAGAGACATATAATAAAGATGGTCACGATATAAGGACTAAAATATCTAAAATGACATAGTAGCCCCGATAGCACACAAGCCATCGAGATGGGTTACATCTTGCGAAGCGAACTCGTCGAAAAGTAAAAGCGAAAAGGGTGGCGATGCGCTGAAGTTGTATTGGATTGTCTCCCGTATTACAATGTTATGAGGTTCATATTTATACCCGAGTACAAACTTAGTCCATTATGGACATGACTCGAACCTTTCTAAAGATAAAATACAAACAAGACCATAACTATCCTAATCAATAGATACAATTACCTTAATTGAGCTCTATCTCTGTTTGGGAATGACGGTTATCTTAATCTAGACCCATGTCGACCCCAAGTTATCTGTATCGGCTGTTTGCCATATCGGCCAAATTAAGCCTTTGTCCAGTTTTTAGCCGATACGATACTCAGCCGATGCACAGTCCGACATGGAGATAAACTCAAATCCACACCAAATCTGCCTCAATCTCCTTCCTTCTCTGAATCTGATGCAAAATTCCAGTGTTAACACACATCCATCATAGAATCTGAAGAACCAATCTTTGAAGCCCTCAATTGATTAATTTTCTCTAGGATACACAATGGCAGCTTCCCCAAAGGACATGCACCTTCTTGTGCTGACATCTTCATCATCAGTATAAGTTGTTGGGAAAGCTGACAAAGCTAATGATGGCCTTGTGTACATGTTAATCCACAGCTGCATGAACCACCAAGGACCTCCGTAATTGATTACTTTATCTTCTAAATATTGCAAGCAACAGAGTGAAGCATTCGATAAACTGAGCCAAGCAGATATTTCCTTAGAGGAATATGCTTCTTCTAAACCAAAAATTGAGCAAAGTGCTGATAGTTTGCAGTTGGCCCATAGGTTGAACCACATAATACATCTCTTTCTAACCACATGGCCAGGAATGCAACATGTTCCCTTAAGGAAACAGATCATGTGCCTTGATATTCTGCTATGTATCCTTTCCAACCTCCATGGATCTATTTTACACTTAATGTCCAGTTGGAAGGGGTTGATAGAAGTCGTGACATTCAGGCTTGTTAGCATCTTGACATATAACAACATTGGAGTCATGGGGCCTTGCCAGAATAAGAAACAATTAAGTGTATTTGACCAGAAGTAGGCCGTAACAGATAGCATCGGTTCATTCTTCTTAACGTGTAATACCCCAGAAATATCCACAAGCCTGGGATGCCACTAAAGAAACCTATAAAAGTGCCAAAACAAAAATTAGAAACTACTACCGGGAGTAGCTACTCCCTCCCTATCCTCCCTCAATTCGATCGCTAGCACTAGATAATGCTAATGACTGTTAACGGGTCTAATGAATTGAATACTCCCATCCGTTTTTATTTTTCTCGGTGGTTAACTTATCTTCTACAGCAGATTCAAAAATTGAACGTAGCCTCCCTAGTTTGTTGTATATATGAGATTTGATCGGAGACGAGCTAACAAGAGATATATCCGGGTGGTTTTTTCGCACTTATGTTTGTTTATCCACAGCGAGAAAGCAGGATATTTCTCCCATCGTGAAGGAAGAGCATAACATTATCGATCTAAAATCGTTCTCTGCGTTTGGATGGTTCATAACCGAACTGAGCTCAGATTAGTAGCCTCACCGGCGGCTGTGTTGCAGATAACGATGAAAGCTCTAGCATATAGAGAATTCCAGTTATAAGGTTTGCTGCTTATTTTCCATCTTTTGGATTCTTTTCTCGATCGTTTCTGTTCCTAATTCGTTTTCTTTATACTCCCTCCGTTTCGTTTTATTTGACGCTGTAGTTCAGTCATACTCTGCTGGTTTCCATCTTTGCCCTCCTCCTCGCCCTGATTCCTCAAATCCGGCCGCCGCCGCCGCCGCGAGGGATGCCGGCCTCGCCTGCGCGATATCCGCTGAGGCCAGCGCCGTGCTGGCCGTCATGCGCCGCAGCCTCCGCCACCCGCGCGCCGTAGCCGACGACGCCGCGGCGGACCACCCGCTCGTCTCCTCCCTCAAGGCGCTGCGCCGCCTCGTCTTCTCCCCCGCCGCCGTGCTGCGGCCCTTCCTCTATGCGGTCCGCTCCGAGGACGCCGGCGCCGCGGTCACCTCGGCGTCGCTGGCCGCGCTCCACGAGGTGATGGCGCTCATGGGTCCGTCCCTCACGAGCGCCGCGCTGCGTGAATGGGCCTGTCGCCAGCTGCCGGTTCGAGGCCGGGGCCGAGGCCGCCGCCGAGGAGGCCGTGCTGATGCGGATGCTGCAGTCGCTGCTCGCCTGCCTGCGCGCACCCGCCGCCACCGCCCTCGGGAACCAGCACGTCTGCACTGCCGTCAACACGTGCATCCGTGTCGTCCACCAGGCCGGTGCCAAGGGCGAGCTCCTGCAGCGATTCTCGCGGCACGCCATGCACGAGCTCATCCGATGTGTCTTTGCCCGCAACCGGCGAGGAGAAGATACGCTCCTGGTGCCCTTGTGTGGTTTCTGTTCTTTGTTTGTTGTTCGTCGACAAATTATCAACTTCACCTAAATCCTTTTCAGACGATTTTTTCTCTTCCTTTTCCAGGAACATGTTCTTGATTTCTGATTGCAGTTCATTTTGGGTTACCTGGATAACTGCAACTGCAATTCAGTGCTATGAAGTCACAATAATCCCAACCTCCCTTCAGAACAGAGCAAGTCCTGAGACTGAAAATGTGTTCAACGATGCCTTTTGGAGAGCCTGGATGCTGTTGTCAATGCGTTGGACAATGTTACTGCAAGAATGTGTATTTCCAGAAGCCACTCTTGGAATCTGGAACTCTTGGTGCTAAATGTAACACACAGATGGTGATACCTCACCTAACACAGAACTTTTGGTAGAAATTTGAGATGTGAGCATGCCTATTTGAGCATTTGTGTAGTGCCAAATTGTTTGGTAGAAATTTTGGAGTAGTTTTCAATAGAATCCTGTGAGCTTGAAAATTTTGTATTGTGTAAGTATGACAATTTGGAATTGTCTGTAATATCAATTGGAATAATGGCAATATGAATGGCTGAATAATGTCAATTGGAAGAAATCATATACTGTATCTATAGTCTGTCTGTATTGTCAGTTACAAATTACAAATTGGAATACTGAATGTTGAATGCACATGAACTAAGATTTTTTACACAATCCAACTTTTTTTCTCCAAATATAACAAGGTCAGAAATAAGCATCAGTAGTCACCGATCCGGAATCAAGAATCAAGAATCCCAGCTCACACAGCAAGCAGGAGTATATGGAACAAGAGACAGTGGAGAATCATGCAGAACAAGAGACAGTAGTGAACAAGAGACAGTGACATGTTCATATCAACAACAGCACCAGCAATTGCTAATCTGGATAGTGTTTCAGATCAGCAATTTCAATTACCAAAAAGCAATCTGAAGCACAATTTTGGCAACGAATAATTGATCAGCACATGAGTAAAATTGGGTAGTCACTGAGCTCAACATTCACTGAGTACCAGGGAGTACAATGTAGAGTAGCACAATATGTTAAGTTAGAATACTTAGGTATAATCCAAGAATAAATTACTCTTAGAATAAATTACACATGAAGGAGACTTGAACACATGTTTATTTTTCCTCTATCATTCTTCTCCCACTGATTCTCCCTCTCCTCGCCTGTAGAGAAAAGACACCGATAATAAGTGATCAACACACATCAAGCATTTGGTCAGAAGACTTTACAGTCTAAGTTTTAACAAACAATGCTAGGGAGCATAAAGTGTAACATTGCTGATTTCATATGCTCAGGATTGTTACAGGAGGTGGATTTAGGGAACTCCAAATAGCAGAGAGAACTCAAATTTGCCGCATTCTGTACCTTGCTGATCACAAGAACACAGTCCAAAATACAAGCTCTGAAACTTTGAAGCAAGGCATATGAACAAACAGCAACCAAATAATACTAGTCCTATGAACTTCATAATACACACTGAATAAATGAACAAAGATGGCATTAATGAGCAAGCCACGGAGCACAGAAAACTCTGCATAAAAAAAAGAGTAAAGTCCATCACCGGTCCCTAAACTTGTACCGATGTGTCATCCCGGTCCATAAACTCGCAAATCGACTATTCAGGTCCTCAAACTTGTTCGACTGTCATCCCGGTCCCTAAACTTGTAGATCACTCGTTTAGATTCTCCAACTTGTTCAGTTGTGTCATCCCGGTCCCTAAACAGGACGGTCTAAAAAATAATTCATAACTTTTTCATGTGAACTCTAATGAAGACAAACTTTATATCAAAATTGTAGCCCTCGACGCGACCTACAACTTTGTAGTTGAAAGTTTTTTAATTAAAACTGTATAGGGTCCCAAAATATTGTTGCATGTTTATAGATTTTGAAATTTTAATTTTAAAATTACATTTTGGGACAAAAAATGACTTAAAATAAAAAAAAATCAACTACAAAGTTGTAGATCGCGTCGAGGGCTACAAGTTTGATATAAAGTTTGTCTTCATTAGAGTTCACATGAAAAAGTTATAAATTATTTTTAAATATAAAGTCTTTAGACCGTCCTATTTGACCCAGATGATATTCAAATCCATGTTTGGAGACCGTGGTGACACAACTGAACAAGTTGGAGGATCTAAACGAGTGATCTGCAAGTTTAGAGACCGGGATGACACAGTCGAACAAGTTTGAGGACCTGAACGGTCGATTTGCGAGTTTAGGGACCAGGATGACACAGCGGTACAAGTTTAGGGACCGGTGATGGACTTTACTCTAAAAAAAAAGAAGTACCTTCCGGCGGCTCAGGAGAATGGTGTTGCCGGCGGCTCCGGCAAGGAGGGGTGGCGGCGACGGCTCCGACGAGTACGGGTGGCGGCGACGGCTTGGGGGTGAGCCCCGGCGGCTGGCGCGGCGGCCGGCGTTTCCGCCTCTTTCTTTCCGCGGCGGCGGCTTGATGTTGCGGCTTGACGAGGAGAAGGCACAGGAGCACGGTGCTTGGAGCAGGAGGGCCTCGCCGGCGTCTTGGGGTGAGCCCCGGTGGTTGGCGCGGCGGCCGGCGTTTCCCTATATATATATATGGAAAAGCATATGTGAACCAAGGTTCACTTGCACCTTAAATCTGGAACGTTGGTGTGCTTTAAGATGTGTGCTACCTAAATATTCATTGCTCTGTACTTGTGAAGGCTTGCTGTGTACTTGCTCTTGACCTCACTTTCTAATCTTCCAACTTTACCCCTGAGCTAAATTATAGCTCTCTTTCATGCTAAACACACAGTTAATATTACTCTTTTTTCTTAGTGTTGTTTTAAGTTCTTCATCCCACGGTGTGTAACTGTGCATGGTACATTTTTTTTCCGAAATAAGTACCCATACTTTTTTCTATAACTACATAATTAACATTTACCTAATAAATTGATCTTTTACCAAATGAAATTTGCAAATAATACCTCTGCTAAGATCCACCGAAGGAAGGATATTATGGCAGTTGGCAGGAGAAAATTTGCAGCTATATCATTTTTGAATAAAAATCTAACGTGCATATATAAGATAATATGAATTATAAGATTATGCCACGTGTACATTACTCCAATAAAGAGGTCCGGGACAACTCACATGATACTTTTGTGGTGCATTTTAAATTTTATACACATTTCAAATTCATATGAAATGTCATAACATATTCGAAATAATGACATATAGCTAGATTTACATTAAATGATGTACCTGTAATATAGAAATAATGCATGTCAATTTACCATAATAACATTTTACAAAAAGAAAGTTTGATCTATATATCTACATACAAAAAAAATTCAACATATCTATATATCTACATTTACAAGAACAGTATATCTCCATTCACCAAAAAATGACAGTTACAAAATGAAAAGTTGATTTGTTATATACACGGGTTGACATTTTTTTTGTTAAACAAATTGATGTATCGCAAAACATTATGAGAACTCATGAGAAATCAAAATCACCAAAAGAAATTATTTGAGGTGAAATGCCGAAACATAAAAATCAGATACTTAGCCAATTAAGTGCTAACAACGGTTATTAATGATATGACTTAATCAAGTGATTTGTACCTTATAGCACTACCATGCGCATGGGTCAACAGAGAATTGTGAGTGAGTGATGAGTCATTGTCCAATATGAGTGGAGTACTACTTCAAGGGCATTTTGGTCTTGGCAATTAGATCATGTACCAACCCCTGCTCACACTATAAGGATACAAAGCTAGATAGGTACGTCTTACAGTGATTATAATATGTACACGTCACACAAATGAGTGAGGAGCAACAAAAGAATTCATCCCAGGTTTCTTAATTTAATATTCAATCTTCATTTCTACAGGGGAAACAATAAAGGTAGTGATTTCTATACTCAAACCCATGGGCTGCCAAGCACACTATTGTAATGGAGCATTACCCCTCACTCTATTGACAAATTTGCAAAACCTATCATACAATTTCAAAGCTTATTTTACAACTCGAATTGCTGTTTAAGATTGTTGATATTACACTGCAGTTCAGTAGAGGAAAACCCACAAAGCACAAAATTAAAGACAATCTGCTAACCTAACATATATTCACAGAATCTGAAGTCAATGAAAACACTGCCACAAATCAATGGAATGCTAGATGTTAGAATATAACAGAAAGTCAGAAATATCAAGAAGTTAGCTACCATACCTGTGAGCATCAGAACAATGATTTCATATCCAATTTAGAAAGCTCATTGGCATCATAGAGTGCATCTTGGAGGTGCGGGAGAATGAGAGGGTAGCAAACATAAGATGATAATTCTGATCCCTCGGGACTGTATGATGCGAATACATTCAAGGCATCCATTCTGTGGGACGTTCGGTTCCTCAGGAAGTCCATGAATTTCGATGCCTTAATCACACGCTGCTGAAATTGGGTAAGAGATCGTTGACCAGGAACAACAGCTAAGCCCAACATTTTCAAGGCAGAGATCTGCTTTTCATTGAGCTCAGTCTGACCGGGTTCATCCAGAGGCACTTCATACAGGCCTCGGATGAAGTTGTATGAATGCATAAGCAGCATATTCAGCACTATCCTTGTAGGCCAGTCAGTAACATAAGGCAGCTGCAGCAGTATGGTGTAACGAACAGTGTCTCGAATAGCAAACTTGAGATGATCGTACATTAGCTTTAGCAGCAAAGTCATATTTGCTATCGGTACCAGAGAGGCATGAATGTGATACAGGTCCCTCTTCTCAAAGTTGAACTTTATCATATTAAGAAGATGATCAATATCTTCAGGTATTTTCCCACCTTTTGAGAACAGATCTGAGACAATTTGGTGTGCAGACAGGTAATTCTGGCGCAACTTGTTAATTTCACATAGTTTCAGACGCTGCACTCCTTTGAATTTAACCTTTCCTGAAGGAGTAACGAAAATGTTTGACTGATCAAAATCACCAAAACACTCACCGCGTTGCTCGTTTTTCCAAAGACATTTCAGCAAAGTTCTTGTGATCTACCTGCCGGCATCAGTTGGGATCCGGTGATTCCGCAAAGAAATATCACCTGGGAGAGAGAGATTACCATCATTGGCAGTAAATGGCGGAGACGCCACTGCAGGCCACACACGAAGGTACTCATCCAGTGAAATAGCCTCATCTTTAAAATTCTCCTCAGGGGACAAAAGCAGATAGTCATCATAGCATATGTACGACAGAGCCACTGCAAAAGAAACAGCTATTGGTAAAGTTTACCTTAGCAAGAAATATAGCAGTGGTCTTTAAGCACAAATTACCTTCGCGATGCTGCGGCGATCCACAAACTGGTGGTCTTCCTTTGCCTTGTACTTTTCTTTTACCAGCTGCACATGGGCACAACGTGATGTCAGAAACTTAAGCTAGAGGACAATAGAAGCATTCCTGTTAAAAAAATCATAGTGCTCCTTCAAGCACAAATAATTCTCTCAAAAGAAACAAGTATTGATAAAGTTCAATTATGCTTTGGCAACACCAACAAAAATAGCGATAGCCTTAGAGCACAAATTACCTTTACTGTCATCAGAAAGTATATAGTCTGGATAGGGATGGTCTTTTCCAGTTATATCTGCAGATGGGCACAAGGCAAAGTCAGAAACTCACGAAAGAATAATCGGCATATTCATGCTGAGGAATTCAGAGGTCAACTACTTGAGTGATACATCCTCTTGAAGGTTTAAGGCCCGAACTCTTTCCTGTCCAACTGCACATGTGCAAAACATTAAGTCAGAAGCTGTCAAGACAGAAATGATAAATATTCATGCTATAAAACTATCAAATTGTTTGTAAGTGCAAGCGACAAAAAAAATAAAGGGGTAATTCAGGGGGTGAAAGGGAATAACATTGCAGTATTATCATACACCTTTGAAACTATCTATAGCAGTAACTAAAATAAAGATGCTGTGAAAAGGATGATGCTTATGTGGTAAACACTCATCATTCACACAAAGGATAAATGTTCACAGCACATATATTTGCCTGCCAGATTGCATAACAGAAATACTTTAGCAAAAAAGGAAGACCCACAACTACTTTGTAAGGCTCCACAAAGAAGAGGGTTTAACTGGTGACTAATTGGCTTCTATAATTGATGACACAGTGGTGGGCATCCATTGATCGCACATAGGGTGATCACTTCTCAGTTTCCCATATTGAGGCCTCCCTTGCCTTAACATTGAAATACTTTTTGCTCCAGAAATATGCAACTATTTTGTGTTCCATATACACCCTCCCACACTCGCTTCGACCGCAAACCCCTAACTTGCACAAGACCATGCACTTTCCTGACCTTTTTTGCTAGCAATTAGCACAAATAATCATGCCTGCTCATGCTCACCATCCCAAAGAAATGGGTAGAGAAGATCTAAATTAAAACAAGAGCACTAACATACAAGAAAATTTTGGGAATAACTCGGTCCATGAAAAAAGGAACAGGAACTGATTGAGCTTTAACTGTGACAAAACACCTACGCATATCAATCTTGACAGGCAACTCACCCCTCTTCTGCAATCTAAATGAAGTTCTCTCTTTTCCCTCCCTCTATCCCCCACTCTTGCATTGTATAAATGGAGTCCTCCCTCTACCTCTTCCCAATTCTAGGTGGAGCCCTCTTCCCAATTCTAGGTGGAGCTCTCTTCCACCGATTGAAGCAGCAAAGGCATATCCGAAGAGAGCAGCAACCATCTTCAAGATGAGCGAAGCTGCAGCATCTTTTCTTCCCGGGAGAGCCCCATATTTGTCTCGCCAACAAAATGCCCCACTCACCTCCTGTGCTCCCCTCAAGCCATGACCCATCTGTGCCTCCATGATGAGGCAAATGTACCATCGTATCATTGCGTATCGCGTACCTATCAGACACATGTATGACAGTGGGTGGCCTATCGGTGATTCCTAGACATCCAATATGATCAAAGTCTACATGAAGCATTTTTCTTTACAGTGATTGCCTACACTTAAAGAACTTATTTGTCTGAAGATTCCTACAGAAAACATAACAATACTAATGATAAAACTTGGTACAAAATAATTGTAATCAGACATAATCATTGCAAACAGAAACAGCTCCAGCTAGAAAGTAGAAGTGGTACAGATTTTCAATGAAAATATGTGTATTCTTGGCATTACATAGATGAGAGGTAATGGCATAGGAAAGCCATTGATGGCATGGCAGCCAGTAACTCCGTATCAAATAACCTCAGACTACTAGTTTGGTCTTAGTATAGATCCTAACATCCTATACACATTGCTAGTGTACGCTTGAATGGTGTGAACATGGCCAGGTATCTAAGATACAGTGTGTGTAAGAAACTCTCACTATATGACCAGCTAAGCTGCCTACAAGGCTAGAAACTCGCATGCACCCACATGACAATAGCACTAAAATAGCTGATCTTAGTTCAAAATCATATCATACAATCTTAGTTCAAATCAAATCGTATGATGTACTCAGATGAGTTTACACCGCCCCCCCCCCCCCCCCCCTACAGGCTACAACGGAAGGCTAGTACATGGAAGAATTTTCTCCAACAAATTTTATGCACAGGGCAGATGAATCAACATGAAAGGTTCAGTTCACATCGGATCGAAATCAAACTCCACTAGAAAACGATTATTTTTAGCAACGAACTCATAATCTAATCGAATCCCTAACAAGTAGTACATCAGAAGCAACGAGATTTTGATCACAGCAGAACACACAGCGCAATTAGATGAATACCTTATTATTAAATTGCTTATCAACAACATTCACTATAAATATAATAAAACAAATGTGCAACGAACGAAGCAAACCGTAGTAATAACACACAGGGAAGAAAAGTAGGCAAGAATCAAAGTGCTTTGTGTTTGAGTGAACCTTATCGTAGGGCCCCCGCTCTGGGGAGGCCGGAGGAACAGCTTGACGGAGGATCTAAAGGTCGTCGAGTGAGAGGGTGCGCTGCGTCCATACGTGAGAAATCATCGTCCAAGGAGGAAGAATCGTCGGCCGAGAGGCGGACGGGAAAGGAGAGCGGCAGCGGCTAGAGTCCCGGAGCCGAGAAGAGGCGGTGCAGCGGTAGGGGATCGAAGGGAGGGAGCCGCGTGCGCCGTGAGGGGGCGGCGGCGCCGGGTGAGGCGGGAGCCGCGTGCGCCTTGCGGGGGTGGCGGCGCCGGGAGAGGCGGGGAAGGGAATGGAACCAGCGGAGCGGAAGGGGTCGCGTGGCGCGGCCTAGGGTTTATGGGTAGGACAGGGTAAAATGATCTGTACCGTTCGATTTGGATACACGCTCACTAATCTTTACTCCTTATCTATATACCACTTTAAAAAAAGAAATGGTGGTGTCACCGCTCACCACCACCCCTGTCAAAGGATTTGATTTGACAATGAATTTGAGGGTTATTTTCCAATCTCTTTTCATCATTGTTAAGTAATAAAATCATCCTACAGGTATTATTAAGAATCAAAATACAAAACTATTGTTATTGCCTAATACATAATGATATAGCCATATTAATTTTCCCCCACGTGAATATGTAATACCATATGATTCTCTTTTTAATCCCGTTACAAAGTAGGAGCATTATGCAAGATTTAAAAAAATAAATATGTAATGATGGTGGTGAGTCCTAGTCCCTGGATAAAGTATTCCTACCTCAAATCAAAGGGCTTAGATCCCGCACTGCCTCACCTCCGCATCGCACCGCCTGCCCTCGCCACCTCCATCCCACGGCCCCACCACCTCTTCCTTCGTGCGCCGCCTTCGTCGCGATGCTACTCCATCGCCTCATAGCCCCTCTCCTCATCCAACCCTACGGCTCCCTCCTCCGTCCGGTGCATCGTCACTTCCCATCCCCATATCATATTCCTACTTCATCTCTCCCTGTCATTGTCACTGCTCAAACCCTAAGATCGGAAAGGGAGGGGAGAGAATAGCGCATGGTGGTAATGGCAACCTCAGCAGTCACGCTGCCACCTCCCATCTCCTTGTCATCCTCTAGGTAATTGATTCTGTATTGATTTGATTTGTTGGATTGCCGTGGAAGATTGAGATGCTGCTAACTCAGGATACATACATAAAGAACTTATGCCCAATCAGGCATTTGGGTGTTTGGCTAAGCTATTGTGCTGTTGACCTGTTGACGAGAAAAATGGCGTCCTAAGAGTTCTGCTTAGCTCCGGTGCATGCTCAAAGCGCTTTCGGGTTCAGGGCGTGCCATTTGGTTTGATCCTACAACCAACAAGAATAAACAAGAAAAATCAAGTTAGAATATGATAGCCGATCGGTCGGTGAGCCGATGACGTATCGTGTGAACCTAACTGATGTGATATGACCGAATCGGTTGTGAGCTATAAGATGAATAAGATTAAGTAAACTTAAAACATATTCCATCAGCTGTAGATGTAATCAAACAAGTAATCTACAGATAGAGATTATATATGTTTATATCATAGCCGATGATACAATGCTTGGGATTAAAATAGATACAGTATCGGCTAATACTCCAATACAGCCTTATACAAGAATATCAATTAGACTAAATATATCAAGAGCAAGCTTGATATATTTAAATAGTGTGATTGGGGATACTCGCGGACTGTATTCTGAGGGTAGGGTACGCTGGTACGAGGACCTACACGATATGACATCAAGCACACAGGAAACAAAGATTATACTGGTTTAGGCCCCTCATAAGGTAATAGCCCTAATCCAGATTATATGAGATTATAGAGAAAAGCACAGAGATTACAATAGAGAACAACGGAATTCCGAGATTATCGACGAGATCCTTGTCGAGAATGGTTCGACGGGATCTATCGGCGAGTTGGCTTCGAGTCCTCTGGATAGGGTTCCTGTATTTATACCGCAGATCATCTTGGTCTCCAAGTAGATCTCGGAGATACTTGTTCTTGCACAATATCAAAGAAACCCTTATCTCCTTCGAATAGGACTCTAGCACCTTCTATTCGGTTAGACAAATTCCTTATAGATCAACCGATTTCCCTAATCTAGAGGTAACCTTCCCGTACACTAACACCTTCTATTCGGGGAGACAAATTCCTTATAGATCGGACGATTTCCCTAATCTAGAGGTAATTGTCCATTTCTAGTATCGGCAATATTATTTATGGGGTACATTGGATTGAGGAAAGATGGTGACACAGATATATATTGATTCAGGAGGTAACTGTTGTTGGACTTGTTGTTTTCTTGATAGAACTTGGTGCAAGCTACTGTTGATCCCTTCTGAAGCTTCTTCACCATGTTCCCACGGCTATCTTGAGGAAATGTTTGCTTTGAAGCAACAAGTGTTAGCACAAGTAAAATCAACTTGAACATGTGGCTCATAGGATTTTACCGTTGCAATTATCACCTCATGAGCTATCTCTACCATGTCATGAGAATCTACAAGGTTCTCATGAGAACACAAAAGTTCATCATGTGTTTCTTGTAAATCCATATACTTGTTAGTGATCTACTCAAGTTGAGATTTGAGCTCTTGATTTTCCATCTCCAAAGATGCTATACAAGCAATAGAATTAGTGGCACAAGCAAATTCATTTTCCAATTTTTCATACCTCATAATTAATGAAGAATTAGATCCCTCGAGTTTCTTCTGTTCATTGGCTAGACCCTTGATTTCTTCATTCTTCTCAATGAAGCATGCTTGTTGCTTCTCAATAACCCTCATAAGTTTGATCACCATTGCTGTGTCTATTGGTATTTCTTACGACCACAGATAAATCCGCAAGCGCACGGAATACTGCTGTAGTACTTCACCTTCGGGTGACCCCAAAAGGATATCGAACTCAGGGAACGTGTATAATCTACCTAAGGCTAAGACTATCCAAGGACAAAAACTAGTGGTAGGCGGGCTAGAGAGGACTTTCTATGTGTTTTAATTATCTAAGCTAAGCAAAGGTAATTTCCTATCTATTGCTTCGGGCATCGACCCCTGCTGGTCTGCCGGCGTGGTTCCGACTATAGCTCTATGATGTATCCGAACGCGGAGGATTACTGGGACGGAATTCAGGGCTGTCACCACCTGCCGCCTACCTCTGACAAATCCGTGGAATACACAACAAACAAAGGTAATCTCTAACCTAGACACCACGTCTATGTTATTAATTACTACTCTAATACTTGTACAGGAACTTCCTTCTCTATCCAGAGTCCTAGTACTAGAGCACTTAGTACGAATACTAAACAATGAACCCGCAAAGATGGAAATATATCTTACTCAGACTAAGTAATTAAATAACATAAGAGAGGAACACGAATGCTTACTTTATAGAAGAAGTTCTCCGAACCCGAAGCAGAGTGTACCAACAGCTCTGGTACTCCTCCAGAATTCCTCCTAGTAAGCTACACTCGTCGAGGTAGAAGTCGGATGAGCGCCAAACTTCCGAGCACTCCTCCAGAGCTTCCCCTCACTCTCTACCTTATTCTAATGTACAAAAGATACAGTAGAGCCTCTTGTAATTCAGCTCAAAGTTGTGTGCGTTGGAATGAGAGTGAAGCGAAATCCGATGGCTACGAAATCGGTCCTGGCTTTATAGCCATGATTCAAGAGCAAACCTTCTCTGGTGGTATTGGTGAAAATCCATACTTCCATCTTCGGGACTTTGAGCTAGTGTGTTCATGCCTATCCATTGCAGGCATGATATACGAAACTCTAAAGTAGAAGTTGTTTCCTTTTTCTCTTAGAGATGAAGCGAATCAATGGTACACTCTGTCTGTCAAGAAATTCCATGGTGAATGGGAGGAGTTAAAGTGCAAATTCTGCCTTGCTTTCTTTCCATTAACCCGTGTAATTAATCTTCGATTAGACATCCTCACTTTCCATTAGAATGAGAAGGAATCTCTTGGTGCAGCATGGGCCAGGTTCTCACTGTTAACTCAGTCTGGCCCAAACTTGTCTTTACCCGACCATGTGTTGTTACAACATTTTAGGTGCGGGTTAGACAAGGAGTCTGCTGCAAATCTTGATATTTCTGCTGGAGGGTCGTTCGCACACAAGACAACCGCCGAAGGAAGATAACTCTTAGATCTAATATTAGAAAATGATTCTTTCAGTCAAAGCGAAGCCGTCCCGGAGGTCGAGATTATCCATGAGGAACCTCGGCACATGGAGTCGGAACCCGACTCAACTGTCGAATCCTCATTCCATTTGCTGGAGCCGAAGGAAGAAGAAATTCATCCTTCGGAAATTCCATTCCAATTCAGGGATGATCTTTATGAAGATTATGGAAATACCCTGAATTATTCCAGCAAAACGAAGGCTCATCCCAAGAATGAGCCGTTCGAGGAGGTGATGTTTGTATCTTCGTTCTTTTCTTTCTAACCTATTGCCCATCTTTATGAAACTGAATGACCCTCATCACCCTCGATCAAGCCTGTGGACCCCCGTTTTTATAACAGGAATCAATCGTGTAAACAGTACCATTTCCCTGGATCAAGTAGTCTGGTACACACGAATTCATAGCTGAAGTAACCAGTGCACATACACGAATATCTAGTACGAATTATTACATCAATAGCCCGCGGGTATAGTCTTAAATCATCGGACCGAGCGGTCCGGAATACACTCCAAAAACAGAAATAGGTAAGGCAGCGGAATCAAGGCAGCGGCACGCCATTGCCACAGGCAACGACCGTAACTATGACCTATTGAGCGCCTTCGTCTTCATCACCCTCCTGGTAATAGGCATAGGGGTCCTCCGAAGCTTCATTTCCGGCCTCTGATTAAGTTTATATTTGCAAGGGTGAGTACCAACCGTACTCAACAAGTCACCACAGCAACAATGCACATGATAAAGGGGTATTCAAGGAATGGCTATGGTTCTTTTGCACAAAGCAAGTTTTGTAATTCTTTTCACAAGCCTAAGACCTAGCATAGACCGATCAAATTTTAGTACCAGTGTTCGTATTAAACAAGGACGGTTCTGTCCACCATCCATTGTGATCCCAAGGATAGCTTCCCGCCATCGAGTCGTCATGGTTTTCTGAGGACGTCCACCTTCCCTCCTCTCAGGAAGTGGCTCCATCAGCATAGAAATCATCATGCAACATCCCATCCCACACAAGTTAAGAATTTAGAGTCTAGCCAAGTGTAATACACGTCCCGATGCTCAATAACCGCGAGCACGGCTATTCGAATAGTTTTGGTTTACTCACACTGCAGTGGATATACACTTTACCCACACTCCGCAACTGCCCAACACATGAGCCTCATCCCAACACATGAGACATGTCACGGCAAAGCTTTTCGGTAACCTCGCATTGGCAGTACCCGCTCCATGAACTTTACATCCTCATGCACTCTACGCGTACACGGTTTCTAGCAGTGAGAGGAGTTCTGGCGCACCCGGGAAGGAAAGACTCACACATGCATTAAGTCATAATTATGTTTAAATTCTCACATGGCAGTCCTATCAATGGCGACACCACTGTAGACACCCGCCTCGCGGTTCTACCAATGGTTGCCCCACCGTAGAGCCCCTGCCTCACACATCAAGAAACCACTATGCATGGATACTGCCTCCGCTCAGCTATCTATTCCGCTAGGTCTATACCCATACGAGAAGTGCGGTTGTACGGGGGTCGTTTCATGCTTAACTTCATGGCTCGGTCCTTAATTGACCGGGGACGGTACTTGCCTTTTCCCGGATACCACCCAAATCCTCCGTCCGCCCCAGTCGAAAACAGTTGTTTAATTTCATTTCTCTTTTCGCAAATCATGTCATCAACATCGTGGCAATGTGGCGCTCATGTCTCCACATGCCGCATCTCAATTACCTTCCCAAAGGCAATTGCCCAAGCATAGAGCATTTTGATAAATATGAGTATGCATGATTCTAGAATAGCGTTGCTAAGCAATTGTCATAGTTGACTAGGGACTCATACGTAAACTTGGTTACGAAGGAATATGGGGTAAACAATAATCAAGGCATGGCATAATCACAAGTAGGATGTTTATCATTGCATGCAATTTTATTTGTAAACAGAACAATTTCGCAATTGGGATCAACATGTTCAAGGAATAGTGATGCCTTGCCTTGCTCAGAGTCTTGCGGGTCTTGACCTTCGCTTGGATCCGCAGCTTCCTCGGGCTCTATAGTTACGTGCGAAAATTGATTTGAATTCGGTTAGAATTCAAATAGAAATCCAGGTAAATCCGAATGAAAGTCGAGTGCGAAATTCGATTCCTTTATATTAACTTTACTATTCGTGAACTAAGGCGAACCCATTTTCGATGTAAATTATTTGTGAGTATAATTATTTTGTTGTCTTAAGTTTCTAATTTAATATCCCCGAGTATTATATCCATGTAATAGGTTAGCAATTTCTATCGCGAGCTAAATATCGGACAAAATCCTAGAAACTATTATACGATTTAATTTAGCGTATGACTAATCGATTAAGTATACTATACGTCTAAAATTACTAGTGATTAAACCCGAACTTCTACCGTGAATCGATTACTTATAGAGATTATCCGAAGTAATCTATAATAATCTATAAGATTTCGTTTATTAGTTGCTGATTACATTTAAATTACTACCGCGGATTGATTATTTATAGTAATTACCAAGAATAATCCATAATTTATATTTAAATTTTTGCAATCCTACGACGAAAAATTAATCTACGCTTTAAATCCTAATTATTTAAAATCTTCTAAACTTCCCTAATTTTCCTCTAATACCTTTTTTATTATTATGTTATTCTTATTATTATTTTTTATATTTTTATTTATTTCCCCTTTTTTTTTCTTTCTTTTCTCTCTTTTCTCTCTTTCCTCTCTTTTTCTTTTTCTCTCTTTTTTTCTCTCTTTTCTCTTTTTTTCTTTTTCTCTCTTTTTCTCTCTTTCTTTCTTTTTCAATCTCTCTCTTGGCCGACCTCTCTTTCCTCTCTTCTCTCTTGGCCGGCTCTCCCTCTCTCTCACCCGAGCGGCGGCGGCGGTGGACGCGAGGGGGAAAGGGGGGGCGGCTCACCGGCGACGGCAGCGGCGACGACGGCGGCAGCGACGGCGGCGACGGCGACGGCGGCGACGTTGGCGCGAGGCGCGTCGTGGCGCGGCGGCTTCGTGGCGGCGGCGCGGCGGTTCTATGCGACGGCGCGACGGCGTGGAGGCGGCGGCGCGGCGGCGTGGAGTTGAGGAGAGGAGGTGAGGATGGGGGAAAGAATGGAGAGAGGGGAGGGGATTTATAGGGTAGAGGGGGGAAGAAGAGGGGAAGGGGGAGGCGGCTATGGCGATGGCGACGGGCGGCGCGCGGCGCGGCAGGCGGCGATGGCGACGAGCGAGCGACGTGGCGCGGGGCGCGAGGCGGCGATGCGACGGGCGAGCGGCTCGGTGACGAGGCGCGTGGGGCCTGAGGCGGCGATGGGACGCGCGCGCGGCGACGGGACGGGCGGCGACGCGACGGCGATGGCGCGGGGCGCGAGGCGCGAGGGCGACGGCCTAGCGGCGACGGGACGGCGGCGCGGCGGGGTGCGGGGCACGAGGCGCGAGGGCGACGGCCGAGCGGCGACGGGACGGCGGCGCGACGGGCGAGCGGCGCGGCGGGAGAGGGGAGGCGGAGCCGCGCGCGGCGCACGGGGCGCGAGGTGGTGATGGCGACGGCGCGCGGAGCAGCGACGGCGACGGCTCGGCAGTGGCGACGCGACGGCGGGCGGCCGCAGCGGCGATGTTACGGCGCGCGGCGCGACGCGGGGTAGGGTTAGGGCTAGGGGAACCACGTCGAACACCTCACAGGCAATGAATAGTGCCGATTTCCAATTTTCCCATTTAATTTTTATTTTATTTTATTTTATTATTTTTCTTTTTTTATTTATATTTATTATATAAATTTGATTCTATAATTCCTAATATTTGCATATATGAATTTCACCCAATAATTGTGTTATCCCAACTAATGAATCCATCCTAAATTAATATTGCTCATATTTTTATATAATTCGAATTTAAATCTTTAATTAGTGTTAATTCTATTCCTTCGCATTTAAATTTAATTGATACGAATATGTTTGTGATAATATGGATGCAAATTGATTGATATTGTTCTTTATTCGAAATCTTCAAATTCTGAAATCGAAATTCAATGGAACGGCGAATAAAATCGGCATGATGCAACTTATTTTAAAAAGTTTTTGAAAATCCATATTTTTAGAGTCTTGATTTTGTCGGTCGAATTTTCAGGGTGTTACAAAGCCTAAGCCTTGTTCGTCTGGCCCTCAAAACATTGTTCTTGTTTATCATCAAGAAACAACTCGGTTCTTGCACGATGCATCTCTTGAGAAGGAGAACCTTCAGGCCACGGACAAGCTTGAGACATTGACTCTGTGGGACGAGAGAAAGCTTTCCACAAATGAGCATGAAAACATCTCTTTCAAAATTTCCCTGGATTCATGCTCGTTTCAAAAATCCCCAGAGTCCTGTTCGATTAGTGTCGCGTCTCTGTGCGAGGACCACAACCACCTTCCGGTCCTCATTTCTAATATGTTTAGAAGGATGGTTGTGGATGCTTATATTTATTATAAATACTGCAAATCCCGTATTTGCTTGTAGCACTAATCTTGCAGAGCTATGTCCCCATGGTCAAGCTTGTGACCATAAACAAAGCACTGCCGGGAGGTAACCCGGATTGTTATGTTAAGTTTTCTTTCTAATAAAAGCAAGAACCAGTTTTTAGGATAATGTGCACCTTCGGGTATTCTTGGTCGCTAACCATTTTAGGTTGAGATTGAGAACGAGGGTCATGCGATGCCTAAGAACACGGTAGCTACATCAACTGTACACTTTGGTGATCCTTGGTATTGGAACACACTCTATAGGAGAATCCGATATCACACACTTGGTTTTGATGTCTTGCGACACAAAAGTCCAAGTGTGGGGGGAAGGTCGACAAGCTTTTCATGAGTTCCATCAACGAAGGCCATCTTGGTTTGAAGTTGGTTTTAGTCCTAGCTTGCTAAAAAAAAGAAAAAAAAGTAGATAAAAAAAGAGGAGAAAAAAGAGATAGAAGAAAAGAAAAAAAATGGGAGAAGAAGAAAAGAACAAGAGAGCTGACGAGCTACATTTGGATCAAAGACTACATTATGTGCGTATCTTTGAAATAAGGCTATACACCTCGCTAGTAGCAATCATACTGCTAGGCTACACATAGTCCCTCTCTCGAGCTCATGTGCCGCCTTGGCTTAGCCTTCATCCACTTCTAGCCATGCACAACTTCTCGCTCCCGCAGCATCCACACGCATACAAGCAAGAGGAGTTGCCCTCTTCTTTTCTAGGCGTTTGCTGCTCCACTCCAGTTGGCACTTGCACATTTGCCCAAAAAGAGATGTATGCAACGGCATTGTGCCAATGGATCACGCCTTCAGGGCACAAGGTTATTGCACCCGAGATGTGTGCATAACCAAATAGCTCGCCTGAGTTGGTATGGTCAAAGTGCCTTCCTCCGCTACAATCTACATTGAGATGAAGGAGAAATCGACAATCATATGTGACCATACCACCGCTCCAGAGATTTCAACATACACAACATGCTAGCGGTAAGTGCACTCGGGTACACGAAAGATAGAAAAATTCACCACATCTTTTACTCATACTTATCTCTGTTTGAATGAGGCTTGAGTATACATGGTTATGTTTCTTATGTCTATTTGCATATGCTCTGGTTTGGGTGTTTTCGCGAGACATCCATAGGCTTTTTAAATTAAGCATGGTGCTTAGGTTAAACTAGTCTACTTTAATCAAATTAGACATGGAGTCAAGTTTGATTAATGGACTCTTACAGTAAATATGTTCATGGACATTGGATATATATCTTCTGTGGACTAACCCCTGCAGGAAAGTTTTCAAATTGGCGGGTGATCCCTCAAGTTCAATTCACAATGGAGGTAGGTCAGGGCCGGGAACAAATTAATTGCTAACATGCAAAGGAGACACATATCACCTATCAAGGTGTATGGTGCGTATGTCACTAATCGCTCCTTTAGCATGTTCATGCAAATTTATCTAAAGCCTTGTAAGAGTTTTGCTTGAACGAAAATTTGGTGAATAATAAAAATTTGAAAAAAAATGTTTTCAAAATAAAAGTAGTGTCTCTCGAAAAATAAAATAAAATGTCGGCAAACTTGTGGGATCCACGCTTCTGAAGTTTTGAATCCAATTCCTTTTTAGCGTGGATGTGAACAATTAATCTTGAGGCTACAATAAAATCTTTGTATTGCTTTGAGTATTTTTTGTCCACTAACCTTTTGCAGGAAATAAAAAGACAATCAAGGAGGAGTGTACAATAACTTCGAACACTTATATCACGCTCCTTATCTATGAGAAAAGATATGCATAGGGAACCAAGTAGAACAAATGCAAAACTTGTTGTATTCTTGCATTCGGTTCAAATCTTGGTAAGACATATCTGGTAAGAATCTCATACACCATGTGCATCCTCATCTCATGTCTCCATCCTGCCAGGGTATCCAGCATATCCATTGTTGCCATAAAAAAAGATAAAAAAAGGAAAAAAGGGAAAAAATAAAACAAAACAAAATAAATTTGGCTCCTTGGTCTTCCAACCAAGTGAGTCCTTTTTGCTTCACTCTTGTTTTTGTTTTTTTTTGTGTCCAATAAAGCCTCCCAGATACAAAGACAAGTGTGGGGGGTGATCTTGCACATTAACGACATAACAAAAGCAAGATCACCCCAGAAGTGATGAGCCATGATGAACCACATAAGAAAAATTGATGCAGTCAGACCTAATGAGGGGTCAGCCAAACCTCCAGTTCATCTGAACCACCTCTACCATGAATCGTCCTCTGTTTTATACAGAGTGCAGGTTTGCACAATTTTTCCTTTGGACATCCATTCTATCTTGAGTTTAATTTGATTATCAGTTCTAAAATATCGAAGATAATTAAACTCAAGCTAGGGATGGTACAATTAGAGTTCATGATCTCCCTGAAAATAACATGCATGCCTATTATTCTTAGCTCATTACTTGTTGCTTGTGGTGATATATCCAATAGGGACCCTATGTTATTATCTAGGCAATTGATGAATGAGATATAGTCTGATGATAGAAATCCTGCTCTTCATGTTGCACACTTGGGAATTTTATAAAAAGAAAAAATATATAGCGATGCTAAACTCCTCATTGATATTTTTATTCCCACTAGAGCCATAGGTTGATCAGTCATGATTAGCATGTTACATACGTTGCTTGTCATTACATTGAGCGTTGTCAAGTTTTGTGACCCTAGTGAAATGCTTTTCATACTCTCATGGTCAAGATCACATACACTCCACATACACGCACTTATGCTTGACTTCTACACTGGAAGTTAGCATTTCTCATTTACCATTCATTTCATCCATAGTCCACAAAATAAATACTCCATGTCATTTATGCCTCTTCCTCCTAAGTTCTTTCAAAAAAAAAGTGAGAGAGAGGCATGGCTATGCAAAAAGAAAGGAAAAAAGTGCTCATACAAGTATGGAGCATGATGATGAAAAAAATGGAAGAAAAAGAAAAAAGAGAAAAAAATAGCCATGCACTCTCCCAAATTTGAAAAGAGAAAATAAATGGAGGATGATAAAAGGAGTTATAGTATTTTCTTCCACCCACATATTTACCATACACATACACATGCACATTCTTGACCAGAAAGTATGACTTGTATTTCCATGGATCCTTTATTTGACTTTGCAATATATGTGATGCAAGTAATGCTCTACTCTTCCATACCCTGAGCTCCACATAAGCCTTATTAGATGGTAGGAAAAGAAAAGGCACAATCATATGCCTTTGTGAGGAATCATACACTTTGAGTGATCAAGAGATTCAATTAAGGAGCAAAGCATAGTTATAATTTTGTGTTACTTGAAAAAACAACCCCAAGTTGTTCTTCATGAAAAGTTAGGGTGACTTGAGTCAAGATTGTTCCATTTCTCAATTGTCCAAGATTGCATGGTAGACACTGCAAAGATCCACAAGTACAGGTATGACTTTGAATAATTTGTTTGCATGATTATTAGTAAGGAAGTCATAACATTGTTGTAGAGTCCATAGCCTTCACTCGGGACGAGCAAAGGTTAAGTGTGGGGGTGTTGTTGACGGTCCTTAGATCATAATATCTGACCGTCAATACCTGCATATTGTTGACGGTCGTTATCGATCAGTTTCGACTGTCAATATTAGTAAAACAGGAGAGAACTAGTGATGCTTGCAATGCATAAATATGTTAGAACAATAATATTCCACTAGTATTAGGTCTACTAATCTTTTTGCAGAGAATGACAATAAAGTGAAGGAGAATCGACATCAACACCAACGATAAATCAATCAGACGATGTCGAGGACCAGACTTATGTATGAATGGGCCAAGAACTCTGAATTGACACGATGAATTGGGCCAAAATTCACAAGTCGGCGGAGTGGAGCAATAGAGGAGGCCACCAGCCGAAATTAGGCTGGATTGGGCTAGCCCCAGGTGGTTCGGCTGAACCAATCCTGGCGCCGTTGGGTCCAGGTTTTGGCGTGGACGTCCAGGATTGCATCCCAATGACGGTTGGAGGGCACTTCAGACAATTCCCCTTCCACAACCGTCATACCTACCTCTATATAAGGAGCTCACTCTCTTCACTTCAGCACACACCTCAAGCAAGAGCTCTCTCATTCCTCTCAAGTTTAGTTTAGTAGTATCTAGCTGGTGGAATAGAATTAGAATAGGAATCAGGAGTCCGGAAGTCTTCGGAAGAGTTCGGGTATGGCTCTAGCAGCTTTCCTTTCCTCTTTTGTAAGATTTGTACTTTTATTAGAATACTCTTCTATATACATTTATGGTATTGAAATACTTTCCGAGTATACGAGTACCTACTTTACATTATGTTCTTGTTATACTGAATATACTGCTAGCTTATCTAGGAGATGCTTTGGTGCGGGTATAATGTTTGCTTATGCAATTACTCTATGTCATGACGATGATATTAGAGTAGTATCTGGTAGTTTAGACGTGGTGTCTAAATTACGGGATATCATTATTTGGGGTTATATATTGCGGATGAGAGGTGGGCCGCTGATGGTGACAACTCAGTACGGGTATATATTCCTCCGCGTCTATATATAATCCTAAGTTAATTTCTTGGGGAGGGTATTCCTCCGTATTAAGCCCTGGTTCGATGGTCATGACGGGCTGTCGTAAGGAACTCGGCAGTCAGGGGTGGCTTCTCGAAGTACCAGGAGGGCATCGGATAGAGGGTATTAGCTAGTATATCAGTTAACTAGAATGTATGTATACTATGTATATTAGAAGTATAGGAATAGATTCTCTTTCTCTTTTCTTTCCACCTAGCTTAGTTTATTTATTATGAGGATGAGTAGAAATGCTTGTGTGTCACTCTACCCTTGGATTATCTTAACCCTTGCTTAGAATATGATTATCACAAGTAATATATAAATTATTAGTTGAGTTCTCTCTACATGATCTTTCCACGGGATAAAATAAATACGATACCCTTGGAATACTCTCGGGTGAAATGCTACAATGGTATATCCGTGCACTTGCGGATGAACTCTGTAACCATAATATACCAGAAGTATTTCTGCGCCATTGCTGGGAATTATATTTCTAGTAATGTCGTTAAGAAATACCAACAAGCATTTCTTATAATGAAATAAAACATAGTATCCAACTTAGTGGTAGGTATTATTACTAATCATTTCCACTAGTATTGGTGAAATATGTGTATGCAGGTATTTTGAGAAGAAAACACATCCGTCAAGCGACAAACTGCACCTCCGCGCATTCGGGACACATTTACACGGATTGGAGGCCCCATAAGTCAATTAAACAAATCCAAATGGTCCCAACTATCATGCCAATGGGCTGAGGGCTTCAAAATTAGTGTCCACGACGAAAAACGAGCCGAACGGAGCCGTCCCGGGTTTGGCCGAACCTCTAGTTCAGCCGAACCGTTTTGGTGGCCGTTGATCGTCAAATTTTGCGTGGACGGCCCTGATCACATCCTAATGGCGGTTCTGGGGTAGTTTGGTCATTTTGCATAGGCTGTAATCGTCATACCTGCCTATAAAAGGAGGAGCTCACTCTCATTTCCAACACACAACTTTGAGCTAAATTACAAGAGGCTCTATTGTATATTTTGTACATTAGAATAAGGTAGAGAGTGAGGGGAAACTCTAGAGGAGTGCCCGGAAGTTTGGCGCTCATCCGACTTCTACCTCAACGAGCCTAGCTTCCTAGGAGGAATTCTGGAGAAGTACTGGAGCTGTCGGTACACTCTGCTCCGGGTTCGGAGAACTTCTTCTATAAAGTAAGCATTCGTGTTTCTTTCTTATGTTATTTAATTACTTTGTCTAAGTAAGATATATTTCCATCTTTGCGGGTTCATTTTTTAGTATTTATACTAAGTGCTCTAGTACTAGGACTCCGGATAGAGAAGGAAGTTCCTGCGCAAATATTTGAGTAGTAATTAATAACTTAGATGTGATGTCTAGGTTAGAGATTACCTTTGTTTGTTGTGTATCCCACGGATTTGTCAGAGGTAGGCGGCAGGTGGTGACAGCCCTGAATTCCGTCCCAGTAATCCTCTATGTTCGGATGCATCATAGAGCTATAGCCGGAACCATGCTGGCAGACCAGCAGGGGTCGGTGCCTGAAGCAACAGATAGGAAATTACCTTCAACTTAGCTTAGGTAATTAAAATACATAGAAAGTCCTCTCTAGCCTGCCTACCTATAGTTGTTGTCCTTGGATCGTCTTAGCCTTAGGTAGATTACACACGTTCTCTGAGTTTGATATCCTTTAGTGGTCACCCAAAGGTGAAGTGCTACAGTGGTATTCCGTGCGCTTGCGGACTTATCTGTGGTCGTAAGAAATACCAACAAAAACTTTCATGTAGGGATTAGTCCACAGAAGATATTTATCCAATGTCCATAAACATATTAACTATGAAATTCATTAGTCAAACTAAACTCTATGTCCAATTTGATTAAAGTAGACTATTTTAACCTAAGCACCCTGCTTAATTTAAAAAGCCTATAGATGTCTTGCACGAACACCCAAAACAGAGCATATGCAAATAGACAAAAGAAACATAACCATGTAGGATCAAGTCTCATTCAAATGAAGATAAGTATGAGTAAAAGGAATGGTGAACCTTGTCTTATCTTTCACATACCTGAGTGTACTTACCGCCAGCATGATGTATATTTTGAAATCTCGGGGGCATTGGCATGGTCACATATGATTGTCGATTTCTCCTCCATCTCCATGCATATTGTACCGGAGGAAGGCGCTTTGACCATGCCAACTCAGGCAAGTAGTTTGGTCATGCACACGCCTCGGGTGCAAGAACCTTGTGCCTTGAATTCATGATCCGTTGGCACAATGCTGTAGAGACGTAGGATACATCTCTTTTTGGAAAATGTGCAAGTACCAACTAGGGTGAGCAGCAAACGCCTAAAAAAAAGAAAGGGGGCAACTCCTCTTTCTTGTATGCACGTAAGTGCTGCGGGAGCGAGAAGTTGTGCATAGCTAGGAGTGGATAAAGGCTAAGCTAAGGCGGCACATGAGCTCGAGAGAGCGACTAGGTGTAGCCAGGCAGCATGATTGCTACTAGCGAGGTGTATAGCCATATTTCAAAGATACGCACATAATGCAGTCTTTGATCCAAATGTAGCTCGTCAGCTCTCTTGCTCTTTTCTTCTCCTCCCATTTTTTCTTCTTTTCTTCTGTCTCTCTTTTCTCCTCTTTCTTTTTTTATTATCCTTTTTTTCTAGCAAGCTAGTATTAACACCAACTTCAAACTAAGATGGCCCTAGTTGATGGAACTCGTCATGAAAAGCTCGTCGACCTCCCACCCCCCCCCCCCCCACACACACACACACTTGGACTTTTGTGTCGCAAGACATCAAAAACCAAGTGTGTGATGTCGGATTCTCCTATAGAGTGTGTTCCAATACCAATGGTCACCAAAGTGTACAGTTGATGTAGCTACCGTGTTCTTAAGCATCGCATGACCCTCGTTCTTAATCTCAACCTGAAATGGTTAGCAACCAAGAATACCCGAAGGTGCATATTATCCTAAAAACTGGTTCTTGCTTTTATTAGAAAGAAAATTTACCATAGTAATCCGGGCTATCTCCCGGTAGTGCTTTTTTTATGGTCACAAGCTCGACCATGGGGACATCGCACTGCAAGATTAGTGCCACAAATGCGAGATTTGCAGTATTTATGATAAATATAAGCATCTACAACCATTCTTCTAAACATGTTAGAAATGAAAACCGGAAGGTGGTTGTGGTCCTCGCAAAGCGACGTGACACTAATTGAACAGGACTCTGTGGATTCCTTATGTGAGCATGAATCCTGGGGGATTTTGAAAAAGAAACTTTCATGCTCATATGTGGAATGTTTTCTCTCGTCCTCGAGAGTCAATGTCTTAAGCTTGTCCGTGGCCTGAAGATTTTCCTTCTCAAGAGATACATCGTGCAAGAATCGGGTTGTTTCATGATGATAAACAAGAACAGCGTTATGAGGGCCAAAGGGACAAGGCTTAGGCTTGATCGAGGGTGATGAGGGTCGTTTAGTTTCATGAAGATGGGAAATAGGTTCAGAAGAAACGAACGAAGATACAAACATCACCTCCTCGAACGGCTCATGCTTGGGATGAGCCTTTGTTTTGCTGGAATAATTCAGGGTGTTTCCATAATCTTCATAAAGACCATCCCTGAATTGGAATGGAATTTCCGGAGGATGAATTTCTTCCTCTTCCGGCTCCAGCAACTGGAATGAGAATTCGGCAGTTGAGTCGGGTTTCGACTCCACGTGTAGAGGATCCTCATAGATAATCTCGACCTCCGGGATGGCTTCGCTTCGGCCGAAAGAATCGTTCTCTAAGATCAAATCTAAGAGCTCTCTTCCTTCGGCAGTTGTCTTGTGTGCGAATGATCCTCCGGCGGAAATATCGAGATTTGCGGCAGAGTCCTTGTCTAAGCCGTACCGAAAATGTTGGAACAACACATGGTGGGGTAAAGACAAGTCTGGGCCAGATTGAGTTAACAATGAGAATCTGGCCCAGGCTACACCGAGAGATTCCTTCTCATTATGTCGGAAAGAGAGGATGTCTAATCGAAAATTAATTACACGGGTTAATGGAAATAAAGCAAGGCAGAATTTGCACTTTAGCTCCTCCCATTCACCGTGGAATTTCTTGACAGACATAGTGTACCATTGCTTCGCTTCATCTCTAAGAGAAAAAGGAAATAACTTCCACTTTAGAGTTTCATGTGTCATGCCTACGATGGATAGACATGAACACACTAGCTCAAAGTCCCGAAGATGGAGGTATGGATTTTGTCACGCCCGGAATTTCTATCCAAAATTCCAAACACTTACATGTGTGTAAACCCTCGTCCAGGCATCAGCCGAGGCACACAATAACAAATTGATAATAGAGTACAATTATTACTCTAATTAATGGGCGAACAAAATGTCATTACAGAGGTGGATAGTTCCTCTCAAACTATAAAAATCTAAGCAGCGGAAAATAAAGAAATAAATAGCGCAGACGACTCCACTCCACAGGCAGCTTGACAAGGACTACGCCAAATCCTCACCACCATCAGCTTCACTGTAGAACTCCTCCTCTGATGAATGATTGCAAGGTGAGTATATGACATACTCAGCTAGCAACGCAGTAAATATGCAAGTGCACAGGATAACCAAGGATGGCATAATATAGGCTTCTTTGCATAAACAACATTTAAAGAATATTTCAGAATTTAATAAAACAGTAGAGTATTAATTAAACAGTATTAATCCAACACTATACAACATACCCTGTTGTATAGGCCCAACCATTTAGTACAACCAATCCCGGCTGCACAGTTCTAATCTCCAAACCAGGAATATACCATTCCAAACCAGGAGCTAATCAGATATAACCAGTTGTAGCATCTTTTATTATAGTGTGAAGGGTGAGACTAATCACGAAAGACATTGTTAGACCCGCCCATAACCGCGGGCACGGCTATTCGAATAGTTTTACTCTGATCAGAGATGTACCACTGTACCCACAAGACACAGCCCCACATCATGTCACCATGTGCCTCAGTACCACCACGGTACCTCGGAAAGGAGCTGTGACATTACCCCTCACACCACACAATCCACTACAGTGCACCATTCCCGGATCATAGTCACCCCCTTATAAACAAGGCATGGACTCCCCAGCGACCCCCGTGGGCTTATCTCCGCCACTTCTCAGTCTGGTGCTCCGCAATGAACTATGGTATGTAAAAGATAAAGCCGTTGCCCACGCTGGCTTGTGGTTGGCACGGTTAATGTTTCACAACCGAAGTTCGTGAACCGGTCCTTAATTGTCATGAGCACGACCATCAAAACCATGTACTCACAACCCACCATTATCAGGTTTTAGTTGTCAAATTAATTAATCAACCAATCACGAGTAACCATCGTGAACTAGCATTAAGCCATCAGTAAATAATAGTGAATCATAAGTTATCCCATTAATGTGCTAAAGTTTCTAAGCATGGCTAAGCAATTACACCTAACATCTAGCTGAACCAATATATAAAGCTCAACTAGTCAAGTTATAATAACCCAAGGTATCAAGGAATAGGATAATCAAGAACAAAAGGGCTATAACAAACAATAGGCTAATTCCTCCCAATGACATTCAAAAATAAATGCAATAGTTGAATAGAAACAATAGCTTTAAACAGGATCAACATGCTCAAAGGGTTGATTAGGATCTGTGTGACTTGCCTTGCTGGCCTTGGAACTCTTCTAAATCTTCTCCTGCAAAAACGGACTCTCCGGAAACATCGGATTCTAAACGGAAAAGAACAAAAACACCAAAACAGCACATAAGCAAGCATGAACAGTACATGTGGATATTTTTAACATGTAGATCTCAATTTTAGAAAAATTTAGAGACTTGAACCAACTAAATCCGAGCTAAGATGAATTAGTTATGAATTTTTAAAGATTTAATCGGTTTAAATCATTTATATAAATTTTAATTGAATTATGACGCAATAATGAATTATTTTTGAAAAGAAAAAGGACTTTATTGCGTCAGCGGGCTCGGGGTCTACGGTGGACCGGGTCCACGGCGGCGGTCTACGAGAACGGACGGTTGAGATAGATCCACCCGAAACGGACGGTCGAGATCAAACGGCGCACGGCCGGCTCACGGGCGACAGCGGTGATGACGTCAGCGATGACGTCATCCCGACCGACGGCGACGACGGCGGCTCGGACTCACGTGCTCGCCGGTGATCTACGGCGCGGCGGCGCGAACGGAAAGCGGCAACGGGGTGCGGAGAGCACAGCGAACTCATCGGCTACCAAAGGAGCGGCGGAAGAGCAACGGACGACGCCGGCGACGAGGACGAAGCGGCGGAGAGTTTCGGGTCGACGACGGCGACGGTGTTCCGGCGGAAAACAGCGACGGCGAAGGGTCGGACAAGGACGGCGACGTGACGGCGACCACGTTGGCGAGCTCCCCGAGCGACGGCGGCGACCGGAGCGACGGCGGCGCACGACTGGAGCGGCGGCGGCGACGGCGGCGCACGGGTGCACGGCGCTAGGACGATTCGCGCGACGAGAGGCGAAGGCGAGGGCGGCGGAGGGTAGAGGAGAGCGCGGGAAACCTTTTATAGGGGTCGGGAGGCGGCGGCGAAGCCCACGCGGCCCGGCGACGGCGATGGAAAACTAGGGTTTGCCGACTCCGAATCGAGCTCGATTTCCCGACTTTCCAAAGCGAATCGGCCGATGTTTCCAAAAGGGAAAAGGCGGAGGAGATCACGGAGTCCCTTTCCCCCCAATCAATTTCACCGGAGAAGGAAAGGCGCGGCGAAATTGGAAAGGGCGGCGGCGGCGGCGCTCGGCTAGGGTTCCGGCCCGAGGAAGACGACGGGCCTGACAGGTGGGCTCCACCTGTCAGCGAGCGGGAGAGAGGGAGCGACGCGCGCGCGCGGCGGCTCGGCTGGGCTGGGCCGGACTGGGCCGAAGAGAGAGAAGAGAGGGGTTTTGGGCCGACTTTCGGCCCAAAGCCAAAAGAAGACTTTTTAAAACCTTTTTCAATTTAAATAATTCATGAAATGCACTTTCATTTATTAAAAATACTTCCTTAGCTCAAATAAATCCCAGAAAAATCTAGGAATTATAGAATTAAGCAAAGCATTTAATAAAATTTTATCTGGCCCAATTTTATATTGGAATTTATTATTTAAAATTAAATCTTTTCTTCCAGGCTTTTAAAAATCATTTCTAAAATTCCATTTACACAATAATTTATATTTTTGGGATTTTTAGGGTGTGACAAACCTACCCCCCTTAAACAGAATCTCGTCCTCGAGATTCAGAAGAACTGGCGAAAAGATGAGGATGAGCGGACTTCAATTCATCTTCTCGTTCCCAAGTTGCTTCTTCTTCTGAGTGATTACTCCACTGAACCTTACAGAAACGGATAACTCGATTCCTGGTCCTTCTCTCATTTGTCTCCAAAAGACGGATTGGTTTCTCGACATATGTTAGATCCTCTTGAATTTCTATCTGTTCAAGATTAGCTTCCTCAGTAGGTACCCTTAAACACTTCTTCAACTGTGACACATGGAACACATCATGGACTCCTGTCAACGATTGAGGTAACTCCAACTGATAAGCAACCTCACCTCTTCGACTGATAATCTTATAAGGACCCACAAAACGCGGAGCCAACTTTCCTTTGGTCTGAAAACGATGAACCCCTCGGAAATGAGTGACACGAAGGTACACATGATCTCCTTCTTCAAAACTCAAGTCTCTGCGGCGATTGTCTGCATAACTCTTATGACGGGACTGAGCTACACGCAACCTTTCTTGAATAACCTTTACCTTTTCTTCTGCTTCCCTTAGGATATCAGTTCCGAACACCTGACGTTCTCCCGTTTGATCCCACAGAAGCGGAGTACGACACTTACGACCATACAGTGCTTCGTAAGGAGCCATTTGAAGACTAGCTTGATAACTGTTGTTGTACGAAAATTCTGCGTAAGGCAAATTCTTATCCCAACTTCCACCGAAATCTAGAGCACAGGCTCTTAGCATGTCTTCCAAAATCTGATTCACCCTTTCAGTTTGTCCGTCTGTTTGCGGATGATAAGCAGTACTGAAATTCAGCTTAGAACCCATCTCTTCCTGAAGCTTCTTCCAAAACTTTGAAGTAAACTGACTACCTCGGTCAGATACTATTTTCTTAGGGACGCCATGCAAACACACAATCCTAGCCATATACAATTCCGCCAAACGACTTCCGGAATATGTCGTCTTCACAGGAATGAAATGAGCCACTTTGGTGAGTCTATCGACTATCACCCAAATAGAATCGTGGCCCGATGACGTTCTGGGTAAACCCGTGATAAAATCCATACCGATTTCTTCCCATTTCCATTCTGGTATCTTCAAAGGTTGCAATAAACCTGCTGGCTTCTGATGTTCCGCCTTAACTCGCTGACAAACATCACACATAGCTACAAACTCTGCTATCTCACGCTTCATACTTGTCCACCAAAATCTTTCTTTGAGATCTTGATACATCTTGGTACTACCAGGGTGAATGGAATACAGAGTATCATGAGCTTCTTTCAGAATTGTATCTTTCAACTCTTTATTCTCTGGAACACAAATTCTTTCGCCCAACCATACAGTCCCTTGCTCATCTTCCAAGAAACCGATAGCTTTTCCTCTTCTCATATTCTTCTTGATCTCATGAATATCAGGATCATTAATCTGAGCTTCTCTAACCTGATCAATGAGAGTAGGCTTGGCTTCTAAGGTTGCAACAAAAACTCTAGTGACAATTCCCAAATTTAATCTCTCAAATTCCTTGCATAACTCCAATGGCAACTGTCGTCCTTCCGTAGCATTGCAATAGCCTTTCCTGCTAAGAGCATCTGCTACAACATTAGCCTTTCCCGGGTGATAATGAATTCCCAAGTCATAATCCTTGATTAATTCTAACCATCTCCGTTGTCTCATGTTCAAATCCGGTTGAGTAAAGATGTACTTTAAACTCTTGTGATCGGTGTACACCTCTGTACGAGTACCAAAAAGATAGTGACGCCAAATCTTCAATGCATGAACTACTGAAGCTAGCTCGAGATCATGAGTAGGGTAATTCTTCTCATGTGGACGTAACTGGCGAGATGCATAGGCAACCACCTTCCCATCTTGCATCAGAACACATCCTAACCCAAGCTTAGATGCATCGCAATACACTTGGAAACCCTTCTTTGAATCAGGCAAAATCAAAATGGGCGCTGATATTAAACGACTTTTCAACTCCTGAAAACTCCGCTCACATTCTTCCGACCACTTGTACTTCACATCTTTCTGAAGCAGTCGTGTCATGGGCTTAGCAATCTTGGAGAAATTCTCTATAAATCTCCGGTAATATCCTGCAAGACCCAGGAAACTGCGAATCTCTGAAACTGTCTTGGGTTGTTTCCAGCTGGTTACTGATTCCACATTACTAGGATCAATGGCAACTCCTCCGGCTGAGATGACGTGACCAAGGAACTTCACTTCAGACAACCAGAATTCACACTTGCTAAACTTGGCATACAACTGATGTTCTCGTAGTTTCTCTAATGCAAGGCGAAGATGTTCTTCATGTTCTTCTTTAGTTCGAGAGTAGATAAGAATGTCATCAATAAAGACAACCACAAACTTGTCTAAGTATTCCATAAACACCTTATTCATCAAGTTCATGAAGAAAGCGGGGGCATTGGTAAGTCCGAAAGACATAACCGTACACTCAAACAGCCCATACTGAGTAGTGAAAGCCGTCTTAGGTATGTCTTCCTCTTTAATCCTTAACTGGTGATATCCTGATCGAAGATCGATCTTGGAGAAAACAATGGCACCCTTAAGCTGATCAAACAAATCATCAATTCTGGGTAGCGGATACTTATTCTTGATAGTCATATCATTTAGGGCACGATAATCCACACACATCCTTTGGGTATGATCTTTCTTTTCAACAAAAATAACTGGAGCACCCCATGGAGACGAACTTGGTCTAATGTATCCTTTCTGAAGCAAATCATCTACTTGCCTTTTGACTTCTGCTAACTCATTGGCTGCCATCCTATAAGGTCTCTTATGGATTGGAGCTGTACCAGGTACCAAATCTATTCTGAACTCTATATCTCTTTTAGGCGGCATACCAGGTAAATCATCCGGGAACACATCTGGGTATTCTCGTACTATAGGAATCTCTTCCAAAGTTATTTGGTTCAGACTTGACCTTAAGGGCTCTGAAGGCAATGCGTGAACAGTCACAACTTGGCCATCAGCACTGGTGAGAGTTACTTTTCTATTAGCACAGTCTATCACACCTTTATATCTGGCTAACCAGTCCATCCCTAGGATGACATCAAGGTCTTTGGATTCTAACAGAATAAGATTGGCCAGAAATGGCACTCCTTGAATCTCTATTCTGACAGAGGGACTACGTTGCACCGAGAGTGCTTGATTACTCGGGGTACTAACCATCAAAGGACGTCTAAGATCTTCTACTTCCATCCCATGATTTCCCGCAAAATTCTTAGATAAAAATGAATGCGTAGCACCAGAGTCGAAAAGTACTGTTGCAGGTACGGAGTTAACAGGGAACGTACCCAAAATCACATCTGGAGCATCTTGAGCTTCTGCAGCGGCAACATGGTTGACACGAGCCTTTGTTGCTGGTGCGGTGGAGTTGTTCTGTGCAGGGACAACCTTCACGCGTCGGGGCTTCGGACACTTGTCAGAATAATGGCCTGGGTCACCACAGTTGAAACATACTCCGGGCTTGTTTCCTTGTTCCCTCCTGACAGGCTGATGCGGTGTCGAAGCTGTCACCGGACGTGGAGCTGGGTTACGGTTGTTGTTGCCAACATTGTTGTTGAAGAACTGACGCTGCGGACGAACAACAGACGAAGAACCTCCCTGAGGCATTGACTGAGATCCCAAGACAAGACGTGGCCTCTGATTATTCCCTTGTTGAGCCTTGAAGTGAGCAATCCTGCGCTTCTTCTGCTCCATGCGGTTGTACTTATCCTCCTGGCGAATAGCCTTATCCACCAACTTCTGGAAATCAAGATAATCTCCAGTCATCAATGGGTAAGAAAGCTCATCATTCAGTCCTTCCAGGAACTTCTCTTGGCGTTCTTCATCAGTGCGTACTTCCTCCGGAGCATAACGAGCTAAGCGATTAAACTCATGCAAGTATTCCGTAACAGAGCGAGATCCCTGAGTGAGCGCTCTGAACTCTCTCTTCTTAAGAGACACCACTCCTGATGGTATGTGCGTCTTACGAAAAGCAGCAGTGAATTCTAGCCAAGTGATAGGTTCCGCCGTAGTCCTGTTGAGACGGAAGTGATCCCACCACTCAGAAGCAGGGCCATGCAACTGGTGCGAGGCAAAAGAGACCTTCTCCTGATCAGTGCACTGAAGCAAGTCCAACTTCTTTTCTATGGCGTGCAGCCAATCACCAGCCTCTACTGGATTAGTAGTGCTAGAAAACGTGGGTGGCCTCACACGAAGAAATTCTGATAACTTGTTCTGGGGAGGTGCTTGGTTATTCCCTTGGTTCTGCTGGTTCTGCTGGTTCTGGAGTTGTTGCATCATCATATGCATAAGCTGTGTCTGCTGAGTCAAAACTTGGGCAAGGGTGGGATTCTCTCCATTGTTGCTATTGCTGTTATTGCTGTTGCTGTTGTTGGGGCCATTTCCAACACTGCGAGTGAGCACCATCTGGCATGGACAGGAGCACAAGAATAGAAACCGGGGGAACTACTTAGGACAGAGAATTAACTTTTCCACTAACTTGACTTTTATTGATCTTAACTGAGTTTCATTATTACAAAGACTTGAAGACTCTCACACCACTAAACTTACCAACTACTAAACACTCGAAAGCAAACAAACGCATGCACTTACATCCCACCACTGATGTAAACCACATGCGAGACCCACACACACAACCAAACTTAAACAAGCAAACTAACACAACGATCTAAGGCAACTGCTTAACAAGGCGTTCTAGGTCTTCCTAGCATCGGAGTTGATCGAGGGCTCGTCCGGCTCGTCTTTAACATCATCTTGAGTTGCTCCCCACTCGACCTTGGAATGGGTGCTCTTCGATTCTTCTTCTTCATCATCACTTATGTTGACGACCGGGGGCTTTGCTGGGGTGACTTCTTTTTTCACCACACGAACCTTTGGCGCCAACTGATAGCGAGGAACAAAAATAGCTCTCTTTCTTGCAGTAAGACGAACTCTGGCTTTCTGGGGTGGTGCTTCTCCCTTTAGTGCTGCCAACTCCTTCTCCAAACTCTCCACCTTGTATTCCAGCTTGCAAATCTTCATACGGTTCCAGTTTTCACGATCATGGGCTGCTATCACAATCTCAGCACGGGTCTCATCCATAGCCCATAGCATCTCAACCAAATGTCTTGTGGTGGCATCATTCTCGATTCCTGCAGGTTCAAGGTAGATGCCACGGTCACTCCCCTGAGGTTGCCGAGGATGGTAACGATACTCCGTATTGGCCAACTGCTTGCTGTAGCGGTCACGGAGCTCTCCGATGGCGATTCTTGCCCCCTCTTGGCATGCATGCATATAGCTTCTCCCTCCAGCTTCGAACATCACTGATGGGATATCTTCTCGATTACTGATCAAGGTGACTTTGACACGGCACTCCTCTTCATCGCGATCATGAGAAATCTGGGCGTACAAAGGAGCAGTCCCAAATCCTATGGCAAAGGACATCGTACGCAACTCTAGGACAAACCCTTCAGTACCAAACAAGTACTCAGGCTTGACGCGCGTCATCTAAAGACAAGTGAAAGGAGGGAGTTAAGACATTTATCCAATTAATAGCACAAGTTTTCCGGTTACTTTGAATAAAATTTAAAAATTCAAAATAAAAGGTAAATGAATAAAATAAACCATTTTTGCAAGATAAGTTGAAACGGTTAAAAACAGGATCACTGGTTTTGCACTTTTGAATAACAAGTTTCAAAAGAAATAAATTAAAAGAGAGTTACAAAATTAACATGTTGAGTTTATTGTAGCAAGATTAAATAATTCAATGTCATAAAACTTTTGCTAATAAATGGGTCATTAGTACAGTAATGGATGTACGGTACTAACCACACAAAAAAAAACAGAAGTAAATTTTAAAGAACAAGTTAAGAGGTTATAAACTGCATGTGCCATTAGCTTGGTTTAATTAAAGAGAACGGGAGGAGAACAGTTCTAGTTTTCCAATATTTTTAGAGGGCTCTTATAGGTACTGTTTGGCATAACCTATGGTCAAGGAGGCTCTGATACCAACTTGTCACGCCCGGAATTTCTATCCAAAATTCCAAACGCTTACATGTGTGTAAACCCTCGTCCAGGCATCAGCCGAGGCACACAATAACAAATTGATAATAGAGTACAATTATTACTCTAATTAATGGGCGAACAAAATGTCATTACAGAGGTGGATAGTTCCTCTCAAACTATAAAAATCTAAGCAGCGGAAAATAAAGAAATAAATAGCGCAGACGACTCCACTCCACAGGCAGCTTGACAAGGACTACGCCAAATCCTCACCACCATCAGCTTCACTGTAGAACTCCTCCTCTGATGAATGATTGCAATGTGAGTATATGACATACTCAGCAAGCCACGCAGCAAATATGCAAGTGCACAGGATAACCAAGGATGGCATAATATAGGCTTCTTTGCATAAACAGCATTTAAAGAATATTTCAGAATTTAATAAAACAGTAGAGTATTAATTAAACAGTATTAATCCAACACTATACAACATACCCTGTTGTATAGGCCCAACCATTTAGTACAACCAATCCCAGCTGCACAGTTCTAATCTCCAAACCAGGAATATACCATTCCAAACCAGGAGCTAATCAGATATAACCAGTTGTAGCATCTTTTATTATAGTGTGAAGGGTGAGACTAATCACGAAAGACATTGTTAGACTCGCCCATAACCACGGGCACGGCTATTCGAATAGTTTTACTCTGATCAGAGATGTACCACTGTACCCACAAGACACAGCCCCACATCATGTCACCATGTGCCTCAGTACCACCACGGTACCTCGGAAAGGAGCTGTGACATTACCCCTCACACCACACAATCCACTACAGTGCACCATTCCCGGATCATAGTCACCCCCTTATAAACAAGGCATGGACTCCCCAGCGACCCCCGTGGGCTTATCTCCGCCACTTCTCAGTCTGGTGCTCCGCAATGAACTATGGTATGTAAAAGATAAAGCCGTTGCCCACGCTGGCTTGTGGTTGGCACGGTTAATGTTTCACAACCGAAGTTCGTGAACCGGTCCTTAATTGTCATGAGCACGACCATCAAAACCATGTACTCACAACCCACCATTATCAGGTTTTAGTTGTCAAATTAATTAATCAACCAATCACGAGTAACCATCGTGAACTAGCATTAAGCCATCAATAAATAATAGTGAATCATAAGTTATCCCATTAATGTGCTAAAGTTTCTAAGCATGGCTAAGCAATTACACCTAACATCTAGCTGAACCAATATATAAAGCTCAACTAGTCAAGTTATAATAACCCAAGGTATCAAGGAATAGGATAATCAAGAACAAAAGGGCTATAACAAACAATAGGCTAATTCCTCCCAATGACATTCAAAAATAAATGCAATAGTTGAATAGAAACAATAGCTTTAAACAGGATCAACATGCTCAAAGGGTTGATTAGGATCTGTGTGACTTGCCTTGCTGGCCTTGGAACTCTTCTAAATCTTCTCCTGCAAAAACGGACTCTCCGGAAACGTCGGATTCTAAACGGAAAAGAACAAAAACACCAAAACAGCACATAAGCAAGCATGAACAGTACATGTGGATATTTTTAACATGTAGATCTCAATTTTAGAAAAATTTAGAGACTTGAACCAACTAAATCCGAGCTAAGATGAATTAGTTATGAATTTTTAAAGATTTAATCGGTTTAAATCATTTATATAAATTTTAATTGAATTATGACGCAATAATGAATTATTTTTGAAAAGAAAAAGGACTTTATTGCGTCAGCGGGCTCGGGGTCTACGGTGGACCGGGTCCACGGCGGCGGTCTACGAGAACGGACGGTTGAGATAGATCCACCCGAAACGGACGGTCGAGATCAAACGGCGCACGGCCGGCTCACGGGCGACAGCGGTGATGACGTCAGCGATGACGTCATCCCGACCGACGGCGACGACGGCGGCTCGGACTCACGTGCTCGCCGGTGATCTACGGCGCGGCGGCGCGAACGGAAAGCGGCAACGGGGTGCGGAGAGCACAGCGAACTCACCGGCTACCAAAGGAGCGGCGGAAGAGCAACGGACGACGCCGGCGACGAGGACGAAGCGGCGGAGAGGTTCGGGTCGACGACGGCGACGGTGTTCCGGCGGAAAACAGCGACGGCGAAGGGTCGGACAAGGACGGCGACGTGACGGCGACCACGTTGGCGAGCTCCCCGAGCGACGGCGGCGACCGGAGCGACGGCGGCGCACGACTGGAGCGGCGGCGGCGACGGCGGCGCACGGGTGCACGGCGCTAGGACGATTCGCGCGACGAGAGGCGAAGGCGAGGGCGGCGGAGGGTAGAGGAGAGCGCGGGAAACCTTTTATAGGGGTCGGGAGGCGGCGGCGAAGCCCACGCGGCCCGGCGACGGCGATGGAAAACTAGGGTTTGCCGACTCCGAATCGAGCTCGATTTCCCGACTTTCCAAAGCGAATCGGCCGATGTTTCCAAAAGGGAAAAGGCGGAGGAGATCACGGAGTCCCTTTCCCCCCAATCAATTTCACCGGAGAAGGAAAGGCGCGGCGAAATTGGAAAGGGCGGCGGTGGCGGCGCTCGGCTAGGGTTCCGGCCCGAGGAAGACGACGGGCCTGACAGGTGGGCCCCACCTGTCAGCGAGCGGGAGAGAGGGAGCGACGCGCGCGCGCGGCGGCTCGGCTGGGCTGGGCCGGACTGGGCCGAAGAGAGAGAAGAGAGGGGTTTTGGGCCGACTTTCGGCCCAAAGCCAAAAGAAGACTTTTTAAAACCTTTTTCAATTTAAATAATTCATGAAATGCACTTTCATTTATTAAAAATACTTCCTTAGCTCAAATAAATCCCAGAAAAATCTAGGAATTATAGAATTAAGCAAAGCATTTAATAAAATTTTATCTGGCCCAATTTTATATTGGAATTTATTATTTAAAATTAAATCTTTTCTTCCAGGCTTTTAAAAATCATTTCTAAAATTCCATTTACACAATAATTTATATTTTTGGGATTTTTAGGGTGTGACAGATTTTCACTAATACCACCAGATAAGGGTTGCTTTCGAACCATGGCTATAAAGCCAGGACTGATTTCGTAGCGATCAGAAAGGATTGGTTTTGAAGAACAGGACGGCTCACAAAGATCAGCCCGAGGAGCAGAAAGGGTTTGAATTGTGGGTTGCTCCATCAAGGAAAAGAATAGAAGAAGAAGAAATAAAAATAAAGATACGAGGATGACCTAGACTCGGATAAATTAGCAACCGATCCATGGCAACAGCGCCAGAAATGCTTGTTGGTATTTCTTACGACCACAGATAAATCCGCAAACACACGGAATACCGCTGTAGCACTTCACCTTCGGGTGACCCCAAAACGATATCGAACTCAGGGAACGTGTGTAATCTACCTAAGGCTAAGGCTAGCAAAGGACAACAACTAGTGGTAGGCGGGCTAGAGAGGACTTTCTATGTGTTTTAATTATCTAAGCTAAGAAAATGTAATTTCCTATCTGTTGCTTCGGGCATCGACCCCTGCTGGTCTGCCAGCGTGGTTCCGGCTATAGCTTTATGATGTATCCGAACGTGGAGGATTATTGTGACGGAATTCAGGGCTGTCACCACCTACCGCCTACCTCTGACAAATCCGTGGGATACACAACAAACAAAGGTAATCTATAACCTAGACACCGCGTCTATGTTAGTAATTACTACTCTAATACTTGTACAGGAACTTCCTTCTCTATCCAGAGTCCTAGTACTGGAGCACTTAGTACGAATACTAAACAATGAACCCGCAAAGATGGAAATATATCTTACTCAGACTAAGTAATTAAATAACATAAGAGACGAACACGAATGCTTACTTTATAGAAGAAGTTCTCCGAACCCGAAGCAGAGTGTATCGACAGCTCCGGTACTCCTCCAGAATTCCTCCTAGGAAGCTACACTCGTCGAGGTAGAAGTCGGATGAGCGCCAAACTTCTGAGCACTCCTCCAGAGCTTCCCCTCACTCTCTACCTTATTCTAATGCACAAAAGATACAATAGAGCCTCTTGTAATTCAGCTCAAAGTTGTGTGCGTTGGAATGAGAGTGAGCTTTTCCTTTTATAGGCTCCAAATGATGGTTAGGGGCATGGGAAATGACCAAAACACGCTGCAACTGCCTCTGGTAAGGAATCCAAGCCATCCACGTGGAAGCAGATGACGGGAAGCGGCAGGAAGGGTTCGGCCGAACCCAAAAACACACCTCCTGGCCTCTCCTTCGGCCGGGAGGTTGCTTAATGGGCCCCCAAAAACTGGGTTATATTTTGGCCCAATTCTAAATTGTTTTCATTGGCTTATTGCACCTCTAATCTGTGTAAGCGCGTCCTGAATGCGCGGAGGTGCATTTTGTCACATGACGGCTGTGTTTTCTCCTCAAATTACCTGCATACACATCTTTTACCAACACTAGTGGAAATGATTAGTAATAATCCATACCACTAAGGTTGATACCATATTTTATTTCATTATATGCAGGTATTGATGGTCAGATATTATGATTTAAGGACCGTCAACAGTGTCCTTCTTGTTCAAGTGATCAACCACGGAATCATCATTATGACCCATAAAGCACACATGATCTTTGGCAATGGAAGATGAACAAATTGATGATGTGAATTCTTCAATTAAACATTGATGTTCATTCACTTTTTCCTTCAAAAGGTTAGTTTCACAAGTAATATAGGAAGTAGAGCATCCATCCATATCATCCTCATGCACATATTTAGTGCTAGGTGATAAGCATGAGTCAACAACACTATCAAATATAGCAATTTAATTATCGATTGTTGTTGGAGTCCAATGGGTGAGTTGGAAGATCATCAACCTTACTCACCAATTTATTACCTTTCTCATAGTTGTATGTTGGTGAGATGGATGATGAGGTGAGACCTTCTTGGTCGGATGAGATAATCACTTGGGACTTGTCATGATGAGGCAATGAAGTAGAGCAATCCCCAAATGATGCTTCCACAAGAGTATCCTCTCCATCACATTTGGCCTGGGAGATCTGCTTAACTCCTGTGCAGGTCCAAAACTCGCCTTCGGGTGTGTAAGCATGCCAGTTGATTTGATCCTGCAATCAACAAGAAATAAAGACAAAGAAACCGCGATTAATCCTATAAACGATAGCCGATCGGCTAGGTGCCGATGACATATCATTTATCTTTGAGCCGATGTCGTATATGTATCGATCGGCAGTCATGAATAAATAAGAAGGAACTAAATCTACTCGATCGGCTGTAGATATTAACAATATATACTCCCTATATCAATATATACTTAAATCAAGTGATTGGGATAGATCGGACGCCATGCCGAGACAATATAAATCACTTAGATCGAAATATATATTAATAATGGGACTATATATGTTTATAGCATAGCCGATCAGATAGATCTTGCATGTATCGGCTAATACTCCGATACTACTCTATATCAAGATATTAAAGCAAGTAAAATATATCAAACAGAAGCCTAATATATTTAAATGCAACAAGATCTTAACATAAAGGGCGGATTTAACATATCAATCAAGCATATGGAATAAAGTAGTTAAATCAGGTAAGATCGGCTGAAACCCCGATACTACCCTAATCGGCAACCAAAAGGCAGGCTAAACATTGATGTTCTAAACATGACTTAATAGATCAAACTCAACTGATGCAGCATTAAGTATGAAAAAAAGAACAATATCTAGACAATCAAGCCGCTGGAAGTTTCATAGAGTGGTGGATATCCTATATAATCTAAATCAACATCGATATTTAACCTAATCGGCTGTCCTCTACCAACAGATGTTAGCCGATTGTAGGTTAGATAACGATATTGCTAGAGATTATATAAGATATATGATAACTCGACAAATTACATAAACAAGATTAGAGTGTCATAAAGATGGAAGCACTAATCCCGAGAACGCAAACCGCCATAATAAGTTTTACCTCTTGTTGAAGATCGAAACCGATGCAGCTCAACCCGAAAGCAAGAACTCGTCAAAATAAAACTAAAGCAAAAAGGGTGGCGATGCGCCGAGATTGTATTGAACGTGTGTTGTTTTTTTTTACATGAGGCTCGGGGTCTATTTATACCCGAGAATTACAAGATATGTGTCCATACCGGACACGACTATTATCTCTAACAAACTCTAAGATACCATAAATCTTTACGGTAGACTTTTGCCCAAACATATCTCTAAGGAAATTACATAGAATATCCTAATTAATAGATACAATTGCCTTCTCAGGACTATATCCTTGCATGGCAATCACCATGAAGCACATTAACTCAACTCGATAACGTACACCGAGTCGTATTATCGAAATCGGCTGTATCGGCTAGCCCCGTCCGACTCGAACTCTGCTGATCCTGACCGTAGCCGACTTGGATGCAGCCGATTCTTGCTCTGTTTCCGCAACGATTTTCGTCTTGGATTCCGCTTCGATCTAATCTTTTTCTCCGATGCTGATATTACCAAATTTGGTCATTAACAGTTATCCAAATGAGATAAGCATCTTCAAGTGGCATGATGGTTTTGAACACATCTTCACTCAAAGCACTAAACAAAACATTAGTAGCTTAAGCATTGAGATGTGTGCATTTCTCTTCCTCTTCAAATGATAGATCATTATCATTAGGAGGGAGAAATACTCACATCTACAACTCACTCTATATGAGGACCCATGGCCCTAAACACATTAAGTGCACGAGTACTCCAAGATATGTAATTTGAACCATCTAGCAAAAAAGGTTTTAGGAACATTTCACCTCTTGTTGACATCTTCTCTTAGGGCGGTGAAGTCCAAAATGAGAGACCTTGCTCTGATACCAATTGAAAGGACCTTGATGTCGCCTAAAGGGGGGGGTGAATAGACGTTCCTAAAAATTATTACAACTTCATAGCATATTGGAATGATGAGAACTTTCGATTCAAAACGGAACTTCCGGTATGGGATTCGAAGTTCTGGTCTCAACCGAAAAGTTAGGCGGATAACGGAATAAAACACTAGCTATGAACTTGTACCTCAAACAAAGAAAATGTATATGAATCAAAAGGTGACAAATAAGGTATCTAAGGAAGATATAAGGTCACCAACTAAATCAATTAAGCATGCAAGTAGATCGGGTAAAAACAACCTCAAGCATAATATGAGAGAATGCAAGAATGGGCAAATCAAGAGAGGAGACGCGTGATTTGTTTCCCAAAGTTCGGATCCACGGATCCTACGTCTCCGTTGAGGAGCCACAAGGGCAGGGCCAATTTCAACCCTTTCCTCACGAGGTTGCACAAATGCATTCCTCGGTTTCACTCTTGATTTCTTCCCTTGCAGAGGCGAAATCGAAGCCTTCACGGACTTTCTGTGGCACACCACAACCTTGGGTGCTCACCGGCGACGCCTAGCCGTCTAGGAGACCTTAGTCCCCAAGAGTAACAAACACAATCAAAGATTTGCTTGCTATGAACTTGAGTGCTCAAAGTATGGAGTGAAACTCACTAGCTCTCAATTTCTCAATCTCTCAATCCAACTCTCTCCCCTTCTCAAATCCCTTTCACAAAGAGGCAACACAAAGGTAGGAAAATGGGGATGGTTATTTGGTTTTGAATGTGTCTAATACTCCCCAAGAACAGCAGCCACTCAAAGGAGGGGTGGAGGAGTTTATATACCCGAGCCTCACAAAAACTAGCCGTTGGAGACCAAGACTGTAATTTTCGGAACTTGAAAATTTATAGAAGCAAATCTCACGCAACCACTTTCGGAACTTCCGATAATTTTTTCGGAACTTCCAATAAGCACAGAGTAAAACGACCATAAGTTTTTGCTCGGGAGTCCTTTTTTATGATCTTGGACTCTGTGGAAAGCTCACTCAGAGGACTATCCAACTCAACCAAAAACAAGGCCTAAAATCACTCAAATGATAGGTTAAAGTTTGGGTTTCTCTCAAGGTAGCACTATGATAGGTCATTTTGAGCACCAAGACATACACAAACACATCGACATTGCATCCGTCTTGATAGTACGTCATTCCTATACTCAAATTTATATAGTAAGAGAATTATACTAATAGGAATGCCTTCTTTCCATCTTCCTTTCATTCTCTTAAGGGACGCCAATGCCAAAACCATTTCACCATATATTCTTCAAACGATTGATGTGGTTACTTGTAGCTTCAAATGGTCTCACACGGTCCATATGACAAAGTCGCCACTCGTCCTTCACCACTAGATTTGGTTCTTCGGTGCCAAGCCCCTTGCTTGCCCTTTACCCCCGCATGGTCCATCACAACCGAGCATCACTTGTCCTTCACCATCTTCCATAGTAGTCACTTTGTATCTGTCGACGAGTGATACTCGCGGACCGGATGAGTAGAGTATTGGGGTACGTTGGAATGAGTGTCTACGTAGTATGACATCAAGCAAACGAAAGACAAGGATTATACTGGTTCAGGCCCCTTATCAGGTAATAGCGCTAATCCAATTTATATGGGATTGATGATAATGAGAACATATTACAATGAGAGTAGTCGAAACAGATGATACCGACAAGATCGTAGTCGAGGGATTCGACAAGATCTCCTGGCGACTTGGCTCCGTATACTCCGGCTTCGTAAACTTTGGTGCGTGTGTTGGTGATGGAATTGGATTTCCTGAACCCCTCTCAGGGAGTCTCTTTTATACCATGGATCATCTTGACCCCAAGAAAGGTTTGAGGATATAGGACCTAGTACGGTATAACAGAAACTCTATCCCTTCCGAGTAGGACTTTGGAAATCACGTGACTCATAGAGATATTTTCCATAATTTGAAAAAGATTCCACGCGATATTTACGGGAACAATCCGTGTACGTGAAGGTATACCTTATCGGTATATTCCATAAGTCGTAGGATAGGAGGTATGCCTTATCCTTAACCCTGAAAGTAGCCCCTGACTCCAACTCAAATGAATTTATGTTGTCATCCATGACTTCTCTCACCAGCGGCTTGTCATACTTACTTTATTGTTCTCGGTGTGGGACCAAGAAGACGAAAAGCTATTGACAACACTAACAGAAGTCCGACTGCTTAAACACTAGCGGAAGCAAAAGGGCTGGCCCGTAACAGGCCTTTTGCTCCTCCCTCAACGAGAAGTCCATTTTGCCTCCCTCCTTTCAATTAATTTCAAAATATTAAAACTTCGAATCAAAATTTATCATACTAAATGAACTTATGTGAAAAAAATTGTCACAAACAAAGTTGTATAACTTATTGAGATCTACCAATTTTATTTTGGTTATTTCTCCATCTGAGTTTAATTGACCTATGTAAAATTTGAATTTCAAATTACGACAACTTCAAACAACATTTTCAAATACTAAATGATTTCAACTAAAAAAGTCATAAACAACAAAGTTGTATAAATCATCAATATCTACAACTTTTGTTTTGGTCATTTTTCTAGATGACTTTGTTTCAATAATTTGAATTTGAATTTGAAATTATGACAACTTCAAACAACATTTTCAAATACTAAATTATTTCAACTGAAAATGTCAACAATAACAAAGTTGTATAACTCATCAATATCTATAACTTTTATTTGGTCATTTTGCTATATGACTCTGTTTCAATAATTTGAATTTAAATTTCAAATTATAACAACGTCAAACAACATTTTCAAACACTAAATGATTTCAACATAAAAAGTCATCAACAACAAAGTTGTATAAATCATCAATATCTACAACTTTTTTGTTTTGGTCATTTTGGTATATGACTATGTTTCAATAATTTGAATTTGAATTTCAAATTATGACAACTGCAAACAACATTTTCAAATAATAAATGATTTCAACTAAAAAAGTCATCAACATCAAAGTTGTATAAATCATCAAGATCTATAACTTTTATTTGGGTCATTTCTTCATCCGACAAAGCGATTTGTAACATTGTTCACAAAATGTAAATATCTCTTATATAGTTTATAAACTATAAGAGAGATATGTAAATTTTGTAAACAATGTTACTATCACTTTACCGTATGAAGAAATGACCAAAATAAAAGTTATAGATATTGATGAGTTATACAATTTTGTTGTTGATGATATTTTCAGTTGAAATCATTTAGTATTTGAAAATGTTGTTTGAAGTTGTCATAATTTGAAATTCAAATTTAAATTATTGAAACAAAGTCATATAGAAAATGACCAAAACAAAAGTTGTAGATATTGATGAGTTATACAACTTTGTTTTTTATTACTATTTCAGTTGTAATCATTTATTATTTTAAAATATTATTTGAAGTTGTCTCAATTTGAAATTCAAATTTTATATACGTCAATCAAACTCAGATGGAGAAATGACCAAAATAAAATAGGTAGATCTCCATAAGTTATACAACTTTGTTTTTGACAACTTTTTTCACATAAGTTTATTTAGTATGATAAAATTTGATTCGAAGTTTTAATATTTCGAAATTAATTGAAAGGAGGGAGGCAAAATGGACTTCTCAGCAAGGGAGGAGCAAAAGGCCTGTTACGGGTCAGCCCTTTTGCTCATCCCTCGCCGATAAGTCCATTAGGTATCACTCCTTTCAATTAATTTTAAAATATTAAACCTTCGGAATCGAATTTTATCTTACTAAATGAACTTATGTAAAAAAGTTGTCAAAAACAAAGTTGTATAACATATTGAGATCTACCAATTTTATTTTGGTTATTTCTCCATCTGAGTTTAATTGAACTATATAAAATTTGAATTTCAAATTATGACAAATTCAAACAACATTTTCAAATACTAAACGATTGCAATTGAAAAAGTCATCAATAACAAAATTATATAAATCATCAATATGTACAACTTTTGTTTTGGTCATTTTGCTATATGACTGTTTCAATAATTTGAATTGGAATTTCAAATTATGACAAATTCAAACAACATTTTCAAATACTAAATGATCTCAATTGAAAAAGTCATCAACAACAAAGTTATATAAATCATCAATATCTACAACTTTCATTTTGGTCATTTTGCTATATGACTCTGTTTCAATAATTGAAATTTGAATTTCTAATTATAACAACTTCAAACAACATTTTTCGAATACTAAATAATTTCAACTGAAAAAGTCATCAACCACAAAGTTATATAAATCATCAATATCTACAACTTTTGTTTTAGTCATTTATATAAATCATCAATATCTACAACTTTTGTTTTGGTCATTTTGGTATATGACTCTGTTTCAATAATTTGAATTTGAATTTCAAATTATGACAATTTCAAACAATATTTTCAAATACTAAATGATTTCAACTGAAAAGGCCATCAACAACAAAGTTGCATAAATCATCAATATCTACAACTTTTGTTTTGGTCGTTTTGGTATATAACTATGTTTCAATAATTTGAATTTGAATTTCAAATGATGACAACTGCAAATAATATTTTCAAATACTAAATGATTTCAACTGAAAAAGTCATCAACATCAAAGTTATATAACTCATCAATATCTATAACTTTTATTTTGGTCATTTCTTCATCCGATAAAGTGATAGTAATATTGTTCATAAAATTTACATATGTCTTATATGGTTTTGAAATATTTAAATCGCGACGAAATTACTATAACGTCACAGGTTTTGGGCCGGTTTATGACAAAATCGATAAACTGTCATGGTATTATGGGCCTTGTATCCATAGTTGCATATCCGTGACAATCTCTGAAAACATCACGAAAATTTCATCAAATTTCGTTACAGATTAAATAGATTCTCGTAGTGCCCTTTGCCTCACGATATCGATTAAACTCAAGGCTAGATATGTGCCATCCTCTAATAGCTCAATCATTCACTTGAACTTGTGATAGATTATATAACTTGTGATTAACTCCTCAATCACATTTGGCATGGCCATGCACTTTCATAATCTATAACATCGAGGGGCCCAGAGATATCTCTCCATAAGAGGCGCAAATCCCATCTTGATTATTCATATCCCACTACATGTTTCATAGCATACCCGAAAACTACTTTTATAACTACCCAATTACAGAGTAGCGTTTAACAGTCCCTAAGTAAGCTACTACACATGTTGGGAACCACGATAATCTCAGATCTAAGAATTCAATACCAACACATATGGCTCTTGCAGTGTCTCATGTTGGGTCTATCCAACAACATGTTCTCCCAACATGTGTCCACATTATTAATTTGGTATCTCTATAATATGATCCATGAGACATTATCATCAATTAATACATGTGCTGATCATTTAAACATATTTGTTCCACATATGATATTTGATCAGGGATCCTTTAAAAATAGCAACATACAACATAAAGAGTCTCATGAAAGAATCACATATTCATTAACCAATAATAAGTTATCTATTTCAAGGAACAATGTCGGATAAATATGTAAACATAGTATGTGATACAATCATCTCTATGATTACCTCTAGGGCATACCACCAACACATAGAAGACAAAAGATAAAGTTCTACACATTTAGGATTTGGATTCGGGCCTCCTGACAGCACCAACTTCAAACGGACCTAGCCGCTGATCTAGAAGGAATTTCGGGGCCCATGAGTACTTGTTGAAAAACTTATGGAGTCTACTTTCAGATGGTTTTGGTTCCACGTCAAAATTCCTACCGAGCTGTCGGGAATCTGCAAAACAAGCCACATACCTTATCCAGTCCGAATTTGATTTGAGTTTTGGGCCTTGTAATTGTGTCGTGGGTTTAACCCAAGAGGGTGTGCGCCCTAGGGCAACACTACGATGTCCCTAATCATATTTATTCAGTAGCCATCATCGTTTAGAGGGTGTTTTGCTTAGATTAATCTGTCAAGAACAGTTTCGCCGCTAGATCGGTTTGTGGAACCCCAAATTCAAGTGCTTAATCATTCATATGCAATTGTGTTGCAATCTATGTTGTTCTTGCTTGTGTTCTTGAATTCGCATATAGGGATTAGCCTTCTCGGCAAGGTCAACTGGGTTTTGGCATGGTTGATAACTAGAGGAAATGTAGTGCTGCGATTACTGGGCTTAAGAGCGTGTTCGTTCAGAAGCCGGATCGAGTTGTGTCGCTACTCCACCAAATCGATTGTTAATCAATACCTATCAGAAGATCGGAACCTATTTCCTCATTATTTGGGGTGGAAGGGAAGGGAAAAAGTGGAAAAATGGAATCACCGAAGCAAGGCCATGCCAGTGGTGCGAGGATTTAGTGTGAGGAGAGCCGGTGGACGAGATCGGCTAGTGGCAAGGTGGTGACCGGTCATGGCAGGAGAGACAGCTAGAGCTCGAGGAGCTTGGTTGTGTGTGGGGAAGGAAGAGGAAACCTTGCCGGCTATTTATAGGCGACAAGAGGTGGTTGCCGATGGCAGTTCGCAGAGGAGAAGGACGACTTGGCCATGGTGGCGGCGACTTGGAAAAGGGGAGCACGGTGCCGGCCTCGTCCATTCATTGGTTGGCCAGGGCGGCGTGCACACGCGGCGGCTGCAGTGGAGTTGGGTGGCGTAAAAGGAGATTCACGGTACGACGACGACTTGCCGTGGCCGGCAAGATGGCGGCGGCGGCAGGAGGACCACGGGCAATGGGAGAGAGAGAAGGAAGGAGGCAGCTTCGGCTGGGCCGGCTCAGCTGGGCTATGCGCCAACTGGGCCGCGGCCCGAGAAAAAAAAAGTGGAGGGAGGGAGAGCAAAAGGAATGGGCTGAATAGAGGGAAATTTGGCCCGGATGAATAGTAACTCTTGAGAATTTTGCATAGACAAATTTGAATTGAATTCAAAGGAGATGAAATCCAAAGGAAACAAAAATATTTGTGGACTTTTGGATTTTGACAAATAATATAAAATATAGTTTTTAAATTACTAAAGAGGTTTGAAATATTTTTAAAATAAAACTAAAGATATTTATTTGAGATATAAATTTGAAAAGGATGCAAAATAAAAATGCTCCAATTTTAATAGAATTCAATAAGAATCAAATGTAAAACTTGTCACGAAAAATTTTCTCTAATAATTTGAAATTTAAATTGAAGTATTCAAATAGGAAGGAAAGAAAATACAAATGGCAAGGTTTCTAATTTTGGATAAATTTTGGGAAGGTGGCAGAAATAGATGGAGGGAAATAAATAGGACTGTAGCCCCAAAATATGTGGTATGGATTTTTGGTAAAATATTTGTGGGCTAAAGAAAATTTGGATTTTTGTAAGAAAGGGATTAAAATAATTTTCTTAGCACAAGAGCAATCACTCTAATATTGTGGTAATATTATTCTTGTGCCAAGAAGGATATTAAGCCACCTCAATTAAACAGGCGGCTGGATTAAGATAGGAGCATGACCAAAGAATAAATGATATAATATTTTTGGATGGAGTGGAAGTAAAGATGTTTGGAGATAGGTCTAGATAGAGGTTTGATCTAGAATAAATTCCAATAAAATTAGAATTATGCTGGTTTTCCCTCAAGGTTAAAAATGGATAATGAGATGTAACAGAGAGACGGGCCGATTGGGGAAATATTGGTCCAAGCTAAATAGTAGACTTCGAAATTTTGAATGGATAATTTCGATATACGAGATTCCGAAGGGAAAGTATTTGTTCGAGGATAAAACTGGATTTGGAAATAAATGTAGATGGGGAAACATAAGAATTTCTATAGGAACAGAATTGGTGATAGTATGATAAGCTTCTAAAGGAAAAGTGTTAACTCTAGGGATATTGAAAAATGGTGTTTCATGTACTCTGGAAATGTTTGGGAAAGGATCCAAAGGAAATATGCTCCAGAGCAAAAGTTAGAGGCTAGGGAAAAATAAATGGAGGGATTTTTATAAAGTTCAAAAGAAATAAAAAGAGAATAAACGAAGGATTTTATAAAATTAAAGGAGAGCATTTAAATTTGCAAATAAAATTTAGGTTCAAGATAAAAGAAAAGATTAAAAGCAAGATTGCTCCAATGGAAAAGTCGAGAAGAGCACAACTAAAACTTTTCGCAAATTTTTTTCTTCAAAATTTCAGTATGTTACGCTGGATTACTCATAGGGCCAAGAAAGTGTTGGGTGTCGACATGAAGTACATGAATCAAGATTTGGCTTCTAAGGTGTTGAAACAACAAAAGCCGAAAGAGCGGGAAACCCTAAGGCCTAAGAAAGAACTGTACACGAGAGATACTGGCAGAAAAGGAATTTACCTCAGGAATGTCAGAGGTGGTCGCCATTGTTAAGAGTTTGAGCTGACGAAGCAAAGGGGCTCGCCGCCGGGAGTTTGGGTCGCTAGAGGAATCACTGGAGATAATAGAGCTTGTGCAGCAGGGGGGGTTGTGAAGGACTTAGCCGGAGAAAGAAAATTTGAAACAGTGGGCATGTGCTTATAAGCTTAACAGTCAAAGCAGAAATCCTAGATTTTCACGGGTTCGACGAAAGAAAATTCTGCCTCATTATATAATACAGCGGAATTGGGGGCCATGTGTTAACAACATAATTTTGCATCAGACTCGGAGAGGAAGGAGCAAGGTTGAAGCAGATTTGGTACGAGATTGGAGCTGGACTTGGAGTCGGGCTGCGCATTGGCTAGATACCGTATCGGCTGAAAACAAAGTGTGAGCTGATCAAGCTTGATGGAGCCAATTGCCGATATAACTGACATGGTATGACTTGGGCTCGGTGTGGGCCTATATTGGAATAACCATCATTACTAATTAGAGATAGAGCTCAGATAAGGCAATTGTATTTATTAATTAGGATATTTGAGTCGATTTGTTAGAGATTTGGCAAGAGATGTCGTATATGGTCTTGTTTGTATCTTGTTTTTAGAAAGGTTCGAGTCGTGTCCATAATGGAATAGTTTGTACTCAGGGTATAAATATGAACCCCATAGCATTGTAATATGGGAGACAATCCAATACAACTTCGCGCATCGCCACCCTTTTTACTCTTCTTCGTTTTCGACGAGTTCTTCGCAAGAGGTAACCCGTCTCCATGGCATGCGTTATCGGGGCTAACATGTCGCTTTAGACGTGTTAGGCTCGATATCGCGAGTCATTGCTATCATATGTCTTAGTTAATCTATTCTTAGCTTCTCAATTTAGCTCTATTGGTTATTGCTCGCTTTAGGGTTTATGCTGGTTTCGGCTAAATTGTCTTGCTAGATTTAGCTAAGGCATCTACCATCCTTAAAAGTGTTTAATTGCTTGATTGTCTAGACTGCATGCTTCTTTTCATACTTTCAAATGCATCATCCCTAGTCGTGCTTAGAACCATGCAAACTAGCCTGCAATTAGACATAATAAGGATAGTACTGAGGTTTCAGCCGATCTTACCTAATATGCATGCTTCTTTATTCGTTTCATGTATATTCGCCACTTATACAGACATGTCATTTTATATAAGCATATCAAGCTTTAGTCACTATCAGCCAGATCCTTACACTATCATGCTTGATCATTGTTTGACATGTTTATATAGATCAATTTATTTATATAGATTTGTACTAGAGTATTAGCTAGTACATTATCTTTCATGCTCGAAATACTGTCACATCGGCTACTTTTATGATATTGTCTTAAACCAATTTATCAAACTTGATAGACAGTATTACAACTGATTAGGCATATTTAGGATTTAATATTCTTTGATATACTCAGCCCATAGCTGATTTGGTCTAACTCCATCGGCTGAGACCACCAACGATACGCTATCGGCCGACTAATTCTGCTTTTGTCTTTCTTGCTGATTGCAGGATCAAATCAATTGGCGCACCCTTGACACACTCGAGGCTAGCCTTGGACCTGCACTGGAGTTAAGTAGATCTCCTAGGCCGCCGTGTTTTCACATCAACACCAAGTGAAGCCTAGTAGCTTAGCTCCAGTTGGCATGTTGCTGGCGAGCGAGAGAGAGAGAGAGAGAGAGGGGACGCGTGATCTTGCTGTAATATATGAGAACAAAGTAGCGAAAAACATGGCGGCGATGAACTAATAAACGGAGGCATAGGCTATGGCGGCTTGATCCTATTGGATCGAGAGATTGTTAGGCGTATAGTTGGTTTCCAGTTAATACAAGAGAGAAATCGTTAGGGTTCCTAACAACTTGGTATCAGAGCCTCAATTCCTACCAAACTCTTGGCTCGACTGTGAAATTCCAAATCTGGGACTGGAATCCACTTCGTTGAAGAGGAATTCCGTGAAAAGGAAACTTGCCTCAATCGGTTAGCTGAGTTCGGAGCAGGATTTGAGGGGTGTGAGAGCGAGATCCAGTTCTTAGTAAATGGGCGGAATGGATTTGGAGGGGAAATTTGACTCGCTCCTAAAGACGATCGCAGAGAATGAGAAAAAGAGGGAAGCGTCGGAGGGTCGCACACGAGCTGATCTTGTCGAGCTCAAGTCAGCGGTGGAGGGGCGTCTTCCCCAAGTCGATTAGTGGGTGGAGGATCTGAATTCGGCACTCGGGATTCTGAGTTCTAAGGTCGAGCAGCTGGTGAACAACTTTCCGCGTGCGATACAAGGTGAGAAAGAACTCAATTGGGCCATCAAGGTAGGCCTGACAAGAATGAAATTGAAAAACAGGTGACTGAAATGTTGAACATTGGGGTAATTCAACATAGCCAAAGCCCTTTCTCTTCTCCTGCATTGCTAGATAAGAAAAAAGATGGGACCTGGAGACAGTGCATTGACTACAGGCAGCTGAATTCAATCACTGTTAAAAATAAATATCCAGTTCCCATAATTGAATAGTTGTTGGATGAGTTATCTGGTTCACATTGGTTCTCCAAATTGGACTTAAGAGCTAGTTATCACGAAATTAGGATGGCTAAAGGGGAAGAACACAAAACAGCTTTCCAAACACATTCTGGGCATTATGAGTACAAGGTGATGTCCTTTGGACTAACAGGTGTCACTCGAATTTCAAGCGGAATGTGTATTAAAATCTCTGTCAAGGACCAGCCAGGGTACACAAACGACAAATCGATACACAGATCCACGCCTTACAAAAATAATAAATAAGTCTTACAAACGCAGCGGAATAAAATTAATAATTGAAACTCTAAACGAAGATCTTCTTGAGAAAAATGTAGCTTCTTCCAAATCCACAGGCATCCTCAACATCTGGATCAAGCCTAATCCTCGAAATAATAATCATCCGAATAATTCTATGTCTCTGGGGCACCGTACTCAACAAGTCATACCAATGGGAAGATATGATGCAAGGTAATAACAAAGGATTGGCAATAGGATATTTGCATAAAACAACATTTATAAATCATAATTTGAATGTAGTAAAACAATAAATATTACTAAGCAATATTAAGCATCACTGCACAACGCTAAACAATGTTGCAACAGGCCCAACCAAACCACCCGAACTACACCAGTTCATAAAATCATACTATTAAGAATGAGATTAATCACGGCGAGCTGGTTGACCGCCCAATAACCGCGGGCACGGCTATTCGAATATTTTATTCTGATCAGAGGTGTACAACTTTACCCACAAGACACAGCCTCACAACACGTTACCATGCGCCGACATGCCACCACAACATACCGAAAAGAGACTGATAGAACCCTTCGCATAACCCTCCCTAACCAAGAATACCCACCTCAGGTTTTGCCCCTACTCCTCAACAGGCAGTAGGCAGCCCCTTCTCGTGCCTAGGTAAATCCGGAAGCAGCAAAGACCGAAGCTCGGTCTGTCCTGCACCATCTCTACTACCCTTGCCATGGTGTGTTGACTAGGTTAAGCTATACTCTAGATTCAGCCTGGAGCCCATGATGGCATGTGGTAAGTATGTTTATATCTTCCAATAGTTCCCGAGAACCGGTACTTAATTGTCACGGGAACGATTTGCAAAACCATGCACCCACAACCCACCATTATAGCATATTTTAATTTAATTAAATCCACACCATGGCGGTACATTATCATCATAAAATTAAGGACTAAGTTATAGTGAATCCCATTGTGAGCTAATTAATCTAAGCATGGCTAAGCATTCCTAAACCAATCAACTAATCATTTATGTCCCAAGTTATCAATAGCACAAAGTAACAATAAGTTGAGTACGATAGGCATCCATCCCACATGACATTATAAAATAATGCAATTTTAATAGAAAAGCAGGGATTTGTAAAATAGGTTCAATATGATCAATGTTGTATGTATGACTTGCCTTGCTCCTGAGCTGTAGGAACCTCAGCGACCACTTCATAATAAACGGGAGCATCGGAACTACCAGATTCTATACGACAAACAAAGAACACAACAATACATGCAATAAGTCTACTGAAATAGCAAAAGAAACCAATTTTAATGAATTCTAGACATTACAACGAATTCACTACAACTTGAATGGGTTAAAACGGAGCTCGGATGAATTAGATATGAATTTTAGAATATGAGTTGTGTAATTACTATTAACCAAAAATCCTTAGTCAATTATTAAACATTAATGCCCAAAGGCGAAATAGATCAATGGAAAATGAACTCCGGTAAACAAGCCTCACGGGACAACAACTCAACGAGTCAACCTACCATGGCACGGGACCACTCAAATAGTCAACCGAACCGGCAAACAGAACCAACGGCTCAGAACGATTGCAGGGTTTCGAACGACTTGGTACGACCAAACAAATGAGGTTTTAGGTTATACTTCGTACAAACGAACGGTTAGCAGCTAGCTAACGAAAACGGCACAGCCGGTAAACCCGGCTGACAGGACATGGCTTGCGGCTGTGGCTAGGTACGACGATCGGGGGGAGTGCGGCGTCAAGACCACCATCCCAGCGAATCCCGACGAGTTCTCGCTGACGTCTTCGCTTGCGGAACTGGTGACGGCGATGGAGGCGATCCCCTCCAAGCATGGTCTTTCATGGTCTTTCATCTCTGAGGGATCCGACAAGGCCTTATCAGCTCTGGGCGTCCCCAGCCGAAGTTCCCTTAGGTTCCTCGGAGGCCTTGTCAAGACGGCGTAAAGGGACATGAGGATAGGTTTCAACGCTAGGTGTCGTATGGGTAAGGGATCATCGGGAAGGGGCACTGTGATTGAAATCTGTTCCTTGAAACAGACTTTATTGAAGTTGTAAGATGTCTTACAAGTATGGACACTATTGACTTATACATAGAATTTTCGCAACTGGTCAATGTTCCAAGAATTTGCTAACTCGCGACCATCACCGTCTGCTATCTTGAATGCGCCTGGCCACAAGACTTGTGTGATCGTGTACGGTCCTTGCCATTTGGGCGAGAGTTTGTTTCGCCCTGCCTGGCTTTGAACTCGTCTGAGGACGTAGTCGCCGATCGAAAGTATGCGTGCTCGGATGCGCTTCTCGTGATATCAGCGGAGGGTCTATTGGTAGCTAGCTGCTCTGACGGCGACCCGATCTCGGTATTCCTCGAGTAGGTTCACGTCATCGTTTCGCTGTTCCTCCTGATCCTCGTCGGAGTGCTTCTGTACTCGTGTACTCTGATGTCGTAACTTGGTGGGGAGCATGGCCTCTGAGCCGTACACGACGAAGAAGGGTGTCTCCTTGTTGGACGTTGTCGGTGTGGTGCGCACGGCGCATAGTACCGAGGGGAGTTCTTCAACCCACTTCTTGTCATGTGACATGAGCCTGTTGTAGACACGGGTCTTGATCCCTTCTAGTACTATGCCGTTTGCCCTTTCGACCTGTCCATTACTCTGAGGGTGAGAAACCGAGGCGAAGCATATCTTGACTCCCAGTCCGATGCAATAATCTTGAAAATCGGCGCAGATGAATTAGGAGCCATTATCCGTTATGATGGGTGAGGCAATCCATATCGGCAAAATATCCCCTTAATGAACGTGATTGCGTTGTCGGCCTTGATTTCTCCTGTGGGTGTTGCCTCAATCCATTTGGTGAATTTGTCGATAGCCACGAACAGGAATCTGTAGCCGCCCTATCCTCGTGGGAATGGACCGAGTATGTCGAGCCCCCAGCATGAGAACGGCCAAGTGAAAGGGATGGTTTGTAGTGCTTGCGCTGGTAGTTTTGTGTGTTTGTTGTGAAATTGACAAGCTTCACACCGTTATACCATGTCGCAAGCGTCTTTGAGGGCGGTTGGCCAAAAAAATCCTTATCGAAAGGCTTTTCCGACCAATGTATGACCGGCGGCATGTGACCCGCAGACCCCTTCGTGTATGTCGAGGAGGAGGTGCTTGCCGTCGTCGGACGAGACGCATTTTAGAAGTACCCCGTTTGGCGCCTTCTTGTATAAATCGTTGCCGACATATAGTAGATTTTTGCTTGACGGGTTATTTTCTCGGCTTCTGCATCATCTTCGGGCAACTCGTCGCTGTTTATGAATTTAATGAGTGGGGTCCGCCAGTCGTCTGTGGTCTCGATGTCGGCAACGGCGTGTTCTGCCTCTGTAGGCCCCAGGATGATGTCGGGTGTTACTGTGCTATCTTCGTCGTTTGCCTCTTTCACTGATGGTTTTGTCAGAACATCTAGAAAGGTGCCGGGTTCGAGCGGTTCTCGTCTGAACGCACGCCGTGCTAAATCGTCTGGCTCGATGTTGTCCTTGCGATATACGTGTCGGACCTCGATCCCATCAAATCTTTTTTCCAGCTTCCTGACTTCTGCGAGATACTTGGACAGCTCAGGGCTAGAGCATTTGTAATATTTGTGCACCTGGTTTGCGACTAGTTCGGAGTCCCCTTTCATGATCAGTCGCTTGACTCCAAGTGCAGCTGCAGCTCTCATCCCAGCAAGTAGTCCTTCGTACTCGGCTGTGTTGTTGGTCGCCCTAAAGTTGAGGTGAATTGCATGCTTGAACTGATCTCCCGAAGGTGATGTCAAGATGAACCCGCACCTGCTCCTTGGCTGTTGAGCGCGCCATCGAACGCCATTGTCCATGTTTCGTTGTCGATCTGGCTGTCTGACCTGTTTTCAGGCATAGTCCAATCGGCTACGAAATCGGCGAGAACCTGGGACTTGATGGCTGTTCGTGGTACAAAGTGGACGTCAAACTGGCTTAGCTCGACTACCCATTTCGCAATGCAGCCGACAACGTCTTTGTTTCTCACGACCTCGCCAAGAGGGAAGGCGGAGACAACTGTGACCTTGTGGGCTTGGAAGTAGTGGCATAGCTTTCTTGACGTCATGATTATTGCGTAGAGCAATTTTTGGATCTATGGGTAACTTGTCTTTGCGTCGTGTAGAGCTTCGCTGACGTAGTAGACTGGTCTTTGCACCATTTCTCTTTCAACAACAATGACAGTACTCACAAAGTAGGGCATAGCGGCAATATAGAGGAACAATTCTTCATTAGGCTGGGGAGCAACAAGTACAGGGGGATTTGACAAGTAGCGCTTGAGTGCGATGAACGCCTCTTCGGCTTCCTGTGTCCATACAAATTTGTCTTGCTTTTTTAGCAGTGCGAAGAAAGGCTGTGCTCGTTCTCCCATCCTAGCGACGAACCTACTTAGCGCCGCCATACATCCGGTTAGCTTCTGTACGTCCTTGAGCCTTGTGGGCGACTTCATGTTCTCGATTGCCTTGATTTTCTCGGGATTTCCTTCTATTCCTCTGCTAGAGACGAGGAATCCGAGCAGTTTGCCCGACGGTACCCCGAACGTGCACTTCTCAGGATTGAGCATGAGGCGATATCGTCTGAGGTTGTCGAAGGTTTCCCGTGGATCGTCAATCAATGAGTCGCCTGTCTTGGTTTTGACAACGATGTTATCGACGTAGGCCTCAACATTGTTGCCCAACTGATCGCTAAGTGCTCCTTGGACCGTGCGCTGGAAAGTGTTCCCTGCGATTATGAGTCCAAACGGCATTTTGACGTAGCAGAATACACCGAACGGTGTGATAAATGTTGTCTTCTCCTCGTCCTCTTTTGCCATGCTGATTTGGTGATAGCTGGAGTAAGCACCAAGGAAGCTTAACAGCTCACAACCAGCTGTTGAGTCCACCAGTTGGTCTATTCGAGGAAGAGGGAAGTGATCCTTGGGGCACGCCTTGTTGAGGTCGGTGAAGTCGACGCACATCCTCCACTTCCCGTTGGCCTTCCGCACCATGACTGGGTTGGCTAGCCACTCTGGATGGAGTACCTCTCTGATGAAACCAGCCTTAAGAATTTTATCGAGCTCTTCTTGTATGGCATGTTTCCGATCTGGTGCAAATCTCCGCAGTTTTTGCTTTAGTGGCTTGGCATCAGGTCGTACCATAAGTTTGTGCTCAATCACCTCCCTGGGGACCCCTGGCATGTCGGACAGCTGCCAAGCGAATACATCCGCATTGTCACGGAGGAAGGTGATGAGCGCGAATTCCTATTTCTCGTTCAGTGATGCCCCGATCTTGACCGTCTTGTCGGGGTTGGCACTGGAGAGTGGGACGATTTTGATTGCGGCATCTGGTTTCGGCGTCTTAGTCGTTTTGATCACTTTCTTGGGTGGCTCGGCTGTGGCGGGTGGGCTGGGAGTGTGTTCAACCATGTCGAGGCTCCGCTTGTCACATTGGACTGCCAGCTTTGCATTCCCTTGGTTAGTGATTGTTCCCTTCGGCCCGGGCATCTTGAGTACCTGATACGCGTAGTGAGATGCGGCCATGAACTTCGCGAGTGCCGTTCTTCCAATGATGGCGTTGTATGCTGTGTCGAACTCAGCAACATCGAATGTTATCTGCTCCGTTCGGAAGTTCCTTGCTTGGCCGAAAGTCACCGGGAGCGTAATCTTGCCCAATGGCTTGGACGAAGATTGAGGAGTGATTTCATGGAAGGGTTGATCGGTAGGTGTCAACTCGCTTCGTGGAATTCCCATTGCGTCCAAAGTGCTAGCGAAGAGAAGATTGATGGGGCTGCCGCCATCGACGAGGACTCGCGCTACTTTGATATTCCGAATAGTGGGTTCGACCACAATCGGATATCGTCCTAGTATAACAGCAGCCTTGGGGTGGTCTTCATCTGAGAACTCGATCTTCTGTTCAGACCACTTCATCTTGGGTGCAGCCCCCTGCCATGTCGAACAAACCTCACGCTCCACTTTTTTGTATTCTCGCTTTGAAGAGTACGCTGTGGAACCTCCGAAGATGTGCGAGACATGAAGATCGGAATCTGGGTACGCGGAGTCCGAGTCCTGAGTAGTTGTCTCAGTTGCCTTCTCGACTACACGTACTCGCTTGCCCTTCTCCAAAGCCAGCTGCCTTTCCAATGATTTTTTGAAGATGAAGCACTCCTCCAGAGGATGTCTATCCGACTTGTGTATGGGGCACCATATTCTCTTTGTATAACTGCCCTGTGGGTCTGGGTGTTTGGGCGGGCGCTCGTATTCAGATGCGAGGACTTCTGCCTGAGCTTTCCTCTTCCCACTCTTGCCGCTTTTCTTCTTGGTTGATTCGGGTGCGTCCTTGGTTGGCTTCTTCTCTCCTCCCGCCTTTGGTTTGTCGTTTTTGCGTCTCAGCGCGTCGTCTGCGTTGGCACATCGATCGACAACCTCAAACAACCTTCGAGTAGTAGTGATTCGCCTTGTTGCCAACTCCTGGGTACTATAGCGATCTCTGACATCTGTTTTGAAAGCGCGGATCACAGAAGCATCGGTGATATCGGGGATCGTATTTCTGCACTCATTAAAGCGCCGAACATAGTCCCTCAAAGATTCACCCTGATTCTGTGTTAACGCGTGTAAATCGTCTTCGATCGCGTGGCGCTTGTAAGTTCCCTGGAAGTTCACGACGAATTGTTGCCACAAATCTGCCCATGAAGAGATCGAGTAAGGTGGGAGGTGCATCAGCCACGAACGCGCAGAACCTTTTAACGCCATTGGCAAATAGTTTGCTAACGCGTTGTCGTCTGCCCCAGCAGCGTATAGTACCGTGGAGTAGACTTGGAGGAATTCCTCAAGGTCAGTACTTCCATCGTACTTCTGTATTGCTTCGGGTCGGAATCTCTCGGGCCATCGGACATCACGTAGAGAACGGTTGAAAGCTCTACACTCAGCGCTGGGGGCAGCGGGTTGTCAGCGATCATGTGTCCTCTATGGACGTCTATCAGATGACGAAGACGAAGATGATGATGATGACGATGGCTCACTCGGCTCCGGTGTGCGATTCCGAGGGCGACGTTCAGGTTCTCGAGAATTCTGTCATCGTCCACCATTGTTGTCCTGGCGCCGGTCACCATTATCATCTTCTTCATGTCGATGCCCCCGACCATTATCTTCGGGTGTCCGCTGTTCGCGGTTATCGCGATCGCGGCGGTTATGACGATCACGGTGATGTCGGTCCTCGTTCGAGCGGCCTCCTTGCTCCTCGTTCTCGCGACGTCGTGAGGAAACACGATGTCAGGAACGATTCTCGTTGTCTCGCGCGCGTCGTGCTTCTCGGCGGCCATTCAGATGGTCGCAGAGATCGCCGGTGCCGCGAGGTGGAGGGGTAGCTCGTGCAGGCGACGTCCGCTGCTCCGGTGGTTCACCGTCGGCACCGCCAGCTGTCGGTCGTTCCGGTTATGCTCTGGTAGCAGCTTCCTCGAATGCGTTACTGAGATTGGCCACCGATTCCCGTAGTCGTTCCGTCCATCATGCGAGGTCATCGTTAAGCACGGGGTCATAGGGAGCTTCTCTCAATATTGCATTGACGGTGCCGAGATGTTGGGCTGGCGTGGCCGTTTGGTTCTCCGCTTCTGTGTTAGCCTGTGCAGACGTGCTAGTTCCATCGATGGCAAACACGTCACGTGGTGTACTGGAAGGTGACGAGCCATACTCTTCAAGCAAGTGAAGGACTGATGGTTCGCGGGGATCGATGTCGATTACTCCAACGAAACGATCCGAAGTCAACGTCGCTCCTTGTTCCTTGTCTGTCTCCTCGAGGGAGGTTCCTGACTGTCGGACCTTGGGGAGCGTCGTCTTCATGGCGCGGAGAAAGACCTTGCAACTTGAGAAGTCGTGATTCTTCGTCTTGTGAATAGGACAATAGACATCACGAGTTGGAGAAGTACGCTGGATTCCACGCTCTTTGCAAGCACGGATTTCGGCTTGTACGTTGAGAAAAACCCAGCAAACTTGCAAGTTGTGCTTCCTGGACTTGTGGATAGGACACTAGGACTTGGTGACCTCGGGAGTTGTCCTCATCAGCTCGCAGTCCTTGTCGGAAGGACAAGGCTCGGCCGCGCTAGGAATCTTCTCGGGCTCGTATGACGTCGATGTTCCGTTTTCCGCCACGGCGGGAGGATCATTCGACATAGGGCGGTCCGGGTTTATAGCCGTTCTCGTTTCCGGTTATTGATGGACCAGCCGAGATTGGCACCGTGGTGTAAACCGGGAAGACGATTTCGCCGACTTGAGTCCACACCAGCATTGTTGAAGCAGTGATTCCTTCGATGGGGCCGATGTTGACTCTGTTGTCGACGAGGCTCGATGTCATAGTAGTAGAACCTTGAGCACCAAGTCCCCCTACCTGGCGCGCCACTGTCGACGGGGGATACCCGTAGACAGGATATAGAGGGTACTGGGGTACGCTGGTACGAGGATCTACGTAATACGACATCAAGGAAACAAGAGACAAAGATTATACTGGTTCAGGCCCCTTAGCAGGTAATAGCCCTAATCCAGTTGATATGGGATTATATGGAAAGAACTACAGATTACAAAGGGAGTAGTAGGACTTGGCGGTACCGACGAGATCGTAGTCAAGTTGATTCGACTAGATCACCCGGCGACTTGGCTCCTATAGTCTCCGACTTTGTAGGCTATGGTCCTTGTGTAGGCTCTGAGATTCGATGCCTTAAGTTCCCCCGGGGTGTCCCTTTTATATCGCAGGTCAAACGGTCTCCAAGTAAGACTCGGAGACACCGGACCTATAATCCCATATAGTAACGGCCCAGTCCTATACGGGTAGTAACCTTTCACGATATAGTAACGACCCAGTCCTATACGGGTAGTAACCCTTCCATTGGCAGACTTTGTGATGGATTTCCTTAGCGTGTTCAGAGAATATCCGTATATGCACCAGTATACTATATTGTCGTATAGCATACATCCAAGGGTAGAGGGTATACCTTATCCGTAACCCTGACAGTATGTAATATATTGAAGTATTTATGACTTGTAAGAAATACTTGTAAAACAGAAAAGGGATCTATCAAACTAAGTTTTCTTACTCTGGGTATGTTGTGTATGAGTGTTTTCTCACTTTGCGACTTCGATCAGTCACTTGAGCTATACACTCTCCCTAGCCCCCAGCCTTGTCGTCGGAGAATCGTTCTCGGAGGATAAGGCTCTTAGACCCTTGACATGCCTTGGTTGAAAAAAGCACTGACCCTAGCCCCCAGCCGTGAAGTTGGAAAACTCAATTTCCGATTACACGGCTTGGTTAATACGTACGGCCTGAACTCTTACATGACCAGATCTTACATGGTCGTTTGTCTCTACATGATCCGACAAGGCCTTATCCGCTCTGGGCGTCCCCAGCCGAAGTTCCCTTAGGTTCCTCAGAGGCCTTGCCAGGACGGCGTAAAGGGACATGAGGATAGGTTTCAACTCTAGGTGTCATCGTGGTAAGGGATCATCGAGAAGGAACACTCTGACAATATTCTTTACCTGAAATCAACTTTATTGAAATCGTGAGATGCCTTAAAAATTTGGAGACTATTGATTTATACATAAAAATTACGTAATTGATCAATGTTCCAGGAATTTGCTAACTCGTGACCATCGACGTCTGTAATCTTGAATGCACATGGCCGCAAGACTTGCGTGATCGTGTATGGTCCTTCCCACTTGGGTGAGAGCTTGTTACGCCCTGCTTGACTTTGAACCCGTCGGAGGACGTAATCGCCGATCGAAAGTGTGAGTGCTCTAATGCGCTTCTCGTGGTATCGGCGAAGGGCCTGCTGGTAGCTGGCTGCTCTGACGGCAACTCTTTCTCGATGTTCCTCGAGTAGATTCACATCGTCACTTCGCTGCTCCTCCTGTTCCTCGTCGGAGTACTTTTGTACTCGTGTGCTCTGATGTTGTAGCTCCATGGGGAGCATAGCCTCTGAGCCATACACGAGGAAGAAGGGTGTCTCCTTATTGGATGTTGTCGGTGTGGTACGCATGGCCCATAGAACAAAGGGGAGTTCTTCAACCCACTTCTTATCATGTGACATGAGTCTGTCGTAGACGCGGGTCTTGATCCTTTGTAGTACTATGTCGTTTGCCCTTTCGACCTGTCCATTGCTCTGAGGGTAAGAAACCGAGGCAAAGCAAATCTTGACTCCCAATCCAATGCAGTAATCCTGGAAGTCGGCACTAATGAATTGGGAGCCGTTGTCTGTTATGATGTGGTGAGGCAATCCATATCTGCAGAATATCCCTTTGATAAACTTGATGGCATTGTCGGCCTTGATTTCCCCCGTGGGTGTCGCTTCAATCCACTTGGTGAACTTGTCGATCGCGACGAATAGGAACTTGTAGCCGCCCCGTCCTCGTGGGAATGGACCGAGTATGTCGAGCCCCCGGCACGAGAATGACCAAGTAAGAAGGATAGTCTGGAGTGCTTGCGCTAGTAGTCTTATGTGTTTGCTGTGAAATTGACAGGCTTCACACCGCTGAACCATGTCGCAGGCGTCTTTGAGCGCGGTTGGCCAGAAAAACCCTTGTCGGAAGGCTTTTCCGACCAATGTCCGACCACCGGCGTGTGACCCGCAGATCCCTTCGTGTATATCCAAGAGGAGAAGTTTCCCGTCGTCGAACGAGATGCATTTGAGAAGTACTCCGTTTGGTGCCTTTTTGTATAGATCGTTAGTGATCATACAGTAAATCTTGGCTTGTCAGATTATCCTCTCAGCTTCTGCATCGTCCTCGGGCAGCTCATCACTACTCAGGAACTTGATGAGCGGGGTCCACTAGTCGTATGTGGTCTCGATGTCGGCAACGACGTGTTCCGCCTCTGTAGCCCCCGAGCTGATGTCGGGGACAGCCGTGCTATGTGCGTCGTTTGCTTCTTTCACCGATGGTTTTGTCAGGACGTCCAGAAAAGTGCCAGGTTCCAGTGGCTCTCGTCTGGATGCACGCCGTGCTAGGTCGTCTGGTTCGATGTTATGCTTACGGTATACGTGTCGGACCTTCATCCCATCAAACCTTTTCTCCAGCTTCCTGACTTCCGCGAGGTACTTGGATAACTCAGGGCTAGAGCACTTGTAGTCTTTGTGCACCTGGTTCGCGACTAGTTCTGAATCCCCTTTCACGATTAGTCGCTTGACTCCTAGTGTGGCTGCTGCTCTTATCCCGGCTAGTAGTCCTTCATACTCGGCTGTGTTGTTGGTCGCCCTGAAATTGAGGTGGATTGCATGCTTGAACTGATCTCCTTGGCTCCTTGCCCCTGCTCCTTGGCTGTTGAGTGCGCCGTCGAATGCCATTGTCCATGTTTCGCTGTCCGTTTGACTGTCCGACCTGTTCTCAGGCATAGTCCAGTCAGCTACAAAATCAGCGAGGACTTGAGACTTAATAGCTGTTCGTGGCACAAAGTGGACATCAAACTGGCTTAGCTCGACTACCCATTTCGCAATGCGGCCGATAACGACTTTGTTTCTCACGACTCTCCAAGAGGGAAGGAGGAAACAACTGTGACTCTGTGGGCTTGGAAGTAGTGGCGTAGCTTTCTTGATGTCATGATTACCGCATAAAGCAGCTTTTGGATCTGTGAGTATCTTGTTTTCGCGTCGTGGAGAGCTTCGCTGACGTAGTAAACCAGTCTTTGCACCTTCTCTCTCTCGACAACAATGACAGTACTCTCAGAATATGGCGTGGCAGCGATATAGAGGAATAACTCTTCATTAGGTTGGGGGGCAACAAGTACAGGGGGATTTGACAGGTAGCGCTTGAGTGCAATGAACGCATCTTTGGCTTCCTGTGTCCAAACAAATTTGTCTTGTTTCTTCATCAGGGTGAAGAAAGGTTGTCCTCGCTCCCCCATCCTAGCGACGAATCTGCTCAGTGCCGCCATGCATCCAGTTAGCTTCTGGACTTCCTTGAGTCTTGTGGGTGACTTCATGTTCTAGATTGCCTTGATCTTCTCGGGATTTGCTTCGATCCCTCTTTCGGAGACGAGGAATCCGAGGAGCTTGCCCGATGGTACTCCGAACATTCACTTCTCTGGGTTGAGCATGAGGCGATACCGTCGGAGGTTGTCGAATGTTTCCCGGAGGTCATCGATCAATGAGTCGCTTGTCTTTGTCTTGACAACAATGTCGTCGACGTAGGCCTCATTGTGTCCAAGTAGGTCATTGAGTGCCCCTTGAACCGTGCGCTGGAAAGTGTTTCCTGCGGTTATCAGTCCGAATGGCATCTTGACATAGCAGAATACGCCAAACGGCGTGATGAATGTTGTCTTCTCCTCGTCCTCTTTTGCCATGCTGATCTGGTGGTAGCCAGAGTAAGCGTCAAGAAAACTTAACAACTCACAATCGGCTGTTGAGTCCACCAATTGGTCTATCCGAGGAAGAGGAAAGTGATCCTTGGGACACGCCTTGTTGAGGTCGGTGAAATCGACACACATCCTCCATTTCCCGTTGGCCTTGCGCACCATGACTGGGTTGGCTAGCCACTCTAGATGGAGAACTTCTCTGATGAAACCAGCTTTGAGAAGCTTGTCAAGCTCTTCTCGTATGGCTTGTTTCCGGTCTGGTGCAAATCTCCGCAGTTTTTGTTTTACTGGCTTGGCATCGGGTCGCACCATGAATTTGTGCTCAATCACCTCCTTGGGGACTCCCGGCATGTCGGACGGCTGCCAAGCGAACACGTCTGCATTGTCGTGGAGGAAGGTGATGAGCGCGAGTTCCTATTTCTCATCCAGCGACGCCCCGATCTTGACAGTCTTGTCGGGGTTGGCACTGGAGAGCGGAATGATCTTGATTGCGCCGTCTGGCTTCGGCGTTTTGTTGGTTTTGCTTACTTTCTTGGGCGGCTCAGTTGTGGCGGGCGGGTTGGGAGTGTGCTCGACTGTGTCGAGGCTCCGCTTGTTGCAATGCACTGCCAGCTTCGCGTTTTCCTGAATAGTGATTGTTCCCTTCGGCCCAGGCATCTTGAGCACTTGATGCGCGTAGTGAGATGCAGCCATGAACTTCGCGAGTGCATTCCTCCCGATGATGGCGTTATATGTTGTGTCAAACTCAGCAACATCAAAGGTGATCTGCTCTGTTCAGAAGTTATTTGCTTGGCCGAAAGTCACAGGTAGCGTGATCTTGCCCAACGGCTTGGACGACGACTGAGGAGTAATTCCATGGAAGGGTTGATCAGTGGGCGTCAACTCGCTTCGTGAGATCCCCATCGCGTCCAAGGTGCTGGCAAAGAGTAGGTTGATGGAGCTGCCGTCGTCGATGAGAACCCGTGCGACCTTGATGTGCCGTATAGTGGGCTCGACCACGATCGAATATCGTCCTAGAGTGACAGGAGTCTTGGGGTGGTCTGCCTCTGAGAATTCGATCTTCTGCTCTGACCACTTGATCTTGGACGCAGCCCCCTGCCATGTCGAACAAACTTCGCGCTCCACTTTCTTGTACTCTCACTTTGAGGAGTACGCCGTGGAACCTCCGAAGATACATGAAGGTTGGAGTCTGGGTAGGCTGAGTCTGAGTCTTGAGTAGCTGCTTCTGCGGCCTTCTCGACTACACGTACTCGCTTGCCTTTCTCCAACGCCAGTTGCTTCCTGAGTGCCTTTTTGAAGATGAAACAAGTCTCCAGAGAGTGCTTGTCCGACTTGTGTATGGGACACCATATTTTCTTCGTGTCGTCGCCTTGTTGGTCCGGGTGTTTGGGTGGGTCAGCATATTCTGCTGTGAGGACCTCCATTTGAGCCTTCCGTTTCCCACTCATGCGACTCTTTTTCTTGCTTCACTCAGGCGTGTCCTTGGCTGGTTTCTTCTCTCCCCCTGTCTTCGGTTTGTCGTTCTTGCGCCTCAAGGCGTCATCCGCGTGAGCGCATCGATCGACAATCTCGAATAACTTGCGAGCAGCTGTGATCCGTCTTGTCGCCAGTTCCTGGGTTGTGTAGCGATCTCGGACACCAGACTTAAAAGCGCGGATTATAGAAGCATCGGTGATCTCGGGGATCGTATTTCTGCACTCATTAAAGCGCCGAATATAGTCCCTCAATGATTCACCCGAATTCTGCGTCAACGCGTGTTAGTCGTCCTCGATCGCGTGGCGCTTGTATGTTCCTTGGAAGTTAGCGACGAACTGCTGCCACAGATCTGCCCATGAAGAAATCGAGTAGGGCGGGAGGTGAACCAGCCATGAACGTGCAGATCCCTTCAACGCCGCCGGCAAATAATTTACCAATGCGTTGTCGTCTGCTCCGGCAGCGTAGAGTACTGTGGAATAGACCTGAAGAATCTCCTTAGGGTCGGTGCTTCCATCGTATTTCTCTATCGCTCCTGGTCAAAATTTCTCAGGCCATCGAATATCTCGTAGAGAATGAGTGAAAGCTCTGCACCCACCGCCAGGGGCGGTGGTGTCACGTCCTGATAAATTCATCCCGAAATAAAAATCATTTTCTAAAAGGAATAATAGAATTAATTAAAATTCGGAAAGAAATTGGCAAACACTAAAATACGTACAAGAAAAATTCGAATGTGGCCCGGAGGATTTTTGTTAAATTCTCCTTGGTCTAAAAGGAGCCCTCAAATTTTAGTGGAATTTTCAGAGCACAAATAATAATTATTAAGAAATAAACAAAGTTAAAATGGTTTTATAAAAAGAAAAATCCTAAAAAGTCTTCTTTTCCCCCCCCCCTTCCCTTACTGGGCCGGCTCGGCCCAGTTCCCTCCCTCTCTCCCCTCTCCCCCGCGGCCCATCGGCCTCCTCCCCGCACGCGCGCCGCTGACGGGCGGGCCCGCCCGCCACCCTCGCTGACGGGTGGGGCCCGCCTGTCATCCCTATCCTCCCGCCGCGCCCGCCGCCCGCCCGTGCCCTAGCGCCGCCGCCGCCGTGGATTCCGCCGCATCCCGCCGACCCCGCGCGCCATAAAGAGGGGGAAATCACTCCCCGTGATTCCCTCTCCCGTTTCCCCCGCTTTCCCCTCTCTCTCTCCCTCGGTTTCGCTCGGAATCTTTCCCCTAATCCTCGCCGGCATCAATGGCGGCCGCATCTTTCGCGGCCGTTTCCCCCTCGCCCGGCCGCTCTCTCCCCCTCCCAACCCTATATAATCGCTCCCCGTGCCTCCCTCCTCCGTTTCCGCCGCTCGCCGCTCGCTCTTTCCGTCGGATTCGTGCTCGCGCCGCCCTCCTCTCTCTCCGCCGTCGCCGCCGACCTCCGGTTCGCCGCCGTCGTCGCCCCGAACTTCCTCCCGTCTCGGCGTCACCTCCATCGGCTTCGCCGCGTCGTCGTCGACCTCGTCCGCTCCTCCGTTTCGCCCGCCAACCGCCGGAGCACCGTCGTCCTCGCCGTCCCGAACCGCGCCGCCGCTTTCCTCCGCTCCGGTCGTCGTTTCCGCCGTCCTCGTCATCCCGGGGTGAGCCGTGGACCGCCCCTTTCGCTTCCCTCTCCTCTCCGCTCTCTCGGGCGCCGCTCCGCCGCGCCGGTGGTCGCCGGCGGTGACCATCGGGGCGCGGGCGCGCCGTCTCCCGTCGGCCGTGCCGGCGAGGCCGCCTTCGGGCGCGCCCCGCGGCTGCCAGGTGGGACCCGGCCGTCAGCCGCCCGCGCCCGCGGGTGCGGCTGACGCGTGGGACCCACGGCACCGGCCGCCTCCAGCCGCGTGCTCCCGGTCCACCGTGGACCGAGAGGCTGCCGCGTGGGCCCCACTCCCGTGGACCCGGTCCGCGCGCCCTCTCTCCCGGCTGACGCAATAAGTGTGTTTTAAATTAAAATTTAAATGAAGAAATTCGCAAATATCCATTTAAAGAGCATATAAACTTCAAATGGCCATAACTTGGCCATTTGAACTCGGAATTGGACCGTTCAAGTCTCTAATTTTTCCTTAAGAAGTCAAGAACCCATTTTTGTGCTTTGTTCCTGCTTGTTGTGTGGAGTTTATTAGAGTAAAAGCCTTTTCTTTTCCGTTGGTCGTGTAGACGCTGCAGCTTCGGAAGATCCGCTCTTCGTGGAAGTAGAAGCCGACGTTTGGGAAAGCGAGCAAGGCAAGTCGCATCATCCTTGAACATATTGAATCCCAGTTTGTAAAATTATGTTGATTTAAATTATTGCATTATCGCTTTATTTAAATTCCCGCGTTATCACTGTTTTATTTAGCCATGCCTATTTACCTTTGTTATGACCTTATTATTATTGCTATTGTTATTATTACCTTGTTCACCCTAGGAAAATAAAACCCCAACTAGTGGGTACTCTATTTATGGTTCCACTAGCATGAACTTAGGTAGATGCTTCGCTGGTTAATTAGGCAACATTAGGTGGTTTTATAACTTTAGACTTTGGGAATTCTCATATCATTTGGACACTATGGAATTGTTGGTTTATGGTGGAATTGGACATACACCTCTCTTCCTCTTTCAAAACCCCTAAAACCTGTTTTCGGTGGGGTTTGGGTGCATGCCAGTTGTGGGAAGTAGCACCCCGGCCACTATAAGGATTTAAGCTCGGGCCTCTGTTGCAAAGCACTACCGTACTTCCACATGTCTAGTGGGTAAGGCTTAGTTTGTGGCTCAGTCTGGTTATAAACAAAAGTACACGGATTGGAGATGGATGAAGTCGGGGGTCGATGGACATTCTCCAGGGCAAATGAAGGCTACACGAGCTGCGGCCCGGTAGTCGAGATGTCATGGCAGAGGGTTGGTGCCCTGCTGCTAGGGGGCTCAATCCTGCCTACCTGTCCCGGAGGTTCCGGCCGTAGGTGGGATTGGGTCGGTACTCTTGTCTATGGCTAGGATGGGTTGGAAACTATGTCACGTCTTCCGTCCGTATACCGTGGTGGTATGTGGCACGTGGTTACACGTGAGGAAGAGGTGTCTTGTGGGTAAAGATGTACACCTCTGATCAGAGTATAATCTATTCGAATAGCCGCGCCCTCGGTTATGGGCAAGCCGAGCAATGTACCCAAGTCAGTGTTTTAATTCTTAAAATTTGCTCAACAACTAAAATGTGGAATGGTTGGCCTGGGTTGGCTTGGGACGAGCTGGAACCCAGGGTCGGGTTGCCAGTTCGGTCTGAATCATCGTAGGCCTTGGGTTAAGGCAGGTTCGTGAGGGTTCACGGCCTTGTTTAATAATACTGTGTAGCTCTAGGATCGTCTTTATAAAATAGCTTGAGCAACTAAGTGACTTTTAAATGCTGTTTACTGCAAAACTTAACCCCTATTATTATCCCCTTGTACCCCCCTTGCATTAATCATGCATCTGCCGGTGTGACTTGCTGAGTACTGTGGTTGTACTCATTCTTGCTCAATCTTTTCCCCCTTCAGTAAGAGAAGCTTTGGAGAAGATGTCTTAGGTGGAGTCCTGGCTTATACCCCAGTTGAGCGCCTGTGAAGATGGAGCCGTAGGCCCGCTAGTCCGCTGCTGTTTATTTTTGATTGCCAGGCCTGAAGCGCCTTTGTAATAATGTAAATATTATCGATATAATAAAGATGTGTCTTTTATATCATGTTTGTGTGGTGTACCCCGGCTTTTCCTGGGACGGGGATTAATACGCTAGCGTTCGGGAAAAGGCAATTTTCCCGGTCGCGACAAGCTGGTATCAGAGCCATCTCGACTGTAGGATAAGCCAAGTGGATAAAACCTAAGGACATATTTTATAAATAAAATTATTTGTGAAAGTTCCTCTTTTTCTCCTTCCCCTAATGCTATTTGCAAAAGGTTTACTCTTTTCTTCCTTCTTCAAATTTCAACTAGTACCAGATGGTCAGGTCAGTGAAGAAGAAGACATCGTCAGTTGTCTGCCGAAGCTCCGGAAGGCTGGAGGATCCGCTAGCGAAGTGGAGGAAGCAGTGAAGCCAGCTGTGAAGGAGTGAAGATCTTGGAGAACCCGTCGCAGAACCTAAGCCACCCTCTAGGGCAGAGTCGTTAGTCGTGTGTTTCCTTGCTTGTGTGTGTAGCGCATGGTTTGCATCAGTGGGTTGTGATGTAACCATGCTAGGTTGTTTGCTTAATCAACTTGCAGAATAAGCCCAACATACATCATAACAGCAAAAGGCATAGATCTGTTAAGGTCCTATCCTTAGTTTCTAATCTGTCTCTCCCCTTTTGTTTTCCCTCTCTCCCTCTCCAAACCTTTGCAACAGATGGCTGACAATGAGAAAGGCAATAAGGTCAGAAGACAGGACATTGGTACCTCAAGCTCCCGAGTGAATGAAGCACCAGACACCAGTTGTGTGACACTGGTCCAACACCTGATTAACCAGAACCGATTGCTTATAGAGATACTACAGCAGCATCAGACGCCAATTCTGAACCTGAGTCAAATACAACCTCAAGTGCAGTTGGAGGCAGTCCAAGCACTCACACCACAAGTCAGCATGCCGCCAGCATCCCGAAGGACCCATGGTGACGTGCCACATGTTGACTCAAAAGACGCAAGTATCATTTGTTTTATGTGTGATGAGCAAGGGCACTATGCAAGGGAGTGTCCCCAGCAGAAAAGAAAAACACCAATGCGAACCGAAGATGAAGTCCGTAAGATGATCATTACCAGCACAGAATGGCCTCCACCAGGAATGACAAAACGTCAGAGAAGAAATACCTTCCGAGGGGCACCACAGTTGACAGAGCATCTTTTAGCTAATGGAGGTAGAGTGTCTGATAGTGAAGATTCAGATCAAGTCTCCTCAGATGATGAAGAGGAGAAGTCTCCCCAAGGTTTCAACCAGAATAAAATGGAACATAAGGCATGTTCCCGTTGTGGAGAAATCGGTCATGTTGCCAGCTCGTGTGCCCCTACATGCGTTCATTGTGAGGAAGACCATCCACCCGACAGGTGTCCAACGAGCAAGATCACTTGTTTCTTTTGTGAAGGAACTGATCATGTACCAAAAGATTGTCAATTCAGTTTTCTGCTAACGAAGAAGATGGCCCACCAACCCGCCAGTTCCAACGGAGAGAAGCATCAAGGCAACACAAATCCTCGCCAAGATTACAGTTTCAGCCTAACTCCAGTGCCAGGACAGAGGAATCAAAATGAGAAAAGAAAATGCCGAGTCCGGGAAGATATCTGTTGCTTCAATTGTCAAGGAATGGGTCATTTCGCCAACAAGTGCCCAAAACCGAGAAACATAGCTGCCAGCACGTCAGTCCACGCAGCCCCCTGCAATCAGAAGCTTGTTCCTCAGTGAATTGTCATCCATGCATCCCGAAGCAGTCCTATAGCCCGCGTTGCAACAGCTCCAACTCCAGCGAGTGCATTACCACAAGGTGTCAATGCTCAATTTCAGCCCCAGCCATCAATTGACAAGACAGAGGCCAGTATCGGCATTGTACCTTTGGATGTTCCAGCACGGCAGCCAAGAAATCAAGTACCAGATGAAGAACCCGAGCATCAGTGTTCAAATACTTTTGTTTTATAGTTGTTCCCCGTCAATCATGTAATAACAGAGAAACATGAGATAATGAATGAGTTTGATAAGTTTATTGAGGGATCCATGTTAAGATTGCAAGTGCTGTGAGTTGTGTACATTTTGTTGCTGGTTAGGGAGACCTAGGGTCTCATTTCCGTAAGCTCATAATCTATTATGAATCAAATAACCTAGCGATTGATGGCGAAGAAAATCAAGTGATCAACCAAAGAGACATTTGTTTGGACTGAGAGTTTCAGATGTGTCTTCTTCGGATCAAAGGCATGCACCCGTTGTGGAGAAACTGGACACGTCGCTAGCATGTGTCTCACACTGTGCTCTCACTACGAAGAAGACCATCCACCAGGGGAGTGTCCCACCCGCAAGATCACATGTTTTCTGTGCGAAGGTACAAACCATGTGCCCAAGGATTGCCAACTCAGTGTGTTGTAGACCAAGACCGCAGAAATCCAACGAACAACCCTACGATTGTCTCCTCAGCTAGTCAGCTCCAACAGCCACATCGACGATATCATCCACAGCACCAATGCTCCTCCTGCTGCACCTGACTCTGCAATAAATCATAGCAATAATACCTTCAGCACCGACCATTCTCAGCACCGACAGCCTCAGCAAAGACTTGTCGTCGATGGAAGAAGTTGTGTCTCTCCCCGACCTACTCCAGGCCGAGCCAAGGGCAATCAACCTCCGGAGGGCGATACCAAGCAGAAGACCGTTATTCGCCTCAAACAGCACTCAGAAGGAAGCTTCTCCGGTGAATAATAGCAATATGCAGTCCTATCACATCATCACAGAACCAATCAAGGATGATGCAGTCACTAGAACAATGCCCGCTATATCTCTCCAGAGTCAAAATGAGCAGCCACGCTTGTGGTTTTCAGTTCGCTACCTATCATTGTGCAGTCGAAAGTTTGCAGCAATCATGTAATCAATAAATATATTCATGTCTGTAAACAGTGAGCTTGCTATGTTTAGAGATGATTCATGTTGAGGACACAATGTACCGATGATAAGTACCTTCCCTTTTTGTTTAAGGCAGTGCCTTGTATTCGGGTAATAAGGGAGAAATGTGTAATACAGACAAATTCTAAGAGGATTCCTTTGGAAGATGCGGATATGTGATCATGTGTACAATTGTTTACTGACAAAGGAGACCTAGGGTCTCGTGTCAGAGGAACTATATTCTAACCTCGAGTTAATAACCAACCTGTTGATGGAAAAGAAAACCAATTAAACTGTGTTGGGTTAAAAAGCCAATGAGATGGTAGTTGGGGATAGGAGTTTGGATACGCCTTTTTACAGATCAAGATAAGGATTGCTGGATGAAACCCATAAGGGTACCCGCCATGCCTCTACATTGATAAGTTCGGATATACCTGCAAACAGTTAAGAAGATCCAGGAGACATCAATATTTGGGAACATAATAGTCGATGATTGGTAATTAGTCTATCAGGTATCAGAAAAGGGTCAAAGGTGATATGGCAGAAGAACAATATGGATGCTCCCCATCTCGAGGAAGCACTAAAGATGATCATCGGCAATTAAACCCTAATGACATAGATACAGATAGCAAGCAATGTGTTTCCCTGAAGGAAGTCAGTGCAGCTTTTTGACGAACCACATCAAGGTTTCACTGAAAGGCAGCAAGCCAAAGGACCTCATCGTCCCCAGAAGCGTCCGCAATCCACATCAAAGAATACCACCTGTTAGAGATAAGCCGGAAGATGATTGATAAAAGAGATTGGCAAAGATGTTCTCCAGCATGAAAGAAGTAGGCCGAAAGGTGATTGATAAACAGAAACATGCTCTGCACCGCTCAAGGAAGACCCCTGATTGTAATTGCCCCGCAACAGTCACCTTGTCATTAAGTAAGCAAGATGACCTAGGTAAAAGTGTTTCTATGAAGGCAAAGAGTGAAACCTTCAACCCGGTATCAGATGCTACACGGAGTGAAAAGTGCAAGCACCGGTTACCAGGTAATGCCATGTCTTGGGAGATGATCCAATGGGAAAGAGCACATCAAGGTTAAAGGTGTAAAGGAATACGTTGAATGCTAACTGAGGACAACCTGAAGATAATAATGGGAAGTAAACTGAATGTAAAGAAAATGAATCCGAGTTGCTTGTTCATGGGAGCTATTCCCAGTTATGAACCAAGTGTTATGTTCGAAGATAGTTTACAGAGGTCAGATTAAAATCACATGTAACAGCGAAGCTTCAGATTTGGCAGGGTAACGATCAAACAATAACAAGTCCAGCAGTAAAGTCATCTGGAAAGGCGTCAAAGCATGTCAAGTGGGATAAGTTGGCTCTGTTGAGAAACATAACTGAAAGGCGAAAATTATTGACCCTTGCATCGAATAGCAGAAGTACCTAGCATCGGAGACCAGGAAAGCTAATATGAGATAGTTAATGGCAAGTTGTCAATCATGGTATCATTAGTAAGCGGGATATCATAGTCTAAAGCCTATGGTGGTAAGCTGGAAGGAAACGCCAAGCATGGTATTCTCATGATGACAAGCATGGTATCCTAGTAATGACAAGCAGGTTACGACACATGACATGAAGTTGATAACTTGTATGAGGTTGACTCCAAAGATATGAACTATGCAAAGTTCTGGAACTGAAGCCCCATCTTCAAGTGCCGCAACCCAGTCAAAGTCAGCTAAAGGTTCAACCAGGGACAAGTCAGGTGAAGAGAAGATTCCATCTGCAACAGGAGATCGAGCCAAGCAGTCCAGAGTGGAGAAGTTTTGTTAGGCAAGTTTGCTATAGAAGACGGAGCGGAAGAAGTCAGACAAGAAGAGAAGACCACCCAACCTATCTTCTTGCTAGCCTCCTCGAATCTCGGGGACGAGATTCTTGTAAGGGGGGTGGATTTGTCACGTCCTGATAAATTCATCCCGAAATAAAAATCATTTTCTAAAAGGAATAATAGAATTAATTAAAATTCGGAAAGAAATTGGCAAACACTAAAATACGTACAAGAAAAATTCGAATGTGGCCCGGAGGATTTTTGTTAAATTCTCCTTGGTCTAAAAGGAGCCCTCAAATTTTAGTGGAATTTTCAGAGCACAAATAATAATTATTAAGAAATAAACAAAGTTAAAATGGTTTTATAAAAAGAAAAATCCTAAAAAGTCTTCTTTTCCCCCCCCCCTTCCCTTACTGGGCCGGCTCGGCCCAGTTCCCTCCCTCTCTCCCCTCTCCCCCGCGGCCCATCGGCCTCCTCCCCGCGCGCGCGCCCCTGACGGGCGGGCCCGCCCGCCACCCTCGCTGACGGGTGGGGCCCGCCTGTCATCCCTATCCTCCCGCCGCGCCCGCCGCCCGCCCGTGCCCTAGCGCCGCCGCCGCCGCGGATTCCGCCGCATCCCGCCGACCCCGCGCGCCATAAAGAGGGGGAAATCACTCCCCGTGATTCCCTCTCCCGTTTCCCCCGCTTTCCCCTCTCTCTCTCCCTCGGTTTCGCTCGGAATCTTTCCCCTAATCCTCGCCGGCATCAATGGCGGCCGCATCTTTCGCGGCCGTTTCCCCCTCGCCCGGCCGCTCTCTCCCCCTCCCAACCCAATATAATCGCTCCCCGTGCCTCCCTCCTCCGTTTCCGCCGCTCGCCGCTCGCTCTTTCCGTCGGATTCGTGCTCGCGCCGCCCTCCTCTCTCTCCGCCGTCGCCGCCGACCTCCGGTTCGCCGCCGTCGTCGCCCCGAACTTCCTCCCGTCTCGGCGTCACCTCCATCGGCTTCGCCGCGTCGTCGTCGACCTCGTCCGCTCCTCCGTTTCGCCCGCCAACCGCCGGAGCACCGTCGTCCTCGCCGTCCCGAACCGCGCCGCCGCTTTCCTCCGCTCCGGTCGTCGTTTCCGCCGTCCTCGTCGTCCCGGGGTGAGCCGTGGACCGCCCCTTTCGCTTCCCTCTCCTCTCCGCTCTCTCGGGCGCCGCTCCGCCGCGCCGGTGGTCGCCGGCGGTGACCATCGGGGCGCGGGCGCGCCGTCTCCCGTCGGCCGTGCCGGCGAGGCCGCCTTCGGGCGCGCCCCGCGGCTGCCAGGTGGGACCCGGCCGTCAGCCGCCCGCGCCCGCGGGTGCGGCTGACGCGTGGGACCCACGGCGCCGGCCGCCTCCAGCCGCGTGCTCCCGGTCCACCGTGGACCGAGAGGCTGCCGCGTGGGCCCCACTCCCGTGGACCCGGTCCGCGCGCCCTCTCTCCCAGCTGACGCAATAAGTGTGTTTTAAATTAAAATTTAAATGAAGAAATTCGCAAATATCCATTTAAAGAGCATATAAACTTCAAATGGCCATAACTTGGCCATTTGAACTCGGAATTGGACCGTTTAAGTCTCTAATTTTTCCTTAAGAAGTCAAGAACCTATTTTTGTGCTTTGTTCCTGCTTGTTGTGTGGAGTTTATTAGAGTAAAAGCCTTTTCTTTTCCGTTGGTCGTGTAGACGCTGCAGCTTCGGAAGATCCGCTCTTCGTGGAAGTAGAAGCCGACGTTTGGGAAAGCGAGCAAGGCAAGTCGCATCATCCTTGAACATATTGAATCCCAGTTTGTAAAATTATGTTGATTTAAATTATTGCATTATCGCTTTATTTAAATTCCCGCGTTATCACTGTTTTATTTAGCCATGCCTATTTACCTTTGTTATGACCTTATTATTATTGCTATTGTTATTATTACCTTGTTCACCCTAGGAAAATAAAACCCCAACTAGTGGGTACTCTATTTATGGTTCCACTAGCATGAACTTAGGTAGATGCTTCGCTGGTTAATTAGGCAACATTAGGTGGTTTTATAACTTTAGACTTTGGGAATTCTCATATCATTTGGACACTATGGAATTGTTGGTTTATGGTGGAATTGGACATACACCTCTCTTCCTCTTTCAAAACCCCTAAAACCTGTTTTCGGTGGGGTTTGGGTGCATGCCAGTTGTGGGAAGTAGCACCCCGGCCACTATAAGGATTTAAGCTCGGGCCTCTGTTGCAAAGCACTACCGTACTTCCACATGTCTAGTGGGTAAGGCTTAGTTTGTGGCTCAGTCTGGTTATAAACAAAAGTACACGGATTGGAGATGGATGAAGTCGGGGGTCGATGGACATTCTCCAGGGCAAATGAAGGCTACACGAGCTGCGGCCCGGTAGTCGAGATGTCATGGCAGAGGGTTGGTGCCCTGCTGCTAGGGGGCTCAATCCTGCCTACCTGTCCCGGAGGTTCCGGCCGTAGGTGGGATTGGGTCGGTACTCTTGTCTATGGCTAGGATGGGTTGGAAACTATGTCACGTCTTCCGTCCGTATACCGTGGTGGTATGTGGCACGTGGTTACACGTGAGGAAGAGGTGTCTTGTGGGTAAAGATGTACACCTCTGATCAGAGTATAATCTATTCGAATAGCCGCGCCCTCGGTTATGGGCAAGCCGAGCAATGTACCCAAGTCAGTGTTTTAATTCTTAAAATTTGCTCAACAACTAAAATGTGGAATGGTTGGCCTGGGTTGGCTTGGGACGAGCTGGAACCCAGGGTCGGGTTGCCAGTTCGGTCTGAATCATCGTAGGCCTTGGGTTAAGGCAGGTTCGTGAGGGTTCACGGCCTTGTTTAATAATACTGTGTAGCTCTAGGATCGTCTTTATAAAATAGCTTGAGCAACTAAGTGACTTTTAAATGCTGTTTACTGCAAAACTTAACCCCTATTATTATCCCCTTGTACCCCCCTTGCATTAATCATGCATCTGCCGGTGTGACTTGCTGAGTACTGTGGTTGTACTCATTCTTGCTCAATCTTTTCCCCCTTCAGTAAGAGAAGCTTTGGAGAAGATGTCTTAGGTGGAGTCCTGGCTTATACCCCAGTTGAGCGCCTGTGAAGATGGAGCCGTAGGCCCGCTAGTCCGCTGCTGTTTATTTTTGATTGCCAGGCCTGAAGCGCCTTTGTAATAATGTAAATATTATCGATATAATAAAGATGTGTCTTTTATATCATGTTTGTGTGGTGTACCCCGGCTTTTCCTGGGACGGGGATTAATACACTAGCGTTCGGGAAAAGGCAATTTTCCCGGTCGCGATAGGTGGGTTGTCGGCGATCATGTGCTCGTCGTGGATGTCTGTCCGATGATGAAGATGATGAAGATCACGAGGATGATGATGAGCCACTTGGTTCCGGGGCAGGGTTCTGAGGACGACGCTCGGGTTCTCCCTCGTCGTCGTCCATCGTTGTTTTCCCAGTGTCGATCTCCATCATCGTCGTCGTCGTGGCGTCAACCTCGACTTATATCGCCCGGCAGCCACTGCTCGCGATTAGCGTGTTCGCGGCGGTTGTGGCGATCACCACGGTCTCAGTCCTCGCTCGGACGTCCTCCTTGCTCTTTGTTTTCGCGATGTCGCGAAGAGATGCGATGTCGGGAACGGTTTTCATTATCTTGAGTGCATCGTGCTTCTCGGCAGCCATTCAGATGGTCACGGAAATCACTGTTGCCATGACGTGGAGGGGTAGCTTGACGAGGCGGCGTCCGCTGTTCAGGTAATTCTCCGTTAGCGTCGCCGGTCAGCGGTTGTTCTGGCGGTACCCTGGCAGCGGCCTCCTCGAACGCGTTACTGAGGTTAATCACTGATTCCCGTAGTCGTTCCGCCCTGTTAACGACCAAATTTGGTAATCTGAGTATCAAAGATAGAGATCTGATCGAAGCGGAATCTAAATCCAAGATCATTTCGGAAACAGAGCAGGAATCGGCTGAAGTCCGAATCGGCTGTGATCGGGATCGGCAGAGTCCGAGTTGGACAGGGTTAGCCGATTGAGCTGGATCCGACAATATGACGAAGAATACGTTGTCGGGTTGAGTTAATAAGCTTCATGATGATTGCCATGCATGGATAGAGTCCTGAGAAGGTAATTGTATCTATTAATTAGGATATTTTATGTAATTTCCTTAGAGATATGTTTGGGCAAAACTCTGCCGCAAAGACTTATGGTATCTTAGAGTTTGTTAGAGATAAGAGTCGTGTCTGATATGGACATATTTTGTAATCTCGGGTATAAATAGACCCCGAACCCCATGTAATAAACAACACACGTTCAATACAACCTCGGCGCATCGCCATCCTTTTACTTTTGTTTTGTTTCGACGAGTTCTTGCTTTCGGGTTGAGCTGCATCAGTTTCGATCTTCAACAAGAGGTAAAACTTGTTATGGTGGCTTGTGTTCTCGGGATTAGTGCTTCCATCTTTATGATACTCTAATCTTGTTTATGTAATTCGTCGAGTTATCATATATCTTATATAATCTCTGATAATATCGCTATCTAACCTCCAATCGGTTAACGTTTGTTACCAGAAGGCAGCCGATTAGGTTAAATACCGACATTGACTTAGATTATATAAGATATCTACCACTCTATGAAACATCCAGCGGCTTGATTGTCTAGATATTGTCCTTCTTTTCATACTTAATGCTGCACCTGCACTGGAGTTAAGCAGATCTCCCAGGCCTCGTGTTTTTACATCAACACGCCCACTGATCGAGATAAGCGTTCAAGACAGGATCAAAAGGGGTTTCCCTCAGTATCGCGTTGAGGGTTCTAATGTGTTGGGCCGGTGTAATCAATTGATCTTCCGTTTCCGCGTTGCCGCCTCTAGATGTGCTGGTCCCATCGATAGCGTACACGTCGCGTGGTGTACTTGTTGATGAGGAGGCTTGGTCTTTGAGCAGATGTAGGACAGATGGCTCGAGGGGATCGATATCGATTGCCCCGACGAGTCGATCTGAAATAGTCGCTGCTCCTTGTTCCTTGTCCGCATCTCTAGGAGAGATTCGTGACTGCTGGACCTTAGGAGGTGACGTCCTCATGGCGCTGAGAAGGACCTTGCAGCTTGAGAGGTCGTGAGTCTTTGCCTTGTGAATGGGACAATAGACATCACGAGTTGGAGAAGTACATTGAATTCCACGCTCTTTGCAGGCACGGATTTCAGCTTGTATGTCGAAGAAAACCAAACAAGCTTGCAAGGTGTGCCTTCTGGTCTTGTGGATAGGACACCAGGTCCTTGTCGCCTCGGAAGTTATCCTTGTCGGCTCGTGCTTCTTATCGGGAGGACAAGATTTGGCCGCGTTAGGATCCTTCTCGGGCTCAGATGTTGTCGATGTTCCGTTCTCCGCTTCTGCAGGAGGATCTTTCGACATAGAGTCGACCGGGGTCGTAACCATGCCATTCTCGCTCCCGTTAATTGCTGGGCCAGTCGAGATCGGCATCGTGGTGTAGACCGGGAAGACAATTTCGTCGACTTGAGTCCACACCAGCATCGGTGAAGTTGAAGCTCCTTGGTTGATGCCGGGGTTGACGCTATCGTCGAGAAGGCTTGAAGTCATAGTAGTAGAACCTTGAGCACCAAGTTTCCCTACCTGGCGCAACACTGTCGATGGGGGATACCCGTAAACCGGATATAGAGGGTGTTGAGGTCCGTTGGTATGAGGATCTATGTAGTACGACATCAAGCAAGTAGAAGACAAGGATTATACTAGTTCAAGCCCCTTAGTAGGTAATAGCCCTAATCCAGTTGGTATGGGATTATATGATGGACACCATAGATTACAAAGGGAATAACAGAACTCGATGATACCGACGAGACCGTAGTCGAGTTGGTCCGACAAGATCTCCCGGCGACTTGACTCATATAGGCTCCGGTTCCGTAGGCTGTGGTGGGTGTGTTGGCGATGAGATTCGATGCCTTAGGTCCTGCCCAGGGGGTCCCTTATATACCACAGGTCAGTTGATCTCCAAGTAGGACTCGGAGATATCGGAGCCCTCACGATATGGTAAAAACCCAGCCTCATCCGAGTAGGACTCCTTCCAAACGTAGATTCTGCTTCTATCGCGGGATAGATTTCCTTAATGTATTCGGAAACTATTCGTACACGCGCGGGTATACCGTATCGGTACCCATCATATATCCGAGGATAGAGGGTATACCTTATCCATAACCCTGACAAACTCTGTATATATCTATGATTATACATGGTAGCAAACTAAAATAATAAAATAATAAAGCTGCACTAAAATAATAAGTGTTCTTTTAAAATAATAAAGATGCACATTGAAACATTATAAACTCATATAAAAAGCGTTCGAATTGCAGAAGTGGTGTGTGAATATAAATTTTCCCTTCCGCTCACAGAAAAATAGAAAAAAAAGAAAAAGTTATTAATTGAAATCTCTATTTTATTATAAAAATTAAAGATGTTTTTGCCGGTACTTTGGTACATCATCCGTCTATGAGTCGATTTTTAAGTTGGTTCGCTTTTGAAAATACAAATCCGTATTTGAGTTAGTTTTTAAGTTCATTTGTTTTTAGAAATACAAATGAAGTTGTATAACAAATCTCTTAAAAAAAACTTACATGCTAACTTGACACGATCAAACTCCTAATTACAGCTTATAATTTTCTAAAAAGAAATATATATATATATATATATATATATATAGGGTAAGACTATTCTACACCCGGGGTATAGAATAACTATTCTATACCCCCTATCAAGGGCCACACCCACCTCTCCCTCATTTCCAAGGCCCAAAACCCACCTCCCACCTCGGTCAAAGGCTGGTCAAAGCCCTCTTCCGCCGGTCAAAGCTCAGTCAAACCTGCCTACTAACTCCCCTCACCACCCACCTCTTCTCAGCTCTCGTCTCGCGAAACTGTGCAGTAACACAACGGCCACCGTGTAGTAACACTGTGTTTTACGTGCAGTAACAACGCTCAAATATAGTTGAAATATAGTCATGACGGATCTACTTTTGATAAGCATTTTTTTAGCATCATGGTGCAAACGATTTTAAAAAACCATACATGACATCAGAGATATTGTTCTTAAAAGCTTTTCTTTTTGGAATTTGACTCTCCACAAGTAGTAATACAATAGCATTACTTGTTACTACTGTACGTTACTACAGTTCTATCACAACGTTACTATAAGAGTCTAGTAAAGACAATAAGCTTTGCTTTTCATTTTGGAATTTGACTCTCCACAAGTAGTAATACAATAGCATTACTTGTTACTACTGTACGTTACTATAGTTCTATCATAACGTTACTATAAGAGTCTAGTAAAGACAATAAGCTTTGCAATAACAAAGTGTCTTGCATTTCTTGACTACATAAACTAGGAATTGAAACAAAAATATGTGGGTTAAAGCTTCATATGCTAACAATATACTTGTTACTGCACAAAAGTAGAAGCGTTACTAGATAATAGGTGTGTGTTACCACTTCCAAGTAGCTATGTTACTGCACGATAAATGTAGTGTTACTATGTCATTTTTATGAGATGAAAATCGAATAGGTGGACCATAGGTAAAGTTTGTAGGTGGCTTTGAGCAAGGTCTGATTGATGTAGGAGTGTTTTGAACAATTTTATACATTTGGTAAAACCATGTTACTGCATGTATATACCCCTGTTGCTGTAAATTACACATTCTGTTACTGCATGTGGAGGGCTAAATTTTAAAATGTCAATCTTTGAAAAGCAATATCTCACGAGATATGTATTATTTTTTAAAACCATTTTCCACCATGATGTTATAGTGTTATTGCATGTGGAGGGTTAAACTTCCAAATGTATCTACGTACTCCCCTCCTCAAGAACTGTTCTTCCTCCCACTTCTCAAAAAAATTGGTCTCCTCTCTCCAATATAGTGTTACTGCATGTATATGACGTTATTGCACTTTTGACCGTAATATTGTGGTGAATTGCAGTAATTCACGAATTGAAATAAAAATATATGGGTTAAAAGTCCCAGATACTAATCATATACTTGTTACTGCACAAAAGTAAAAGTGTTACTGCACAACAATTACATGTTACCACGTTACGGCAATTACAAAAGTGTATCTGTTATTGCAGTAACACGTCACATTACTGCAAAACATATAGGATGTTACTGCACTTTTGATAGTAACATCGTGGTAAAATTATAGAAAACTAAGAATCAAAACAAAAATATATGATTTAAAAGTCTACATGCAAACCATATTTTTGTTACTACACAAAAGTGTAAGTGTTACTGCATGGCAAATACGCGCTACCACAAGTTTATGTAGTAACACTTTTTAAGAATTGCAGTAAGATACTTTGTTACTACGAAACTTATAATATTTACCACACTTTCATAATAACGTTATGATGGGATTATAGTAACGTACTAATAACACTTATTACTACTTATGGAGAGTTAAATTTCAAATGACCAATCTTTGAAGGTTCTCTCTACCCTTGCCCCATGAGTAAACCAAGCCAATTCATCTCTCTCTCCATGTTACTGCACCTTTTTTTTCTTACTATACATATTCTTGCAGTAATGTTATCAAGTAATCGCAATAACACACTATGTTATTATGAAACTTATAATCGTTACTGCATCTTGTAGTAACGATATTATGTGATTACAGTAACGTATAGAAGATCAGCAGTAATACTTATGACATAGAATTACTGCTCGTGGAGAGCCAAATTTTTAAAAAACCAATCTTTGAAGGGTAATATCTCTCACATCATGTACTATTTTTAAAAACCGTTTGCACCATGATGTTAGAAAAAAAGTGCTTATTAAAAGTAGATCCGTCATGACTATATTATGACTACATTTCAAAATTGTTACTACAAGTAAGACATGGTGTTACTGCACGATGAACATCGCGTTACTACGTCGTTCTGAAACGAGAGCTGAGAAGAGTGGAGATGGTGAGAAAGGTGAAGTGCGGGTTTGACCGAGGTGAGAGAGCTTTAACCGAAGTGTGGGGTGGGTTTTGCCCCCTGTAGGGACGGGAGGGGGTATAGACCCCGGTGTAGAATAGTTTATATATATATATATATATATATATATATATCCTATTTCTATAATAAATTTTACTTTACCTAAACTAATAATAAAATTAAAATAGCTTTCACCCACGCGCGGGACATTTTTTCTAAGGAAAAGAGAGGAAAAGGCAACCCCCTTTCCTCGCGCGCGACCGCTGGCTGGCGGCGGAGCCGACCTCACCTCGCCGGAGTTTAATCCCCCATCCATTCTTCCTCGTCCTGATTGCCAACGACGGCGGAGAGCTCGCCGGTGCCCGACGTACCGACGGCTCGATCAGTCCTTCCCATCCTCTGTTAGCCTCGCGTGACGCCCACCTGCGGTGGGGGGAAGAACCTCGCCGTCGCACGCGATGGCGGGGACGCCACCCGATGGCCGAGGAGATAGGCCGTGGGAGTCGTACCACACCGCCTACACCAACGCCAAAGCTGGTGAGTGTGCATTTCCCCTCTTCCCGTCGCGTAAGATTGTTGCCAGTAGGGGGTAGGGTTTTGGGCATTAGGGGGTCTGCATCGCGCAAATCACTGGTACAAATAAATCCAAAAGATTAAGGTAGAGAGAACACGAATTAGATGGAGCTTTACTTAGGAAGTTATATTACATGTTTAGGTGAATATGTGATATCTGTGGAAACAACATGGAACCCCAGTGTGCAAAGCATGGCTTTGGTCTTTATTCTCTTGTTATGCTGCCTTAGGAATGGAGGGAGTTGACAAAGAGAAGGTGCAGAAGGTAATCTACGAAATGAGCAAGGGTTCAAAATATTTTGAAAATGAACAGAGGAAAGAGGCAATTACCAAACAAAAAATCGACCATCTGCGTGCACAATGTGCAAAGCTGACTGACAATGACATATCACATTTTCAGAAGGTAAAGAGTATTTTTTTTTAATGCTGGCCTTTGTCTGTCGGGTGCTACTTTGTTAATTTCAATGCCATATGTGAATCCTAATTTTTGCAGCATGCTTAATTTTCAGGTCGCCGAACATAAAATTTTGGAGCTGGAAGCTTCACGGGATCTTTCAAAGATATGGCTTCACACCGACATGGATGCCTTTTATGCTACTGTCGAGATATTGGAAAATCCATCCTTGAAGGGAAAACCATTGGCAGTGGGTAGCATGTCTATGATAGCTACTGCCAGTTATGAGGTTAGCATACTAGGATTTATGACATCTTGACATGTGTAAGGAATTTTTTAATCACTAAATAGTGTTGGTGCTATTGTATACCATTTTGTTTTGGTCCCTATTGAAATGATTACTGAAGAATCGCTGATCATGTTGTGTAAAATTAGCTTTCTTTAAGCATTGTAGACTGGATGGACCTGAGTTGGTGTTGCAATTTATTTATTTATTGAAAGCACAATCAACATCCCCTGTTATATAGTGTAGTACGTAATCAATTTACTTATTCAGGCACGGAAGTTTGGAGTTCGTGCAGCAATGCCTGGTTTTATTGGCTGTAAATTATGTCCTGAGTTGGTTTTTGTCCGTCCAAATTTTGAGAGATACACTTATTATAGTGAATTGACAAGAAAAGGTTTGTACATTATTACTGTTTATTGAATTACCATGAAATTTTTTTTAGCGTATCGTAATTGTATTAATTTATCGCTTACTTTGTAGTTTTCCAAAGGTACGATCCCAACTTTGTTGCAACAAGCCTAGATGAAGCATATCTCAATATTACAAAAGTCTGCTTCGATAGAGGCATTACTGGTGAGGAGGTAATTATCATGACTTCCTGGTGAATTACTTATGACTAATGAAATAAATATGGTTTGATTTGTATTTGATGGCTTACATTATTTTTCTACAATCCAGTACTTCGACACTGAAAGTTTATTGACCATTGTATGTGTTTATTTTGAAGGTTGCTACAGAACTTAGGGGTGCCATTCACCAGGAAACCGGTCTAACTTGTAGTGCTGGGGTAGCTCCAAACCGCATGATTGCTAAGGTCAGACATTGTAGCTTTTGTTTGTTTGTTTGTTTGTTTTTTTGACTGAAAGTTTGTCTTTAGAGGATCTATGGTTGTTTGCTGTTATAGAATTATACCACTTCTCTCTGTTTGTTGCGTATGCGTTTTTTTTTTTAGTTTCATGTTTGGTTAAAATGAAATTCATAAACAAATATTTATTATTAGTACTGGCAAGGATTTCACATTGTGTAATGTGTAACCAATAGGGGCTGCAACCTTGCGATTGCAAAGTCTGTTCACCACAAATGTCTGGAAATTTTTTTAGCTCAATAGTTCTAATCATCTTTCTCCCTTAAAGGTGATTCATGAGCAAAGTTTATAAGGTCTCTTCTCCCATATTCTCGTCTTTTTGCTAGGTTTGCTCTGATATCAACAAGCCTAATGGACAGTTCATTTTGCCGAATGACCGAGAAGCTGTGACAACATTTGTATCAACACTACCTATAAGAAAGGTACTCCTGTTTTTAGTAGTGAAGAATGGACCTTGTTTCTAGAAGTATTTTGTTGTTCTAATAGTTCTTGTTTCCTTCATATATATATTCATTCGTACATTGTTAAACCACTAAATATTCTAACCAGTGCGCATATTTTTTCCACAGTAGTCCTTCAAAACAATAGCATTTGGGCATTCCCCATTTATGGACACCACTTTTTACTTCTTTAATTGAGATGGAGTTTTCTTTACTACTAAGTGCTTTGCCTCTTTGGACATTCATGAAAAAGGTGAAGGCTGATTTTTTATTTGAAGATCTTTGTATGCAGATAGGTGGTATAGGCAAAGTAACAGAACAAATGTTACGTCAGGTTCTTGGTATCAGTACATGCCAGGAGATGCTGCAAAAGGCTTCTTTCTTATGTGCTCTTTTTTCTGAATCCTCAGCTGGTTCGTATGTTAGTAACACTTGTTAGTTCCATTGCAAGTTTTCAGAAGCTATATTATACCTATCCCAAGCAGACACCACAATTCAATTTCTTGAACCAAACACCATTCTGTGCCTGCTTAATTTGATCCTTTGGACGTTCTCCAGATTTCTTTATTTCGGTTGGTCTTGGACTAGGCGGTACTGAAACTCCTGAGCAAAGACTAAGGAAAAGTATAAGTTGCGAGCGAACTTTCAGGGCAACAGATGATTGTTCTATGCTTTTCGAGAAATTAGGTAAACATCCTTACTAAGTTATTGTTCTAGCTATGAGGCCTGTTGATTGTAGATTTCAAACCTTGAAGCTACTTTGAAATTTCATATGCTATTGTTACTAAGTAACTAGGTTGTCTTACAGAAGAGACTTGCAATCTTATTCGAACAGAAGCATTTTTCCTATTTTAATGGTATATTTGTCAATAGGCCAAGAGCATATTATTTTGCGCAATAATTTGAGACACGTCATGATTATTCGAGAGCTTGAGTAGAAAGTAGTGGTTTGAAATTAGTCAATTATGCTGCAACAGGCTGTTTACATTTGATGAGGAAATATAATTTCTGGTGAGTGGAAGTTTTGGTTGGGATAGCAAACTATGCAAGGTGGAACTTGTTAGGCAGCTTTGACTGCATACCTGAGATCTGGTGTTCAATCTTGATAGTGCTGGGGACCACTGGTCCGGGATTGAAGGATCCCAACGCTCTATGAATATGAGCTATTTCATGTGTCAATTATTCTACATTTCTACATATGAGATACTAGAAGCCAAGTTGACTGGAAACAGGCAACTAACCAGGGTTTGGTATTTCAGAATTCTGAAATCTTAAACTTTGGATAAGGTACAGAAAAAAAAAAAAGAGTATTATCAGAACATGTGTGTGTACATAGGAAAAGAACTGGTGCCACTATAACTATGTGTGTTTGATATGATAAATTCCTAAAGTAACTGCAAAAATAATATACTTGTATGTAAAGCATTTAAATGCGTTAAAAGATTATGTAATGACTTTCAGGCCTTACCACATGCTATGTGCTAAATCTGTAAATGTTTCTCCATGCGTGACTCACACCCACCATATTATTATTTATTTGCAGATAGTCTCACAGACAATTTGGCTTATGATATGCAAAAAGAATGCCTGAAGGGAAGGACACTAACACTCAAACTAAAGACTGCGGCTTTTGAGGTTTTCATCTTCCATTTGTATAACATTAACTAGTCTCCAGTAATTATAGGACTTAGATCACCAGGAGAGAGTTTTTGTTCATGGCTCATTAGATTGATCAACCATCTAAACCAGGTCAGGACAAGAGCAGTAACCGCACAAAACTATATCAACTCCAAGGAAGACATCCTGATCTACGCTAGGAAATTGCTTAAGGCTGAACTGCCTCTTTCTTTGAGATTGATGGGTAAGCATGAGCTTCCATAGTATTTGATACTGTTATTGGATGATGCCCAAGTTGATCTAGCTGTGTTGACAGCGTAGGCATGTGATTATGCCATGGTGCATGCTTCTTTTTTGACCTTATCTGGAATGTAATGAACATAAAAGACATGGAGCAGGAGTTTTCTTTGAGCAGTATATGGATTAATGTTGTGCTCCTTAAAATTAGCAAATGAATTCTCCTCCTTTGATGCATTAGGTAGAGTTCCTGCCCTTTTTTTATTAAAAAAATAATATAAAAGGCACACTATGTACTGATTTTTATTTTACTATGTTCATATTTTTGATGTATCTGGATGTATTGCATTTTATATATTTTTTAATATGTTTGCTCTTGTTTCCCAATGGAGTGAGTAACAGTCATGCCAATACAATTCAACAGGGTTGCGGATGTCCCAACTTCGCGATGAGAAGGATGATTCATCTACCCAAACCCAAAAGACACTAGATAGATTTTTCCGCACGCCTGACAACTCAAATGTCATTGGAGCAAACAGTCCAAGCATCGGTAATACCACAGGAGGGGATAACTATTGCACTAATGTGATGACCAAGGTCGATTATTTAGAGCATGATTCCATGGATGATCAGGCATTGTTTTTGCATGAAAAGAACTTATTTGTTCCAGAAGGAAGGAGCTCAGACAATTATAATAATGATGCTGCATCAAGCAATCCACTTATGTGTGATGGTGTTGGTGGAAAAGAATTGGATGATGACTCCTCCAGTTTGAAGGTATGTGCTTTTGTCTAATTATTCCATTGACAAAGGGATAATATTGATTCAACACCTTTTAAGTGTTTCTTTACTGAGTGTTTCCATGCTTAATGAAAGACAGAAAGCTAACCTTTTTCCCCTTGCAGGGTACACATACTGTAAAGCTTGATGGCCAGCTCACCAGCTCTAACGCAACTACTTCATCGAGTAAACCTGATCAGCTTTTCTGGATAAATGGCTACATTTGTTCCATTTGTGGATTTGAACTACCTCCAGGTTTTGAGGAGGAGAGACAAGAACATTCAGATTTCCACTTGGCTGAAATGCTTCAGCAGGAAGAGGCAGTGGACAGCACAGGCCCCCTCTCGAAAGAGAGGTATGTATCTATTGCCACACGCTCATAGATATCCCTATGTTATTTCTTGATCTGCTTTAGTTCAGTGACGTAACAAATATTATTTAACGAGATGTAAATCCTGAAGTGTTTTACTGGGATTATTACTGTGGGTGAGTTGCCTTTTGCCATGGTTATTTGAAAATAAATTAGCTGAGATGAAGAATTTCATGGGTATGAACCTTTTTTTTTCCTGTGGAGCTGTTATCATGTAGACATCAGATGAATTTCATGGGTATGAACCTTTTGTGTATTCAGCAGGTTAGCTGAAAGGCCATGCTCTAGCACACCCACACCAAAGAAGAAGCTCAAGTCTTCAAAAGAAGGAAAACACATACCTATTGATGCTTTCTTTCACAAGGTTAACAAGAACTTGTAACATACTGTAGCTACCTATTCAGGCACTCTTTTTAATCCTACAGAGCGATTTGCCCACTTGAAAAACTGCTGTACATGTAACTTCATTCCATGTTCTTTTCAGACTAGCATGTAAATTGTAAATATATAACTCAAGAATCCTGTTAAATTAATTTCATAATTATTCAAATGTCATACGATTCTGCACGAGATTTTCTTTGACATAAAGAAGCTCTACCTTATAGCCATTTCATTGATAGAAATGATAAGTTACGAAGTTGCACGATTAAGGGGAAAATGAGAAAAGGAGGAAAGGAAGAAAGAGAGAGAGAGGGGCACGGGAATCTACAAAAGTTGAAAAAAGGACTGTACATTAGCCTCGTCTGATTAGTTCAGACCAGAGGCTGATTTTCGTTTTGATTTAGTTGTTGGCCCGGCAACTCGGAAGGTCCGGAGAACCGATGATTTATTGATCTGTGTTTGATAGCCGAGATTGCTGTCTTTCGAAAATTCTGTCGTTCATCGACTTCCATAGTGTGTGAGCGGAGCGCAGGTTGTAAATCAGATGGTTGCAGGTTGTTACTCTTTCCGTCACAAAATATAAGTATTTTTGGAGTCTGACAAGGTCTCCGAAATGCTACTTTAACTATCTATGTATATAAAAGTAAGATGTTTTAAATAAAAGGAGTTGTATCATATGATAATTTGTTTAATGATGAATTTAGTAATATCAATTTTATTTTATATGATTGATCTTTTTTCTATTAATAGTTAAAGTTAAAAATGTGACTTGTCACTATACTAAAAATATTTATATTTTAAATCGGAGGGAGTAACACATGTCTAAAAGTTACCTGTTGAGTAGGATGATATTATCTGTAGTCTTTATCATCAGGCAAATTTCTTGACCATGTTGGCTTTAGTATACTCCATATAATTTATCCATAAAAGGCAACGAAAGGAAACATATTGAAAGCAAAAAATTTGACAGGGAGAAGAGGAAATATCTTATCTGAAGTCTGAACTGGTTGCTATCAAGCACACAAGCAGCCAAATCTCTCCCAGTGAACGTGTTTACTGTGTTATCCTGGGAAAAAACAAAGAAGAGAAAAATTCTCCAAAAAAAAAAAAAAGGTGAGGTGAACGGTAGCAATGCACAGCGGCGTCAATGGCTGCTGCCCGCTTCAGCTCCCCGCCGCCGCCGCTGTCCACGGCCGCCGGATCCCGCCGCTGCTGCCCCCACGGGGGGCGTGGCCGGGTTGTATCGCCGCGCCGGCGCTGCACAGGAAGCCCTGCCATCGCCACGGCGGCGCGCTCTCCAGCTGCAGGCGAGCATCGCACCATGTCCGTCTCTTCCCCCTCACTCGCAGTTCTGTTATTAATTTAGTAGTTTCTGCTAGAACTTGCTACTGTGATCCACTGATCCTCTCCTGCTGCTCGATTATTTTTTATTTTGTATTCTCGTTTTTACCTTTTTTTTTCTTTTGGGCACTGGGTTCTGAATTCTGTTAATATGTGCACCGATTGCTGCGTTAGAATCATAGTGTGTGTGTGCGCGCGAATAATCCGTATCGCCGGGTTTCTCAATTGACATCCTTAGCTGGCTAAAGTCCTGGACATAGGATAATGCAATGATAAGACTAATTTCTGTCGTGGCCCTTAGTACTCTTATGGCAACTAACTCTTATTTATGCAGGGGGCAATTCTTTGTAGCTGTTATTCTTGATTTTAGCATTAAAATTTTGGGAATTTGCAATGTGATTGTGGTAATTGGTCTGTAATAACGGCTTTTCGACAAGTATTTAGTAACTAAATTCAACCTTGAATTTTATTTACCTGTTGGAACTGTAAAATTAAATCACACGTGGTAGTTTGCTTGGATGTAAAATCAAGTATATTTATGAAGCATCACATCCTTTTTGCTGTAACTACTGTAACGTTCTATGAGCTAGAAAATATTGCTTAACCTCCTGTCATTGATAACTCTGAGCATGCTATAATTAACATTGTCTAATTTTTAATGCCATTATAAATCCTTTTCAAACCTTCATATTCTCAAAAATGCATTAGTAGTGTTAATGCACTAAAATGCTGGGTTCTTTTGCTTGTATTCCTCTAAGAGGGTTTCAACTTTGAAATTTAAGCATCAAGTGTGTGGCAGGAGAAGCTACAGGTTGCTGCGCTGCCATCCAAAGCTACACTCGAGTTTGAACATGGTAATTTTGTAATTATTCAACTGTTTCATCTTATATATTAGAGTGGAGTCCAAGTCATGCCCATATTTTCTGATTTGAATGCAGCCTTGAAAGATTCTAGTATCTAAGTATGTTGCCAAAAAACACATATACTCAGGTGTCTCACTTCGAAGTGCGTATATTGTTCCTGAAGATGTTCAAGCTGCAGGGTTCCAGATTGATGCCGATGAACTAGCATCTATTGTTGAAAGTCGCGACACTAAAAAGTTGACTGTGCATGGCCAATTAAATGGGATCGCAGACAAGTTAGGAACATCATTAACCAATGGTATAGTTACAGACAAGGACCTCTTGAATCAAAGGCAGGACATATATGGAGTAAATAAGTTTGCTGAGACCGAGATTCGCAGTTTTGGGGAGTTTGTATGGGAAGCACTGCAAGACGCAACTCTTATAATTCTTAGTGCGTGTGCTATTGTCTCTTTGGTTGTTGGCATAACCACAGAAGGATGGCCACAAGGAGCCCATGATGGCATTGGCATTGTTGCAAGTATCCTCCTTGTTGTTTCCGTTACCGGAACAAGTAACTATCAGCAGTCCTTGCAATTCAGGGACCTTGACAAGGAGAAAAGGAAAATCCTTGTTCAAGTCACAAGGAATGGCTTGAGACAAAGAGTACTGATAGATGACCTTCTTCCTGGTGATGTTGTCCATCTTGCTGTTGGAGATCAGGTTCCTGCAGATGGCCTCTTTATTTCTGGGTTTTCTGTGTTGGTCGATGAGTCTAGTCTAACTGGGGAGAGTGAACCTGTTTTTGTAAACGAAGACAACCCTTATCTTTTATCAGGGACGAAAGTGCTTGATGGGTCCTGCAAAATGCTGGTTACAGCAGTTGGGATGAGAACACAATGGGGCAAATTAATGGCTGTTCTTACTGATGATGGGGATGATGAAACTCCACTTCAAACCAGACTTAATGGAGTTGCGAATACTATTGGGAAAATTGGTCTATTTTTTGCTGTATTGACTTTCATTGTCCTCTCACAAAGGATAATTGGCCAGAAATACCTTGACGGGCTTCTTTTGAGTTGGTCCGGAGATGATGTGCTAGAGATATTGGATCATTTTTCTGTTGCAGTTACAATTGTTGTTGTTGCTGTACCTGAGGGATTGCCATTGGCAGTCACCTTGAGCCTTGCATTTGCAATGAAGAAAATGATGAATGATAAGGCACTTGTTCGACAGTTGGCTGCCTGTGAAACCATGGGCTCTGCCACAGTGATTTGCAGTGACAAGACAGGAACACTGACAACAAATCGCATGACTGTTGTTAAAGCCTGCATCTGTGGGAATACTATGCAAGTTAACAACCCACAGACTCCTTCAAGCATGTCTTCCAATTTCCCAGAAGTTGCTGTAGAAACTCTTCTGGAGTCCATTTTTAACAACACCAGTGGCGAAGTGGTGACTAACCAAGATGGAGAGTATCAAATACTAGGCACCCCTACTGAGACAGCTTTGTTGGAGTTTGCACTGTTGCTAGACGGAGACTGCAAAGAAAAGCAACAGGGAAGTAAGATTGTTAAAGTGGAACCTTTTAATTCAACCAAAAAGAGGATGAGTACCATTCTTGAGCTTCCTGGTGGAGGATATCGTGCACATTGTAAAGGTGCTTCAGAAATAGTATTGGCTGCATGTGATAAGTTTATTGATGAAAGAGGTTGTATTGTCCCCCTTGATGATAAAACTTCCAGTAAGCTCAATGATATAATCAAAACCTTTTCTAGTGAAGCGCTCAGAACACTTTGCCTTGCTTATAGGGAAATGGAAGATGGGTTTTCTACTCAAGAGCAAATACCGTTACAAGGATACACCTGCATCGGCATTGTTGGTATTAAAGATCCTGTTCGTCCAGGTGTCAGGCAGTCTGTGGCAACTTGCCGGTCAGCTGGCATTTCAGTGAGAATGGTTACAGGAGACAATATTGATACAGCAAAAGCAATTGCTCGGGAATGTGGCATATTTACCAAGGATGGCATTGCAATTGAGGGTGCTGAGTTTAGAGAGAAAAACGCTGAAGAACTCCTTGATTTGATTCCAAAAATGCAGGTTTTTCATACACCTAATTTTAAATTTTGGTTTTGTAAGTGTTTATCCATCTGGGGAGCTCTCATGTGATAATTCTGGTAACTGAAGGTACTAGCCCGTTCTTCCCCACTTGATAAGCATACACTTGTGAAGCACTTGCGTACCACATTCAATGAAGTTGTTGCTGTGACTGGTGATGGCACTAATGATGCACCTGCGCTGCGTGAGGCAGATATTGGACTTGCCATGGGCATTGCAGGGACTGAGGTAATAAACTAGTAACACCACTGAGTCATGACTCATGAGTACAAGCACCTGAAATCTCTTCATCTGCAAATGTTTATGTAAAACTTCACTGGTTAACTCAACTGGACCTGAATTGGACATCGCATCTAGATATCCTTATTAACTGTATTAACTAAATTATGAAGGATACCTATGTAGTTAAATTTCTATAAGAAATATTCTGTGAGCCTTTCTTCTGTGTATTATCAGTATTCTGGTTTTCTATTTCCAATGCTATTTACCATATCACTGGTCCGTTGACAGGTCAATACTTATGAATGGCTTGTATTTACTTGTAATGCTCGCATTTTCTGTAAAACCCCTTTGATGGCACAAAAGTATATCTGTAAATTCTATTGTCGAAGTCCTCTGAGGTTCGCAGTGGATGTAGCTCCTACACTCTGATGATGCACAGTTCATGGATATATAAAATAATAGAAGTCCTTGCCAACATGATTTGTGGAGATAGCTATGAAAAGTTGCTGGATGATGGAAGTAGTGTGGGACAGTACCTATAAGGCTGTAATAGGCAATCTTGATTTAACTTGCTACATGTTGGTTTACTGCTTTTTGTTTGGCAAATACCATTTCTTTTCGGAATTTGGAAATGAAATGGAAATAATATCTGGTTCCTGGTTTGTGCTTTTCCATTCTGATCATAAATTCAATATCCTCTGTAATGTTAATTTGATCAAGCGCGCCGGTTTGTGGTACAAACTACAAACATCCCTGAGGCTCATATAAATTGTTTTATGCAGGTGGCAAAAGAGAGTGCTGATGTTGTAATTCTGGATGACAACTTCTCCACAATTGTTACTGTTGCCAAATGGGGACGCTCTGTTTATGTTAATATCCAAAAGTTTGTGCAGTTCCAACTTACTGTTAATGTTGTTGCATTACTAGTTAACTTCACTTCTGCATGTTTCGCAGGTAAATCCTCTTTATAATTCTATTAACTTAATCAGATCTCTATCTCATCATTTACATTTCTCTTCATGCCAGGGGATGCTCCACTTACAGCTGTACAACTTCTTTGGGTCAACATGATCATGGATACCCTAGGGGCGCTTGCTCTAGCCACCGAACCACCTAACAATAACTTGATGAAGAAAGCACCGGTAGGAAGGAAAGGGAAGTTCATCACAAATGTGATGTGGAGGAACATTGTGGGGCAGTCGTTATACCAATTCGCTATCATGTGGTATCTACAAACTCAAGGGAAACACTTGTTTGGGCTGGAAGGCTATCATGCTGATATTGTGCTAAATACAATCATATTCAACACTTTTGTATTCTGCCAGGTATGTTAGCCTTTGCAAAATACCATTCTTTTCTACTGGTAAATTTAGGAGTAGAATTTATGTCATGGGCATTGGGCCGTAGGCCAAGGTCCATAGGCAGCCCATATCAATTAAGTTAGAGATAAAATTATTAGTTAGTTAGTAGTTAGAGATAAGACAAGATTAAGTTCTTACTTAGGGATCAAGTTGGTACCATCTATATAAGGATGGGATCAATTAAGCAATGAATACCAATTAGTCTAATCTCTCCCTCCCAACAATGTTCTTCTCCCTAGCCTAAATCTACATCTCTCTCTAGGAGCCGACACCGCCCGGCTACCTTCCCGGCGGTGTTTATCCCGTTATGGCCTTGGGTCATGACAACTTATCTCTTTAATATGGAAGAAATATGTCAGACAAGAGGATATGTGTGTGTTTGTGTGTATGTAACTTTATCCTTGCATTGCCATATCTTTTTAATATGTTCCAGTTTTCATTAATTGCATGCTTTTTAGGTGTTCAATGAAATAAGCTCGAGAGAGATGGAGGACATCAACGTTCTGAGGGGCATGGCAGGGAACTCCATTTTCCTTGGTGTTCTCACCGGCACCATCTTCTTCCAGTTCATCCTAGTCCAGTTCCTGGGCGATTTCGCTAACACCACACCTCTGACCCAGCAACAGTGGCTCATCAGCATACTCTTCGGCTTCCTTGGGATGCCCATTGCTGCTGCCATCAAGTTGATTCCTGTAGAACTTCATGAAAAAGCCGATTCACATAGAACGCCGTAGACCACACACACCAGGGTAAGACATTCAATCAATTTTGTGCACCAATAATCCAAGTATACCTCCACTCTATGATCAAAGATTGGCAGCATTTTGCGAAGAAAATTCGATGCAATGGAGTTCCTGTTGGGTTTGGCCAATCTAGCCAGCCATGAAACTGATGAGATAAGACAGCCAATTGGTGGTTCTGGAAATATGTAGCAGTGATTTTTTGGAGGTATTATTTTGTACACGCTGATCTAGTATTATGAAAATGTAAAGCCAACTGGCGTAGTTGCGTAGAGTGTAAACAGATGAGATTGTACATAAATACAAGACTGGCATTTGATGATAGCAACAATGATTATATTCTTAAGAGAAGTTGATTCATTCTAAAAACATCAGTTGCCCAGTGATAATATTTCAAGTGTTTCACTACACATTGTCACTACTAAAAATTTACTGTTCCAAGGTACAGATTGAACTTCCTTTCGTCAGGCTAAGTATGGAAGTTGGTACTTCTCACATTTGCAAGAACAATTGTTAATTATTGACAACCTAGATACTTGGAATAACTATGTGGCTGCAAATCCCTTCGATACCCCATTGCCACCTTTTACCTACCAATTCATAGTACTATTTTCTTATTCATAAGGTGCACTTTGATCTTTTACCCTTATCATTGTTATAAATTTTAATTTTGTCAATGAAGGGAGTAGTTTTTTTTTTCCTCATATGGGGAGAATCAGGAATTGTCTTCCCAAATTAGGGATGGCAATCATACAGGATTGCTTGTTTATCCGTGGGTAAAAACTCTATTAGTATTAGGATTTAGTATGTCTTAATTTATGTCCCGGTCAAAACTGATGTCTTATGGGTAAATACGTATGGTACCCACTTCGTCTATTTACCCGTTAAACATAACCAATATGTGGATCTTACTACTCACAAATATTTCAATATATACTTATATCTTTTTTAGAACCAATATATAATTATCAAAATGGTGTACTATGATATGGTCATTTTACGTTAAACTCATGTTTAACTTGGTAAAACAATATTTTAGTTGTTAATTAATTCATGGATGAATTTATTAACTAGATGATTTTCTATTGTTTATACCATATGCATATGGTTGATGGGTAAACCGGCATACCCACAGGCATACGATGCCCGTGGGTAATAGGTATGGGCAAGGTTTAATGCCCATCATGGTAATGGGCCGTGGGCACAACATTATCTCATGGGCATGGGTTTGGTTGTGAATCTCCCATATCCGTCATGCCTGATTGACATTCCTAGTCAAAAGGCCATGAAAACATAATATCTAGGGTGTTTTGTTTGGATAAATTTCTTCCGTGCCACTAAAAATTTACTGATCCCTTATTTGTCCCTTATTGTCTCAATGACGTGTGGATAAGGAATTGGGGCATCATTATTTGCCCTATGGCTTGTATGCCAATGCCAAATTTTGAATTTTAAGACTTCATTTTAAAGTTGATGTTTTTTCAACGTAATTTTGTTTTCAACTTTGGCTTTGAAGTCAATAAGGATACATACACAAAAGTTTTACTCAGAATACATTTTTTGATCACTACTAAGCCATCAATTGTAAGTAGGGGTGCAAGCGGTACGGAAACTTTCCGGATTCCAGACCTATTTTCGAAAACGAAACCTGTCGGTCGGAATTTTTCGAAAACGGAAACGAATTCGGAAATATTTTCTCAGAAACGGAATCGAAAACAATAAGGGCAGTTTCCGTCGGAACTCGGAATCGGTCGGAATTTCCAGAATTTTTCCCGGAATTTCCAGAAATTTTGTGACTGAAATAGCCTGGATTATTTTTTTAAGCACTAAATAGTGAATACCATAGTGTTTGGCTGTTATTTTTTAAAAACATATTTGTTATGCAAATCTAAAATTACAAAAGAATATTATTTTTCCTGTATTGGGATTTATCAACAGCATTACTCTTTTAAACATAGATAATTTATTCCATAGATTGTGTTTTGTGATGTACCGTTGATACTTAACAATTGGAGACCATTGAGACTTGAGAATTGGATTTATCAGTTTGAGGGGTTTTTTATTCCGATAATTTTTTGTTACCATATTCGCGCCGGTTCGTTTTCTCTCCGTTTTCGGTTTCGATAATATTCGATTCCGTTTTCGTATCCGGGGATTCCGATTCCGAAAAAATATGAAAATGAAAACGATAAAGATGGTTTCCGTCCGTTTCCGTACCGTTTTCACCCCTAGTCGTAAGCAACCGATTGGGACCTAAATGTTTCCCGTGGTAATTAAGGAATTGTTTTTTTCTTTATTTTGGATGTAACGGTCTGACTTGGGCCATAGAATGTGGTCTTTCTTCTTAAATTTACTCAATAAAAATGTGAATTGTGGATTTTGTATACACCAGACTATCATTTTGAGGTTGCATATTTGATGGATTGATTTATTTTCAAGGTGACATGGCTCATTAGCCCCTTTCTTTTGAAAGTAATATTTAATTGCATAGTAGTTGTACTTACCATAGTCTTTATAATCAAGATAATACTTATTATCTCTAATGACTATGAATGGCATTACCCCTTGGATAAAATTGATGGCTCGTATTAAAGCGGACTACTAATTTTCCATTTTATAATGATATATGCATTTGTTATTTTCAAATAATAATATATACAATTTATTTTTAGTACTCCCTCCTTTCAAATAACTTGTCATTCTAGCATTCAAACTTTATGTTAAAATACTTGTCACTCTCACATTTCAAAACACCTTTAGTATAATTACTACTAGGTCCTCCTTTCAAATTACTTGTTATTCTAGCATTCAAACTTTATGTTAAAATACTTGTCACTCTCACATTTCAAAACACCTTTAGTATAATTACTACTAGGTGAACTCTGTTGTGTTACCTTTGACCGAAAATTTAGCAGTTTTTGCCTACGAGTCTAAGACACACAGTTGTTCAGATTTATAACTAAAAAATACTTATATTCCAGTACGAAGGAAGTAACTCTGAAGTTACTACTGTAAAAGTGGAGAAATGAAATCAAGAAGGAACAATTATCCCTATCTCGTACTCTTTGGTATAACTTAGTTAGAACTTGGCTGTTTTTGCTACAGGACATGGAGACATTGTGGTTTTAGTTGTTGGTCATCTTACTATACGTACAATTAGCACGCCAATGATTGGACACACTGCAAAGTGAGCATAGCTCAAATGATTAGGTTCCTTGTGGTGAAACCAGTCCACTCAAGTTCAAGTTCTAAACTTGTACAAGTGCTTGTATTTATGGCTATTTATTCTTTTGGTGATAAGCGACGTGTCTATCAACGTTGAGACACTCATGATGACTTCGTCAATCTCAAAATATATTAGTCCAATAATCTCAAAATATATTAGCCCAATCTTTCAAAGATGTTTATAGAAATAGGATGTACATATGTGCATTTATAGGAGGTGAGTGTGCATGCATTGTAAGCATTTGCGGTTGTACTACGTTTCTCAAAAAAAACACACTAAACTTTAATTTCAATCATGGCACTGATAAACTTACAAAATCATGATGTCCCATAGCAAAATGTGACTTAGAACTGTTTTGCGACGGCCACAGATCATGAACGAGTGTGCAAGTTGAGGGCCACAGATCTTCTGAGGTGAAAAGAAGTTCAAGAAACGAAGTTTTAATAGCTTGTTATTACGTCCTGCCGGTGTCAATATACAGTGGAAACAAAAGTACTACTACTGTACAAGGATATTGCCAGTATTTGCCTACATTGCGCTGCATATTGTGGTTCCAAAGGCAAACTGATTTACTAAGTGAAATAAGACAGTAACTGTTCCAATCATGAACAAAATGTCAGGCATGCATATACAGAGGAATTCCACTCAAATAGACATTTCCAGGCTAGCTGTATGACATATTACTTACCAAGTTAGTAACTTCCTAAAGCAACAGCCAACACACCTTGATCTTACAGTAGTATGTACATCATCAGACGTCAGAGAGAATTGATCTTATCAAAGCTTTCGCACTCTCCAGTTGCTGCCTCGATTCCTCACTGTCAACTAGATCGTCGCTGACATGCTTATCAATCTGAAAGAAATTCTCACGAAGAGAATCATGAGAAAGATGCAGCTTCTCCGATGCCAAGGAGTCACTCCCAAGCAACCTGACACAGACAAAGCGTGTCAAGCCCAAGACAATGGTGTACTCCGCTCTCTGCAGCGCCAACTTGAGGGTGGACAGGAAGACGCCAGCCACAGAATCAAGAATTTTCGGGCTCCCTTTCTTCAGAAGAATTACCATCATTTCTGCTAGTTTTCTGGATGACTGTGAGTCCTCAATGGCCTGCTCACTTTGATCATCCTCTCTAGGTTTTTCATCATCAAGCAGCTCATTCTTGGCCAATGCAACCACCCATAGTGGCAAGCAAGACCCACCAAAGTCACACATGTTGTTACCCTCAGCCTGTGGTCCAATCAACCAGCGGCATCCAAGACCCATTATGACAACTGGTAGCCACTGCTTTACGACAGAAACTAAACTGAGAGCAAATTTGGAGCCTGCAGCAGACTCAACAGAGGATACAAGATCAAGAAGATTATTGGCAAGAAAGAAGGCTTCCTCTGGGGGACTCTGTGACTCAATTGAGTTTGCTAGGACCAAATGAAGCAGCTTGGCTGCATATGTGAAGGAACTCCGTATAAGCATCAATATGTCTTTCAGAACATTCCCTTTGAAAGATGAGCTCTGCTCCGGATGCATTTTTATGGCTGATGATGCATATTTTGTGAAGGACAGTGCAAAATTGAGACATCCTACTTTATTATCACTGATCAACTTGATGGTTGTTGTGTCAACGATAAACTTGAGAATTGAAGTGCCAAGCATGTACACATTAACTGTCCCTCTCAATGCATTCCCTGCACAAGATACATAACCCACTTATTTACAAGGTATATCATGTGATAATGCCAGATAGATAACATACTGATTTTGATGACTATAAGTTGAAAGTTTTAAAGTTAATTATATAACTACTTTCTCTTGCATGCTTTCGAAAACCATATCAATATTCCGTTAATAAATAAAGTTTAAGATCAAAGAGGTTTTCTGCATCAAAAGTTGTAAATATCTGTGCAGGTATACCTTCAGGAACTCCATGATGGTGTTTCTGCCGTGCAGATTTCTTATTCTGCTTCAACTTTGATGAGTTTGTGGAACCAGTAACAGATTCATTTAGGAGTTTGTCAAAACAATTCAGCAGATGGTCCAGTGAGTGATTGATGGTTGTTGACTGAAACATGAGATCAAACTTATGAGAATGGCAACATGCTGATTGTTAAATGAAAAAAAAAATGTTGAACACATTCACATAATCTACATAACCCTAGCAAAAATAGCTTAAGTGCAACCAACAAATATCGGTTCCAGTTACCATCAATGTTTGACCAGATGGCTAGTGTTTGAGTTCATCAACATTTCTGTGACAACTATACAGTGTGGTGGAACTGACTGTTTTATCAACATTTTTGTGCCAATTATCAAAGAAAGTGGGCATGGTGGAATCGTGGGGGTTAACTCACCTCAGGGGTGCTGATATCAGTTTGGTCAACATCCTGAAGAGCGCTGTGCGTAGCAAAACTCAAATAAGCCAAAAGAGGTGTGACATTTAAAGAGTCAAACTGCAGGCACTGCTCAATGTACACTTGACAAATGACCTTCAGAGATGAAAATGCAACGTCTGAATAAGAAGATTGTAGAAAGGCAACTCTCTTTTCTTCATCTTTCAGTATGTCATTAATCTGCCATGATGCACCTGCAACAATATCAAAGTCTTCACTGGATGACCCGTTTCCAATATCATGACCAGACTTTGCTGGTGTTTTCTTAAGTGATTTTCCTTTCTTCCTCTTCGAAGTAGCAACAGGACAGATAGGAGGTTCTATATCATAGATCTCAGCAAAACAAGACGCTTTAGATTGCAGAATATTTGTCAGTGCTTCAAACATTTCGTCAGACCAGCCACTTGAAAAAACCAACTTATGTGCTGCTAGCACTACTTCTTGACAACCTTGTTGCGTGGAAACCCCTGCAGCGTTCATGACTACATTCATGCATTCATCGTGCAGAGCAGATAGATCATCAGGTGATACAACTGGAGACATACTGAGTAGAGCAGACCGGGCTCCCTCAGAAATTTCTGTTTTAAAGAGTAGCTTCAACTTTGCATTTGCAAAGAATTCTCTTAAGGAAGCCAAACTAGAGCGCTCCTCAGATAAGCTTTTAATTAGATTGGCTGAAGCAATAACAAGACCATCAGTCTGTTCAGAGTTCATTCCTGTTGGTGCCAGTGCCAGAGTAATAGAGACTTTGATCAGTTCAACAAGGGATCTTGGGGGAGACCCTTCAGATAAAGCAAATTCACAAAACCTTGCCCCAGCTGTGGGTGACCTCTTTATAAGTGCAATGCAGCGAGCACATGCTTCTTTCAATGGCAATTTTGTTGGAAAATAAGAAGGGATGAGAAGCTTTGTGATTTTCTGTGCAACACGGGGGTGGTCATTTGAAAGTGAAGATAGCAAAGTACTCAATCCAACAACCTGAAACAAAAGGCACACATTTAGTTTGCTTGTTCAAAGTCTCAAACTGAAGAAACTAAAGATCCAAAGGTTACTTAAGTTACAGAATCAATTATCACATGCATATGTAATGAAGAAGTACGTAATGTACCTTATTAAACTGGAAAGATCGAAGATCACGTATAGCCAAAAGAAGATCAACTGCAGAAGATCTGACCGATAAAGCAGGATCAGAGACCATGTCACTTAATCTTGGAAGTAGAACTTTCAGTATTTCATGACTTTGGGGATTGTCAAGTAAGTATATCAGACCATTTATGGTTGACACCCGAACCTCAGTGCAAGAATCTTTGGACATGTCATCAACAATTTTACTTAAAAATTTTGAAATAGTTAGGGAAGGAATAATTTCCCAAAACTGGTTAAGAATACGACAGAGTCCTTCAATTGCAACCGTTCGTATTTCTGGACAATCATCCATGAGAAGTTTGTCTAGCAAGAAGTACTGCTTCTCTAGTAGAGGATCATTGACATCCTTTGTCACATCCGGGTCTTCAAGGGGGAACAAATCTAATAGAAGGTGCAAAGAATTATGGCGTACATTGGAGTTTGCAACCTGCCAAACAGTAATGACTTCAGATAAAAACATAAACATTTAAAGCATAAACTGTTCTATATATTTCTTATTTGTTGATGCATACATGTCATAACTTCAGGTTGTGAAACCAAAAGTAAAACAAACTATTGAGCATGTTTTTCTAAGGAAGAGCATTCAAATCAAAGCAACACATAAATCATAGTTTTCATTCACAAATCACAAGGAATAAAATTGGACAGCATTCAGAAAAGATTTTGAGCTGTAACATATTGACATTATGTACATGGTATTAATATCCATCGATCTAATGTTTGTGCGAATCAATTATTTTATCAACATTTGGACGGGGAAAGAACATAGAACCACAATACTGAGCAATTTCATTTGTACAGACTTAATAACTGACTCTATTATGAGTTGTGACCTCATGGAAGTTCAACCAAAAGAAAGTGATAAAACAATAATATCATATGTTGTTTAGCACTCATGTCGATAATTGGACAATCTACTTTTTGTAAGCCATAATTTTGTCAAACACAAAGACCAAATAGGGAAAGAAAAGTTGGAAACAATAAACTAGCGCAAGGAAACCATTGATGTCTAGAGAATAAGGGGGAGTAGTTAGTGTTTTAGTACAGAATGTTGAAGAGACAGGAAAGAAAGAGAATCAGAGATAAATGTTACATGCATGCTTTATATATTTCAAAAAGAAAAAAAGGCTTGCAGGAAGCCAGGAGGTATATGCCTTATTTTTGAAACAGAGGGAGGTATTTGCTGAAGTTAGCACTTATGTTATGAACCCAGTAAAATTGTTTTCATTATGGACAATTGGACATGAATCATTTAAATAGTCTACCTATTACCTGATCATGTTAATGTGTTATTGAGCTTATCGTACTGTTTGACCAATGTAACAAAGAAAGCAATAAAAAAAGCTAGTTCCAGAATCCTAGTGAAGCAGCACAATGATTGATAGGGTGTGTTTGAGGAGAAGGGGGTTGAGAAGATTGGAAAGATACGTAAAACGAGGTGAGCCATTAACTCATGATTAATTGAGTATTAACTATTTTAAATTTTAAAAATGGATTAATATGATTTTTTAAAGCAACTTTCCTATAGAATTTTTTTTTGCAAAAAACGCACCGTTTAATAGTTTGAAAAGCGTGCGCGCGAAAAACGAGACTCAATCTCCCCTATCTCCCCAGAACGAACGATGCCTAAGTCTATGTAATGCTAGAAGACCAATACTCCACTTTTCACTCTTGTATCATTCATCATAACTAGTAATATTAATTTGGCTGTAACTTCTTCATGTACACAAGTAGTACATAACAAATAATTTTACTCTGTGATGCTCGCCTTCGACCATCCATATTGAGCATCGTAAGCACATGAAATACATTAGCACAGAAGCAGAAAAAGATACTAGACATTTTCATACCTGCAAAGACCTGAAAAGCACGGGCTCGGCAAGCTGAAAGATTAATTTTTCAACTCCAGCCACCATTCTCTGCTCGACGAACGCAGACAGAAGCTTCCTAGCCGCTTTGGCAAGCTCCTTGCTCCTGGCGTGCACGGCCCCCTCCAGCATTCCCTGCAGGAACGCCTCCCCGACCTCCCCCCTGACCCAACCCCCGTCCTTCCACGCCCTGAACACCACCTCCCCGTAGGCCACCAGCGCCGCCCGCTTCACCCCCGGCATCCCCACCTGCGCTCTGATGAGCTCCAGGCCTTCCCTGGCGAGGCCCTCGCTGACGCCGAGCACGAGGGACAGGAGCTTCCTGCCTTCCTCGGCCTTCAGGAAGAGCGGCGACACGAAGCAGCGCAGCAGGAGCATCTTGAAGTCGGAGATGCTGTCGTCGTCGTCGTAGTCGAGCAGCGCCAGCGCGTCGCGGAGCGCGAGGAGGCGGCGGAGCACCGGCCTCGCGGTGGCGGAGCCGCACGAGAGCGCCTCGGCGAAGAGGTACGGCAGGGTCTGCGCGACGACCGCCTCCCGCCCAGGCGCGGCGGCCCTCCAGGCGAGCTCGAAGCACGCGACGGCGAGCGCGGCCAGGGGCGGGTCGTCGGTGGCGAGCTGCGCGAGGCGGTCGTGGAGGCGGGCGAGCGGCGGGAGGAGGTCGCCCCAGCGCGGTGGGTGGGACGGGTGGGTGAGGAGGAGGTGGAGGAGCACCGCGGCGGCGCGCGGGGCGCCGCCGTCGGAGAGGGGCGGCGCCAGGGCGCCCGGGAGGGAGAGGAGGGCGGGGTGGGAGTCGGGGAGGGAGTGGACGAGGTGCTTGAGGTGGGGAGGGTCCCTGAGCGGCGCGTCTGCGGCGGCGGCGGCGGGGACGAGGGTGGCGGCGAGGGCGAGGAGGTCGGCGGCGGAGGAGGGTACGGCCTCGCCGTCCGCCTCGGCGGCGGTGCGGCGGCGGCGGCGCGCGGGCGGCATTGCGACGGCGAGGTTTTTGGTGGGTGAGGGTTCGAAATGAAGAGCGCGATTTGGGGGGGAAGGAGGAGGAGACGTCGAATTGAAGAAGAGACAGACGGGTTTGGCTTTAGGCTTGGATGGGCTTCTCTTGTTGGGAGATATGGGCTCGGATGTGGATTTCTTTCCACAAGCCCACAACCACCACCCACGAGGGACCTGCACTGCCTTCCAAATAAAGGAAAAAAGTCCATTTTGGCCTCCCTCACTTGTAGGCCAAGTTTCATTCACGTCCCTCAACGAGTATATCGTCTCCCTCAACTATGGAAATTAGTTCAAATGAATTCCCTTAGTGGTTTAGATAGCGGTTTCAATTAATATATGGCGTCTGCTGCTCGCAGCGGGGAGACGAAAGTTGGAAGGAAAAGATGCTGCTTAAATGCTTGACGTTGCAGGTGTGGAGTCACCGAGAAGATCGAGAAGAGAGAGATGAGAATGCCATTTGGGTCTTACAGTTTTTTTTTTCTTTTATTTCTTTTGTTGATACTAATGCCACGTAGCATGAAACCACTGTTAGAACTGCTAAGGGAGGCAAATTGAATAGTTGAGAGAGGTGTTGTCCCTGATTTTTCGGTTGAGAAACTAAAATCAATATTAGGCTATAGTTGAGGGAGAAGAAAACAAAAAATTAATGAAAGAAAGGCACAGTATCTCCTTTCCCTTTAAAAAGTCGTTGTTTGTCTCGGTGAATCTCCGATTCAGGGAGCCCTCTGTTGTCAAGTTCGATTCCCGCTGCTATAGTGCTCTTTTTTAATTGGACTTTATTAGACGTGTCTAGTACATAGGTGTTAGGCTTGCGGGAGACATGTATATGCCTTTTTCACCCTTGTGTGCTAGCTTATCTTCTATGCAGATTATAACATATTATTTCCTCTTAGCGCAAGTTTTTCTTTGCATGCAAATATGGTAAGTTTGAAATTGAACTTTTTATACAAAGTTGGAAGTTTCCGGCAAGAAATTTTTATAGAATATGAACATAAAATTTTAACTAAATCTAAAATAATCTTAATGTCCGAAAAACTTTCTGTTAAAAATTTTCTAAAACTTTGTACACACATTTTAATAGAAAGAGTTGAGCAGGAGGATGCATGCATTAGGAGGGGCAGGTGGGATTTAGGGACTTGAGCAGAGTTGATTTGTACACGAGGACAGAAATCATTTCAACAAACAGATGTGATGAATTTTCTTTGTACTTGATATGTATATATAGGTGATTTGTGTATGTGAAAAAATAGCATGTAGAAATAGGTAGCTATTTTGATTTTGAAAAAGGTTTGTATGTAGATGGATGTAATTAGAAAGCCAGATTTAGAGAATGTTTACAGCAGAATTTCACATCACACTCGGAGAAGGAGAAACAAATCGAAGTGGATTTGGTGCGAGGTTGAGTCAGTTTGGAACTAGACCGCGCATCGGCTGGAGAGTGTATTGGCTGAAACATAATTGGAAACTTTTAAAGACGATATGGAAGTAGTCGATACAGCTTGCCGATATGACTTGGGCTCGGTTTGGGCCTCGATTGAGATAACCGTCAATGCCGTTTAGAAACTAAGCTCATTTAAGGCAGTTATATCTATTAATTAGGATATTTAATGTCAGTTTAAATTAGAGATTTGGTAAGAGTCCATCATGTGGACTTGTTTGTTTTTATCTTTACGGAAGTTTGAGTCTTGTCTATTGTGGACTAAATTTTGTACTCCGGGTATAAATATAAACCTTAGATCATTGTAATAAGAGAGGACAATCTAATCAATACAACTTTCGGCGCATCGCCACCTTTTCTCCTTTTACTTTTCGACGAGTTCTTGCTTCAAATCGGGACATCGACTGCGACCTCTCGACAATAGGTAACTTGTTTCGATGGCTTGCACTATCAGGGCTATTATGTCATTTTAGATGTATTAGTCTTGTTATTGTGGTCATTGTTATCATATATCTTAGTTAACCTAGTTTAGCACCTTGATTTAGTCGTATCGGCTCATTCTCGCTTTAGGGTTTAAGTCGGTATCGACTAAATCACTTTGTCAGATTATATTAGCTAAGGTATCTACCATCATGAAAAGTGGTTAATTACTTGATTGTTTAGACTTTAGGTTTCTTTATATACTTTGTGTTGCATCAACCCTAGTCCTGTCTAGAACCCTAAAAACTAACCTGGAATCAATCATAACTAAGGATAATATTAGGGTTTCAGCCGATCTTACCTAATATACATGATAATGCATGTTTCATGATTATTTTGTGTATATTTGCCACTTATCTAGATAGATCACTTTATATAAGTATATGAAGCTTTAATCAATCTCGACCTAATCATTAAATCTGTTAATTGACTGTTATTTGATATATTTCTATAGGTTGATTTATCTATATAAGTTTGTACTAGAGTAATAGCTAGTATTTTACCTATTTCGCTCTAAATACTGAATTATCGGCTATTTTTATAACCTATACTAATATAAAAAGGAGGAGTTGTAGCCCTCCAATCCTACATGCCAAATCAGCTGGTGAATCCCTACCGTCCATCTATCTGCATCCACATCGCCCTCATCCTCCCTAATAATCCCTACGTGCGAAGACTGGGAGAAAACTGAACCCAATAGGCACGGCGAGAATTGCGAGAGACGCGAGCGAGTGAACGAGATTACCGCCGCGGCGCCACCCACGTCCTCACTCCTCCTCACGTGAGGCGAGATCGGTAGATCGCGCAATCCTCCAGGGAGCGGCGTGCTGAGCGCCCCTGCCGCCGCGCCGACGCAAGCCCGGCTGCCCCACTGCTTTTGTCTTGCGCACCGATTGGACCTTTGAACGAGGACGACGATCGTAGGTTTTCTGATCAAGTGAGTCAATTTCAGAATTGCCAATTTGCCATCGCGTTGAGCCCATGTGAAAAATTGATTCGGTAGTTGTTGTTCCCATAGTTGCTGTTTCTGACCTGCTTGTTGTTCTCATAGTCATAGGAGTAATGTTAGGTTAATTAATTCAGTTGCTGTTCTCAGAATTGGATGAATGCGGGTCCCCGCCGTCGCTCCTCCTCGCGGGTAACGCCGCCGCCCCACAGGTATTGCTCCATTGCTTCCGCTCCCATCTTCCTCTTCTCTTTTTGAATCACCACCCGGTTCTTGATTTCTTTCTGATCTACCAAACCAAGATCAAATCCAATGCTCTCAGAACAAACGAATAGTTTCACAACTGTGTGATTTGATTTGATTCGAATAGAAGGAATCATTCTTGGTGATGTATACAACGCTTGCAGTTGCTAGCGGTCCTAATTATCTGTTATGTTTTAAATCTTGTTGCACTGCTAAAAAGTTACTTTTTCTTCTTCCTATTTACAAATTTATGTTGTAGGGAGGCTAAAATACTCCATCGTTGTCTTTGTAGTACAAGCTATACACAATCGTATAAAAGATGGTGTGACCTGAGTGGAAGAGCAATAGTTCAACGACTCAAAGTTACAACTTTTTGCAGTGAAGAGAGGTTCTTGGCTACAATTGTTGGGGTAGGAGAGCGGCCGGCATGGCCGAGGTGAAGAGGAGAAACATTTCAACCCTGTGCAGTTCATCTTCTCTAATAGTTTATTTACAACCTAATGGTTCCAAATTGACCTTTCAATTACAGGATAAGTAATTATCTGAAATATCTGTTATCAAGCTGAAAGACAATTTGAATCTCCTGTAGTGAATATAAAGAGAATCAAGGTTGTTTTGTTGGTGATTTTGGGTTATATTTGGAACAACGAAGGTATGATCAACTCAGCAAGTTTCGTGAGAAATCATATGGAGTATATGTCAATCATTGCAAAAAAAAAATCAGCAGATTTCCTAAATTAATTATATAGCATCATATCCTATTTTGAAATTTTTACAGTTATGTTTCATGTACTTTTTAGCCCTACGGGCCGACAAGGGTGATAGGAAGAGTGCTTTATTTGGTTACTGCCAAACTGGAAGTGTTTGACAGGGACCTATTGAACTATTGTTTTTGTTTTCCATCTGCAAATTGTCATCCTACTATGATCTACGAAACAATGGTTTTTACCTTTAGAATTTATATGGAGTGCACTACATAAAAAGGTTACATTTATTATTCTATTTTTTATATGTATATAATACCAAAACGTGTCTTGCACGTGCACGATAAGTAGTATTGTCTAAAAGGAGATTTATAAACACTAAAAAGGCAGTATTGCGGCCGATAGGACATATTTAGGGTTTTGCTTTACTTATTCAATCCACTGCCGATATGGTCTAACTATATTGGCTAAGATCTCTATCGATACGTCATCGGCTCATCGGGTGATCGACTATCGATCATTTAACTTTGTTTATTGTTTTTTCTTGCTGGTTGCAGTATCAAACTAGTTGGCACGCTCTTAACACTCGAGGCAATCCTTAGACATACACTGGAGTTAAGCAAATCTCTTAGACCGCCGTATTTTCCATCAACAGAGAACCACTAGATAAATAGGGAACTAATAAGGATAGAGAGGTTCTTTATTCAAAACAACAGTACAGAGTACTAGATGAGCAATAGTAGTACTACTTATACTACTTCTTTCGCTCTAATATATAGATCAGAATTTTTTTCAAATATAATAATCTAGTACTTGTAAATAAAACCTTTTATCAATAACCTATCCATACTACCGTACTGTCTTTTATCTTTATTATAGTTTGAGCTTGTATTTTATACTATATGATTTGTACAATAGTACTACTTACTACTTCTTTCATTCTATAAAATATAATAAAATATAGCAATTTTTAGAGTTCAAAAATTATTTCAAATATAATATAGCACCTGTAAGTATAACTTTTACCAATAAACTATCCATACTACCCCTACTATCTCTTATCTTTATTATAGTCCAAGCTTATACCACATCTATCTCATTAGGAAGAGTTCTATTAAATAAGTTTTTCTATTCCTCTCATTAGGATGAGTTTGGTTGGAGGATTAGAATGAGAGTATTTATGTTACCTAAAACGAGATAAGCCATTAGCTTATAATTATTTGGGTACAAATTGTTATAAATTTAAAAATACGTCTATTTGACTTTTTAAAGAAACTTCTATATAAATAGAAATTTGAATAAAAAATGTATTGTTTAGTAATTTGAACATTGTGACTTGAAAAAGCACTACCGGACTCAACTATAATACAGCCATAATAGCCATGCCAAAGGGCCAAGGGTGCATTCGATCGTCAAGTCTCTTCAGAACTCACTCCCTTCAGACGGAAAACAAGATAACTCATTAGCGCAAGATTAATTAAGTATTAGCTTAAAAAACTTTAAAATAGATTATTATAATTTTAAACATGCATGTGAAAAATAAGACAGAAGTTGAGAAGGTGAACCATGGAACCAGTCTTATATGGACAAAGTTAATAAATAAGGCAATTTGCACATTATCAATTTAATCTTGTTTTGGTCATTTGCTTATTTGACCGTCCTTTTCAAAACCGAAGGTACACTCTGACCCTCTTCCTCTTCTGTTAAGGGCATTTGACGGTGTTAAAAAAAGCCCAAAATACCACTTCTACCCTTGCTTATTTGACCTCATTCTCCCTAAATTAGTTTGTCGCAAGCTCATGCGTGCGGGCGCCGGTAGTCCTCCTTGTAGCCGAGCCGCCGCAGCCGGCCGTCCTCCTCGTCGACGAGCCAACGTCGCTCCTCCGCAGCTACCGCCGAGCCGCCACCGGCGGTCCTCATCGTCGCCGAGCCAACGCCGCCGTCGCCGGTCATCTTCCTCGTCGCCGAGCTGATGCCGCCCCTCCACAGCTGCAGCCACCAGCGGCCGCCCTCCTCGTCACCGAGCCAACGCCGCCCGTCGTCGCCAGCGGCAGCCCTCCTCGTCGCCGAGCCGCCGCCTCTCCTCCTCCGCCGGCAGTGGCGGCCTTCCTCGTAGCCGAGCTGCCGCTGCCCCTCCGCCGCCGCTCCTCCGCATCCGCCGCCAGCGCCCAGCGGCGGCCCTCCGCGTCGCGCCGCCGAGCCGCCGCTCCTCTCGCCGCCCCTCCGCAGCTGCTGTCTGCCTTCCTCGTCGCCGAGCCGCCGCTCCTCCGCATCCGCCGCCGGCGGCGGCCCTCCGCGTCGCGCCGTCGAGCCGCAGCTCCTCCCGCCGCCCCTCCTCCTCGTCGCTGAGCCACCGCCACCGCCGCTCCTCTTCGTGGAGCCGCCGTCGCCCCTTCCCCTGCCGCCGTGCAGCTCTTCTACACGAGGACGGCGAGGGGATCTTCTGGTGAGAGAGGAGAGAGAGGGAGAGAGGATAAGGAAGGAGTGGTGAGAAATTTAGGGATAGGGTTAATGTATACTCAGGGGTATTTTGGTCAGATGTGCTTGTAAATATATTTTTTTTTCAATTTTTCTAAATGAAACCCTAGCGGTGAAGTCAAAACAGGGTCAGACAGCAACTTCGATTTTAAAAAACAGGGTCAAATAAGCAAAATTGAAAAAGAAGGGTCAAATTGATAGTTATACTTCAGAATATGGTCAAATAAGCAATTGTTTCTAATAAATATTGTATTTTAGCACCAGGGGAGTAAAGCGTGGCTGAGTCGAACCTAGCCTGAAATGTCGTGGCCATGCACTGCTACATAAACAACTTTTTTAGATGAGACCCTCGTTAGACATAATAACCACGTCTGCAAAAAAATCGATTATATATTGACGCGCCTGCTGCATGCAGAACACTTCGGCCGTGTTTATTTCCTGAAATCGGGGAGAAGTTTAGGAAAGTTGGTAGTTTAGAAAAAAAAGTTAAAAGTTTATGTGAGTAGAAAAATTTTAGATGTGATGTGATGTGATGAAAAGTTGAGAGTTTGAGAAAAATTTAGTGTGAACTAAACAGGGCCAAGAAGATCAGAACAGACTGTCATCACTCATCAGTCCATCACGCACTCCAGAGACTGCCATCAGTCCATCACTTAGTTGACTACCGACCTCTTAGCTTTGGCCGAGTTTAGCCCTTATTTAGGCCTTGTTTAGTTACAAACTTTTTCTTCAAACTTTCAACTATTTCATGACATCAAAATTTTCCTACTCACATAAACTTCTAACTTTTCCGTCATATTGTTCCAATTTCACCAAACTTCCAATTTTGACGTAGTTCCAAGCTTTTTCTTTAAACTTTCAACTTTTTCATCATATCAAAACTTTCCTACACACACAAACTTCCAACTTTTCTGTCACATCGTTCCAATTTCAACCAAACTTTCAATTTTGGCGTGAAAACACACCCTAGTTCCTAACTTTTTCTTCAAACTTTCAATTTTTCATCACATCAAAACTTTCCTATACACATAAACTTCCAACTTTTTTCTTCGAACTTCTAATTTTAGCATGGAACTAAATACAGCCAAAAATTTCTTTCGAGCTGCTCTGGTCAGCGATCCACAAAAATCAGATGGCAAGCCAGAGGAAGAAGATGACACAAGCGCCATATCGTCCATGTACTATACAACCAAGTGGTCTGAGCGAGGGCTAAAGGCTGCCTTCTTCTGAACAACTCCAAATAATAAATTCTCGTTTTTCATTAGCACATTTTTTAAACGGGTAAATGGTATGTTTTTTGAAAACTTTATATATCAAAGTTTCTTTAAAAAGAATCAAATAAATCTATTTTTTAAGTTTGTAATAATTTATACTAATTAATCATATCTTAATATCTCGTCCTTGTTTTACGTTCCGGCGAAAAGCTCAAGCAATTGCACATATGAATGCAGCATAAATCGGGGACCCAGTATTTGAAACACCCACTCCCCACCCCAACCACCACCACCGCTCCCCTAGCGGCGAATCGACGATACTCACCCAGTTACGGACTTACGGTGGTTATCACTTGAATTTCGTCGAATTCTATTGAACCCAGTAGTAACTATTTATATGTGCAAGAGAGGCTCACAAGAGCTCTTTTTGCAGGGAGATTGGACAGACTGGAAAATACTGCAGCGACAACGAGCAAGCGGGTTGGTAAAGCTGAGGCGATGTTGGCAGTCGGCTTTCTTGTCGGACTTACTGGATCCACTTAACTCTATGGAAAAAGCAACAGGAAATGAAGGAAACATGCTGCAGCATCCTTCCATATCCAAACTGCCTATATATGCCTATTATCGATATGTTGTCCTCGTTGTTCCATATCCAAACTGCCTATATATGCCTATTATCGATATGTTGTCCTCGTTGTCAGATGAACATCTGCTTGTTAAATGTTCAAGTGCATTGTTGTTTGTCGTTGCGTCCTGACTAGTGACCAATGGTAGCTACTGTCAAACACTAATGGAGACATTGCACATTTTGTCTACTTTTGCGCTCTTTTTTCTACCTCCTGAGGTCAGATTTAGCGTGTTTGGTTGCCTCCATCAGGCTTGGCAGATCGTATTTTGTGCCATTTCTATCCTTCGACCCCTGCATCGGGTTTAAGTGTTGCAATGCAGTTTCCTTTTTTTTATTACTGTTTGCATATATTTTCTTCCCCATTAGAATTTGGATGTAACATGACAACAATGTACATGTTTATATCTTGTGCTACTATTTGTTATGCTCTTTATTTAAATTTTCCTGTCACAGGTCTCTTGTGTCGTTCATCCACGTCTACCGGCAGCCTAGTAGTGGCTTGACTGGCTTCCACCGATGCCCATTGCATAACGACAGTACTGTGCTGACGTCCATAGTGAGCTTAAACTGGGGGAGTGATGTGACAATACAGCTGATAGACATGCTCCCTCCATAGAGGACAGTGACAGTCACAAAGATGTGAAATGAACCCCCAATTAATCCATTGTTCAGACGTTTACTTGTTTTTAGATTTTAACTGGTTCTTCCTGTACAAGTGCAGTATTGATAAGGTATTTTCTTAAGTGAAATTTTGTGAGTGCTGGAAAAATTCTGTAATTTTATTTTAATTAAATATTAAGACGTATTTTATATGAATAATTCGTCCTTTCATACCTTCTGTCATCGGCCGTGCAGCGAGACAATATAAGGTAGCTGATCCTACACTTCTAGCACCGACAAAACAAGCTACCGAATTTTACAGGAAATATGGGAAGTATGAAACCAATCAAGATTAGTAAACTGAATAGTGTCAAACCAAGGAAACCTGAACAGAAACCGAACAAAGCTACATTAACCTACACCAATAATACTCAATCAGACAATCTAAACTCTCAAGAAAACTGAAGAACAAGATTAACCAACAAATACCGCGGACAAGACTGAAGAACTACCTTCCATGGGTCCATAGGCAAAAGGCGCAGTCGAGCTCCAAAAGTCTGCACAGCACCACCAAAAGAAAAATGCTGTGCACAACAGTAGCCCGGTGCTACAATGAACCGAAATATGGAGAGCTGCAAAAAAAGACGTTAGCTGAATAAAAACCTGTATTGAAGCTCAAGGAGCAAATTTACCATTTCCTCACTTTCAATTTGAGCATTGACTGCAATAGGAAGCACAACCATTTACAACTTTTTTTCCTTCTTCTAACCTGTTAACGAATGAATTATATTTTGAGCGATGGCTGCTTTCCCCCTAACAACTCGGGGAAACAGCGATCACAGGCTTTCACATGAATATTGCTGTACAAGCAAAAAGAGAAGGAATTAACACTAAGGTATAAAAAGAGAAGAAGAAGAAGAAGAAGAAGAAGAAGAAGAAGAAGAAGAAGAAGAAGAAGAAAGTCAATCCCCTGCACTCAGCCATTCTAGTACACGACAAGGTAAGAGATCAACAACTGCATTTTGCCGCCACATGCAGCAGAACCCTTCATCTTTCAGCCAATCCAAACCAAACTGAGTTAAACCATAACTTTCCCCCCACGGGAATGGTGGTTCCTAAAACGAAGCTAAGCTAAGTATTTACAGCACGAGTGCACCACCTTAAAGCAGCTGGTCCTGAACAGCTGTCATGCCTGAATGTTCTTCACACGGAAATCATGCCTGAATGTTGTAAGATTTTGAGTGAATTTATCTCTGTTCTTTGGTTCCAAATTCGTAGCAACATCAGTCATCAGCTTGTCGAAGCATTGCGAAAGGCGTTGTTGCTGGTCTACAGGCTGCAAGCAAGACGTACATTTGTTCTTCAATAATGATTACTAATGCTGTTATTGGTAGACATAAGTTCACAAAACTTAGGTACATATGAGACCAAAGCATCAGCAACTTAAATTGAAAATGACAGAACAAGTTGAAAGATTTGATGATATCCACATAATGTAATTAAAGTATCCAGCATGACTCTGAAATAGTATAAACTAGTCGCCTAAAACAAATAAAGCTTGAAATCCTGTACGTCTGGGATATATCAAGCACTTGTGTTTTACTGCAGCACCATCTCAGGGGATCTGCCCACACCATTCCATACAAGAACTCAAAACCATGTATATGTTCCAATGTAATATCCATTTCATTTCCGTTCAAAAAACATCCATTTCATTTAAGCACAGATCTTAATAGACAAGTACATCACAAGTTGGACATACAGCGTACCAGTGATGAACACAAAATACAGTTCTAATCAAAGGATGTACTAGTAGAATTTAATATTTTTACTGAAAAGAAACTTGTCTCCTAACAAATTAAATAAATGGCCTACACGCTCATGACTGGAAACATTGTTGATAACTTGACAGTAGAAAGCTTCAAGCAGAGAAGAAAAATAGAACAAGAAAGACAGGACTGCATAGTGGAACATCAGACAAGAGAGTTCACTAACCTGTGATGCTAATATCTGTGCTCTCAAATTACTAAACATCTGCACAAAGAAAGATAACTGATTGGAATAGATCTAAAGACCCTCGCCAGAAAAAAAAAGATAAAGAAAATAAGAGTAAAATACACCGTGGTCTTGTCTACGTGGCACGCCACGTGGACGATGACATGGAATTTTTTTTTCTCCATCCTTCCTTCTTTTTCTCTCCCTTCTTCCTTTTTTTTCTCTCCGGCGGCCGCTGCACCGCGAGCTCCACAGCCACGCCTCCATCTCCTTCTCCATCAGCCTCCGCTCCACTCGCCGAGCCGCCGTGCCGGAGGTGAGCGCGACGGGAGGGAGGACAGCGGCGCTGACGGGAGGGAGGGGGACGGCTGCGACTCGGGGAGGACGGCGGCGCTGACGGGAGGGAGGGGGACAACGGCGCATAGATGTCCTCCTCGATCTCCTCCGGGTGAGCGCCACCAAGAACGGCGCGTGCTTCCGGCGTCGGGACAAGGACGGCATGGGTCGCGTCCGCTATCGCAGGTTCCACGGCCTCGCTGCACCGTCCGCTAGCGGCTGTGGTAGGGCAAGAAGTTGAGGCGGAGGCGGCGCCTTGAGCTCGGGCTCAGAGTCCATCTCTACAGGTAGGCTCTCGGGCTTCGTCGTCGTCGTTGGCGTGGCGGCGGCGGGGGTGGGGGGCTAGGCTGGGGCACGTGGAGACGGTAGGCGGGTCCAAAAAACAAGGGAGAAAAAAATTCCATGTCATCGTCCACGTGGCGTGCCACGTAGGCAAGACCACGGTCAAACGCTGTTTTGGACCGGGATGATACAATAAACCAAGTTTAGGGACCTCGATATGCACATTGCAAGTTCGTGGACCTAAGTGAAACCTCCTGACAAGTTTAAGGACCACTGGTGCATTTACTCAAGAAAATACAAACTGCGAAAAGAGTGCAAAAGAAATGCTAAGAAACATGATTTAAAAATTTTAAGAAGACAAGCACCTGTTCACTGATCATTATCAGACTCAGTATTGGTCTACTAAGACTCCATTGATTACCCGCATCCTCAAAGATGATGATCTCAAAAAGCGTCTTCAGTATCTGGCACAAAAAACAAAATGCAATTACATCCAGACCTTTCTGCATATGATAGAGAAGATTACTAACACAAACCTGAGGAAATAAAGTGGGGAACTCTCCGATATGCCGAGCAAGATTTAGTGCAGCTGGTGAAGGAGGGCCATCAGCAGCTGTGATATTGTTGAAATAAAAGGCTGCCAAGCTATCAATGGCAGAGGCACACTGCCAAAAGGAAGCAATAATTTACAGATTAGTCCAAACAGAAAGCACTACAGAACAATGATGGATTCCAATGTGATGAGCATAGTTAAGGGCCCTTAGGCTTAATCAATGTCCATGGAACCAAGCAGTGCAACAGCACCATGGAGGCAGCTGCACAAGGGAAGGATATAAAACGGAAGGACTAAAAGCTTGTGTGTATTACTTCCTTAATAAATAGAGATACAACCCAATCCTTTACTATATACGCCATATCAAAGAACATGGAAATGATTTAACAATAACCATAGGCAGATGTTGTTCCCATGACTGCTCACGTGCACAGTAACCATAGGCAGATGTTGTTCCCATTACTGCTCACACGGAAATGATTTAAATAGAGAGGTTGACTACTGCTTCTATGTGGGCCCTAACCAGGTTGCACATGACATCCAGATCCAAGAGAAGTAATAGGGAAAACACAAAAAAGAAAATAGAGTATTATGATGGCATCAATTATTATCTGCCAGCAACCACAGATTGGAACTGTCTTCGCCGATAGGACACAGTTTAAGCACTGATCCACCGATGCTGTTGTAACAAGAAGCGAGGAACATTTTTCAAGCAGTAAAAAGCATCATGCCACATACCTGTGTTGATATCCCTGTATCTAGACCTTTTAAGCCAGATTCAAGAGTGCTGACAATATGCACGAAGGTGTTTGTATCTAAATTGAGAACAAAAGTGATATGGTTGCTGAACAGAACTTCAATATATCCATAGAATGCTTTCGACAGCTGAAATAAAGAAAGAACCTAGTATGAATGCTTCCACGAATGAAACAAGAATATCTCAATCATCTGGTTAAACATAAATCAATGTGGGACAACGCAAGACCTGGAATGGTGTCTAGGCTGTTTATTTGTCTGTGATCAAGCCAGTAAAAAGCACATAAGTTGGAAAACATAGCACTAAACCTGTACGCATGTTACCAGTGGGCAATTGCAAGATCACCTAAATAAATATACTAAGCTTGCATGCAGGGTACCTGCTGGTAAAATGCCAAGAAGACTACAAACAAAATGTTGAAAAAAATACAAGTAAAGTCCAAACACACTGTGCTGCTGCCTATTTGTTGTCAACTACAGTTCTAGGAGTTGGGAGTATGCTCTTGAAAAAATGTTTGAAAATGTCTGGCATAAAAATAAAAAATAACTGCAGCATCCCATGTTCCAAAGAAAAAGCTTCCCGATAGGACTCTGGAGTGCACTGTTGGCAGTACTCATTTCATGTTTTCTCCTGGTAATTTTAATGTGTATGTTTTTAAATGAAAAAATGACAGCACTGTTATGACAGAGTATACAAATCTTTCTAGACAGGTTAGGATACTAGGATCTGATCAATTCATGAAACTAAACGTATCAACATACCAAGGGTGTAAATGCAGGGTTCTCAGTTAGATTACAAGATTAGCACTAAAATCACTCAGTCCAGTTCCTGATGCACAAGTAATTATCTCTGCTTAATTGATATACATAACATTCAATTCACTTTCATTGTGATATAATAAGAACTATACATCTTCAATGTTATAAAACTTAGCATGAATATTTTTGAGATCTTAATAACCATATCAATAAAAGCAATAGCACTACACAGCAAAACAATAGTAAATCACTAAAGTTGCCAGGAATACCTTTTTGAATGCCAATATGTCTGACAATGGAACTGAGAGGCTCATCTTTAAAGATATATCAAGAGCATCAGCAAGTGCTCTGTCACCATACAGCTCAAATACACCAAAGTTGACATAGTTTCCACATAAAGCTGCAATGGTTCTAGTCAGAATAACAGTAAAAGAAAAAAAATACAAACCTTTAGTCTGCAATTGGAGATGAGGTTCCCAGAAGATACAGTTTAAGAACAAATAGTTGGGCTTCAAGTTGAGTGAAACTCAACCAATTTTATTCTTTAACATTAAAAGCACAACAAAAAGTTTGAATCAGAGAGGGTGGAACTAAGCTGTCACCCTAACAGAAAACTCCAAGTAACATCTTATACCAAATTCAAGTACATCAGTATCCTCTTGGATAAGGAAAACCATAGATCGTAGCACACATGAAACCAAAAAAGTATAGAACGTCTCCATATTTGCAACAGAATTTAACCATAGTTGCAGCTAAATTTCAGTTTAGCCAAAATCATCATAAATCCATTCTCAACTACTGCAAATCTTATGCAATTTAAATATTTATCATCTGCCAAGCCCTATGAGGCAACAATTCAACTCAAATATCACAAATCAGTAAGGAGTTAAATGATTAACAAAAATGAACAAGCTTTCACAGTCCAGGTCATTATATGGCCCATGGGGATAAGTTAATATTGTCTGTTGGAAAACAATGATCTCAATGGGGTACAAAAACAAGGTTTTGGTCATGAAATTTCGTAGACATGTTGGAATGCAAATAACATTTCACAGCAAGTGTAACCTAAAGCACACTTTTTTCAAACAAAAAAAAATTGTGCAATGAGAGTAACACATAAAATTGGAAAGGATGAAATTCACTAAAAAGATCAAGCATTAGATAACAGTGAATAACAGCAGGTAGACTTGCTGAAACTGTAATAAAATTGCAGAGCATACATGTGTTTTCAAAACATATTTTCTGAACTCACCTCTTGAAAGAACAGCAAGTGATATCCATATGCCTTTGTATTTACTTCCATAAATATCAGTGCCGTTTGGAAGTAACAGAATGCGTGATCCATAAGCCACAATCAGCTTGCTAACCTCCCGGAATAAAAGGATCCCATTTGGTGATGATGAATCAAATGTCAATCTCTGAGCTTTGTTCAAAACAAACTCGCACATAAATTTGAGCAGGGGTGTGGTGACCTGTATGAACACAAAATTGTGATTTTGTAGTAGCTGAACAAAAGAAACATAAGGCTCTAGATAATTTTTAAAAAACAGTTCAAACTTTTTCAGCAAGAACAGCTATGCAAGGAAAGCATTGCGATTTCGTAGTTACCACTGGCTCATCAGCGTAGAGTGAGATGGCTTTCAATAAAAGTGGCATGCGAGATGGATACAGCCAGTCAAATAGGAGGCCATAGGTCCTACGGCTGGATCAGACCAACAAAAGTAGTTAGTTTCCAAAAGAAGAGTTGATGTACACATATACTATATATAATCAAATTGTGCACCTGTTTGTGGCCATAGCAATGCCTCGTAAGTCTCTCATCAAACCAATAAATGCGTACTTCACAACATCAGTCCGGAAAGCAGCATCAGCGGTTGCCTCCAAATTAACTGCAACCTATAGAGAATACAAAGAAGAAAACCATATAAGAATAGAGAAAAAACTTAACTACTACTCTCTACGCCCCAAAATATAGCTATTTCTACCTACGATCTGGACAGGGCCAGATATAGAGGGATTATGAATACAAGTAGCAATGCACCTGTAGGAGTGGCTCCATGAAACTCCTGAATTTTACTGGGGTGTCTTCCATGAAAACCAAGCAGCCAAGGATGTAGTAGAAGGTTGTTCTACTGCGGGCACATCTGTATTCTTCAAGAAATGGAAAAGTCTCCCTCTGAAAATATTAATAATGAAAATAGAATCAATTCTAAGACCAGGAATGACACAGGGATAATATGAAACAGAAGCTAGTGAGAAGACTGTACAGAATGATTTGCAATTATAAATTTTGTACTCTCCAGCTTGAGAAGCAGTTTTCCAGTCATATAGCTGCTACGAAAATACATATGAAGAATTGTTATCATAATAAGCATGAGAAATGTAAAGTGAATACATATAGCTACAACTTTACCCAGATGCAAGTTCAAGGAAAAGGGACAGAGTATGATCAATAACATCCTCGCACTGTAAACCACACAAAGGATCAGCCACAGCATATAGATCAAAGTATGCCTAAAATCAGTAAACGTCGAAACAATAGGTACCTCAGCATAGCACTTCAGATTAGTTGCTATTTTCCCAACAATGACATTGAGTAAAACTAAATGGTCATTCAGTCCAAGAAGCTCAGATAATCTTGCATACAACTGCTGCAGCAAAGAAGTAAAACTTGATGGGGATTTACAAAAAAAGGTACATCAAGATAAAAAGAAAAATTATAGTTGTTATGTTCTATTATTCGGTTTCTTCTAACCTTTGAAGAATGCATGGCTTGATCTCCTACATATGACCTTCTGAAATTTTGCACAAAAATAAGAATAGCACGATCAAGTCTTTGCTTACTTAATACTTGATATCTCTGCAAAGAATGCACCGCAAGTCATCATTCACAAATCTGTGAAGCTGTGAATGGTTATAAGAGCAGCTAAAACAGGTTAATGAAAGTAAAGAACAAATTGGAGAGCATTCCGTAATCCGTAGTGTCGCAATACAGAAACAGATTTGGTTTATGGGGACAATATGTGGTTTACATGCTGTACATAATACAATATGAAAAATGGCTCTTAAAGTGAGCTGATTTTGGCCAAAGATTAAGTTCATATGGGGACATTGTTTAGATATTTTCATTAAATAAATTCAATTTCAGCCTATTTTTAAGTGCAAATTCACGGCTTCCATTTCTCATGATAACTGTAAGAAACACCAAAACACCATCAACAACCACATGTGTTGTTGTGACTCCAAGCTTCATGACGAATGGAGAAACGAGTAATTGGTTGTCTATGTTACAGTATTGGCGATAAAATTAAGAAAATATCTAAGTTGCTCCTTAGTTATTTGATGCTGCACATTTTAAAGAATAGTTGACCCGTGCCCGTGTAACTACTTACAAAAAATTAAATGCTTGTGAAAAAACAAAACCAGTCCTACCAACATATGCAATTATATTCTATAATTTGCAGACAATACTAGAAAGGAAAATTGTTGTTGCTACAAGTACACTAGCTCAGCACTCAGCTTTCATGTTAGATGACCAAATCATTTTCATCTAACCTGTGCGTGCACCCCTGTGTCAGTAACGTTTATCAACTGTAGCACACGGGCTGCAAGTTCTGCGTCAATTAACTCCTGTGATTCTTGGCTGCATAACAAAATGAACATTGTAAGTGAAAAGAAAAGGAAATCAAACAGAATATAAGGAAGGAAGCAAGGAATGTTAATTTCTCACCTACAACCAATGGTCTGCCTAATCTTGAGAATGGCTGCAATTATGTGGACTAGCCATGTGAGCTGTCCTTCAATGACAGAGAGCTCATTCGCATCTCCAGGAGCTGGTAATCTTGACCTTTCCTGTAAAAGTATCTGACTTTGAAAAGGCAGTCTTTATGCCCCAAAAAGAGGCCTGTGAAATAACACTAACATACCATATAAGCTTGTAGAAGAGGCTCCATAATATTTATGATGTAAATGCTACTGTTTTGGTACTGCAAATCAGCAAAAGAAAATCATAATATGGGCATGTCATATAATGCAATTCTCTCAAAGAAAAAAAAAGAGACTAAGAACAATAAGGGCATTTCATCTAGATTCTTCATACTATTGGTAACGGGCAAGGAGGTTAGTAGTGACTCAAAATAATTATATAAGAATAAGAATTCCATCCAGACAAAAAGTAACAGATATATATAATGAAGTGGCATATAAATTAGCTGAAAACAGCAGAAACGATAATAAGAGATCTTCATCTGAAATTTGTCATATTTTTTTATCTTATTTAATATATTTTCTGCACCCGTCCACAATATGAAAGCACTTAAGTTGGCCAAAAAATTACTCTGGTTATTCTTGTTTTAAAATCATATAATTAAATACGATAAAAATGAATAGCATAATGCTACTTAAATTTGATGCATCTATTGTTGTTGTGTAATGATTCTATTAGTTCTCCAATATTTAAAGAAAGAAATTCTGGTACCATATACAAGAAATTACTAAGTGCATGCAGTAAACTGCAAGTAGATAAAACCAATGCATATGTTCAATAAAAAGATCAATTACATAAAATTATGAATCCTGTTATGTGAAAAGCTGGAACAGGGTTAATCTCCATAAAAGAAAACATTCAATTGATTACGCGAGGTATCTTATCTACAGGTGGACATGATTACAAAGATGGATCCAATCAAAAGTTTAACAGAAAATTGTCTCTTAAATTGGAAACCAGAACTTGACAGGAAATAGCGACCTGGAATCTACAAAGGTAAGGAAGAGACTCCAACTGCTCCTGAAGAACATCCACATTATCCAAAGTATCATCAGATGAGTCGTTTGCAAAGCTGGCCTGAGATGGATAGAAACAACAGGATATAACAAACGTTACCGCTTCAACTGAGATAGAAAGCAGTTCCATCATCTCATTAGAAATCAGTACCTGAACAGAATTAATTCTAGAGGTGATAAAACCCTCCGTGATTTTGGGAACGGTCTCATCAAGCATACTTGGTGTGTCGCCTTTCAAGTAAGGAACAGATGTCACCAGCCTTGACCAAAGACTCAAAAGATAGTAGACACTATTGCTGGCCCACTGCAAATATTCGATAGTTAAAACTATTGGAAATTGATTATTGAATAATCCAGTGCTTTGAATGAGTCAAAAAAAAAAGGGAAACAGACCTGCCATGACAACAGGGATTTAGTTGTGAATTCTGCTACTAAACCAATCCATTCACCATAAAACTCAATACTCAGAAGCTCTGACAACTGCGAAGTACAACAATGCAAGAGCCCACACTTAATCACAAAGAGGTCCATTCATAGCTTGAATATTACTATGACAATAACAGAGAACTTGATAAAGGATCAAAAACCAGTGCAGCCAACATTATCTAGTAACACTGATAACAATCAGCCAACCAAATCATTTGGTAGTCAATGCCGGGAGTATTCCGAATGACACAATGAAGATATGCCAACATCAAACAAACATAATACAGTTCAATTTTGTTTTCATGATCAACATAGACTAATTTACATAATTACATTACTATCAAAGTTCTAGATAAGAAGGAATGGTCATTCATGGCAAATTTTGAATGTGGTAAGAAAATATTGAACCATGCTTTTTGTTCCAGAACATATACGATAGATACAACTTAACAAACAGTAAGTTAGTAATAGGCAATTGGGACAATGAATGCATATAGAAAATTGGTAAAAGAAAGTTTGGAACAATGGCCATCTTCACTTGACAACACTATGACACAGGTATTAAATGCTTTCTAAACAGAGAACAACTCCGTTGTTTATTGAAACTTTGAAAGCTAATAAATTGGTACCAAATGTCTGTAAGGCAAAAAAAAAAAGTCAACAAAAATAGCACTTGCAAGTTGCAAACATTACCAAAAATACATATAAACATCGTAATACACAACAGTTCATTACGTAGAATTATAAATATAATACAAATTAACTATTCCATCAACTGTTCACTACAACATGCACTGCATCACTACGATATGCTCTACATCAAAACCAATGCACTCTAAAAATGCAATCCACTATTTAGAACCTTGACTTGCATATCAGTATGACTAGTTAGTGCTCCCAGTAAAGCCAAAAGACTAGAACCTACAAACAATTGGAATTATTTATTACTGTTCCTTCAAAGCAATAGTACAAAACCACAAATCAGGGTAAAATAACATCAGTAAGGCATGTTTGGAATCCCACAAAATCCCCGCCATCCCAGTTCATTTCAGCCAGGATACCAACCAGAATTGGGCCACCCAACCAAGGCCTAAAAGAACTCAATGCGCACTTCATAATTAATGCATCATTACTGTTGCCAACTAATTCATCGGTTGTTACGTAGCAAAAACTAGCAAGTCATTAATTCTGTAAAAGAATGCAAAGGGAAAGAACAAAGAGCAAATCCTTGACACAAAACAAACAAGAAAAGTTAGCTTCATCCTTCATTTTAAGTAACAGGATTCCAACCTGGAAATTCACTTTGAAACGTCCAAGAAGGCGGCAGAACTCATGGTAATTTCCATGATCAGCAAGACCTGTAGATGAGCAGATCACACATCAGAAGAATAAATTACGTAAAGATATGGAGCATTTATTTTTGTTCCTGGATGGAGTGAATTTGAGACATCTAATTTTAAAGATTACTAATAAACAAAGGTGTGCTTTTACTTATAAAAAGCAAGCCTGGTTTCTACAGTGCACCACATAGCGTGACTAGGCATGAGTCAATCAACTCGTGTTTAGAGTAAATGCCTCTTAACCTTACATAAAAGAGGCTTTTCACTCTATGTAAGAGGATTGCAATTGAAATCGCTGGTCCTAATTACTGAAATTTGTAACAGGACTAAAATAGAACAGAACTTGGCAACAAAAGGACAAAGCGATAACCTTGGCCAGTTTGGAGTATCTCCTTTGTGCCTGACATCAGATGAGAAAGAAACTGGGTCCTTGAAGGGTCCTCAACGAAAATACTGCGCCTGACAGAAGCAAGTCTCACAAGACATTCCAAAGCCTGCAGAAATGAAGGGCTAGGACACATAAAGAAGTGCATAGGAGAGGGATGCGGGGAAGAGTCAAGAAAAGAGCTAATCCACTGAACATGGCACATTACTTACAAAGAAAGAAAAACGTAACAGCTGTTTGTAAGATAAATTCACAAGGAAAATATTGCTTCTTAGAGATTCTTGAAAGGAATAAAGCATGCCTCTTAGAGAACCATGCTTTTAAAAGAAAACATTGGGAAAATATTGCTGCTGAATGGAAGTCAATTTTGTAAAACCGTAGTGGTAGCTAACTAGAAATAAGTTTGAAAAATGTATTAATGAAAAATCATGCAATCAAAGTGTACATTCTAAACATGAGGAACTATGAAGCAAAATATATCTCTTTTGTGTTAATGGAGTAATGGACAAAGCACTTGGTAAAATAATCAGAGATTATATTATCGATATTATTCAAATCACCCAATCAAAGTATACCTCTTTTGAAACACATGTATCATTGACTTTATAGTAATCGAAGAAGATCTGAACAGTAGAAGGATCTTGAAGGAGAGGCCTCCAAGATGCAGGAAGCTGCATCAATAAAAAAAATACACAAATTATAAGAAATAGACCAACTGGGATAGGTCAAATGTTTTACAGAGAAGATAACAATTGTGCAAACTAACATACCTGCACTGTACCAAATTCCTCAGAGCTTTCATCCACAGGACAACCAACAAAGTCATATGACAAGCACCTTAATGCAAGCGAGAGAGGATCACGCCTAAAGTCATCAGGTACTGCAGTTTAATTACAGATCGTATCAGAAGATGGAAGTGAGAAAGTGTGGGCATTCCAATACACACTACTTTTAACAAAATGGACGAGACTGGTCCTTGAACTTTACCTTCACTCTTCAGTTGGTGTAATGAGGTTAAAGAAATTTGGAAGATCTGTAGAAGAAACTGGTCCTTGAACGAACAAGCAATTTTTCTGTGAAGTGTCAAAGGCATCGCGTTTGCCTGCATGCATACACAGACACAAAAAGTCAGCTAAATACATTACAGTCCACCTGACAAAGGAAATTGAACAAGAGTGGATAAAAATGGGCAAAACAATATAAACTATATTGAAAATATATAAGCAACAACATAAGTACATAACCCAATCAGAAGTGAAGATATTGACCAACACTATAATTCATAAGCAGAAGACAGCATGCAAAAAGTATGAAGAAGCCAAGTACATACTGAGAAAGCTTAATGGTCAATCCAACTATTCATTGAAAGAATTGTTTACGGAAAAAAGAGACACAGTTCACAGAAGATATTTGTAGAACTAGAACCCTTTCTTGTACTAAGCAAGCAATCTGTGTTATTTCATGTTAAATAAAATGAAACTCAACATTACAAGAAATACAGTGACATGCAATCATATTCAAGAAACTATACAAGAAAAAATTAAGAGGTCAAAGAAGGCATAAAAAGAAGTGACATGCTAACAGAAAGGTGGGACAGTAAAAAGGCTGAAATGTGCATCACAGTTCCAAGAAGGTAAAAAAGATTGCTACCAACACTACCCCAACACAATTTAGTAAAGTGCCACATATCATATTGCCGCCAATACTCTTTAAAATAAATGGAAATTAATATAGTAACCATCAGTGTCAATGTTTAACTTTGGCTTGTTAACATTGGTTGGATTAACCATTAATATTTCGATTGATAATACTATGCCTATATATGTCTATCTGCATGTTTATAACTCTTTGTTAAGCATCGGAAAGGAAAATAAAGAATAACTTTTCCTTTTGGTATGAATTGTATGTGCACAGGTTAGTGCATATATGTAGTGTTTCATGTACGCTTGACCTTCTATGTCTCATCCGATGTTTTATGAATGTATGTGCATGTGCGATTTATAAGTACCAACAAGCACATTGTGCAGTTCTAAACATAAAAAAAAAATACTGTTAAAATAGTTTTCAACTTTTAAATTAATCTACATATTGCCAAATTGCATTATCATATTGATTAGGATCAAACCAGTTATTGAAAATTATAATAAAAAAGAAGTTTCTAGGTGGCACCTGGTTCATTTCTCCTACAAGATGATATAGTATCTTCAATCCTATGAAATAATGATCCTGGGATGCCTGAAATGAAAAGCATAAGCAGCAACTTTAGTATGCATCAATTAACTCACAATAGAGCATGGAATAAAACCTAAAAATGTTCCTCATATGGATTCTTTAATAGATCTGGTAGGCTGGTTATCCTTTTTCATATTACTTAGTTCTAAAGAACGGGCATTGGTCATAGAAATTGCCAAGGATTTATGTACCAAGGTATATAGCTCCACTCAAATCAAAGGTGGATAGTCCTTAAATATGTCATCAACAGTTAAAAAGTTCTCAACTAAATGCCAACAAAACAGACAACAAACTTACAAGAGATAAGAAATCGGCTGCCTCCTTGACAATATCTCTGAATTTATCATCATCGAACCATCCAAATTTTGTAATTCGACAGACAAGCTGAATTAGGGATTTAATCACAAACGTCTGCAGTTTAGGTCCCCTCGTAGCAAGATAGTTTATGACATAATTCCCTTCAAACAGATCACAATATATTGATTTAAAATTAGCAGTAAACAAGGGCACAAAAGTACACAAAATAGATTTAAGCATTGTTTATACACATGTATTTTTGCAATTTAGCTACATTACCAATGCATAAAACAACAATGGATAAATGGAAATAAATATTTGGCCATTCTAATGTGCTGCAAAGGCATAAATGAAGTCAGGAATAGAATGTAAAGAATAAATATTTGTCCATTCAACTCGAGCCATATTCAATAAGCATAAGACATCAAAGGCAACAGAAATAAGTTAAGGAAGGAACAACAAAGATTAAAATATGGCCACTTATACTAGATGGCACTACAAACGAGTGCTTACTGCTTTCTGTAGTAACTTGCAACGCAGAACTAATCATAACTGATTAAATTGGTAGAGACGTAAATGAAAACATGCCATGCAGATGCAATAGAAAAGCAAAAATAGCTGAATAACTGATTTCATGATAGATTTTTGGAAAGGAACATTACGGATATCAAGGCGCAATTGCAATGAAAGACTGCGGTCGTTGACTTGGTTCAACAAGCTTGAACTGGCCAGCATCAGGGCATATGGTGTTGAGGCATTGTCCAATATATATTGGCACTGTGAAATGTAGTCACTGTTCTCCGAGAAGCACTTGAGGATGCTTTCTGCGTGTGCTCGCTCAGCAGAGTCTCTAGAATTGTAAAGCTTTTCACACAACAGCTCTAACTGTGCTAGGCTCTCCATTGATGACATGAATAAGGAGCTCCAATTTTCCAGTTGACCAAGTATCCAATGTTAATATGCCACCAGGTTCTGGATTAATATCCACGAATTTGCATGAATGTTTGTCACAAGCTTAGAGTTAATGCACTAGGTATTCGGTTCAACAGGAAACTTGAAAAGTACCATAAGAGCTTTGAAGCTGAAATATATGATTCTAGCACAGGAGAAGGATAGTCACAAACTCAATACATTCATATTACAAGAGAAATGTTTCAACAAAAGAGTTTTCTCATGTACAGTCTTTTCAATGACGCGTAATCAAAGATGAAGACCAAAGACACAAGAGAAAACAGCTAACAAGCTTATATCGCCAATACCAGCCACAACTCAGCCTGGGTAGAGTTATCTGCAAGAGTGGAAATGCCAAACTCAGTGACAGCTAAAGCAGCACAATGGCAGAATAATCATCTAAGAAGAACTTTATGTCGGCATTGACTAAGCATTTCTAGTTCATAACACAGCTAAATGGGCTACACAAACATATCCATTTAGCCGTGTTATGAACTAGAAATGCTTAGTCAGTGCCAACATAAAGTTCTTCTTAGATGATTATTCCACCATATAATGATTTATAAGTTTCCTGATGAACAGAATACCTAGTGCATTAACTCTAAGCTTGCGATAAACATTCATGCAAATTTGTGGGCATTAATCCAGAACCTGGTGGCATATTAACTATTGCAAATCCAATATTTATGCACCCATGCCACGGCTGCCACATCCAAGGAAATTTGCTCAGACATAACAAAAGGGGCACAGTAATATGCACAACTAACAGGGTCACAGATCTAACTTGAATGAGCACATCACAAACAACCAGTGCAGATCTGAGCTACGAGACAATCGATTTAACAAATATTCATGTGTACAAAACTGAAAGATAAGTAGATCGACCAAGAAATATATTTTTAGTCATGCTAAGCAACATCTAGAAAATAGACTAACAGTACATAACATGGCAAAAATATATAGCGAAATCCAAGCCTATGCAGCATTTTGTTGCACCCAAATCAACCTAAAATCCATCACATTTTAGTAGATCTAAGTTTGTTTATGAAGGGGGCATGTGCTCTCATCCACAAAAAAAACGAAATCAAAGAAAGAGTGGACACAAAATTGAAGGGGGTAGGAAAGGGGAGAGGATTCCAACCCTACAATGGGCGGCGGCATACCATCCTTGCACTTACCGGAGAGCTCGACGGAGAGAACCGAAGAGGAGAGGGCGTGAGGAAGAAAACCGACGAAGAAGATGGCTCAGCGCAGAGAACGAGGACTCCCAGTGGAAGAGAAGGCGGGCAGCCGACGGATCTGAGGGGGGGGGAGCGACGGAGGGAGCCGGCGCCGACGCCCGGCGGCGGAGGATGAGGCGAAGATGAGCAGCAGCGCCCGAACCCTAAGCTTTTCTTTCGGTGGGAGGAAATGAGGAGGCGGAGAAGTAGTCGAGGCCGCGCGGTGACTTCTCTCGCTGCTGCCTGCACGCGCGGCTCGCTGCACGCCACGAGCGGCGAGGCCAGGCTGTGGAGCGAAGGTCGAATCGGCCGTTTTCGTGGAAAAAGTACACCTCAAGGTGCTGTTTACTTGATAAAAAGAAAATTTCTAGGTGGTCCAATCGGACGTTTAGCCGGATGTCGGAATACGCTTTTGGAAACTAATTTCATAAGTCGTTTGAAAACCGCAGGACAAATCTTTTGAGTATATATGGGTTAATGTAGCACTTATGGCTAATCATGGTCTAATTAGCCTCGAAAGATTCGTCTCACGATTTACATATAAACTATGTAATTAGAGCATCCCCAGCAGCTCATCTAAATTTTATCTCCATACTCCTATTTAGATAGTCATCCAAAAAGATTCCTACTCCATATTACTTTTCACTTCAACAGATCATTCATATACCAACATCCTATATTTTACTAATATTTTACAACTACCACATATTTATCACCACTCTAAAAAAACTCCCCACATTTCTCTCCTCTACCGCCGATCTCCCCGCCTTTCTCTCTTCTCTACCGTCGGCGCCAAGAGGACGGGGAGGACGAGTGCCGACCCGAGGGGCGACGCAGTCAGAGGAGCGGCTGGGCGGAGGGGCAGCGCGGTTAGAGGAGCAGTGCAGGCAGCGCAAGGGGCGGAGGGGCGGAGGAGCGGCGCAAGGGACGGACGGCGGGAGGCGACCGGTGGGTCCATCTCCCTCCTCCTCCCGCCGATGGCCCGCCGCCACTACCACCCAGTCTCTGCGAAGGGGCGGCGCGAGCGGCGGAGGGGCGGCAGGGTCAGAGGAGCGGCGACGTGGGCGGAGACCCCGAGCGGTGGGGATGGCGGCGACCTCACTGCCAGATCCGTTGCCTCTCCGCCTCTGCTCCGGCGATCTCCACCTCCAAATCCGGTATGCACCTCCTCTCTCCCACGGTATGCAGTCCATATGGTGGCGCGAGGTCGGCAGTCGAGAATGGTGTGAGGAGAGAGAACCTCCATATTTGGCTTGGGAAGGGCTCGGTTTGGAGGTCCTCCAAAAATGGCGTGTGTGATGGAAGGTCTGCTGGAGAGTTGTTTTTCACCTCCATGCGCCAAAAACGGGATGGAGGACCGGATAGAGGAGCTGTTGGGGATGCTCTTAGTTTTTCCTTTTATCTATATTTAATGATCCATATATATGCCCAAAGATTCGTTGTGCTATTTTTGGGAAAAGTTTTTGGGGAACTAAATAGGCCCCAAAGGTGCCTTGTCACCGAAATACAAAATCGTCCGTCAACCGTAAAACCGATACAATGCATCCTCAACTTAAAAAAACAGTGCAAATGAGTCCCTCGGCAGTATTGTGTAAGGTTTTGGCTGACGTATCGCTTACGTGCCTCTTTTGACTAAGAAAATTTATATTATACCATCGTCAAAACAGGGTTTCGTTAAAATATCACTCTACGGTTAGGATTCGTCAGAATGCCACTCACAACAAGGGGGCTTCATCCCAAATATCATTCTCTTTCAATTATCTCTTTCCTCTCATCTTTGCCGACCAAAATACCCCCTAGTTGAACTAATTCAAGTAAATCAACTATACAGAGTACATATCGTAAAAATATCTTGACATGTAATATATTTTTCCTCTACACCAGATTATAGAGTATATAACACAATATCTCCACAACATAAATAAAAAAAAAATTATATCACTGGAAACCAGGAGTTTCCGGTTGAGAGTGTTTTTTATGTTGTGGAGATAGTATGATGCATATTATGTAATCTGGTGTGGAGAAAAAAATTGCATGTAAAAATATTTCGACGGTATTTACTTTGTAATCTACGTATTTTTTATGTACTTAAATTGATTTAAATAGGGGTATTTTGGTCAACAAAGATGCGAGGAAAGGGAGAATCGGAAGAAAATGGCATTTCGGCGAAGCCCCTCAATTGAGAGTGGTATTTCGGTGAATCCCAACTGCGAAGTAGCATTTTAGCGAAACCCCGTTTTAACAATGGTATAATGTCAATTTTCTACTTTTGATTAGGTCTTTGTCCCATGTGGCATTGACGTGGCGCATACATGGCAATTCAATCTAAAAAAAAATTAAAACATGGGGCCCACATGTTGGTTACATTAGAAAACAATAAAAAAAATTGATGGGCTCCATGTGGGGCCCACATGTCATCCTCCTCTACTTTCTCCTTCCTCCTTCCTCTTCTTTCTCCTCACCACACAGCACCGGGTGGAGCGAGCGAGCGAGCTCGCCGGCCGCCCCCCTCGCCGGCCCCGTCTCCTCCCTCTCCGTCGCTCGCCGCTAGCCTCCCTGCCTCCCTCGCTGGCCCCATGTCCTCCCTCTCTGTGAGCACTCACTGCCGGCTTCCCCCACTCCCTCGACGACCACGCTTCCTCCCTCTCCGTTTCTTGCCACTGGCCTCCCCGCCCCCTCGTTGGCTCACCTCCTCCTCTCCCACCCATGGCAATTGCCGTTGCGTTGGATCTGGAGAGCAAGGCCATGGCGGCCTCCGTCGACGACGACTTTGAGCTCGCCACCGAGCTTTACACGCAGGCAATCGAGGCCAGCCCCGCCACCGCCGAGCTCTACGCCGACCGTGCCCAGGCCCACATCAAGCTTGAGGGGGACCGGGGGGCGGGGTCGGCGTGGATGGCGAGCCCGCTGCGTGCAGGGAGCGTGGAGTCCCGGGCCATCGAAGACAAGGATGAGTGCGCGTTCGCTGGGGGGTCGTCGACGGCGGGCGCGATGCCATGGAGGTGGCCGAAGGCGGGAAGTGGCGTGGCACATCGGCGTAGAGATGGATGGCTTCAAGGGGGTTCTTCTGCTGGCCAATGGTGCCGGCAAGGTATGCTGGAGTCAACACCCGCGGCCACCATACCGGCGAGACTTCCAGCAACTGGAGTGGAGAGGGCTTGTCGTCTCCGTCGCGGGGACGCCACCGCGCACGTTGCGGCCATCTTGGACCACATCGTCAACGACCCTTCTCCCTCGCCGCCGCCACCTCCTCTACTCCAACGCCCTCCTCCGCGCCTGCGATGCCTCCCCTTCTCCCATGTCGCCCTCGACTGTTGACGGCTATTAAGTACCAAATTAACGTCGTTGATAGTTGCATGAAACCATAGATATAAAACATCCAACATAGTGGTAGGATTTATTTCTAACCATTTCCACGAGTGTTGGTGTATATTTGTATACAGGTGATCAACAACCAAAGTTGGGAGAGAATGAGCATAAAGAATAGAAATATATTTTGCGCTGATGGACTCACATGGTTTTGAGCTACAACATATAAAATGTGCAATCATTTGGAGCCAAAACATGGAGTACCATAAAGTGAGGCCCACATGTCAGCATCCTGAAGAAGGATGTGGGCCAGGGGAGCCAACCAGGGTTCCCAATCCAGCCCAATTTCGGTATGACAGTTGGACTCCTCATCCCAATGACGGTTGTGGCCGTTTGTATCGGTGGAAACCGTCATAGAGAGGACACTTGTCAAGAGGAGATGAAGCTAGAAGGAATATGCTCATAGGATGCTTGGAGCATCTCCACTCTCCCAAGGCACCTCTCCACCTATAAATACCCCTCCCCTCTCCCTCATTCACACACACCAAAGCATGAGCTGAATTAGAAGAGGCTTAAGTGTACTTTATTGTATATTAGAATAGGAAGAGAGTAAGATAGAAGAAATCGAAGGAATTCCGGAGTAGTCAGTAATCTCCTCCTACTTTTGTATCTTATTAATTACTCTGCTTTAATAGAAATATCATTCTGAGTAATTAAGCAGTAATTATTCTGCTTTAATAGGAATATCATTCTGAGTAATTAAGATTTGCTTAGTGAGAATTACTTCTTGGTTAGTTCCTAATTAGCATACGGGATCATTATTCACTATAGTCCATTATTTTATAGTGATTGCTTTAGTGTGTGATCGGCACTAGAGTAGTTATTAATTACGTAGACGCGGTGTCTTAGTAATTAATTTTCAGTGGTTGCTGCGTATCCCACAGTACGTTTGAGGTGGGTGTAGAGGTGGTGACAGCCCTCAAGACTCCGGGTACGTAGTAGAGCGACATCTGGGAATAGAGGGTTGCCGGTGCTTGAAGTATTGCGTTATGATTAAAATTAAGCTTTCCGTAGACACAGTTTCTCATTAGAAAATCCTCTCTATCCTCTGCTCACATTAGCTTTGTGTCCTTGGAAGAACCTGATGAGGAGTTGAACTCACACGTTTCCTGTAGAAATCGATACTCTGGAATACTCCCGGGTGAAGAGCTATATCGATATCTTCCGTGTGCTTGCGGATTCTATATGTGACGTTAAGAAATACCAACATCGACGCCGCATCGCTCGTCGCTGGCCACCGCCGCCCTCCTCTCCCACCTTGCCCCGTTGCCATGCCTGCCTAGAGAAGAGTGAGAGGAGGAAGGGAGAGAAAAGGGAAAAGAGAGATGACATGGACAACTTGACGTGTGGGCCCACGTGGGTCCCCCGCTGACTCAATTGCCACGTCGGTCCAAACCGGGGTCAAAACCGCCTAAGGATCCAAAGTGATCCGATTTGTGAGATTAGGGATGCCATATATTTGGTTTTGTGGTTGGTGGACGATTTTGTAATCCGATGATAAGATAAGGGACCTTCAATGTATGTTTTCCTTTCCGCTTCATCCTGGCTCCATGGGCCTTTTTGCATCATGTGGCCCTGGCTTTGTACAACCAAACAGGTCGAAGGTTGCATGCCAGATGCGGGCCAAGTGCAATACACCAAACACACCCTTAGCTGTGGTACCCGTATCCTTCATCCGGGCACGATTGTCTTGCACTTGTTTGTGTCCAAGCACCCTTCATCCAGGCACGATTGTCTTGTACTTGTTTATGTCCAATTCTTCTCGGTTAAAACAGCGACTGTTGCTACGATTTTTTTTGGAGAATGTAATTATAATTTTCTTAGCCAGGTTGGTCGAATCTTAATATTAAAGGAATATATTAAAGGAATGTTTAAAATGTAATATATAGGTTAGAGTGTTTCAACGAAAAACTATCGATAAGATGACAGTGCACATGTCTCCAGGAACCTGAAACCTTGTCCATCCTCTCGTCCATCCTCGCAACAGCGTCTAGATCCTGTTGGTTTATGAAGATTTAACCGAGAAAATGTCTACAACTTTCATCATGGGCTGACCATAGCAAGCAAACTTAATGAGCTAAGATGTGGTACTGCACCGTTCATCCGGGCACGACAGTCTTGCTGCCCTGTCTGCATGTTTGTCCAATTGTCCATGGTAAAAACAGTGACTGTTGCTACAGTTTGTTGTTTGGAGAGAAATTAAATTTCCGTTTCTCCGCCTAGGGAAGTAAAATAAAATAAGATGCGCGGGCGTGCAGTGTACTAATTACACAAAAAATAAAATGGACGAAGGAAAATGCATTTTATTATAATTCTTGAAGAATTACAAAAATACAAAATTCTTAGTTAAATGCGCTCCACGGCCCATAGGCAAGGTGGATCTGACTTGGCGATTGTGATCTCCTAATTCCCGAGGTTTTAGAAGACACCCGGTTAATTACTCTCACGAGTTTAACTCGTGAGAAACCTCCGATTAAGCTGCACTGGTCGTCGTCGTCGATCTTCGCTTTACGTTCTCCCATGCATGACGGTGATGGTGGTGTAGATGTGTGTAGGCGTCGGCAACGGTCCACGGCCTCGTCGGTCCATGTGCCGGTGTTGGTGATGTCGTCTTCATATAGACTCCGCCCACCCTGCCATTCAGCCTCGTCGGTGGAGGTAAAGATGGCGTTTGTAGTAGGGACTAGCATGGCATTGGCTGGGATGAGAATAAGATGACGTTGTCGGTAGTGGTGCCGAGCTCGAGTATGTTCGTGGTAGCCATGAAGAGGTCATTAGCGAAAGCACGAATGACATCGGTGGTGACATTGAGCTTGAGAGTATATACGCCGACGGTGGTCACGTACTGATATCACTAGGAGCAATAGAGACACCGGTGGAGATTCCAAGCTTATGGTCACTGGCGGTTGGGGTAGCATCACCCATCTAGTCTCCACGGCACTGGTCGATCATCATCATAGTACAGAAGTTAGCCTTCTGATCGCTGCAGCACGCATTTAGTATCAAGTGGCTGTAGGGGATGTTAGGGGCGTAATGAAATCTGGGAGCGATGGATAACACTCCAGATGTCGATGACCCTGTTATATGTGTGCTGTGTAATAGGGGCAAAACCCAATTATGTTGGAAGTGCCTCCGATCGTAGCGAGCATGAGTTGGTCACGGAATCTTGCCGTCGCACGTCATAGGATAGCGCCATTGGGCGTCTTTAGTTCGAGCTCAAGCATGTCAGCCGAGGCAGCAACGAGACGCCAGTAGCGGTGTTGCGTTCAGGCGCGTCATCGGCGAATACATGTTGAAGCCGATGGCTCGTCAAGCTCAAGGGCATCCTTGGTGATAGCTGGCAGCTCCAAGCTTGAGCACGTGGCGGCGGATGCATGGGTGGCGCCGGCGACGATGAGGGTCGAGCTTGTCGTTGATGGCAGCCACGAAGATACACATACGCCAATGCGTGATGACGAACACGAGGATACTTTCGTCTTGTGGGCGAGATCACATCACCGGCGTCGATGACAATCATGGAGACACTCCGATCGTGCGGGTCTGAGAGTATGACCGGCGATGGCGACGAGTCGGAAGTTATCGTCGACAACGGTGTTATATGAACATTTTGTCACCGAGCGGTCGAGGCCAATAAGTGTGATACTGTAGTTGTTGGCATGAGGATGACTCCGTGTGATGAAGCGAAAGCGTCGTGGATGGACAGCACGGCGACCTCCGCCTGATGAAGAGAAGGAATCATGGCCGGACTTGTCGACGGCGTGTGGGCACCGAGCGATGGCACTCCAGTGTTCTCCTCAAGAGGCTTGGCAATGAATGAGAGAAAGGTGACATTGCCGGCGAGGGTGAGCGGACGTCGGCGGCGTCATGATGAAGGGACTGTGGCCAACAAGGCGAGGACGTCCGGCATGGCATTGGCAGCAGGTAGATGGTGTCGCCGGCGACTGATGCCTCTGATGAGATGCTGCAGCCGAGGTCACCGGACGACATGATCGAGGATGATCAAAGATGTGGCATATTGCTTCCGAGCACCATGGACGATCGAACACCAGTCTTGTGCATGCAAGCGTGAAACTGAAACAGGAGAAGAAAATAAAATACACGGATGGATTAGCTACCAATAGCAGTGGGCTGGAACAGCATCATCTCCTTCTCAGCGCACGCGCCCTCTTGCCAAACGCCGAGGTGCTGCAGCCGAGGTTACCGGCCAGCGAGCGCACGCGTCCTCCCCACGAGCGCCGAAGCAGTGAGCATGCAGGCTCTCGACTTCTCTCTCTCTCTCTCGGTTGCTGCCCTCTCGTGTGTGTGTCTCCCTATGTCCTCCTGTCAAATGAAATGGACAAGCTTTATAGGGATGATAAGGCGGTGCACCAGCTAGCTCATAAATGGATTGGTATCTGCATGGCCAGCCAGCCGCTTCCATCTATAAGACAATTTTCCATTTAGCAAATATCATGATTACGATAATTCCATTGTATTGCAATATGATGATTCAGGCTTCCATTGTATAGTGATATGGAGAGTAGTATTTCCATATAAAGTGTCCGGTACTTGCTGCTATCATCTGTTCCCTTTCCAACCTGGTGTGATACGGATCAATTTTCCTTGTATACGTACACGCCTACGCACTGCTTATCACAAGAAATTTTCATCCAGAGCTATCTTGCCTTTTGATTTCCTAGGTTTCCATACAAGCATGTACGTGGTTTCCATGCATATGGCGTGGGAGATTAACGACTGGCAAATTATGTGATTAACTTCCTCTAATGACAGTGCTACAGTATCATGCTTCCATTCGCATATAATTTTCATCAGCCAACCATAAAATTTTGTTAATTGATCACCCCAGAGCAGAGTAGTATATGCTATTTTAGAGCAGATAGCTAGATTCACGACTTGTTCAACATATATATATATATATATATATATATATATATATATATATATATATATATATATATATTCAAACTTTCATGTTTGGAATATTTGCAAGATACGTACGCGCGAGAATATACGTGCCTATACATTAGGCACTAGAGCAGCCGACAACAAGCGTCTCCCAATATTCATGCATATATGCTCATGTATACAAGGTTGTGCTATTAGTGAAAACTAATCACTAATTTCATTACACCCCATTTCTTTCATAAAAAAGTATACAAAATATCATCGAACATTTGTAAGCATATTTTTTTCAGCTGGGTTGACCGAATCTTAATATTAAATGGATGTTTAAAATGTATACAACAAATAACAAGTGTTTTGACAGACAGCTGGCTGTCGATAAGATAACAATATGTGCATAAGCATACATAATCTAAATCAACAGCGTAACTCCATATTTTCAATCTTCAGGAGTTTTGAAAAGGTCGAGCTGCTTCCAAATTTTAGTTTTGTCTTTGATATCGGTGAACAGTTGTGTAGATGTCCGTGGGCGCTGATCGAACGCCCTTACATTTCGCTCCTTTCAAACCAGCCAACAGATCATCATGAGCAGCGAGACGAAAGCCTTTCTCTAAATTGGTCTAAAGTTTAATCTATAGACGCCATTCACCATTTGTTTTAGCTTTACCTACATATGTTTAGGAAGTTGAAACCTCATCCAGCCTCGCAATTACATCCAGGTCCAATTGGTCTATGAACAACCAATGAGCAAGTGTCTACAGCTCATCCTGGGCTGAGCAGAGCAAGCAAATTTGATGGTGTGGCCATTCCCTCTTTGCTAAGTTATCTGCAGCGTGACATCTACCCTAGTTACCCTTGTTTCGACACAACCCAACTTCATCCTTGCCACGAAAACAATCGACAGAGGAGACGGTGAAATGCATGTGTGTTGCTAATTTCCATATCACCATCTCCTCTTCCACTGGTCTCAAAGCAAAGAAAGGCAAACCAGTTCCAGGTTTAGTATTCAGACTGATCTACCAAGAAAGGAAGGAGTTTTCATGGAAACCTAGCTGAATCCCCAAAATGTTCTGGAAAATTTTTTCGTATGCACAAATCAAAGTAATCCGCAACAAAATGAATAGATTGGTCCGAAGTTACAATTCATCACCAACAGCCTCAGAGACGGATGGATCTATACGATGCCAGTTCAGTAGCGGCGGCATCGGCGGCGGACTTCGAGAGAAGAAGAACTTCCAGCGGTGAACTACGGCCGCTCCGGCGACGCAAGGAGGCTCGGAGAAGGGGAGGGATCAATGAGCCAAATGGTGGAAGCCCAAACGAGATGCAGGCGTCGGCCGCCGCTCGTCCCGCTCCGCTTCGCCGGCCTACACCGCCCACCGCCTTAGAGGTGGAGTGCGGTGGTGGCGCGCGAGGTCGCCGAGGTCGCTGCCCGCGGCTCGCCTGCGGGTACGAAGAGAAGGGTGGGGCTGTCATGTGGGCCCCACCATTTTTAATTATTTTTTTTTGTGTGTAGCTGACATGTGGGGCCACAATTTTTATTATTTTTCTGGATTCGAATTGCCACGTAAGCGCCACGTTAAATGCCAAGTGGGACGAAGACCAAGTCAAACCAGCCACATTGGCGTCACGTCAACTAAAACTGCCTTCCAAACCGCCAAGGGACCTCGTTTGACCGGTTGTACCTGATTTTTTTGGGTTGATTTTGGGTTGAAGGATAAAAATCGGAATCGGTGTAAAGTTAAGGAACCTCAGATGAACTTATTCCTAAATTTGACGTGAATGATGCCCACAAACTACACGAGACTCCAGCATCGCGCCCAGCCCAACTACGCCGGCTAAAGTACGAAACCTACCCTAATCCACGACGGCCGCCGCCTCCCACCTCAACTCGTCGCTGGCCGTCGCCTCTACTTCCACCTGCACCGTCCGGCCGCTCCACCGCGCGAGCTGAGGCTGGGCGCACCTCGCCGTCGAGGGGATCTGAGGCCGTCTGGATCTTCGATCTGCCCTTGTCGACCCCAACATGATCGATCTCCACCTGTTCTCCTCGATCTCTAGTCACCACCCTCTCCTTGGTACGCTCGAAAACCCCAACTGATCAACATCGCGAACCCTATATATACAAAAGCAGTTAGTACTTGATTTGCGCTGAGGTGCTGCACTGCAAAAACCGAGTCACCGGGCTTGGCAGCAGACGCAGCATGGTCTTGAGTTAGTTCTTTTTGCACTGCAGATTATTGTTTTTTTTTTTGCAGGATAGTCTAGTGATATATACTGATTGCTTTATTTTATTTAGAGTTACTAGGTTATTGACCTGATAGCATGCAAGTTTATTGGAGACATCTTGGTGTACTAAAGGATTTCAAGAGCATTGAATAGCAATGGAGAGGCAGCTTGATCTGCCAAGAACAACTGAATGGTGCAGTACGGCACAAGATAAGTAACCTCTTTTCAGCAAAACTCATATGACATAACCGATTGAATGATCTTGACATAAATAAGGGGTGCATCATTTTGTTTTCAGATTATTCTATTGGTTATATATTTAGAAATTTTCAGTCCAAATCTATTTTAGTAGGAACCAAGATTAGTACACTCCATTGGCCTGGCCCAAATATAGTACCAGGGTCCAGGGGAGCAACCATTTTGTCAGGTAGGATTCCAAGTTTCCAATAGTTCCTCCATCGTCGGTCATTCATGGGCTTGATTTGTTACCCACAACAAGTTGGATGCAATCCATAGGAATAGGACAACCCCGATGGATTATTGTTTCTTTTAGCTAGTTGATGATTCCTTTAGTGCTATTCAATATCAGTGAAGCTAAGGGTGCAAGTGGGTCACCCGCGAACCTACTTATAGGTCAAAATAAACGAGTTTGCGGGTTAGTTTAGCCTATAAGTGGGTTTTCGTGGGTAGCCGCTTGCACCCTATGAAGCTACTGCTGACACTATCTCAATTATGATGAGTTACAGTACTCATGGGTCAATAACGATGTTACAATACTAATTGCGAAATATAAATGTAGTAAAGCTCTCTGAATTTACAGGACTTAGATGAAGCTAGTTGGTGACAAAGCATTCCTCATTCCTTGAGCAAGAAGGTAAGTTAGGCTTCTTTTCAGAATAAGAAGCATTCCTCATTCCTTGAGCAAGAAGGTAAGTTAGGCTTCTTTTCAGAATAAGAAGCATTCCTCATTCCTTGAGCAAGAAGGTAAGTTAAGCTTCTTTTCAGAATAAGTTCTCTCTTAATCCTACTGCAAAAGATAAGCAATTATTTGAATATGCACCTGTTAGGTTTAAATTCTACCTTAGGTCACAGCAAATTTAGTCTTTGTTTAGGCAAAATTTTCTGTTGTGCTTTATTTTCAACATGGTCAAGCAATTATTCGAATATAAAATATGCACACAACATATCTGCAAAAATTGGCTCTTCTCAACACTCCGATTTTCTGAAGTATGTGGGGTTGTTTTATCATATCAATTTTTGTGCAGTGAATGGAAGTGATGCGTACTTAAAATGACATCATAAGAGGAAACTCATGCGCCTTAACGAATTTTATGTATGAAGTACCAGATATACAGCTCGTCTTAACTATCTAATATCATTTTTTGTTGGCTGTATAGAATCAATGGTGAGACAATGAGAACGGTGCTTCTGAAGACAATACCTGCGAATGATGATGGGATCGAATAACAAAGGAATTGTCCACTGCACCTCCAATCACATATTTATAGATTGAGTGTTATAATTTTGATAGACATCAAGATGTTAGTTCTGTTTGAAATACTTAGTTATTTAGTTGGATGTTCGGAACAAATTATTATTATGTATTTCAATTGAATAAATTTGGTTGGTTGTGTCAGAATATATGGTGATAAGCATGCATGTTAATTCCTAGATGTGCAGACTGCAAATTGTATGGTTCTCTACTATCAAGGATAGTGTACCATATGGTGATAATCATTGGATGTTAACAGAGATGGTTAAAATAATTAACAATGACGCAATAGTACCATCGTTAAAAAGCTTACAATGACACAATACCACGGTTGTTAGTTAGAATTAACGATGTAAAAAAAACATCGCCGTTAATGAGATAGCGATGGCAAAAAAGCACCGTCGTTAATGAAATCACGACGGGAGAAAATCATGTGGTCGTTAAAACTATTAACGACGGAGGCTTTAACGACCACGTACGACCACAAAATTAGTGGTCGTTAATGAACTTTAATGATCCCATTTGGGCTTTTAACGACCAAGTCTTCCGTTGTTAATAATTATTTCTCTAGTAGTAATTTTCTTGTCCATTGTTGGAACTTGGAAGGAGAGAGGGATAGAATCACTAGTATAGATCCGACCATTATTGACGAGTCATCTGTGTCAAGCGAATGCGACTCATTTCGGATGACTCATCTCTAATGGTTCAAAAGGTATCCTGCTTAAGATATAACTATCGGGGATGATCCGTCACCGATATAAGTCATCTTTGTTGGGTCGTAGTACTAACACATCACGGATGACCTATAACGGGTCACAACCATGCCCCGTCATCGATTTAAAGTCATCTTTATCGGGTCATAGTTCTAACACGTCACAGATGACCTATAACGGGTCACAACCATACCCCGTTATGGATAACATGTCATACATGACAGGTGCAATGAGATGACCCATCAAAGATGAGAGCACTCATCCGCGACGGGTCTTAATTAACACCCTTCACGGATAATGTTATCCGTAAAGGGTGATACTCTCCCATCCCAAAATATAGCAATTTTTGGTTAGGTGGGACGTATCCTAATGCTACGAATCTGGATAAGCCTACTGTTCAGATTCATAGTACTAGGATACATCCCATCCAAACAAAAGTTGCTATATTTTGGTACGGATGGAGTAGTTATGAACCCGACACGGATGAGGAAAAATTCAAATTTTTGAAATTTTCAAACAACCTCAAATTACCCTATATGAAAGTTGTAGATCTCGATGAGATCTATAACTTTAAAACTGATACTATTTGAATTTGAGATAGTTTACATGCCTGAATATGCATTATAAGTGGTGAGAGCTATTTTGAAATACGTAATTTTGAATTTTTCAAATGATGTCCGATGGAGACATGGCCTCACTACTATAAAAAGCCCATAGAGATCGGCACTATAGATGCCGGAACAGCTAAAACCGGCACATATAATGATTTTTCCTCCTCCACGGGCTGAAAACACTAAAAATCGGCACCTTTAAGAAACTATAGGTGTCAGTTCTAAAGAAAAACTGACATTATAGTATATAAAAAAACCGGCACCTATCCAAACCGAGCTGAGCAGATCTAGCCTGACACATCGGCCTTATCCCCTATATGAGTCAACCTTATCTGCTCTCTCTCCATCTCTCTCGTCTGTCTCTCTCTTGCCTCTCTCTCTCTCTCGGCTCTCTCACTTCTCTCTCACGCGCGGCAGTGGCTGGAGGGGAGGCGGCTGGAGGCGACACAAGAGGGGAGGTGGCGGGCGATGGGCGGTGGCGGCACCTTCCCCTCCGCTGGATCTGGCGGGAGGGGAGGCGGCAGGCGGTGGGCGACGGGCGACGGGTTGCGGCGGCGCCCTCCCCTCTTCTCTAGATCTAGATCCTCCTCCACTACTCTCGCCGCCACCGCCATCGATCTCTTTTTCTTCTCTTCGGATCGACATGGATCCATTCCGCTAGAATTTTTGTTGATGTTTTTGTGAATTTGTTGATGAATTTGTTGTTGAATATGTTCATTTTGTGATGTCAATTTATTTTGGTGATGATTTGTGGATGTTTTTGGGGTTTGGGGATATCAATTTGATTTTGAGATGGGCGCATGCGCGGTGACAGCGCTTGGTGAGTTCGGCCCAGATTCGAGCCGGCTCTCTTTTTTTTTTTTTTGGCTCGAGCAATGCTAAAGGTGCTGGTTCTATTTTCCTTATAGGTGTCGGTTGCTAGTATTGGTGCCGGATGAAAATCTGGCACCTATGGCCCTTTTTGTAGTAGTGTCTATATCAAAGTCAAAGGGTTTTATGATCTACAACTGTCTAATTGACAATATTTTCACTTAAGATTGTTTTCATCTCCGAATAAGTGTTTCAAGTGATGTGATCTATTTCAAAAATATTTTTTGAATTTTCAAACGACCTTGGATGGAGATGTACCCTACACTAAAGTTGTAGAGCTTGATGAGATCTGCAACTTTGTAGTTCAAAGCGTTCTCATTTGAAGTCATCTAGAGTTTCAAATTTGTGTTTTATATTTGGACACGAATAGTTAAAAGGATAGCATCTAATTACCAATGTAACGTGGTTAGTAGGTGAGATGGTAAGGTTGGTTTATGTGTTGAGAGGTCTTAGGTTTGAATGTCATGTATGACATGTATGCATATATCACTTGAAAAATCAAGAATTTCTTAGTAGTAATGTGTGACCATTGTTAGAATATCCTGGTAATATTTAAAATATTTTAGAGTTTTTTATGCATTTAAAATTCAAAAATCATAAATTCTCATCCATGAAGGTTCATACTTATGAACCGTCACGGATGACTCTCATACGTGACGGGTGGTAATGTCATCCGTGATGGTCTTTTATTCAAGCCCGACAAAGATGATTGTCATTCGTGACGGTGGCCGACCCGACAAAGATGACTTTTCACATCACTGACCTTTGATTTGTGACGGAATCCCTCGCCGACACAGATGAGCTGTTCCATGCTAGTGAATGAAAAATCCAATTATTTTGAATAATCCATGTCAACCCAGCAGGTAATGTCATTTCAGATTGTCCATATAGAAACGCACATTTAACTTATGTTTGAGGTTATGAAAAGTTTGCATCAGATTTACATCCTGTATTCTTATTGGGCGGATATAATTTAGTCCATATACCGCAAAGGGCACTTTGTGAATAGATGTACCTAGTCCTTCTTCTTGGTTCAAACATAGGAGTAACTAGGTGACGCCTAGTGCGTTGGAAATATTATAAATGAATATATTAAATGATGGATAGAGTTGGATTAAAATATTACGAAAATGATAAGTTAGTATGATTGTATGTTAAGATTTAGGTGCTTACATTGATGTGATATACTTACATGTTAGGTTTTAGGATTAATAATTGCTTCGCTTGCATATTGAGTTTTAGGTAACTAAAAAGGTATAGATACACAAAGAGATGTCTTGTATGAGTTTGCCTGCATTAGTAGCCAATAGAAAGTTCTAGTAATGCTGTGTTGAGTTTATGATGTATTGCTACTGCAGAATAATTACAGAGACTTGATATTTATAAATATATCATGTATTCATGTGTTCGCCCTCTAGCTTATTTTTTCCGAAACACCCCATACAAATGCATGAGAGACACACCCGCACTACTTAACCCTTATGAGCACCTCCAAAAACTGGACCGATATATTAACAAAGTCATCATAGACGTCTCGTTATCGATATGTAAATTGTGTACCACTGGAAAAATATAATCAGTCATAAATATAAGCACCAGTGTCAAGTTTAGACTTAGAGACACGTTCCACCATAAGGGATCTTGCTAGCAGAGTTATGCTAAGTTGACGCCCTTTTACCTTCATGATTGGTTAATGCCCTACCAGTTAATGCACAAAATGGAGTGAAAACACCACTACTCTCAACTTAACATAAACATAAAACACTTGGGAACCACTCAAAACATAAATAGATTTTAACAATCTCATCCTATCATTGGAACAGAAAGAAGATCAGAATGGCCATCATAAGAAAGCCAATCGAACTGACCAAGCAAACAAGGGAAAATAAAACCCAATTGATGGTCGACTGTTGTGCTCGTCAGTAAATACACAATTGAATTTAGTGTTATCGTAGGATTGAAAATATAATTTTTATAGCAAATGCTCTGTGTAGTTAGATTTGTTCGGACTCTAAAAATTTCCTAGCTCCGCCACTTACCTGCAATGGTCTTGAAATCTGGACAAACCATAAGTAAACCTGGCCATTCCCATCAAAGTAGCCTTCAAGAATCATTGTGGAGTACAATATGGAGTACTACAATACACAAGGGATAAATAGATCTTTAGACAAGTTTACACCAAGAATGGTCTTTTTTCTCACTGTAGCCTCAGCACCAAGGTCTAACATCTCAGCGCCAATACCCTTGCCCCCTAGTAGCCAAGGTGTGGAGCGGTCGGCACCAAATAGACAAGTGGCAAGAACCTATTAGTAAAATATTTTTTATGAAAGGGTCAAAATATAAGCGCCGACCCCCTTCACATCAACGACTTAGCTACCAGGGGGTCGAGGGTGTCGGTGCTAGTGTCATTGGTGCCAAGACATTGAATCTTGGTGTCAATGATTCTAGCTCCAAGAAAAAGTGTCCATCTCTAGAATAAGTTTTTTTATATGTCTAATTGTAAAATAACCTTTCAAAAATGGCTAAAATGTAAAAAAAAAAAATTCCAGAGCTGATCAGTGCCCCTGCTGCAGATAGGCAGGAAATAAAAACCAGGAAGGTTGTCATGCTATGCCAATGGCAATGATTCTTTGACCAAGGTCAGAGCCAGACGACAGAGGTTGCACACCTACAGTGTGTGGCAGTACTGGTGTGTGTGAATCGTGATGAATGCCTAGGATCAAGGCTGGGCTAGCACTAGCAGCCTACTATCTCTGTGTTTTTTGTTGGATCCCTTGTCTTTGGGCAGCAGGTGATGAGGTGAGGTCCTTTGAAGGCTTGAATACTTACTCCTACAGTCCAACTACTGCAAATCCTTTGCCAGCTGGCGGTAGGCAGTTGCATAGGCCATCCCTGACAACTGCTGCAGTTGATGCAAGCATGCCATCCCTGGTTCAGGCTTTCGGTTGAGACCTGAGACATGAGATGAGAGTATAAAATTCCAACTGCCATTCCTTACCAAGGAGTACATTTCTTTCAAAGAGATTACTACTACTGTACTGTACATATTACATATCAGAATGATATATGCATTACTGAACACATCTTTAATCGGTAGAAGTGGAGAACTGATATTAACATCTTAATCAGTATATGTGAATATTGCGATGTGAATTGAGGAATTATTTTCAACCCTGATCATACCATATAAATAGTGGTACATACATATACAGTACTCTCTTCGACCTTAAATACAATACTTCTAACTGTAAATATGTATAAACACTTTTATAGATTTGTCATCTAGATTCATTACTATAAGTTATTATGTTTTGGAATGGAGACAGTAGTTATGACAACCAAGATTTTTACTATACTATTCTACAGATAACTCCAAGGAAAAAAAAAAAAACTATCCTGCCCAGGATCTCAACACTGGCAATCATGTGTATGTCATCAAGACATCACATAGTGTCATAGTACATGTTTGTAGCCATACACTGGTATATTCCTCTCTGATCTTGGCATGAGGGTAGAAACAAAAAGTGAGAAGATAAACTGATCACCGAGATCAACTTGGCAAAATTGCAGAGGGTCCTTTAATTTGATGGCATTTGCGAGATCAGATGTCTCCATTGTTTAATCCTGTGGCTCAGTGTCTCTTTACACTGCTTTATTAGGGCGGCCTGCAGCTTCTGCAGGTCGGTGATCAGTGAGGTGGCCACTCACTCCTAGGTGGTATGGTACTCTTTTGAACCAACAAATTTCAGCAAACTTTGTCCCCAAGATTGTTTGACTGCATTGGTGACCGGGCAGCTTCATATATTTTTCTTGGCTGGAGCAAGGTTCCTTCCAACAACCATATGCAGCATTGCAGTAACCACTGCAAACAGCCTATTCCACAGATGTTTTTTATGTGTTCCTCGTGTACTTTGGTTGATTAGCCCAATAGTATATGCCAGCCGTCTAATCTAACCTTAGTTGATCTTGTTAAGGTTGTGCATATGTTTGGTAGGCTTTCAAGTTGGTGATACCGAGCAAGCAAACAAGTTCACAAGCTACAACGAAAAGGGCTCGACTCCTTGATTATCCTACCAGCTTGGTAGATTTGGAATTAAGCACTGCAACCATTGCGTTTTTAATGATGTTATCCTAAATTTAGGTTTAGTAGTGCATTCGGTTAAAGAGGAAGATACACTTTGGCAGGGACGGAACGAAATGGAGAGGGGTACCACTCGCTTGCTTTACTCTACTTTCGATCAAGTTTAGGCTGATACGAATGCTTGAGTTTAGATTGAGGGGTACATATATAGTGAAAATAGACGAACTATATCTAAAAAAAATAATTCTTGACCAGGTTCCTGAGCATCCCCCTCTCCTATGTAGCTGAGCCTCTGCACTTTGTTATGCTGCTAGCTTCAGCCTTGATTGTTCCTGTTGGTCACGTAGTGTCTATGAGATAAGAGTTGTAAGCGGGTGGACCTGTTTTTTTTTTTTAAAAAAAATCATTTTCTTCGTCTATAAATAAAATCATATGCAGCTATCCTACATGTTCAAGAACAAAAAAATGTTTGGTAGACTTTTTTATTTGAAAGAAAATAGTTTAATAGATATTTTTACGAAATTGACTAAGAGCATATCTAGCAAGCTAGTGCATATCTAAAAAGAGAAGTTCTAACAGATACTTTTATGTACCTTATTGATTAATAAAATATCTATTATCTAAAAAAATACTCTTCTGGAATATTTAGGTTGTGCTAGCTAATAATCTAACCAGGATGTGGTCAAGTGAATCTTATTGTCCTTTTTATTCTCTCAGGTCTTTATATTCAAGTCTCCACAGATATGGACAAATAAGTGTTATTTACTTATTGTCCTTTTTATTCTCTAAGGTTTTGTACTCCATAATATAGGTCATGGACATCGCTGGCAACGTAAAGATATACTAAGGGAAGTGCTTCTACGCTCCTCAAATCAAAACCTACACGAAAATTAAAGCACATCGATGGTGGGGATTAAAAGTGATATTAACAGAGTAATCCTCATTAGAAAGGGGTAATTTTGTCCTTAGAAAAATCTGATCCCGTATTCATGTCGATCCCATCGATCGAACGATGGATTCGCGGCGCGGCGCGCGGCGGCAGTTCTCGCAACGCCATGGCTGCGAGCTCTCGTGAGCAGCGCCGTCGTGTGGCTTCATATAACGAGGCAACGAGCAACACCGGCCTCTTCCTCCACCTGGCCCCTTTCACCTCTCTGCTGCTACCCATCACGCTCCCAGTTGGCTGTGGAGTAGCTTCACATTCGGATCCTCATTTGCCCCCAAGTAAACCAGCACTTGAACCACATTGAGAAGATCATTCCACATGATCACACCCATAAGAGGTTGTCTCCCCTTCTAAACACAAATCAACTGCAACTCTGCAAGCATTTCCAACCCTCAAGGAAAATCGAACTCCTGACTGTCTCGGCCGGCCATTCCCTATTCCCCATGGAGTCAGAGTTGAATGCACCGGTGTCAATAACGAAGATGATGACGTTGATGAGAAGCCAAGCAGGGCGTCCCAGCACTCGGCCTCGACGACGGCGGCTGGCATCCCTACTCACCGGAGCTTTGCTCCCGTTGTGTCGGAGCGAACTGCCATCCCCCCTAACCCCCGGGGCGCTTGGCAGCCTGCAGGGATCGCCGCGAATTGACCACCGCCGCAAGTCAATCGCTCTATCGATATGGATATGGGCTTGGTTTTCTCCAAGTACAAAATTGCCCCCCTCGCTGATGGGGATTACTATGTTAATCCACTTTTAATCTCTACTATTGACGCGCTTTAATTTTCGTGCAGGGTTTTATTTGAGGAGCATAGAAGCACTTCCCATATACTAATGTGATAGTGATGCAGAAAATGTTGCCTAGGAAAAGTATAAAAATAATAAAACCAACTTAAAGAAATGATACTTGTTTCAACCAAATTTACGGTATGCACAACACTAGATACAACAGCTACTTCTAGACATCTACAGATATCTACTTGTCCTCGGCATCTATTGACAAGTGGAGAGATAAACCTTATAACACATTGTCTGTGAGTAACTTGAATATTACATTAACAAAATAGGAGATCCCTATGCTAATTGCTAAATATTTTCCCCTATGTACCATGGAGTATACCTTTTTGTTAGTATTTCTCATTGTTAGCCTCCATTCTATTTTTCTTCAGGGAATTCTTTGCTACATTAAATGGTGTGCGGAAAATGTTTTTCCGAGCCTTTCTGCTGCTTAGGAATTTTTCAACGCCTCCTATGAGTCGGCTCTTGGAGGAACACACATCAAGCACGATCGGAAACGTTGTACTGTATCTCCCACACAATGATTATGGAGTTGGCACTCGAGATCAAGATATCGGAATAGTATATTTTTCTGTTTTCAATTCTCCCTCTCCACGGAGTTCTTCCTAGACTAATAGTGCAATCCTCATCACTCCACTTGTAGAATAATTGGTGGATGGTAAGGAAATTTACAGGTACACGACCTATAATGCCCGTCTATAGTCACTCTCTAAAAGGACAATACACATTTTTTAGCCAACTAGCCCCACATGTCAATGCCTACATGCACCAAAAATATAGGCATGCTGTTTGCAGTTTCAACTTAGCAAACTTCACACCCACTCGACTTGTTCCAAATGCCTCTCCTTCCTTAGGCTGCCCCATGCTCCTTCACCGCCAACATCCTTCCATCTTCGTAATTTGCTTGTTATTTGCTATATTTTAACTTTCAATTATGTGAAAACTGCACACTGTTAAGTCTAAAACTTGTAGTACTATGTAATGTTGCAATGTGTAAGTTTAGTTCATTTATATTGTAGTTTTGTTAATTTATATGGTTTCACTTTTTTTTATCAAAGTTTATTCTTTATATTTTATATTTTTCAAACAGTTATCGATTGTAACTAGGTTCGTTTTCTATGCATGGAAATGACTAGGTTAAAATAATTTATCGTTTGACCAAAGAAAACAATGGATTGTGTTTTTTTTTTAAAAAATAAACATCCATTAATATATAACAACAGTGTTCACGGGAATAGATCCCAGTACTTTACCAAACATATTAACTGAAAGCACAAAACCATATGTTTCCAAAGAACGGGAGACTACACTAAGGTCATAAACTTCCTAATGAAACCACACAACAGAAAAGGTGCAAATCGATAGGGAGATGGCGGCGTTGCCACGATGACTTCATCCTTGAGCCTCCTTTGACATGCACAACGATTGACAAACTAGTGACCCCCTTTGGTTCCTCCACGCTAACGACACAAATTGGAGGTTTGCTGCCGAGCCTTAGATTTTGGTGTAAGCGTCACCGGGATCAACAGAAGTTTTCCACGAAGTTCATAGTTGAATTCGAGGAGCTTGAGCCCAACCCGAACAACAAACCCTGCATGGATCATACTGCTAGGAAGCATAGAGGAAGATGGAGCCCAAATCCAGCCCCCCATACTCACCGAAGAACTCGAATTGTTGCAAATGAATTGCTGTCTACTTGGATCAACATACATGGTTGGGATAGAGGAAACCTGAAATCTCAACGAGTAGAACCTTGCCAATGGAAGTTCCCATTCGCCGACACCAACCGACTCTCTAGAGGTGAGCCGCTGGCCACATGAAGCAGCTGTCAAGGACACCCCAAGCTGCCAACCCCGCCGTTCAGGAGAGTCATGCCTCCGACCAGGCAGAGGGGCCGCCCCAGCAGATGCCTCAGACAACCGCCGCTAGGAACTCTAAAACAGAAGCACTCCGACCCACCAACTGAGAAGAAAAGCAGTCGGCTCTACCACTCCAGGACAATGAGGCCACGCCACAGGAAGCCACCGTTGTCACTGCAAGGATCTTCGGACAGAGGCGCCCTGGTCATAAACAGCGAGGCCCCGCTAGGAAGACGAGCCTGCGCCCTAACGTAGACGACGAGTTGTAGATGCACCTCATCTCCTGCGTTGGGCGCCTAGGCAACCGTCGCCACGCCAAGTGGCCACACCAGCCAACCCTCAGGCTGACGTCACACACCATGAGTTGCAGGCTCCGGACGACAGCAGAGTCAGCTGGCGCCAGCGCCTGCCGACGAAGATCATAGAAAGCCACCGTCGACACTGGACCAGGACATGGATGCCCTGGATGTAGTCGGCACTATAGCCGGCGCCACCACAAGGAGATGACGCCACCCCTCGATTTGTCCATAGATCTTTGGATCTCATAGCTCCACTGCCACCAACCGTCATCGCCGCCGCCATCCACTCCGGCGTCCATGGAACCTCGTCAGCAAAACACCAACTCGGGACAAACCCAAACTATAGAAAGGACCCGACGACCAAATAAACGGACCTAACTACACTATAATAGTAAGGGGAGGTGGCCAAACACATCAAAAGAAGAACAGAGCATCGTTATTACATCATGTTTAGGGTTTGTAGGGGGGAAAGCAAACAAGTTCTTCCATACAAAGACTACATCTTTATCATTTTGCTTGAGTATGGCCGCCTAGAGTATTGTCTCCTCCAAGCACTTCGTCAGAGCTAATCCAAGAGATGGCGGTGAGTTTTGGAAAACAACATCATGCCGATGGTTCGTAAGAACCCAAAAACAAAGGAGGAAGAAGAGGTGAAAGTGTTTTGTAGGAAAACCTGTTGGCGGCTGTAGGTGGCGAATGAGATCAGCACTCTGGATACCCGACTAAATGCCAATGATCTCCTAGAAACTCCTTGCAAAGGGGCAGGTGAAGCAAAGGTGGCTCGCCATCTCACTTGAAGAGTTACATATTTTGTAGGTTGCCCACCTGATGATCTTCTTCTTGAGTAGGTTCTGCCGCATTGGAAGCCACTCTTTATTCATAAGCCGGGTGAAAAGCTGGACCTTCGGCGGTGCCCTGTTAAGCCAAATCATAGTCCAGTTTAGGTCCATGTTGTCTGAAGTCCCCCCTTTGCGCATAGATTTTACTTGAAGGGAGATCAACGTAGGATGGTTTAAGTGGGTTGAAGCATTTGTCAGCCGAGATAGAGAGCGAGATCCGCACCAGCTTTGGAGGCAGAGACTGAAGATCCTGATTTGTCGCGAGGAGAAGCGAGGTACCAATGTTTGTAGAAGGCCATTCCGAAGTACCTCATGCACTGTGATGTCTAGGTCAACGGCGTGAGAGAAGAGCGAGGGGTAGGCTAAGAGCAGAGCAATGCCCTCAATTCATGTATCCTTCCAGAAGAAGCCCCCCTCCCTAACGAGTTCTGGTGTGGCCCTAGGTAGTTGACGACAAACGGGGATGAGTTCCCAAAACCATGAAGCCCAGGAGGAGTCTGATTAGAACAATCTATACAACCTAGAGATCAGGAGGGTGTCATTATGCTCTTTTAGGCTTTTTATCCCCAAACCTCCATTTCTTTTTGGTCTGCAGACCTGATCCCAAGCCACCAGGCATTGGGCCCCGGAGTAGCTGTCCTGTCAAGACCAGAAGAAAGCACGGCGTCTTTTGTCAATGGCTTCGATTACCCCAAGTGACAGAGAGAAAGCACACATGGCATATATCGATAGGCTGCTAAGGACTGCATTGACAAGCACTAGCCTCTCGGCTTGTGAGAGTAAGCGTGCCTCCCAGCCAACTAAGAATTTGCCGGCCTTCGCAATGGTTGGTTGCAGGTCTGCTGTTCTCAACTTTTGGATTGACAAAGGAAGACCTAATTAGGGCATTAACATGGATTCCTATTTGAATTGCAGAGTGTGAATCAGCTGAGACTCTTCCTCCACTCCCACGTAGATGCAGATCATTGTGCTCTTACTAAAGTTGATTTGCAGACTTGTTGCCCTAGAAAACTCATCTAGGCAATGCTTTAGTGATGTTACATAAGCAATCGTAGCTCGTCAAATAATCAATATAACATTGGCATACTGCAGAGCTGTAGGAGGTCTCTCAGGGTATAGATGGTGTCCAGAGTAGGCTTTGCTCTAAGAGGGCGTTGGAGCACATCTGCCACAAGGATGAACAGGTAAGGTGACATATGATCACCTTGACGTAGCCCTCTCTTACAACCGATCCACCTCCCCAGGACTTCATTGAGAAGGATAGTTGACTTTGAAGTTTGCTAGATGTTGATCACCCAATGGATCCAAGTATCGGGAACCCTCTTGCTCTCAGAATATCTAGCAGACTTTCCCATCTTATGATTTAGTAGGAATTATATGGTGTTTGACAAATTTCTAATTAAATCTTATTGGCATATACTTTTCAGGGAAACATATTGGTTTTTGTTCTAGGCACAACTACAAAAGTGTGAAGAGTACAAGAAGCTAAAACATACTGCATATCAAAACTTGGAGTCCACGGTCATAAATATATTTGCCAACTACGAATGGAGATTTACAAAATATACTTAAATAAATGTTTTCTCTTCAAGTGTTGGTGTTTATTACTTTATATCCTCATGTTTTGAAATATTAGTTTTTTTCTGTTAAGCAAAATATGTAATAAGTGTCTGTAGCTTTCTTTAAGCAAAAGTCAGGATTTATTTCATTATGTAAAAAGGTACGCAATCTTATTTCTTTCATTTATTTTTTTTTAAAAAAACAGGGAGGCAGAGTTTGTGGTGTTGCAGAAAGTCGCTCGCACAACACAATCCGCAGTGCGTGCTCAGCTGAGAAACAGAGCAAAAAGGCTCCCCCTTTTACCAGCTGTAAGTCATATGCAGTGCAGGCAGGCAGTGCGAGGAAACACCTGCATTCATGCAATGGCTGCACACCGGTTGGGTCGGTGAGGCAGCCTTGGGGCCTTTTCTGATCATGGAGATGAATGCCTATGTAGGAGAATCTCAGAATCTGCACTTTCCCTACATCATGTTTTAGGCTGTGTTTAGTTCACGCCAAAATTAAAAGTTTGGTTGAAATTAAAACGATGTGATGGAAAAGTTGGAAGTTTATGTGTGTAGGAAAGTTTTGATGTGATGGAAAAGTTGAAAGTTTGAAGAAAAACTTTGGATCTAAACACGGCCTAAAGCATGCTATTTACTCTGTTTTGAAATTACTTAAATTTGTATAGTACTTCCTCCGATTTTTAATATAAGTTAGGTTTAAAAGGAACTTTAATGACAAAACAAGTTGCAATAAAATAAATGATAATTTACATAATTTTTAATAGGACGAATGATCAAACTTATGCTCAAAAGTTAACGAAGTCATATATTAAAGCCAGAGGTAGTACTCTATTAGTTTTTTGAATTTTCTATAAAACAAATCATCATGGTATTTAAGCATTTTTATATGATAAATTTTATGGTGGTCTATTGGTATTGGTAGTAGAATTAATCTTGTCTTATCTAATGGATCACATCTATTTATATTACCAGTGGAATATTCTTTTTTCTGATAGTACAACTCAAAATAATGGCTTAGATTCCAGTAAAAAAAATAATGGCTTAGATAGCTTCTACTGATAATACTGGCAATGGAAGACTACTACCGGTAGAAACCACTGTCAAAATGCACTTCCCTCCTTTGCCCTTGCAGCATCATGACTATTCTCAAATGACTCGTGTTTGCCAATTGCAAGAAAAATCGTTAGCTATAAGATATACTCCGTAGTTACGGTGCAAAAGTCTAAAACGACTTGTTCGTTAGATAGGAAGAAATATTCCCTAAAAGTGGATAGGAAGAAAAATGGCATAAACTACACTAAAAAAGTGGAAAGAGTTAGGTAACTTAAAAAACAACACCTTGAGACCGTTCCAATAATTGTTCAATAAGGTAAAACAAACAAGAAGAGTGTTTTTTTTTTCTCTAAAAAGTGAGAGGGAACTTCACAAAACCTCCTAACAGTATTTTGAAATAGGTGAAATAGATATTTCACCGGCTTTAATATATTATCAAAATATATTAAATGTTAGTTTGAATGGAATTAATTTTATGTTGTAAATGCTATTAAAGTTTTCTATATAATTGATTAAAATTAAAGAAATGTGACTAGAAAAAAAATAAAAAGCCTTATAATATAGAACAGATAGAGTACAAAATAAACTACTACTATAATTGGAACTATATTATAATTTTTCACAGATTTTAACATAAATATGTCACTACCCACAAATTAAATCACAAGATTTGTGGAGCCTTAATTACCACAACCTGGACTTCTGTAACATCCTTTGATTGTCCGACACTTCACTTTCTTTCCTTGTTCCCTACGTCCAATTCAATCTTTGATCTGTGCTCTCCACTAGGTTAGAAACCACAAAATCAAAGTGGAGATAAAACATCAAAGACCGGTCAAAAGTCACATCCCCCTTGTTAATCTATTGCCAATTATTGACCTGAAACAATCAACCTTTGTGAATGTCAATGGCTGCGATTATATCTACAAATAATGTGTACTTAATTAACCATGTTCATTTACATATATACTCCTTGATTGAGAAAAGAGTGATAGATCCATAGTTTGTACCAGGGTTCAAAATTTTGTTTTGTGTATTTCTACCAGGGGTACCGATAGGACTGAAATTTCAGAAATTGCGGTAATTTCGGTCCAAAATTTTTGATCAAACTTAAACAAAATTTGCCAAATTCAAAAAAAATGAAAAAAAATCCAAAACATTTGGGAGAAATAATTTCGTATAGGAGGGTTGATAGACCCAAAATTTTTAACCCTGGTTTGTACTTCACCATTTTGATATAACAGATTCAAAACCTTATATTATAGTTTAGTTCAGATTTGATCGCAAACCCAAAAATTACAAAACAAATCTCATTGAAAGAACCTTTTCTGTCGACATTATATTTAATAAAAAGGTATTTGCTAATCCCTCAAAGGTTATCTTCAAGTGCTCCAATTGTATACCATTTTAGTCCCTTCTGAAGCACGAGGAGTCGTAGGTGTGTTCCTTTTTGAGTAAAGTGCATGGACGGTTCTTAAATTTGTAGCGGTACGTCATCTAGATCCTTAAACTCTCAAAATGCATATCCAAATCACATAATTTATCATAGTGTGTCATCTAGGTCTCAAATCGCCACAGCCCCTTCAGGATCCTACGTGGCGATGATGTGACATGTCACACGGACATGACGTGGCATAATTTTAACTGACAAAAGGGACCTTTTCTTTAACCTTTTATAAATGATGGGTCTATCACCAAATGTGTAATCTTCAATTTACTCCGGCCCATATAACTATTTTTTAATCATTTACATGAATTTCATAAAATATTAATTAAATGGGGAAGCCATAGGAAAGGCCCCTAACAGTTTGACATACATACAACTTTTTAAGGCCCCTTTGAATCACAGGAATAAAAAAACGGAGGAATAGGAAAAACATAGGATTCTGACAGGAATGTAAGTGTAAAACAGAGGATTGCAAAACACAGGAATAACATAGAATGACCGTTTGATTGGACCACAGGAAAACACAGGAATTTGAGGAGAGATAAAGACTCAAATGATTTTTTCCATGAGGTTCTACCTCTTGTTAAAATTTCTCCAAAACTTGTATGGGAAGAGGCATTCCATAGGAATTTTATAGGATTCCGTAGGGTTCATTCTTTTAATTCAAAGGGCTTTGTAGGAAATATTTCTATAGGAATAAAATCCTCTAAAATTCCTATGAATTTTCTTTGAATCAATGGGGGCCTAAAGGAAAATTCCATAGGGATTGAAGCCCCCAAAAGTTAACCCTATGCCTCATTTGATAGTTAATAGATTCCAAAAAATCAGTAAGGTATGTTCTATAAAAACATATATACTAGTACACAACACAAGTGCACTTAACAAAAGAACATATAAGATCTACATAATTTACCTATTCACATGCCTATTGAACAGTAGATGTCTTCATATCTATGTGCTTGACGACACCTCTTGGTTGAATCCTGAGGATTTTCGGTAATGACTTTTAAAATCATCCAACAAATTTGGCATTGTGGCAAAAAAAAAAACTTTCTCAATCACCATTTGAATTCTACGATGGGCATTGCATTTTGCATACTCATCCCAATCGATCCCATCTTCTTGCAACATTTTTTGGGGGAAAGTATTGTAGGAGAGCATCCTACAATGTATATTATCGACGGGCTATACCCGCCTACGGTATTTGTAGAGTATTAGAATCGTTGGGATTAGGTATACGCGAGATTGAGGTAAATGGACGGAAGACATGATTTTTATACAACTTCGGACCCCTTAACTAAAAGGTAATAGCCTTACTCCTATTGAGCGAAGCCGGTGTTACTTTTATATATCAGTATCATACGAGTACAATATTTGGGATGACCTAATCTAGTCTCTGTCGGCGTGGTAGCATGGAGCTCTCACACGTAGACGGCTAGTGTAGTCTTCTTCCTCGAATATGAACTAGGCAAGGTTGGAGTTATCTCTAGATTCCTCATGTCGGCCTTTGTGCCTCCTATATTGGGTTTGTCTAGATCAGTATTGGCTTGCCCCCTGCATCTAGGGGTCTTGTATTTATGCTCTTGGGTGCCTCCTTGTTCAAGTAGAGAACTATGGAGACAAGTATGTATATGATCCGAGTAGTTCTTATAGTGCCCGAGTAGAATTTTGTTTCTTCTTCCCTATCTAGAACACCTTCCGTATATGAGGCATGATTCCATATAGGACTAGCATATGTGGATCCCGCTGAGCCCAACCCAAGACTATTGGGTATGACTTATCTATAATATCTCTGCTATTATAAAAATTGAAGTTGTTTTTGCTGGTATTTTGGTACCTCATTCGTATTTGAGTTGGTTTTTAAGTTCGTTCGCTTTTGAAAATACAAATCCATGTTTGAGTCAGATTTTGAATTCATTTGCTTTTAGAAATATAAAAGGAGTCATATAAGAATTATCTTTAAAAAAACTCGCATGCTAACTTGAGATGAAAGTCGAACTCCTAATTGCAACTCGTGGTTTTCTAAAAAAATATACGATGAATTTCATCCTAGCTAAACCGTATAATAGTAATAAGATTAAATAGCATTCACCCTGTCATGGTTATGGATACCACATACCTAATAGTAATCTACTAAGCTCGACGGGGCCCACCATATACCAAGTCTTATATGGAATCATACCTTATATATAGAAGGAGTTCTGGATAAGGAAGGACGAATAAAGTTCTATATGAAAATGACAAGGACTACTCGGATCGTATTCATACTTGTCTCTCTAGTTCTATATGAACAAGGGGACATCTATGAGTATAAATACAAGACCCCCTAGGAGGAGGGGGAGGAGAGAAGACACAAGCCAAGACAAGCCAGGCATCGACATCATTAGCCTAGACAGATCCAATCTGGTTCCTGTGGAGGCCGACAAGAGGGATCTAGCGCCAGCTTTGATCTCAACAAATTTGTACTCGAGGAGGAAGACTACCCTGTCGTCGACTACGTGTTGGTGATCCATGCTGCTAAGTCGACGACAGCTAGATAGGTTATCCCAATTGTTGTACTTGTGTGATTTAGATGAATAAAGAGCAACACCGACTTAGGCCAACATGAGTAGGGCTATGACCTGTTAGATAAGGGGCCCGAACCTGTATAAAAACCCCTGTCTCCATCTCTTATACCTCAATCTCGCATATACCCTGGAACCAACGATCTCAATACTATGCAAATACCATAGTCGTGATCTCAAACGTCGACAGTGGTGCGCCAGGTAGGGGGATTTTGGTGCTTTAAGGTTTCGATGAGATGGGTTCAAGAGATGGATTTTCCGACAACCTCCGTAAGTGTTTGTATATGCAATATTTGTCCGTTGATCCTCTTTTCTTACATCGCCCTATCTTGAAGTCGATCCTATCGTTCTTTTGCGCTATTATGGGAGGAAAGGGGATGGACCAAAGATTCGTTGAAACTTAAATCTAATGACTCATAATAATGGATTCACCTATTTTAATGAAAATCAAGGATCATATATTTTCTTTTTTTCTCGTATTTTTTCTAATTTATTATAGTGTCATGTGGCGGTTTAAGAGCGTATTTAGGAGTGTCATGTGTCGACGTAGGAGTGTTCATAGAAAGTTTAATAGATTTTTATTATATATACTTCCTCCGTTTTATATTATAAGTCGTTTAACTTTTTTTCTAGTCAAACTATTTTAAGTTTGACCAAATTTATAAAAAAATTATAGTAGTATCTTCAATACAAAACAAATATATTATCAAACTATATTCAATGGTAGACTTAATAAAACTAATTTCATATATCATATGTCGTTAATTCTTTCTCTAAACTTAATCAAACTTAACAAAGTTAAACTAGAAAAAATATCAAACGACTTATAATATGAAACAATATGAAACGGTAATAGATAGATAGATAAACTATTTGTAATTGCTTCGTTCATTTTCATCGGCTTATCAGGCATAGCTCGATCTGTTCAATTATCAAGAACAAGAAAGCTTTGGGTTTCCTAAGCTAATGACAACCTACTCAATGGTCAAACTATGAAGATGTCAACAACTGCGCTCATGCCAACCCTAAACCCATCATGTCAACATCTTCTCCCACACACACTTAACTCCATACCTTCCTCCCCTCCAAACAGAGTTACTACACGTGATTAGTAGGTCTTGATGGCCCCCCATCTGTCCGCCGTCCACTCTGACTAGCGAGTACGAAGCTCTTCAGATTCCACTAGCCACGCTATAGCCAATACTTCCCCGTCCTAAAATAAAATAGCGTTAAGTCAAATATTTTTATCTTTAATTATTAATAATAAAAAAAATAAAAAAAGATCAATAACGTAAAACTCATGTTACTAAATTTATCATTAAAGAGACTATCATAATATATAACTCCTTTATCTAAAACATCTTATTTTTATAGATATTATTAATTAAAATAGTATACATAAGACTATATCGAAGCTAAAAATAGTTATATTTTGAGACATGAAGGAGTTCATAACTGTGTGAGGGAGGGAGCCCCTTGACCGAAAGCTCAAGTACAGCTGCAAACTCTGCCATTCCCACTGTTCATCCAATGTTGCAGATCCAAACACAAAGCAGCCATCGACTAGTAGTAGTCGTCGATCGACCAAGCTAGCACCAACGTGGAGCCAATCGGCAAAAGTCGCCTCGGATCCTGCTGCAATGCCCGGCTTTGCCATCCATCGCCCACCACTGCACGATCGATTCGATTCCGAAGGACCACCACCGTATTCACAGGAGAAGATCAGTAGATCGATCATCACAGCAATCACATTACACAAGAGAGACTGGAAAAAGCTTGCAACCAAGAACCCTACTGCAAACTGTGTCTGAATTATCCATCTCTCTCTCTCTCTCTCACACATACACACACAAGAAAATACAATGCAAAGTTGCAAAGGCTACAACAATGGCAGTAGCTCACTACTACAGGTTACAGGCAACCAGTGTAGCAGCCACATGCATTTGGCAGCCATGCACCGGCCGCCATAGTAGCAACATGCGCGCACACACACACACTCACTTTGAGCAGGAGAAGGCTTTTGATCAGATTAGAGTTAAGGCCATGGACCATGGTACTTGCAGCTGCTGCAGCAACAGCTTTCTTGCTCTCTCCTTCGCTTGCATTGAACTGGCAGATGGATTAGACATTACTCCTATCGTTTTTATCTGCAGCTACTGTTCCTAGTAGCACTGTTCTTCAGCTTCTCTCTCTCTCTCCCCTTGACTCCTTCCAGGGAAGTGCAGTGTGTGTGTAACGTGCAGGCTAAAGTGTTTTTTTTCTTCCATCCTTGTGTACAGTGATACACTCTCACTCTCACTCTCTGTCACTGTCTCACACGAGCAGTTTGAGTTTTCTCCTCTCCTTAGGAGAAGCTCGATCAAGCTCCATATCGATCTTGATATCCTTGTGTGTTTATTTGGTGTTTTTGTTTGTTTGATCCTCTCGATCTCGCGTGCTGCTGGGATTAATTTAACCAAGCCAATCCAATCCGGGATCGATCAGCGAGCGCACTGCCAAGAACAACTTGTTTGGCAAATGCTGTTGCATCGATCAAAGAAGTGAAAAAAATTTGTAAGGAAATTGGAAGAGAAATGGTGATGACGTGCCCGAGACGACGGACAAAAACCATGCGTGTCCCGGCCGCCGCCGCCGCTCATCGGAGGATGCCTCCCGGCAGCTCCAGCCTCATCCTCTTGCTGCCACAGCTCGCCGCCGCGGCGGCGTCGTATGAACTCGCGGCGTCGGTGGACTCGGAGCACGACGACGACGACGACGACAAAGACGACGATCTCTTGCCGGTCGTCGTCGTCGTCGACTTGGTCGCCGGCGAAGTTGGCTGGCTCAGCATCGCGCTGTAGCACGCGAACACGTCCTCCTGATCGATCGCACACCAAAACAAGGGAGATTGATTTCGTTAAAGCCCACGAGAAGGTTTAATCCATGGAGATGAGCATGAGCATGAGCATGCAGGTGTTCGACGGCGACCGACCTTGTCGAGGAGGAAAGATGGGGAGAGGCTGCTCATCTTGGACTCCATTGCCTCCCTCGTCAGCGCGCCGTGTGTCGCCGCGAGCACCGCGGCGGCGGCCACCGTGGACGGCCGGTGGTCGAGCACGCTCGCCGCTGCAACAGAAAAAAAAAAAACAGAGCACGGATTGGTTCCTCCTCGAACGCATCAATGGATCGATCGATCGATCGATGTGGGTGTCATACCTTCGGCGGCGGAGAAGATTAGGGCGGCGGCGGCCCCCGCGCCGCCGCCGCCGCCGCCGCCGACGTGTCGCCGGAGCCTGGAGGAGAGGCAGGGGAGGTAGTCGAACGGCGTGACGGCGGCCATGCGCCAGTCGAGCGTGGAGAGCACGAGCAGCTCCATGCGGCGGATGGAGACGCAGCTGAACTCGTAGCCGTCGTCGTCGCCGTCGCCGCCGCCGCCGCCGCCGCCAGCGCGGAACTCCGACAGCGCCGGCGCCCGGTACTCCTCCATCTTCGCCGCCAGCGACACGCACGCCACCGCCAGCAGCCGCGCCGCCCACGGCATCACAGACCTCTGCACCCACCCACACACACCCATCAATGGAAGCCGTCCAAGAAACAGGGGAAAGAAGCGTTGACCAACGAGATCAACGCACGTCGATGCATCGCCGGAGGCAGAAGCGGTCGAAGTAGGCGATGGCCAGGTACGCCGTGCGGTGGCAGAATCCGAAGCACCCTCGCGTCTGCAAATGGCGGCGGCGGCGGCGGCGCGATGTCAGGTCAGAGATGCTCTGTTCCATCAAGAAAAACCCAAACCGCAAAAAAACGACCGTTCACCTCGAGGATCCACTTCACGGTGGCGCGCCGCGCGAGTGCGAACCAGTCCATCGGCGCCGCCGCCGCCGCCGACTCGCCGCCGGCGTCGGAGAAGCAGCACGACGACGACGACGACGTAGAAGAAGAAGAGCAGAAGCTGCTCTCCTTGGACACGAGATGGTCCATGTACTCCTCCACCTCCTCCTCATCCTCGTCGGCGGCGGCGGTGGCGGCATTGTAAACCAGGAGCAGGTCGGCGCGGCCGTCGCCGGCGAAGCAGCCACCGCCGCCGCCGTCGTCGTCGAGGTCGGTGCTCTCCTCCTGGCACATGAGGGAGAAGGAGCACCCGGCCGAGTACTCGTCCTCTGCCTCCATCAAACCCACAACCGTTCGACCCCCTAGCTAGCTAGCGATGACGTACAACAGCCGATGAGCGGCTCACCGGCTAGGCAGCCATCAGTGCGACCTCCCTGCCGGACTCCGGCCGCCGGAGTGGGAGCAGATGGTCGGAGAAGGAAGGAGAGAGCGAGGTGGTGGCAATGGCATCGCCTTTGAGCCGCCGCTATTTAAGTGAGTGTCTCACACTCTCACTCCACTACTCTTCTTTAGTTATCAAAAAAATTCTATATATATTAAAAAAATACTATTTCCGTCCCAATATAAATACAGCTGGGTTTTTCGTGTCCAACGTTTGATCGTCCGTTTTATTTAAAAAATATTGATGATTAGTATTTTAATTGTTATTAGATGATAAAACATGAATAGTACTTTATGATAACTATTTTTTTAAAAAAATATAATTTTTTTAAATAAAATAGATGGTCGAATGTTGGAGACAGAAACTCACGAGTGCACTTATATTGGGATAGAGGTACTGTATCTATTTTTTGTTTTGTCCTTGTGAACGACCTTGAGCATCTCACTTCGTCAAAATGTGTTGCTCAAGCTTAGCAAAATTTCATACTGTCATTATAACAAGCAAGGTCACTGTTATCTTTTTGATGGTCCATGCCGAAAGAAACTAGAGAATTATATGGATTATCATGAAACGGAGGAGCTTCAATATCGGTAGTTGTCACACATTTTACTGTTAGCATATTATTGTGGCACCTCCTAGTACCTTAGCACTTGAAAGGTATCATATTGATTTCTTGAATAAGGTGGTATAATCTATCTGGTAAAAAAAAATTTGGGGCAAGATTCAGTCAGGCTTATAAATTTTCGATCATCAGTAGTTTTCAAATTCTTAGTTTTTAAAAAAAATGATATATGTATATTTGTCTTGAAAAGTACTATTATAATATCATGAACTTATTAGATTTTATAAACTTATTCTAATAGAAAATTTGAAAGTTTCATCAAATCCTGCCCAAAATATCAAATACTACTATTTTTGAATCCCAGAGAGTAGTGCTGTACTCTCTACTGTACGAAATCTTGTACTTCAAATTCTTTGATCTAAAAGCTAGGCTTGACCACTTGTGCGGAACCAGAATTTGGTCAGGTCCAATTCACAAACAGTATCCATGACGTGACTATCAAAAATTCAGTTTGTATTTCCTAACTGAATTTTTCGGCCATCAAACTGGAAAGAAATGCTTAGCCACACAAAAATCTGCCGCAAGCCTGCAACTATATGCTTATAGTACTGTGCACGTCAATTTTCACCTAACACTTGTCGAATTTGCCAAGGTGTCAAGACTGAAACACATTCATAAATCAATGGATGCCAAAAAAAAAAATTAACACAAAACAAATTCTTGTCCAAATTAATCTTCATCCAGCTGAGCTGAGGTATATAGGTGGTATTCTTTTCTCCTGAAAATAAAAATAAAGATGAAGATGAAGATTATGTTTTTTACGCAAAATGAGGTGGTATTAACGTATGATTGATTAAAGTTTAATTATTATAAACTTAAAAAGTAGACTAATATGATATTTTAGAGCAATTTTCATATAGAATGTTTTCGCACGAAACACCCTATTTAGCAGTTTAAAAAACGTGCCACGAAAATCTTAATTTTTATCTAACTCTTCTTGGAGAAAAGAATGAGACCATATACACACACATTACATCACCATGACAGGAAAAAAAAATCCAACTCTGGTCTGGTCAAGGCTATTAATTCTAATGCTAAACAGAACGTGATCCAATGCCCCATCTATCAAGAACAAGAGCGAGCAGGCAGGCAGGCAGGCACAGGCTTGCAGGCTTTATATAAAAATGGGGGCTTGTTGTTGCAACCTTTGAGAGGGTATTCCCAACCACCTCTTTTGTAGCATTTCATGTCCTTACGCATTTCCTTGATTTCGTCCATGACGCCGAGGTTAAACTTAAACGACGATCTAATTAAGTCCTCTTAATGTGGCCAAGAAATGGCTGCATTTCTTGTGCAAGTGTACCTTAGCTTCAGACAAATGCCACTTGACTAACGTGTCATCCGTTGTGGGACCCAGGGATTTGGAGGAAAAACCTACTAGCAGTAGAAAGAAAGTGATGAAAGGTGAGTAGAAGAAAAGGAAACTTTGGGACATAATGCAGACAACACTGGCATCTGGCCTAAAAATATTGCAGAGCATCTGAACATTGTAAATCTCAAAACACATATTGTAGAGTTGGTGTGTGTTCGCTAGCTGTGTCATCTTGGCAAACTGGATTGAACTAATAATATTGGATCAGATCATGGTTAGGTTTGTTCGATTAGAGGCACGCAATTTGGGGGATTTAATTTAGAAAGTAAATTGCATTAATTAGTGGTTTATGAACTTGTGATGAGATAGGTTTAGTTTAGTATAGTGTAAAAAGTTGTTAGATACTCAAACTGATGTAATGACGTGTTTAGTGGTGCAAAACATGGTCAAACCCTATAGTGTTTTCAATATAAAGTAAAATATATTGATTTCATGGAAAAGGAAATATTGATATATTGATCTATATACTACTTAAAATATAAGTAGTGGTGGTGTTATTTCCACACCACCTCTATCACTAACAGCTAGGCCTCACAATCTATACTTTAAACCATCTTTCAACAAATCTTCCTCTATTTTATTATTCACTTTCCTCAAATTTCAAAATCACCTACTTATTCAATAAAAAAATCATACTATTACTTAGAATAATTAATTGATTCAATAAGCTAGAAACTCAATTTGTTTTCCATTGCAACGCACGGGCTTAGTTATACAAAATGATGTATTGATTTTGGAGGAAGGATTTTCGTGGTGATTTCTGTGGCTTAGACCCTGTTTGTTTCAGTTTAGAATTATTATAATCTGAATTATTAGTACTCCCTCTGTTTCACAATGTAAGTCAGTCTAGCATTTCCCACATTTATATTGATGTTAATGAATCTAGCTATATATACCTATCTAGATTCACTAACATTAATATGAATATGAGAAATGTTAGAATGGCTTACATTGTGAAACGGAGGAAGTAATAATCTGAAACAAACAGGTAGATTATCATGATAGATTATTATAATATATAAGACATAATAGTATAATATGATAATCTCATCTCCTGTAAACGTGCTTTTTTCATATTATTGAGCGGCTAAAGATTCACTACCTTTATTCTACCATAATCCAGAGAAACAAACAACTCATACCCTATTCTACTATAACTTATTATAATCCAGTTTATAGTAATCTGACTTAATAATTTAGATTACAGTAATATTAAGTTAAAACAAACAGGGCCTTAGCTCAGCTGGAGGAAGGGTTTTCGTGATGTATTGATTAGTGTTTTTTTTTTGGTGATTTCAGTGTCTTTGGTCCTGGAGGATTTGGATGGTTTTTTCCTTTCCTTTTCTGTCACCACGGTAGTTAGTGGGGTCTCGTGAATATTTAAACCTTATTTTTTTAATGTAATGATATGTAGTTCCCTTGCATATTTGAGAGAAGATACAGTACATATTTTTTTTTCACGGAGTATGTTTAAAAACTAATGTCGCGTACTATGGTTGCACTTTTGATTTTCTATAATTACCCACTGAAATTGAACTGTTGAGATCTTTATTCCTAAGAGTTTTGTAACATTTTTTTAAGTAAGTAAAAGCATACGGTCGATTGATTATAATCTCATGATCTGATGTTGCATGGCATGTTGAGGACTCTGACCTAAAATTCTCTCCCATGCCTTATATATGGCCACCTCATATGCGCACTTGGTTGGCATCGGAATGATCATCATGGAAAAGGGCTACTCTGCCACCAAAGGATAGGTTTTGCAATTTGCAAAGGATGGGTGATGAACAATTGTTGCACCAATTTACGAAAAAAAGGTGGTATTAACGTATGATTAATTGAGTTTTAATTATTATAAACTTGAAAAATAGATTTATCTGATATTTTAGAGTAACTTTCATATCAAATGTTTTTGTACGAAATGTACAGTTTAACGGTTTGAAAAGCATGCCACGAGTATCAAATTTTCATCCACATTTTTCAGTAGGAACAAACGTACGGGTGCATGATATATTACCCATCTCACAAGTTCATTCGCCGCGAAAATACGAAACATGTCAGATGGATGCACATATCAAGCTAATAGTGGTTTTGATGTGAAATGTAAGTTAACATCAGAAAGAATTGATGTTTCTTAATTATTATCACAAGTTATTAGTATCAAATGGTTGCTGATGTATTTTCATGGGGTCGCAGATCAGTGCCGTTATATGACATAAATAATGACCTGTGTCCAAATTCACTGGCAGCTGGTTGGCCAAAATAATTACTGTCGAGTATCTAGTGGTAGAATTAATACTACTACGATCTCAACAACAAAAAAAAAAAAGTCACTACTCATCCTGAAGCCTGAAGGACATGTGATTTGCAGTTCTAGCATCTACTAGATGCCGTTCTATTTTCTTTTTCAGATAACGCAGTGCGATTACATTATTGAATTGCTACTATTTATGTACAGTTCACTTTCAGTAGAAATTAATCACCATTACTGTAAAAACATGTGCTACCAAAACATCAGCACAAACAGTTGGATAAAAAAACAGCAAGAAATCACGCATCAAGCGTCCACGTGAATCCTCAAGTGAACCGACCGACTCCATTTTTCAGGGCACAACTCTGAAACATCTAAACACATCATAACGCATAGCCTACAGGACATCATCTCGAATGTAGGATTTTTGAGGAATTTCACAGGAATTGATATGTTTATTGTGATGATCCTGTAAAATTCATACATCCAAAGCAGAGTACTCGGATATCTTTTTCTTGATAATAGAAATTAAGCTAGTGTTTACATTCCAAGTAGAACACTCAGATATTGCGAGCCTTCTATATTGAAAAGTAGAGCTCCCGCCAATTTATCAGAAATGGTATCGAAACCTTGACAACTTTTACCACTATCATTTTTTTAATAATTATGTATGTTATCGGCAACTTTCAATAGCAAACCCTTGTAAAAGAACTATTTAAAATGCCAACAGTTTAGTAGGCAAAACTAGTCTTCAAACAAAAACAACTCATATATAATTTGAGCTAGCGTCTTCCTTAAGTTTCGTCCAACACCCAAGCTAGATAGAGCATCTCTAACAGACTACTTAAATTTGACTCTCCAAACACCTTTATAGCCAACTATCCATCTGATTTGGCTAGTCAAACTCATTGATCACTCTAACAACCTCTCTATCTACGCTCTCCATTCTAAATCTATGGCAGTGGGACCCGTATATCAGCCTCTACTACCTTCTTCTTCCTCTTTCTCCCCTTTTTCTCCCCCACCCATACTGCTCCCTTCTTCCTCCTCTACTACTGCCACGAGCTCCTCCCAGCGCCCTCTACCTCCGTGGCGACAGCGGATTCATGTGTGTGTAAGGTGACAGTAGATGACGACGGACACGTGAAGTGAGGCAACGCTCGGACGGCAAACGGCGACGGGCGCGCGAGGCGATGGCCATGCCGACGACGACAGGCGTGGATCCGTTCCCGACCTCCCTCGCTCCCCCCACCCCGGCCATCGCGCCCTCCCTCCTATCCTCAGGAAGATGAGGACGGCGGCTCGTGCAACCGCGGAAGATGGCTGGAGCGGAGCGGGACGATGGTGGCCGCCACAGCGGAAGACGGCGCCGCGGCCGGTGTCATAGCAGCTCGTGGCTGCAGCGGGGGGACGGCGGCGGTGGCGGCGGGTGACGATGCGACGGACAAGGTAGCACAGCTGATGGACGACGTCGATGGCGCTCGATCAGGGAGGGGGCAGCGCTCGATCTGGGAAGGAGACCGAGTACGTGAGAGGAGAGAGAGGGGAAAAATTCGTGGGCCCACGCATGGGACCCACGATTGGTAAGGCAACTTTGGCTGGCCAACTTTGGCCAGCGCGTGGAGGAGTTTGGCCATCCGGTTGGCAAGTATGTTGGAGTGTGTTTTTCATCCAAAATTGCTAAAATTTAACTTGGAGAGTAAGATAGCCATACTGTTGGAGATGCTCTTACCCAAATTCCTGGTTTCATATGCTGAGTGTATTTTTTTAGTGGTTTTCTTTTTCAATTATTGAATATTTTTTAGGGTTTGTTTTTAAAACATATTGATAAAAAGGTTTTAAAAATAAAAAAACTCATAATGAGCATGGGTCAACTTAAAGAATAATTTATGCTCCAGGGTCCAGGGAAAGAAAAATTCAGAAACACAGTACCATTCCTAATACACTGCATATGCAATTACAAACCGATGGATACACATACACTGAAAATAATGGTTTCCCAGTGACCACACCACCATAATATGCACACAGTTATCTGCATGAACAATGCACAGCATGTGGCACTTGGAATTGAATAGAAATGGAGGCTAGCTAGCTTGCTCAAATCTTCTACTGTGACACAGCACGCTATTTTCTCCATCCTAAAATATAAAAGATTTTAGATGTATGTGATACATATGATATTATGAATCTTCATAGTCGTAATAATAAGATAGGTCACATCCATCCAAAATATAATCCCTCGTATTTTTGGACCGCTGAATCACTATATATGACAGTTGCATGTTGGAATGGACCACAGTTATGATCTCTTTCTTGACTTGTTTGTAGCCACATTACCCTGCTTATTAGGGTTGTCCGTATGCATGTATGCGCACTGATTGATTCAGAGTTTCAGACAAACGGACAAGCGGGGATTCGCGCCTGAAGAATACCCTTGTTTTGTCCAGCTAGCTATACCTACATATTGGGGAGAAAGAAATTTAAGGGAGTGTTTAGTTTGTGAAAAGAAAATTTTTGGATGTCACATCGGACGTTTGACCGGATGTCGGAAGGGATTTTCGGACACGAATGAAAAAAACTAATTTCATAACTCCCCTTTTAGCACATGTGGGTTGCTGTAATCCTTATAGCTAATCATGGACTATTTAGGCTCAAAAGATTCATCTCGCGATTTCCATACAAACTGTACAATTAGTTTTTTTATCTATATTTAATGCTCTATGTATGCATCTAAAGATTTGATCGATGTGATGTTTTTGGAAAAAAATTGGATACTAAACGAGGCCTAAACCAAGTCAGATGAGATGAGATGAGATGAGACTGTTCTGAGATGCATGGTGACAATTTTGGGGTTTTTTAATTTAAACTTCTCAACACCGAAAGCTATTGAGTAGACATTTGACTGACCCATTCTCACTTAATCAACTAACTCTCTTTCTCATTTCTTCTGTAGAAAGATATATAAGCATTTCTAGGTTGCTTAGTAAAGATCTAAAATAACAGAAACGATTTTCTTTTAGTCACGTTATTAGTTAGTTAAAATTTTAAATTGTTTCGATCTCTCTAAGCACCTGATTGGTTAAAAATGCTTGGATTCTTGTGCATTAAAACTAATGTTCCATAAATGGTTATATTATGTATAAAATTTAAATTCTAAATATGCTTATATTTGAAGGGAGGGAGTATATGTTCGATTGATTTTCATTATTGATTTCTTTTAATTGTCATCCACGTAACAGTAGTAATGCTACCTGAGAGCAATATTTCTTTTTTTTTTTGGAGGAATTGCAATGAAACATTTACTCCCGCTGTCTTAAAATATAACTATTTGTAGTGTTTAAATTTCTTATAAAATGTAAGCTACTTCTATAGCATCAAGGGTTATACGTAATGATGAAATGCTGAAAACACCCCTACTCTTGTAAAATACAAGCTACTTCTAGAGTATAATGGGTTATACGTAATGATGAAATACCGAAAACACCCCTACAATCTATATCGTGCTGTCATTAACCGGGACCATTAATGAAAGGCAATCTAATCGATCTATTAGGCCATTCCCAACCCAATAACTAGAATGATATCTATAGCATTAAATAAGCTGCCACATAGGATGGAAAGTGATGTG